>JAAKBF010000010.1:0-600000 GCA_012656075.1 Phytophthora hibernalis
TTCTACTGAAAATCCGACGTCCCAATTCAGAATCGTTTGACAGGCGCCAGTGTGGTGTTGTGATTCACAGAAAACGTCGTTAGTTCGGCTTCCACGCAACAGCACAACAATTCGCCCAGTCAGGTCGGCAATGTTGGGCTTGCGCAGGGTTCCTGTCGGCCCTTTGCGGTTCACCCCAGCCGGGGTTCAGTTGAGTGTTGTTCCCAACAAGTACCAAGCTCCAAACTCTCCAGAGACTCGCCTGAGCGGGGCAGTCTCCGTGTAATACCCTGTGCCCTCCACCAAAGGATGGACGGCAGCGCGAGCGCGTTTACAGGTCGCCAGGCGCAGATTACGCCCAGCTAGGAGGTTACGGTGTCCTGGGTTGTGCAGACCCACCGGCTCGTCGAATCGACAAGACTTGTCTTCGCTTGATTTCTAAATTTTTGCTAAATCCGGTTGGATCGACCAATAGCATTCAATTTAAACGGGTATCTTATTGCGAACTTTTCAGCCAATGATTCTGCATTGTTGCCAAGTTGCTCAAATTTGAAAAAGCGTGGGATAACACTCTAAAATAGAATAGTTTAGATCACTTGAGTAAAGTATGCCAGCCTCCAAATAGACTACGGGAAAATCTGCTGCAAATCATTACCAAGATCTTGGCATTCAGTTTTCAGACGACTTATCTGCAGTGGAAGGAATGCTGTACTGCAAATACGGACAACGACATACAAAGCCGGCGAATCTGTGATCATACTGAGTAGTAAAGTGGCCCAATGCCTCGCACTACAATCCTGGAGGATGAAGACCAGCTGCTAGTGCAGCTAGCACGCCCGTATGCAGACCAAGGGGTCCAGATTGTTTGGCGTCATGTGGCTCAAAAGATGTATCGGTGGAAACGCAGCCCACAGGAGCTAGCACAACGGTTAAATTCCCTCAAGCGCACTTTTGGCAGAGATATCACGGCATTTCCTCCTTCGTTTTCGCTCCAGTTCAAGGGCATCGAGGTCGACGTAGCGCTCTTCTACTGAAAATCCGACGTCCCAATTCAGAATCGTTTGACAGGCGCCAGTGTGGTGTTGTGATTCACAGAAAACGTCGTTAGTTCGGCTTCCACGCAACAGCACAACAATTCGCCCAGTCAGGTCGGCAATGTTGGGCTTGCGCAGGGTTCCTGTCGGTTCCCTTTGCGGTTCACCCCAGCCGGGGTTCAGTTGAGTGTTGTTCCCAACAAGTATCAAGCTCCAAACTCTCCAGAGACTCGCCTGAGCGGGGCAGTCTCCGTGCAATACCCTGTGCCCTCCACCAAAGGATGGACGGCAGCGCGCGAGCGCGTTTACAGGTCGCCAGGCGCAGATTACGCCCAGCTAGGAGGTTACGGTGTCCTGGGTTGTGCAGACCCACCGGCTCGTCGAATCGACAAGACTTGTCTTCGCTTGATTTCTAAATTTTTGCTAAATCCGGTTGGATCGACCAATAGCATTCAATTTAACCACGGGGTATCTTATTGCGAACTTTTCAGCCAATGATTCTGCATTGTTGCCAAGTTGCTCAAATTTGAAAAAGCGTGGGATAACACTCTAAAATAGAATAGTTTAGATCACTTGAGTAAAGTATGCCAGCCTCCAAATAGACTACGGGAAAATCTGCTGCAAATCATTACCAAGATCTTGGCATTCAGTTTTCAGACGACTTATCTGCAGTGGAAGGAATGCTGTACTGCAAATACGGACAACGACATACAAAGCCGGCGAATCTGTGATCATACTGAGTAGTAAAGTGGCCCAATGCCTCGCACTACAATCCTGGAGGATGAAGACCAGCTGCTAGTGCAGCTAGCACGCCCGTATGCAGACCAAGGGGTCCAGATTGTTTGGCGTCATGTGGCTCAAAAGATGTATCGGTGGAAACGCAGCCCACAGGAGCTAGCACAACGGTTAAATTCCCTCAAGCGCACTTTTGGCAGAGATATCACGGCATTTCCTCCTTCGTTTTCGCTCCAGTTCAAGGGCATCGAGGTCGACGTAGCGCTCTTCTACTGAAAATCCGACGTCCCAATTCAGAATCGTTTGACAGGCGCCAGTGTGGTGTTGTGATTCACAGAAAACGTCGTTAGTTCGGCTTCCACGCAACAGCACAACAATTCGCCCAGTCAGGTCGGCAATGTTGGGCTTGCGCAGGGTTCCTGTCGGTTCCCTTTGCGGTTCACCCCAGCCGGGGTTCAGTTGAGTGTTGTTCCCAACAAGTACCAAGCTCCAAACTCTCCAGAGACTCGCCTGAGCGGGGCAGTCTCCGTGCAATACCCTGTGCCCTCCACCAAAGGATGGACGGCAGCGCGCGAGCGCGTTTACAGGTCACCAGGCGCAGATTACGCCCAGCTAGGAGGTTACGGTGTCCTGGGTTGTGCAGACCCACCGGCTCGTCGAATCGACAAGACTTGTCTTCGCTTGATTTCTAAATTTTTGCTAAATCCGGTTGGATCGACCAATAGCATTCAATTTAACCACGGGGTATCTTATTGCGAACTTTTCAGCCAATGATTCTGCATTGTTGCCAAGTTGCTCAAATTTGAAAAAGCGTGGGATAACACTCTAAAATAGAATAGTTTAGATCACTTGAGTAAAGTATGCCAGCCTCCAAATAGACTACGGGAAAATCTGCTGCAAATCATTACCAAGATCTTGGCATTCAGTTTTCAGACGACTTATCTGCAGTGGAAGGAATGCTGTACTGCAAATACGGACAACGACATACAAAGCCGGCGAATCTGTGATCATACTGAGTAGTAAAGTGGCCCAATGCCTCGCACTACAATCCTGGAGGATGAAGACCAGCTGCTAGTGCAGCTAGCACGCCCGTATGCAGACCAAGGGGTCCAGATTGTTTGGCGTCATGTGGCTCAAAAGATGTATCGGTGGAAACGCAGCCCACAGGAGCTAGCACAACGGTTAAATTCCCTCAAGCGCACTTTTGGCAGAGATATCACGGCATTTCCTCCTTCGTTTTCGCTCCAGTTCAAGGGCATCGAGGTCGACGTAGCGCTCTTCTACTGAAAATCCGACGTCCCAATTCAGAATCGTTTGACAGGCGCCAGTGTGGTGTTGTGATTCACAGAAAACGTCGTTAGTTCGGCTTCCACGCAACAGCACAACAATTCGCCCAGTCAGGTCGGCAATGTTGGGCTTGCGCAGGGTTCCTGTCGGTTCCCTTTGCGGTTCACCCCAGCCGGGGTTCAGTTGAGTGTTGTTCCCAACAAGTACCAAGCTCCAAACTCTCCAGAGACTCGCCTGAGCGGGGCAGTCTCCGTGCAATACCCTGTGCCCTCCTCCAAAGGATGGACGGCAGCGCGCGAGCGCGTTTACAGGTCGCCAGGCGCAGATTACGCCCAGCTAGGAGGTTACGGTGTCCTGGGTTGTGCAGACCCACCGGCTCGTCGAATCGACAAGACTTGTCTTCGCTTGATTTCTAAATTTTTGCTAAATCCGGTTGGATCGACCAATAGCATTCAATTTAACCACGGGTATCTTATTGCGAACTTTTCAGCCAATGATTCTGCATTGTTGCCAAGTTGCTCAAATTTGAAAAAGCGTGGGATAACACTCTAAAATAGAATAGTTTAGATCACTTGAGTAAAGTATGCCAGCCTCCAAATAGACTACGGGAAAATCTGCTGCAAATCATTACCAAGATCTTGGCATTCAGTTTTCAGACGACTTATCTGCAGTGGAAGGAATGCTGTACTGCAAATACGGACAACGACATACAAAGCCGGCGAATCTGTGATCATACTGAGTAGTAAAGTGGCCCAATGCCTCGCACTACAATCCTGGAGGATGAAGACCAGCTGCTAGTGCAGCTAGCACGCCCGTATGCAGACCAAGGGGTCCAGATTGTTTGGCGTCATGTGGCTCAAAAGATGTATCGGTGGAAACGCAGCCCACAGGAGCTAGCACAACGGTTAAATTCCCTCAAGCGCACTTTTGGCAGAGATATCACGGCATTTCCTCCTTCGTTTTCGCTCCAGTTCAAGGGCATCGAGGTCGACGTAGCGCTCTTCTACTGAAAATCCGACGTCCCAATTCAGAATCGTTTGACAGGCGCCAGTGTGGTGTTGTGATTCACAGAAAACGTCGTTAGTTCGGCTTCCACGCAACAGCACAACAATTCGCCCAGTCAGGTCGGCAATGTTGGGCTTGCGCAGGGTTCCTGTCGGTTCCCTTTGCGGTTCACCCCAGCCGGGGTTCAGTTGAGTGTTGTTCCCAACAAGTACCAAGCTCCAAACTCTCCAGAGACTCGCCTGAGCGGGGCAGTCTCCGTGCAATACCCTGTGCCCTCCTCCAAAGGATGGACGGCAGCGCGCGAGCGCGTTTACAGGTCACCAGGCGCAGATTACGCCCAGCTAGGAGGTTACGGTGTCCTGGGTTGTGCAGACCCACCGGCTCGTCGAATCGACAAGACTTGTCTTCGCTTGATTTCTAAATTTTTGCTAAATCCGGTTGGATCGACCAATAGCATTCAATTTAACCACGGGGTATCTTATTGCGAACTTTTCAGCCAATGATTCTGCATTGTTGCCAAGTTGCTCAAATTTGAAAAAGCGTGGGATAACACTCTAAAATAGAATAGTTTAGATCACTTGAGTAAAGTATGCCAGCCTCCAAATAGACTACGGGAAAATCTGCTGCAAATCATTACCAAGATCTTGGCATTCAGTTTTCAGACGACTTATCTGCAGTGGAAGGAATGCTGTACTGCAAATACGGACAACGACATACAAAGCCGGCGAATCTGTGATCATACTGAGTAGTAAAGTGGCCCAATGCCTCGCACTACAATCCTGGAGGATGAAGACCAGCTGCTAGTGCAGCTAGCACGCCCGTATGCAGACCAAGGGGTCCAGATTGTTTGGCGTCATGTGGCTCAAAAGATGTATCGGTGGAAACGCAGCCCACAGGAGCTAGCACAACGGTTAAATTCCCTCAAGCGCACTTTTGGCAGAGATATCACGGCATTTCCTCCTTCGTTTTCGCTCCAGTTCAAGGGCATCGAGGTCGACGTAGCGCTCTTCTACTGAAAATCCGACGTCCCAATTCAGAATCGTTTGACAGGCGCCAGTGTGGTGTTGTGATTCACAGAAAACGTCGTTAGTTCGGCTTCCACGCAACAGCACAACAATTCGCCCAGTCAGGTCGGCAATGTTGGGCTTGCGCAGGGTTCCTGTCGGTTCCCTTTGCGGTTCACCCCAGCCGGGGTTCAGTTGAGTGTTGTTCCCAACAAGTACCAAGCTCCAAACTCTCCAGAGACTCGCCTGAGCGGGGCAGTCTCCGTGCAATACCCTGTGCCCTCCTCCAAAGGATGGACGGCAGCGCGCGAGCGCGTTTACAGGTCACCAGGCGCAGATTACGCCCAGCTAGGAGGTTACGGTGTCCTGGGTTGTGCAGACCCACCGGCTCGTCGAATCGACAAGACTTGTCTTCGCTTGATTTCTAAATTTTTGCTAAATCCGGTTGGATCGACCAATAGCATTCAATTTAACCACGGGTATCTTATTGCGAACTTTTCAGCCAATGATTCTGCATTGTTGCCAAGTTGCTCAAATTTGAAAAAGCGTGGGATAACACTCTAAAATAGAATAGTTTAGATCACTTGAGTAAAGTATGCCAGCCTCCAAATAGACTACGGGAAAATCTGCTGCAAATCATTACCAAGATCTTGGCATTCAGTTTTCAGACGACTTATCTGCAGTGGAAGGAATGCTGTACTGCAAATACGGACAACGACATACAAAGCCGGCGAATCTGTGATCATACTGAGTAGTAAAGTGGCCCAATGCCTCGCACTACAATCCTGGAGGATGAAGACCAGCTGCTAGTGCAGCTAGCACGCCCGTATGCAGACCAAGGGGTCCAGATTGTTTGGCGTCATGTGGCTCAAAAGATGTATCGGTGGAAACGCAGCCCACAGGAGCTAGCACAACGGTTAAATTCCCTCAAGCGCACTTTTGGCAGAGATATCACGGCATTTCCTCCTTCGTTTTCGCTCCAGTTCAAGGGCATCGAGGTCGACGTAGCGCTCTTCTACTGAAAATCCGACGTCCCAATTCAGAATCGTTTGACAGGCGCCAGTGTGGTGTTGTGATTCACAGAAAACGTCGTTAGTTCGGCTTCCACGCAACAGCACAACAATTCGCCCAGTCAGGTCGGCAATGTTGGGCTTGCGCAGGGTTCCTGTCGGTTCCCTTTGCGGTTCACCCCAGCCGGGGTTCAGTTGAGTGTTGTTCCCAACAAGTACCAAGCTCCAAACTCTCCAGAGACTCGCCTGAGCGGGGCAGTCTCCGTGCAATACCCTGTGCCCTCCTCCAAAGGATGGACGGCAGCGCGCGAGCGCGTTTACAGGTCACCAGGCGCAGATTACGCCCAGCTAGGAGGTTACGGTGTCCTGGGTTGTGCAGACCCACCGGCTCGTCGAATCGACAAGACTTGTCTTCGCTTGATTTCTAAATTTTTGCTAAATCCGGTTGGATCGACCAATAGCATTCAATTTAACCACGGGTATCTTATTGCGAACTTTTCAGCCAATGATTCTGCATTGTTGCCAAGTTGCTCAAATTTGAAAAAGCGTGGGATAACACTCTAAAATAGAATAGTTTAGATCACTTGAGTAAAGTATGCCAGCCTCCAAATAGACTACGGGAAAATCTGCTGCAAATCATTACCAAGATCTTGGCATTCAGTTTTCAGACGACTTATCTGCAGTGGAAGGAATGCTGTACTGCAAATACGGACAACGACATACAAAGCCGGCGAATCTGTGATCATACTGAGTAGTAAAGTGGCCCAATGCCTCGCACTACAATCCTGGAGGATGAAGACCAGCTGCTAGTGCAGCTAGCACGCCCGTATGCAGACCAAGGGGTCCAGATTGTTTGGCGTCATGTGGCTCAAAAGATGTATCGGTGGAAACGCAGCCCACAGGAGCTAGCACAACGGTTAAATTCCCTCAAGCGCACTTTTGGCAGAGATATCACGGCATTTCCTCCTTCGTTTTCGCTCCAGTTCAAGGGCATCGAGGTCGACGTAGCGCTCTTCTACTGAAAATCCGACGTCCCAATTCAGAATCGTTTGACAGGCGCCAGTGTGGTGTTGTGATTCACAGAAAACGTCGTTAGTTCGGCTTCCACGCAACAGCACAACAATTCGCCCAGTCAGGTCGGCAATGTTGGGCTTGCGCAGGGTTCCTGTCGGTTCCCTTTGCGGTTCACCCCAGCCGGGGTTCAGTTGAGTGTTGTTCCCAACAAGTACCAAGCTCCAAACTCTCCAGAGACTCGCCTGAGCGGGGCAGTCTCCGTGCAATACCCTGTGCCCTCCACCAAAGGATGGACGGCAGCGCGCGAGCGCGTTTACAGGTCACCAGGCGCAGATTACGCCCAGCTAGGAGGTTACGGTGTCCTGGGTTGTGCAGACCCACCGGCTCGTCGAATCGACAAGACTTGTCTTCGCTTGATTTCTAAATTTTTGCTAAATCCGGTTGGATCGACCAATAGCATTCAATTTAACCACGGGTATCTTATTGCGAACTTTTCAGCCAATGATTCTGCATTGTTGCCAAGTTGCTCAAATTTGAAAAAGCGTGGGATAACACTCTAAAATAGAATAGTTTAGATCACTTGAGTAAAGTATGCCAGCCTCCAAATAGACTACGGGAAAATCTGCTGCAAATCATTACCAAGATCTTGGCATTCAGTTTTCAGACGACTTATCTGCAGTGGAAGGAATGCTGTACTGCAAATACGGACAACGACATACAAAGCCGGCGAATCTGTGATCATACTGAGTAGTAAAGTGGCCCAATGCCTCGCACTACAATCCTGGAGGATGAAGACCAGCTGCTAGTGCAGCTAGCACGCCCGTATGCAGACCAAGGGGTCCAGATTGTTTGGCGTCATGTGGCTCAAAAGATGTATCGGTGGAAACGCAGCCCACAGGAGCTAGCACAACGGTTAAATTCCCTCAAGCGCACTTTTGGCAGAGATATCACGGCATTTCCTCCTTCGTTTTCGCTCCAGTTCAAGGGCATCGAGGTCGACGTAGCGCTCTTCTACTGAAAATCCGACGTCCCAATTCAGAATCGTTTGACAGGCGCCAGTGTGGTGTTGTGATTCACAGAAAACGTCGTTAGTTCGGCTTCCACGCAACAGCACAACAATTCGTCGAGTCAGGTCGGCAATGTTGGGCTTGCGCAGGGTTCCTGTCGGTTCCTTTGCGGTTCACCCCAGCCGGGGTTCAGTTGAGTGTTGTTCCCAACAAGTACCAAGCTCCAAACTCTCCAGAGACTCGCCTGAGCGGGGCAGTCTCCGTGCAATACCCTGTGCCCTCCTCCAAAGGATGGACGGCAGCGCGCGAGCGCGTTTACAGGTCACCAGGCGCAGATTACGCCCAGCTAGGAGGTTACGGTGTCCTGGGTTGTGCAGACCCACCGGCTCGTCGAATCGACAAGACTTGTCTTCGCTTGATTTCTAAATTTTTGCTAAATCCGGTTGGATCGACCAATAGCATTCAATTTAACCACGGGGTATCTTATTGCGAACTTTTCAGCCAATGATTCTGCATTGTTGCCAAGTTGCTCAAATTTGAAAAAGCGTGGGATAACACTCTAAAATAGAATAGTTTAGATCACTTGAGTAAAGTATGCCAGCCTCCAAATAGACTACGGGAAAATCTGCTGCAAATCATTACCAAGATCTTGGCATTCAGTTTTCAGACGACTTATCTGCAGTGGAAGGAATGCTGTACTGCAAATACGGACAACGACATACAAAGCCGGCGAATCTGTGATCATACTGAGTAGTAAAGTGGCCCAATGCCTCGCACTACAATCCTGGAGGATGAAGACCAGCTGCTAGTGCAGCTAGCACGCCCGTATGCAGACCAAGGGGTCCAGATTGTTTGGCGTCATGTGGCTCAAAAGATGTATCGGTGGAAACGCAGCCCACAGGAGCTAGCACAACGGTTAAATTCCCTCAAGCGCACTTTTGGCAGAGATATCACGGCATTTCCTCCTTCGTTTTCGCTCCAGTTCAAGGGCATCGAGGTCGACGTAGCGCTCTTCTACTGAAAATCCGACGTCCCAATTCAGAATCGTTTGACAGGCGCCAGTGTGGTGTTGTGATTCACAGAAAACGTCGTTAGTTCGGCTTCCACGCAACAGCACAACAATTCGTCGAGTCAGGTCGGCAATGTTGGGCTTGCGCAGGGTTCCTGTCGGTTCCCTTTGCGGTTCACCCCAGCCGGGGTTCAGTTGAGTGTTGTTCCCAACAAGTACCAAGCTCCAAACTCTCCAGAGACTCGCCTGAGCGGGGCAGTCTCCGTGCAATACCCTGTGCCCTCCTCCAAAGGATGGACGCGCGCGAGCGCGTTTACAGGTCACCAGGCGCAGATTACGCCCAGCTAGGAGGTTACGGTGTCCTGGGTTGTGCAGACCCACCGGCTCGTCGAATCGACAAGACTTGTCTTCGCTTGATTTCTAAATTTTTGCTAAATCCGGTTGGATCGACCAATAGCATTCAATTTAACCACGGGGTATCTTATTGCGAACTTTTCAGCCAATGATTCTGCATTGTTGCCAAGTTGCTCAAATTTGAAAAAGCGTGGGATAACACTCTAAAATAGAATAGTTTAGATCACTTGAGTAAAGTATGCCAGCCTCCAAATAGACTACGGGAAAATCTGCTGCAAATCATTACCAAGATCTTGGCATTCAGTTTTCAGACGACTTATCTGCAGTGGAAGGAATGCTGTACTGCAAATACGGACAACGACATACAAAGCCGGCGAATCTGTGATCATACTGAGTAGTAAAGTGGCCCAATGCCTCGCACTACAATCCTGGAGGATGAAGACCAGCTGCTAGTGCAGCTAGCACGCCCGTATGCAGACCAAGGGGTCCAGATTGTTTGGCGTCATGTGGCTCAAAAGATGTATCGGTGGAAACGCAGCCCACAGGAGCTAGCACAACGGTTAAATTCCCTCAAGCGCACTTTTGGCAGAGATATCACGGCATTTCCTCCTTCGTTTTCGCTCCAGTTCAAGGGCATCGAGGTCGACGTAGCGCTCTTCTACTGAAAATCCGACGTCCCAATTCAGAATCGTTTGACAGGCGCCAGTGTGGTGTTGTGATTCACAGAAAACGTCGTTAGTTCGGCTTCCACGCAACAGCACAACAATTCGCCCAGTCAGGTCGGCAATGTTGGGCTTGCGCAGGGTTCCTGTCGGTTCCTTTGCGGTTCACCCCAGCCGGGGTTCAGTTGAGTGTTGTTCCCAACAAGTACCAAGCTCCAAACTCTCCAGAGACTCGCCTGAGCGGGGCAGTCTCCGTGCAATACCCTGTGCCCTCCTCCAAAGGATGGACGGCAGCGCGCGAGCGTTTACAGGTCACCAGGCGCAGATTACGCCCAGCTAGGAGGTTACGGTGTCCTGGGTTGTGCAGACCCACCGGCTCGTCGAATCGACAAGACTTGTCTTCGCTTGATTTCTAAATTTTGCTAAATCCGGTTGGATCGACCAATAGCATTCAATTTGTATCTTATTGCGAATTTTCAGCCAATGATTCTGCATTGTTGCCAAGTTGCTCAAATTTGAAAAATCGTGGGATAACACTCTAAAATAGAATAGTTTAGATCACTTGAGTAAAGTATGCCAGCCTCCAAATAGACTACGGGAAAATCTGCTGCAAATCATTACCAAGATCTTGGCATTCAGTTTTCAGACGACTTATCTGCAGTGGAAGGAATGCTGTACTGCAAATACGGACAACGACATACAAAGCCGGCGAATCTGTGATCATACTGAGTAGTAAAGTGGCCCAATGCCTCGCACTACAATCCTGGAGGATGAAGACCAGCTGCTAGTGCAGCTAGCACGCCCGTATGCAGACCAAGGGGTCCAGATTGTTTGGCGTCATGTGGCTCAAAAGATGTATCGGTGGAAACGCAGCCCACAGGAGCTAGCACAACGGTTAAATTCCCTCAAGCGCACTTTTGGCAGAGATATCACGGCATTTCCTCCTTCGTTTTCGCTCCAGTTCAAGGGCATCGAGGTCGACGTAGCGCTCTTCTACTGAAAATCCGACGTCCCAATTCAGAATCGTTTGACAGGCGCCAGTGTGGTGTTGTGATTCACAGAAAACGTCGTTAGTTCGGCTTCCACGCAACAGCACAACAATTCGTCGAGTCAGGTCGGCAATGTTGGGCTTGCGCAGGGTTCCTGTCGGTTCCCTTTGCGGTTCACCCCAGCCGGGGTTCAGTTGAGTGTTGTTCCCAACAAGTACCAAGCTCCAAACTCTCCAGAGACTCGCCTGAGCGGGGCAGTCTCCGTGCAATACCCTGTGGGCCAAAGACGAGCTGACTCATTACTGTGAGTTATTCCCGTGCAGTACACCCACGGCCTTCGTTGCTGCAGAACAGCTCGATGTCGTGCGAGATTTGAGTTCCCAAGTCACTAGTGTCAGACCAAGGAAGACACTTTCGAAACGAAACAGTGAAGCAATTTGTGTGCACGAATGAAAATCGAGCAGGAATTCTCGCCGGTGTACTCCCGTGGCTCAACGGGATGGTGGAGAGACTCAACAAAGATGTTCTACAAGTGCTGCGAGCCCTCCTGCTGGAGTATGACCTCGACTTTCATGAATGGCCTTATCTCTTGCCGGTGCTACGGGCATGCGTCAGGTGGCTTCTAGTGTACACGACACGCGTCCGCCACGCTGCATGAGCGGAAGCACTAGAGACACACCTACGAACGGGTTGTAGTAGTAGTTTGCTTCCTCTATCTGAATAACTTTGCTCATTAATCAACTTTCCTCTTTGGAACAAGACTATTCGCGACACTCCGACAAAATTGTAAACCATAATTAGTCAGGGTCAGACTAATTAGAGTGAACGGTGTACACCTTTTCCCGGACAAGCTGTATTTTTCCAATCAAGACGGAAATAGTCCAATTTAGTCTGCGCATGACCAGTCCATTTATATACTCGTTCCGCGATGTGCAAATCAGCCCCGGGAATCGTTCCGGTCAAGTTGCACTGTTCTCGAATTTACTAGAAGCTCGATCGAATCTAAGCCCACCAAGCTCGCCTTCATTGTGCAATATGCCATCACAGCCAAACCCTGAGAAAACTGCCAAGCGTTTCGAGAGAGAGCAGGCTAAGGCCCGCGTTATTCGAACCTATAAGGAAGGACGCGATTGGCGAGACGTAGCAAGGAGCAACGACGTTCACTACAGCACTGCTCACCGGGCTGTACTTAGTGCTGATGAGGAGACAAAGGAGCACGGCGGTCTCCGAGCGTCAAACGTAAAGCTGACAGTGGAAGGAATGTGCAAGCTTGAAGAATACATAGAAGAAGACTGCCGCCGCACGCTAGCTGACCTGCGCGACCTCCTTCACATTGACCTGGGAATATCTGTGGGCAAGTCTACCATCCACAGAGCGCTACAAGGGATGGTGTACTCCGTGAAGCGCGTGCGCATTGAGAAGGCTACAATGAACTCCGCCACCAACAAAGCCAAGCGCAAGGCGTTCGTCGAAAAGCTCAACAAGCACATCGATGCAGGTAACATGATAGTATTTCAAGACGAAACTAACTTTAATCTTTATCTTTCACGGACCACTGGTTGGTCTCGTGTAGGTGAGCGCGCTGTCGTCACGCTGCCGCCATCTCAGGGGCAAAATCTACATGTTCAGGGTGGGGTTTCGGCCGTCACGGGTATTGTGCTGCTCAAGACACACGAGGGTCCGTCAAGAAGGAGGAAAATGCCCGCTTCCTAGCCGATCTGTTCATGGCTGCCTTACGCACGAATGAGTTTCAAGAGCTCGAGCCGAACCAGAAGATCGTCATCGTCACGGATAACGCCCCAGCCCACAGCGGTGTCGAGAGTCTAGCCCGCCGATTGCTTGCCGAGGATGGCGTTGTCAATTTGCATCGACTTGAAATCCTACGTCTCGGGCCTTACAGCCCGATGCTTAACCCGATTGAGGGATGTTGGAACTCGCTCAAGGCGCGCATGAAGAAGCACCTCGCGGACCGCAAGGAGGAGATGATGGTGCGCGGCGATTACGACACATACAAGGAGCATCGGCTCGCCATTATGAAAGATGCTGTTGAGGCCAGCAAAGGCGTCATTACACGCCGCCTCGTGTGGAGGTTCGAGCGTCACTGCCTGCGGCACTGCTTTGCCGCTGAACGAGAAGAGGATATGAAGCTGGGGCTTGAGTCTGAGGGAGAGGCTCGATTTGGAAGTCGCGGAACGCTCCCATGGGTCAAAATGCAAATCATGAAAACGTCTGGTTTTGGGCAACGTGCATAGAAATTTTTTTGCATTTGTGCATCTCGATTGGAAAAATGCAGCTTGTCCGGGAAAAGTGTAGTGTGCGCAGGTTGAGTACTATCGGCGCAGGGAATAAGTGAGCCTGCACTGTGTACTCGACACCATGCACTGCGACGAGAGCTTCGAGTACGCGGGCTTTCGTGGATACCAATAAATCGCGGGGTGAAAAAAGTTCATCAATGCCAACGCCACGCCTAGTATTCTATCTCCCAGACTAAACGACGTACCTAGTTGGTTTGAGTGAAAACTGACAGTGGATTGTTGCAGTTCGTGCACGGAGAGCCGTAAGTTCCAGTTGCTAGCCCACGCTATCATCCCCGTGCCAAAGCAAACACAGAAGGCGTTGGGATACACCGATGCTTACCATCGGCTGGTAGATTTTTGTTGTTGTTGCAGGTTTATTGACTTTTACTTTTACTTTGGTTTTATTGACTTTTACTTTTACTTTGTGATGGTATGATTATTTCACTGCAGCCTCCTGATTTGAACGAGTCGCACTTGGTCAACTTTGCACTGGACGGCGGCATGCTCGGTGATGATCGGTGCGATCAATCCAATGTGCCGTTTCCTACGACGTTCCATGTTGCGGTGTATACCGGTGAGCGCGACCCGACAGAAGAAGAACAGAGCCGACCGGTTTTCCAGGTCGGCGTCGTTCCTGGTGGATACTTTTGAGCTGATACTTGACGAAGCGAGAGCATCGACATGACAGAGTCCCGCACCTGTTCGGTCAAGACTATGACGGCTATCGGTCTGGTGAACGCCAAGTTTCATAAAAGTAAGTAGTAGAATTGTATTATGGCTACATGTAGTTTAGAGGCAGCAGCCAACTGCTTGGATCTCCTCCACGACTGACGGGAGCATGAACTTGGGCACTAGTCCTCTCCAAGCCAAAAGCGTGCAACAAATATTCATTTGTTCCCACCGTCCACGTCTAGCGCAGATACAAACTGACACACATTCGCAGAAGCTCCAGGCTTTTTGCTGACTGCACCAGTCGCCGTCCTCGTTGATTGCTTCCGATACGAGGTTGCAATTTTACTTGGAACAAGGAATGCAAAGTAGAACTGGTCCGTGTCCACGCCTGCTTTCTCTAACCACTTAAGAAACGTATTCAATGGCGCAGCTGTGATTCCATGGTCCGCGTTCAGGGTCATCTGCAACCCGTAACATTTGCTGTGTCCATCCCAGATGAATGCATCCAGCGCTCCAAACGTTTTTGATGTTGGCCGGTAGTACGTCCAGCTCTTAGCTAGTTTTAGTTTGTCGAGAGAAGCGAAGCGTACCGTTTCCATCTCTTTCGGAATAGTCACGTCATCTAGAGTCGTCGGGCACAACGAGCGGAAGTGTAGAGTTCTCTGCATGTGCACGCTAAACCACTTGTGGCAGAGCAGCTCGTACACCTTGCCACGGAGGACAGCCGTACTTCCCGAATCGTCAACATCGTGGACAACAGCGAATTCCGATACCGTAGCTAGACTATCCCCGTGCACCTTGTCAATAACCGCCTCAGCGATGTGCATGGACACAAAATCCAAATAGAATTTCGCGCGAAAATCAGCTTGGGTGGGAATCATTTCAAGGACGCAGTGACTATAGTCCTTTTCCCTCACAGCATGGTTTTTTTTGCAATAGGAGATAACGTCCAGTGCACTGAATGAGGCGACTGCCGACTCTATTTTAGCCTCGGTTCGATCCATTGCCTGCGAGAAGACGAACCGAGGAATTCCACCAAACGCATCGTACCGCGACAACAACTCATCTTCATTAAGTTTCAATTCGACTGGAAGCAATGAGTTGTAATCTTCCAACTCCTCCAAGGTCCACGTCGGCATGATAAACGTTAACCCGTCCACTTTTGAGAAATTATCAATGCCGTCAACACCGGGAGAAGCAAACAAAACCGAAACTCCACTCCAGCCTGTAAGTTCCGATGATGTTGCTTCGACAAGTCGAATCACATCGGGTTTTCCCTTGAGCGCACGAACGTCCGTTTGGTTCAACTCAATAAATTCTTTGCTTGCTGCGTCGTACTTGACATAGTTCTTCTTATGGTTCACCACCAAGTCGTACGGGGAAGCCGCTTGACATCCTCTTGCTCACGAAGTATGAGCTGAAAGATGCAATACAGGAAGAACCGACTCTTCCCAATCCCAGGATTCCCCGTGACAACCACGTTGGAATCCTTGCCTGGTTCACTTTTCACGTCTGGCTCGCTCGCACTAGTGGGAACGAACTCGAGGCAAGCTTTCGTGTACTGCACCAACTGGGCAAATATCACAACATACGCCTCCCTCTCCACGATCGTTTTGAATTCCATCTTTGGATGCTCCAGCAGCGACGGGAAGTATCTCATATCGAAGAATCGCTTCTCCTTGGTCACGTCCTCGCCCACTCTGCGCTTCTTCAGCGGGTGAAAGGACTCGGCAAACCACCCCTTCGACGGATGGCGTTTCCCTCCCACCGGAGCCACCACCAGCACGTGAACTTGGCCCTCCCCGGTTGGAAATTCTCTCCAAAGTGCTTGGAGTTCTTGATATACAGCGTGGGATCCATATGCACGAATCCTTGTTGGTTGCCATGCTCATCGATCATCACAGGTATCCCACTAGTCTTATCGACCGCCACAGCTGTCGCGCCCGCCACATCCAGCCAGTCATTCGCCGCCTTCGCCAGGAAGAGCTGCAGCTTGTCGGCTTCAGGACCCCTGATCTTCATTCTTCCTTGATCGCCTTCTTCAAACATCCACCGAGTCATCGTCGACTCGCACTGAGAACGCGTTTCCTGCCACACCAACGATAGCACACAAGAGCTTCACCATCTTTTCTCCACACGGCAGATTCTGGAATGAGGAAGAAAGAAAGAAGGGAGAATTTCCAGGCGTATTTTAGCGAAAAAGAAGGACGTCGACTTCCAGCCAATGATGAGACACCACGCTCTGAAAACTGTGCACTACCGTTGTCGGCGACAGGGTTTATGCCGGTACAGTAGTGTACCACCCTTCAAAAATGATATGCTGATTTCGGTTCCGTATCCGGTACAGTGTACAACTGAAAATATAGAGAATACAAGTATATTTTATGTGAAAGCCTTCTGTATCTCGTTTTTTAAAGATCAATTATAATAACAAACGGTTTGAAAGGTTATTTAGCCCTTTCGTGAGTGACTTGACTTTGTATACCATACAAGATGTTGTCATTCAAAACCAAAAGGGGTCAAAGTAGCCTGTTTTGGTGTCCCACTCGTGGTTGTTCCGCTCTCAAGCGAGTCGCGAGCTTGCAGGACGAGTGCACGTTTATGCAAACGTGCTGCTTTGGACCCTTTTGGTACAACCCACCTATTGGCTAAAAGTTACATTTTCATTCGTGTTGATGCTTTGATTGGCCCAACAGTGTGAGCAGATTTGTAATTTCTCGAAGAAGATCCTCGGTCGCCACTTCCTGTGAAGAATTGGTATGATGGAGCTGACACCGACAGCTTCTCCGTGCGCCAGGGATGTAATAGTGCTGGCAGCAGTCGGGCGTGCGACAACATGGTGCGTTTTCGGCAGGTTGGGATTTAATCGCAGGATCGATGGCAGCTTCAGTCAAGGGCCTCTATATGGTAATATATCTTGTTTTCACTATGCAAAGTCCTTGTCATCATCAACACGCATGTCTGATTATGCATTGTTCGATCTACCTACAGCTAGCATCATACATAACAACCAGATCATGGAGTCGACGTCCTGTGAGAACGAGCAGAATCAGCACAATCAATCATTCGTTCGGCTGCTAATGGAGGATCTGTACGACACGACTAGAGAAGAGCACGCACCACGCACCAACAGTGAAGCAGTTGAAGAGCAATCTGGTGATGTCAAACGTCTGGCGACGACCCGGGTCAGCAAAACAACCCGGGCCTCGTAAATCCTATCATGATGCATGAAATTACGTAGGTAGTCTACCATACTACATGTACTACATGTACTGGTATGGCCAACTCTCATATGAACCTCTTACGCCAAATACGGCCCGGACCTATCGCGAAGTAACTCAAGAGCCACCTACATCAGCTTGGTTGGGATCAGGCCCCAACTAGAATCCAGCGTCTTAAAGGTTGCTTGTAGTCGGTCAACAACTTCTTCCCTTGGCACAAGGCAGTTGTACGCACTCGGACTGATGTACACCTGCTTGGAGTCTTCTGTACTGAACCTCCAGCACCTCCAGATCGTTGCTATATTAGTTGGGGTGGATCTGCCATCTTGCCGGCAGACTGAAGAAGTGGAAATTACTACCTTCGACCTGGCGGTCGCTTTAAAAATAATTGATTCAAATTTTCTTCTTTTGTTTGCGGTGACCCGGGTCGTCGCCAGTGTTTCATGTGGCCGTAGAGCATGAGACGAAGATGGCGCAAACATGAGACGCATACGCTCCTGTGGCGTAGGAAATGCAGATTTTGGGTAATCCTACACTAGGGATGCCTAAGCTAGACCAGTGGGTACATCGCACTCAAGGGGATCAAGTGGATACACCGCCAAGTGGATACATCGCACTCAACAGGGAACGGACTTAATCGGAACCGCACTTAGCTGGACTCAGCGAAGGACAGACTCAGCGATGGACGGACTCAGCGATGGACGGACTCGGCGATAATCGACTCGGCGAAAGTCAACTTGGCGAGAATATGCCTTGATATACCAACTGAGGGGATAAATCAGGATCTGGGCGAAGAGTCGCCGAGAGATAGGAAACAGCTCGACACCAAGGGACGGAGCTGAGCGAAGAGTCACAGGGAGATCTGTAACGACTCCATTTCATTAGATATTTGTATAGGACCGATAGAAGAACATAGGGAAGAGCCCGAAGGGGCTCTCCGAAGACATAGAGATAACAATCAGAGCAGAATCTTCTAAGTCCAAGAACAACGTACACTTTTCCGGTAAGTCCCTGCGTGGGCTGGATTATGTCTGCCGTCATTCCCCGAGTGGCAAAGCTTGAAGGGGGCTGTCTGGTAGCGCCAAGAGATCAAAGTCGGCCCGGGGTGGGCACTTCTCGCTACCAAGCGAAGACAAGTCTCGTCGATTCGACGAGCCGGTGGGTCTGCACAACCCAGGACACCGTAACCTCCTAGCTGGGCGTAATCTGCGCCTGGTGACCTGTAAACGCGCTCGCGCGCTGCCGTCCATTCTTTGGTGGAGGGCACAGGGGTTTGGACGGAGACTGCCCCGCTAAGGCGAGTCTCTGGAGAGTTTGGAGCTTGGTACTTGTTGGGAACAACATTCAACTTAACCCCGGCTGGGGTGAACCGGAAAGGGAACCGACAGGAACCCTGCGCAAGCCCAACATTGCCGACCTGACTGGGCGAATTGTTGTGCTGTTGCCTGGAAGCCGAACTAACGGCGTTTTCTGTGAATCACAACACCACAACTGGTGCCGCGACCCGGAATTCAGGCCGCGACCCGGGATTCAGGGATATGCTTTGTTTTCGCAGGTACCAAGAACAACCAAGTTAAGAGCAACAAGTGAGAGAAGATGGTCAAGGGATCGCCAAATTTGAGCGACGCAAGCCCGGCAACGGCCGGAATATCGCGGCTCGATAAGTCGAACTCGACGAGTGTCAGTATTACCGCGCGGTCGCGGAGGTGACTCGCTCCGTCCAGTTCGACGATTTTGACGATAACGACGACCATGGAAGCGAGGAGGAAAAAGAAGAAGAGAAGGAAGATGATGAAGGGACGGAGTATGACGATGTGAAGAGAGTCGTCGATCTCCGTGAAGAAGTCGACGAGTTGTCGCTGCAGGTGACCCGCATGGGAGCTTTGCCCCGTCGAGCGGAACCTCGCAGCGGAACTCGGCGATGACGATGATGACGAACAAGACGTGGTTCCGCGTGACCGACTGCACTTTGTTCCCAAGGCGACGAGGAATGTCAAAACACCGAAGGCAAACCGAGTCCTGGCCCGACTCGTCGAAGAAATGAAGACCAACAGTCGGTGAATCAACATGTTCGCTCCGATGTACATGTGTCAAGCGAAGTGGGCTCAACTCAGCGAGGAATTGGGTCAACCATCAATAGCCAAATGATGGACCAACTCGTCGAGGACACGGTGTTATTACTCCGAGCGATGGGATATCGGTTCATAAGCCATCGAAACCGGCGCTGACAACTTGGAGTGTGCACACGGTCGGCGTCGAGCTGATGAAATGGAATCGCAAGTTTATAGACTTGTTCGGGATGCAAGGTGGACCAAAAGGACAATTACCCAAGGCTCGACGAGCTGAAGAACTCGACGAGACCAAATCGGCCCCACCACAACCGTAGGTCACTGAGCCGTACGTATTCCCCGAGCCGAGTGAAGACCCAGCGAAAGTTCCGTTGCCGAAGACACGAGACGAAGCGTGGCGTATTCCGAGCACTGAGGGAACACCGTATTTTCGCTGACTCGCACATGCAAACTCCGAAGAAGGCCAGCGATCCGCCAGCTCGACGCCCGATGGCAGAACTCATCACTGCTGAAGAAGCCGCCGAGCTCCGTCGCCATCCGATCGAACGCCGCAGCGCTGCAGCCTCTGGAGACGATAAACTCAGCGACGAAGACGATTACCCTGGGCACCGCGATGTCGATGAGTCGCCACATGACCACATCCGTCAGCTCAGCTTCGATGAAAGCAACCGAGGACAAGTCTTGAAATTAGGACGCATGCGGCGCTTGAGAATATCACGACCTTGACGGGAAGCGCTACCGGTCGGAAGATGCGTTACAATGGATCAAACGCTTCATCTACAAGATGAAGAGCTCCCATCACTAGAGATCGCATTCTCTTTCGGCGATCGAATTTCCTCGGGGACCACCATCCCAGTCGCTCGCCAGGGAGCAACTTCCATCTCTTGGCTTGACCTATCGAGATCATCGGTCGCTGAGTTCCGTCCACACTTCCAATCGCTCGGTCTTCGTCTTCGTTCGGCTCACCGAGCCTACTATTCTCGTCCACATCCGCTCGTCCGCTCACTTCATCACTCTCATTTCACTCCACTCGTCGGGCCGATCCGCTTTCCCAACAAAAGCGAACAGGTAGTTCGCTTCGACTGCTAGTTCTGCTGACTGTGGCAGCCCGTTGTTGTCCAGCCCAGTCATGGTTGGCGAGCCCATTAGTTTAAATGGCTCGACGAGTAGATGTCCTGAACATCGTCCGGGACAATGGACTTGTCGACTGACGTCTTAACGAACTTGGCGAGTTTCTCGAAGCGTCGGAAGAGTTCACACTGGCCTACTTCGTGCACGTGCTTGCAGAACTTGCAGCGTCGGCGACAAAAGTGTGCATCGTGACCTGCTGCTCCGCAGGCTCCACACGGACCGTATGGCTTCCGCTCGAGACCCGTGTCGGCGATTAGCTTGTCCTTTGGGATTCGACGAGTTCTGCTGGTATCGGTTGGAGTCTCCAGTCGTATTACCGGCGTCGATGTAGTCCGAGTCTTCTTCAGAGTCTTGGTCGAGGACTTCGCTCGCATCACTTTCTCCATTCGCCGAGTCATATAGATCGGTGTTTGCTGTAGCTCGGCGAGTGTCGAGTGTCGCCCACAGGTTGTCGATCGACGCATCTGCCGGCGTAACTCGGCGATTGCTGTCTCCACCCTGTCGACCACGGCGTTCATCCTGCTGTTTCTACGGCGATTTTGCCTCCCTTCTTCTCAGCTCGTTTGGCGTCCTTACTGTGGCTTGTGCTCAGACGATCGCGTTGTTTCTTGCGCTTTGCACCGAGTAAGCGCTAGGTGAGCACCTTCTCGACCTTCGTAATATCGCTGAGTCGCTGTGGGTACAGCAGATCCATGATGTCGTCGTCTCCGCAATTAAGCAGGAAATGTTCGACGTGGTCGGCGGCGTCAGCTCCACCCTTCTCGTACTGGATGTGGACGGTTCGCGCGTAGCCTTCAGTCGCAGTCGCAAGAAGTCGCAGACATGTTCATTCTCCCTGTGTCTTGCTGAGTAGTAGCGGGCTCGCGCCGACTGGTCGAACTGCGAACAGTAATAGTCCAGGAAAGCCTCGCTGAGAAGATTCCACTTTCGCTGAGTCTTCGGGCTGTCGGAACCACCCCTAGCTGCCTTGCCCAGACTCAGCGAGAATGGTTCACACCACTCATCTTGCTGTTTGCACGTCCCGTGAATGATAGACGGACAAAAATCTTGTTGGATACCGGAGCAAAAGTGTCGGCTGTGACCGAAGCATTCGCTAGGAAGCTGCGACTGAAGCGACTTACCAACAATGACATGAATATCGATGTCCAAGGAATCGCCAAGTCGAAGGTGGCGACCACCCTCGCACAATCGTTAAGGTTACACTGGGGTGGGAAGTGGTTTACGAATTCGAGGTGTAGATCATGCCTCATCATGCTGGAGTCGACCTGATCTTGGGTACCGACTTCATGATACCAGCCGGTATCAGGATGGACTTGTACAATTCGATGGCAAAACTTCCCGATGAGGTCGTGGTGCCACTAATCAAGTCGTCCAAAGATGTTGACGACACAGAGTAGGGCCGTGAAGTGATCGAGGGCCCACGGGAGACATTGGGCATTATGGGGAGAGAAGTCGCTCAGTTCAAGTTGAAACGGAGACACCCCAGCGAATCGACGCATGGGCTGTGGGTTCGCCAACTGCAAGGGTGATTCCAACCGTCGAGCACAACACTGCAGGACGAGCCGTGCGGGTGTTGCTGACAAACATCACCCCGCGAGCCTGACGTGGTGTCCAGCCCACTTTCCGGTGGTTCTATGGATGCCCCACGGAGTACTGCCTCGGGATGATGGTTATGTGCGGGTAAACTCAGCGAAATATCGCGACTGGCAAGTGCTTGCCTACGAGGGCGCTCTCGACAACCGACTCCTAAGGAAAGAGCAACGGCTATATATGGAATGGCTTAGCCGACAGTCTCCAGCTGTCGAAAGGGCACAGTACACGACGCCGACGGCTATAAAACCGAGACCCGTCCAACCAGAGGTAGACGACACTCGTGAATCGCTAGAAGCCGACGAGCTTGACAAGGATTTGACAGGTGTATCTAACTCAGAGAGCGGAGAAATACCTGAGACTGATGCCATTGAGGAGACTCGTCGAAGCCTGCCGATTCGACCATCTCGGCGACGCAAACTGACGATTCTCTAATCGACACAACGGAAAGGGAAGGAAGTGATTGGCACCAGCCGCCATTGGACCAGCAAGACTCGGCGATAGTCGCTGTCCACAGCGAAGGGCACCAGAAAAGATGCTCTACCAAAATGGACAGGGGTGACCAGTGGGACCCGGTGAACGACAGCCAGACCGACATACGCCTAGGCTACGGAAGGCAGGACTCGTCGAATCGGGAGAATTGGAGGTATCAGATACTCCATTGAGCACAAACCCAACCGAAGACCTTCGGTTGCGGTTTCTCACGGCCGCTGAAGAACTCGAGATGCGCCTCTCGACGGCTGACGTCGTTCTCGAAGACGGGTCAGAACTCGCCGAGTTTGAACACTCGTCGAGCGATGAGAGTCTAACAGATTACGCTCATGAGCTCGCCTTTTGCTGACCTGACGGAATCATTATCAACTAAGCTAGACTACGAAGGCGACAACGTTATTTCTCCAGCGCACGATGTTCGACAGCAAAAGAAGCTCGTCGAAACCTTGAAACGGCATGAAATATCATGATCTCGAGCGGAAATGCGCTTCCACCACCGGCGTACGGTGTGGTCAGCGATATCGACGTCCAAGGGCACGAATCCATCAAGCAAAGAGCTCGGCGAGTGCCACTGAAGAACTTGAGCAAACTCTAAGAGCTTATGAAAGCGCTGCTTCAGGCAGGGATCGTGTCATTATCGAAGAGCCCTTGGGCCTCGCCAATCGTGAGAAGAATGGTGTCGACATTAGGCTTTGCATCGACTACAAGCTGGTGAACGCAATTACAGTCAGCATGGAATATGCAATGCCGCTGGTTGACGACTTGCTGACGGAGCTCGAGAGCTACTTATGGTTCTGTTCCCTCGACGCTGCTAGTGGATTCTGGGCCGTAATGATGACTCGACGAATGGCCCATGATCTACCAGCGACTCACCGACAATGCTCTCTGGGGTTACGTGCAACCGAGTGGTGGCTGGGCTACATTCGCCGAGAAGATGCGGCTCGATGAGGCTGCAGCAATTGCTAAGCGAAAGAAACGATCATCCCGGCTAGCGCAAGGGGCCGATTCGATGAGTTTAAACACCGAATTCGAAGCAGACTTCCGATCTCTCGATGAGTCTGACCCGTTGCGAGAGCTCATTAACAGCCCTGAGAACGATATGTTCCGTACGGGTGAACCAGACGAGTCACAGTTAATTCCGGTCTTTGGTCGACGGTCGTTCGTCGACGATATTTGCTTTGGAGGTGCAACATTCAACGAGTGCATCGACACGCTCGACCGGTTGCTAAACCGATTCGCCGAGTGCAGAATCAGTGTGAGTTTCACCAAGAGTATTTTTGTCCAGCCGATGGTCGGCTTCCTGTCTCACAAGTGACGGCCGACGGAATTGCCGCGGATCTCAAGAAGCTGGCTGCGATCGCTGAGCTTCCGTTCGCGTCATCGGAAAAAAGGATACATGCACTCCTTGGCGATGTGGAGTAGCGCCTTAGCAGCAAGCTGCAAACTCGTCCTCGCACAAACCCTACGCGTTAACGTCGGGCTAATTCCTGGTTGAACCCCGGCTGGGGTGAACCGCAAAGGGAACCGACAGGAACCCTGCGCAAGCCCAACATTGCCGACCTGACTGGGCGAATTGTTGTGCTGTTGCGTGGAAGCCGAACTAACGACGTTTTCTGTGAATCACAACACCACACTGGCGCCTGTCAAACGATTCTGAATTGGGACGTCGGATTTTCAGTAGAAGAGCGCTACGTCGACCTCGATGCCCTTGAACTGGAGTGAAAACGAAGGAGGAAATGCCGTGATATCTCTGCCAAAAGTGCGCTTGAGGGAATTTAACCGTTGTGCTAGCTCCTGTGGGCTGCGTTTCCACCGATACATCTTTTGAGCCACATGACGCCAAACAATCTGGACCCCTTGGTCTGCATACGGGCGTGCTAGCTGCACTAGCAGCTGGTCTTCATCCTCCAGGATTGTAGTGCGAGGCATTGGGCCACTTTACTACTCAGTATGATCATGAAGGTATGCGCACATATCTTCATTTTACTATTGACATGTGGCAGCGGCTTCAACTTGACAATGACTATACATGTAATTATGAGAATGTTTGACCCGTCCATATCCATGCTAGTCGAACTTGGTTGGTTGTTTCAGAACACGATGCTTGAAGCTTGGGGAACAAATAGAAGGTGCCAAAACGGCTCCATTAGCTACGACTTTCTCAGCAGGTTTTGAATACGCAGCAAAAGGACCAAACTGTCACCATTTGCCGCAAAAGGGTTAACATGCATTGCCTGTAACAACCCGCCCTTTTCGGCGGTCCGTCAGTCGGTCGGACACCATTGGTAAGGGTGTATAGCTGTTCGCTATCACCCCTGGTCACATTTAATGTCATGACAGACGCCTTGCGTCGCGCAGTCGACAATCGACGCCGCTGCCTCCTCCGCGCCGACGGGGTTCGCCTCGAAGAGATGAGGGCGTTGATAGTGATAGGTGTCTCCACCTCGTGTTGCCCCGTAGGCTTCCATGTCGAAGTCGACATGTGGTGAGGAGCTGCATGACTCGCAGGCCCCACCAAGTGGAATATGTGCCATCCCACACGCATCAAAAGGCTCGCCTCCATGATGCCTCGGCTCGCGGCCGACCACGCCTTCACTTGCACACAACAGTTCCCCACCGCAGTGGCGATCACCGTTCAACGGATTACGTGCCGTTCCACGTGCATCAGTGAGAGCACACTCGTGATGCCTCGGCAGACTGCCGACCATGCTATCCGTGGCATGCAACGCAACGTCGTTATCGCAACGAACGCCGCATAGCGGATTACGTGCCGCTCCACCAACCGTTCTCGAGATCGTCTTGGAACCGCTGTCCAAGACAGCCTCAGTGTCGACTAACTCAGACACTCCAATATCTAGCACATCGACCGACTCGGGTTAGTGCTCGCGCCAATAGCGATTTTGCTTTCTAGCAGAGGTGGATTCATGACTCGCCAAAGCTCCGCCAGTGGAAAAGCGCTTTTCGCCCAAGGTCTTCACCCTCCAATCAATCCATGGCTCATGGCGTTCCAGCCAGACCATGACAAGGATGAGATCATACCTCGAATCCAGGTCCAAGACCAGACATCGTTCGATGCTGTCGAAGTCAAGGAACTTCACACCCAGGTCCACATGGACCTTGGGTACTGTGACACAGGTTCCCGTCGCGAGATGGACGATAATTGTAACACTCACACGCGCCACTAGCGTCTCAGCATACTGCCGACTACCCTTCACAATGGAGAGTCGAGCATAGTTGCCCGACGGCCCAGAGTCGATCAAGATCGCCCATGGCTTGGAAAAGCCCTTGATGGTCGCTTGAACGACTAGCAAGCCTGGCTTGCGTTCACGTTCCGTGGTAAAGAGCACGGTGCTCTGTGGGGCTAGGCCCTGCCGTCCTCCTTCTCCTAGAGGCTCAACAGAACATAGTTCTACCCCAGTAGGTCGCCCCGCGTCTACTGGGTGCTGCCATTCCCCGCGACGAACCAGAGGACTGGTTAGAAGCGGAGCTTCTGTTCGATGGAGCCTGACGCTGCTTGCGTAGCGGACACCCTCCCCGTAGGTGTCGCGTGTCACCACATGTAAAACATCTACGGATGCCCATGCGCTGTTCAGCAGCAAGGAGTTTGGCCTCCTCATTTTCAGGATAGCTGAGATCCATCGGCTCGGGGCCTTCGTCGGGACCGTAGATGGTGCGCTCCATCCGAAGCGAGCCGACTTGAAATTGAATTCAGCGTTCAACACCACGTTTACAGCCTCTTCGAAAGAGTCAGGGTGAACACGGAAGACTTCCGTTCTGGCCACTCCATTTCGGAGACCCTCCATAAAGACAGTCACAGTGACTGCCTCTGGTAGAAGATCGGAAGTCATTCCGGCGATTAGAGTTCGCAACTCCTGGACGAAGTCCACCAACTCCTTATTGTCCTGTCGGGTCGCAAGATAGCGTGACCGCACGTGGTACGCCTGATGAGGCGGCGAGAAGACTCGCGACAGCTGAAGCTTGAGTTGTTCCCACGTAGGGAACGCCGCATCGACGGATGCTCCGCACGTCAGTTCCCATTCTCGAGCACGCCCGCTCAGCTTAGAAATTGCGAGCGCCACGCGCTGCTGCTCCGTTTGCAGCATGGCAGATGTCATGGCCATTTCGACCTCACGGATCCAAAGCAGGAGGCTTTCGTCCTCCTTACCTTCAAAGGTCTTGACACTTACCGTAAGTGGCTTAGGTCGGAAGACCCGTCCATCGTCGGTCTGGACGCCGGAGGCGCCGCCGACGCGGTCATTCTTTGTTGGAGGTGGTCCAACAAAGCATTCTCATAACTTGAGAAAGCGTCCAGACGCGCGTTAATTGCATCCGGACCTTGCGAAGCAAGATGCGACACGCCCTCAGGGCCCAACAAGGACATAAGCTTTTAAACCCGTCCTGTTGGTTTGGGGGTAAGTTTGCAAACTGGTCCATCCTCACAGAGGGTCAGTCTTTCAGACTCAGGTGTAGGATTGACTACAAGTGCTACCAAGTGCAGCGGGACTGCCGTAGCCTTTAGCGTCAGGGGAAGACGTAGACTCAGCGAGTCTGTTAGTATTACGGTTGGGAACCTTGTTCTATCCGAGAACAAGTTAGGCCTGTGAGATATCCGATCTCTAGGCCTCAATAGTCGATGCAGTCTTAACCCAAGACTTGTGACCTCTTCGTTGCTAAACGTAAACTGTATTCTTGTTCTTATCTGCGGCCAAGCCGCCTACGGTGTAAATGTATAAGCTTCACTATCTAGCATAGTGAAGCTAAGCTATCCAACCAGTCGTTGTGAATCTATCTACTGATATCTAATCACTACCCAGTACAGAGTACTGCTTTAGGGAGAGGATGGTGTGCACCGTAACCTCCATGTAACCCCGTTACAGAAAACAAGATATATTACCATACCGAAATATAGAGGTCCTTGACTGAAGCTGCCATCGGTCCTGCGATTAAATCCCAACCTGCCGAAAACGCACCATGTTGTCGCACGCCCGACTGCTGCCAGCACTATTACATCCCTGGCGCACGGAGAAGCTGTCGGTGTCAGCTCCATCATACCAATTCTTCACAGGAAGTGGCGACCGAGGATCTTCTTCGAGAAATTACAAATCTGCTCACACTGTTGGGCCAATCAAAGCATCAACACGAATGAAAATGTAACTTTTAGCCAATAGGTGGGTTGTACCAAAAGGGTCCAAAGCAGCACGTTTGCATAAACGTGCACTCGTCCTGCAAGCTCGCGACTCGCTTGAGAGCGGAACAACCACGAGTGGGACACCAAAACAGGCTACTTTGACCCCTTTTGGTTTTGAATGACAACATCTTGTATGGTATACAAAGTCAAGTCACTCACGAAAGGGCTAAATAACCTTTCAAACCGTTTGTTATTATAATTGATCTTTAAAAAACGAGATACAGAAGGCTTTCACATAAAATATACTTGTATTCTCTATATTTTTCAGTTGTACACTGTACCGGATACGGAACCGAAATCAGCATATCATTTTTGAAGGGTGGTACACTACTGTACCGGCATAAACCCTGTCGCCGACAACGGTAGTGCACAGTTTTCAGAGCGTGGTGTCTCATCATTGGCTGGAAGTCGACGTCCTTCTTTTTCGCTAAAATACGCCTGGAAATTCTCCTTCTTTCTTTCTTCCTCATTCCAGAATCTGCCGTGTGGAGAAAGGATGGTAAAGCTCTTGTTGAGTTATGCGATTGTCGGTCTGGCGGAAGGCAACGGTGTTGAGATCGACGATGGTCTTCCAGTGTGGAAGTTGAAGAAGGCAATCAAGGAGCAGAGCGATGGGAAAATCACAGTTCCTTGGCCGGACCTGCAGCTCTTCCTGGCGAAGGCGGCGAATGACTGGCTGGATGTGGCGGGCGCGACAGCTGTGGCGGTCGATAAGACTAGTGGGATACCTGTGATGATAGATGAGCATGGCAACCAACAAGGATTCGTGCATATGGATCCCACGCTGTATATCAAGAACTCCAAGCACTTTGGAGAGAATTTCCAACCGGGGAGGGCCAAGTTCACGTGCTGGTGGTGGCTCCGGTGGGAGGGAAACGCCATCCGTCGAAGGGGTGGTTTGCCGAGTCCTTTCACCCGCTGAAGAAGCGCAGAGTGGGCGAGGACGTGACCAAGGAGAAGCGATTCTTCGATATGAGTTACTTCCCGTCGCTGCTGGAGCATCCAAAGATGGAATTCAAAACGATCGTGGAGAGGAGGCGTATGTTGTGATATTTGCCCAGTTGGTGCAGTACACGAAAGCTTGCCTCGAGTTCGTTCCCACTAGTGCGAGCGAGCCAGACGTGAAAAGTGAACCAGGCAAGGATTCCAACGTGGTTGTCACGGGGAATCCTGGGATTGGGAAGAGTCGGTTCTTCCTGTATTGCATCTTTCAGCTCATACTTCGTGAGCAAGAGGATGTCAAGCGGCTTCCCCGTACGACTTGGTGGTGAACCATAAGAAGAACTATGTCAAATACGACGCAGCAAGCAAAGAATTTATTGAGTTGAACCAAACGGACGTTCGTGCGCTCAAGGGAAAACCCGATGTGATTCGACTTGTCGAAGCAACATCATCGGAACTTACAGGCTGGAGTGGAGTTTCGGTTTTGTTTGCTTCTCCCGGTGTTGACGGCATTGATAATTTCTCAAAAGTGGACGGGTTAACGTTTATCATGCCGACGTGGACCTTGGAGGAGTTGGAAGATTACAACTCATTGCTTCCAGTCGAATTGAAACTTAATGAAGATGAGTTGTTGTCGCGGTACGATGCGTTTGGTGGAATTCCTCGGTTCGTCTTCTCGCAGGCAATGGATCGAACCGAGGCTAAAATAGAGTCGGCAGTCGCCTCATTCAGTGCACTGGACGTTATCTCCTATTGCAAAAACCATGCTGTGAGGGAAAAGGACTATAGTCACTGCGTCCTTGAAATGATTCCCACCCAAGCTGATTTTCGCGCGAAATTCTATTTGGATTTTGTGTCCATGCACATCGCTGAGGCGGTTATTGACAAGGTGCACGGGGATAGTCTAGCTACGGT
This sequence comes from Phytophthora hibernalis, assembly GCA_012656075.1. Taxonomy (NCBI): domain Eukaryota; phylum Oomycota; class Peronosporomycetes; order Peronosporales; family Peronosporaceae; genus Phytophthora; species Phytophthora hibernalis. The sequence continues at coordinate 29,607 of JAAKBF010000010.1, forward strand.
ATCGGAATTCGCTGTTGTCCACGATGTTGACGATTCGGGAAGTACGGCTGTCCTCCGCGGCAAGGTGTACGAGCTGCTCTGCCACAAGTGGTTTAGCGTGCACATGCAGAGAACTCTACACTTCCGCTCGTTGTGCCCGACGACTCTAGATGACGTGACTATTCCGAAAGAGATGGAAACGGTACGCTTCGCTTCTCTCGACAAACTAAAGCTTCAATCAACGTCGCCCAGGTCAATCAACGTCGCTCCAACAGAATCTGAATAAACGCGGTAATGGCATGCGATATGCTCTTGGACAGGATGTCAGATCTGATTACAAAGGGCTACATGTTGAAGTCGCTGTCGACCAGCGGAATTTACAAGCTGGTCAGGCGTCGTCGCTCCAGGACGTTCGCGATGAACGCATCGATGCAGTTGCGCGGCACGGCGCGGAAACGCGCTTTGTTGGCGTTTTGCAGCATCTTCCGAGCCACGAGTGAGTTTGGTCCCGTGCACTCGTTGAAGAGCCCATCTGCAGTAGTCCCGAGGTTAAATACAGGGATACGTTTTATAACGTTAGCCAAGCTTACCGATCACGTGGTCGCACCTGAACGGCTCCTGGCCGAAGTTGACGTGGACGGTGTCCGGCGAGTCAAGACCCACCGCAGGGAACCACTCGAAGTCGTTGTCGCTCGGGATACGCAGACCAGCTCCTGGAAGGTAAGGTGCTGTAATGCAACGTTAAATTATCACGAGTCTGAAATGCGTATTGGTGCACTCACCTGTAACATTGCTCCCGTTGTGTGTGAAGAAAACGTGCCGCTCGTCATATTTCACGCTGCGTCGAATGCCACAACCAACAGTATCACCCACGCCGAATCGTGGTCCGAACGGCTTCCACTATCACGCATATTCCACACCGATCAACTTAACGCAGAGAAAATTAACGAATGCAGATACGATGTACTTACAGGAAACGCCGAGTAGAGTTTTCCATTGTCTCCATGGTATCCAAAGGACGGGATCGTCCATCCAGGTTGCTTCCCCACCAGCGGAAAGTTTGAAGGGACCACGCCGATGGCTGTCATTTCCACTCTGCCGTTCCTCGGTACGTGTGGGCTGGGTCGGGAAATAGGGTCGGAAATGCTAATTTCAAAGTAGCCACTTGCCGTCGCGCCGATCTGATAAATGAACGACTCCTTGCTGGGAGAAGCATCTTGTACTCGACGCTTAAAGACTGCGACATAGAAAGCCGACGGGAACGGCGCATTTGCGCGTACCGATCTGTCATTGCCGAAGCGCCTGCCGTCAAAAGCAAACGCAGTCACCACTTCATTGTTGTCCTCGTCTCCACTCTGTTTAACAAGTGGTAAAATTCTGTGGAACATTTTGCAGTTAGTTCTCGTCAACATCAGCACCTCAGCCAACAGTCAAGCTCATACCTGTGGTGGGTATCCGAATACCCCAATGAGTGCTGCGTCTTGCCAATATCCATACCCGAAGGCAACGGGACGATTACTCGCGACAGCAATTGGAACATGCGCGTCTCCGAGCACTCCCTACCACACCACTACGACGTCAACCTCCCTCCAGCTATCTCAAAAGCCACAAAACTTCCACTTACAATGGAAAAAGTGCACGTAGTCGGGAGTCCACTTGGAGGTTCCTGCCATCCTCCGCCAGTGAGAAATTGAGCTGTTCCCACTTGCGAGCGAATAGAATTCGCCAGATCTCGGGGTGCTGCGGCAGCAAGTGCAGAGCCACGAGTCTGGAGGCTACTGTTATGGCTTCTACATCTCGTGCTGTTGCAAATCCCAGTATATGAGCCAGCAAGGCGTCGTCCAAGGTGAGCAGGTGCGTTGCCATGGTGGTGGGGAGTCGTGAAAGGTTCTCTCGTGCAGCGAAATCCGGGGTGCACCACACCACATCAACTTCAACATGGAAAAGGCATAATGCTGGATTGACGAGAAGCTGTATATGAAGAGTCTAGATGTTATTGGAGCGGGTTCGCTGCAGCTGTGGTAGTTGCTGTACTTGCTGCAGCTCCACACGCAACTCGCTCGTTTCTTTCTGGAGGCCGCGAGGTCGCCAGTGAGCCGACGATTCTGTAACGCGAGCATGCGCACTTGGTTCTGGAGCTCCACGAGCGCGCGATCTTTAGGCAACTGGAGTAGAGACGATGGTTTGGAAGAATCTGTGGCGGATACTCGGATTGACTTGAGTGCTGCGTTGACTGTAAACGCCAAGTCGTCGCGCAGACGAAGCTACCATGCATGTACATGCAGCTTCATTAGGTTCAAGTGGTCAATGATGACACAGGAGCACTCATACATGTATTTCCGTACCTGCTTCTGGTGGTCGATTTGAGCTGGGAGAGGGTGAGGCTGGTCGGAACTAGACGACGTTGACACGACAACCTGAAGACACCGAGTCAGCATTGCACGTTAATATCATCGCGTATTCTCTTCGAGTAGCACATTTTCATGGTGATACCTCTGCACTGATATCTGCCATCTCGTAACTGGTCCATACAAGCGCTGCGAGCTGTTATCACCAACGTTGAACTCGTGTAAGTCACAGACCGCAACATGATGCGCGTTTTAGAGCAGCGACTTACCCTTTGCTTCTTCTTTTTCGAGTCCGCCTCGATGCCAAATTTCTTGTAGTACTCCAGCCGGACCGAAGGCCGTGTGTGCTTCTTCAATCCGATGTATACGTTGCTCCGCTCCACTTTCATTCTTTTGTTGGTCTGTACATAATAGCAAGCTTTAGACTAGACTTGTACTAAGTTGTGCGCAGTATAAATGCTGCCTTACCACTTCCTTGATTGTTTTGTGGGGGCCCCTCGTTTTGGGGCTAACCAAGCGCTTGATGGCAGTAAATGCAGATTCTCGGGTGTCGTCGCGTTTTGCAATGTTTTGAGAGAGAACTGCCTCGTAGCTCTGGCATTTCTCTGTATTCCCCTGAACTACCAATACTGCATTGCACGAAGTCTGGAGTCGAGTTTCTTCTTCGTGAAGCAACTACATCGAGCAGACCAATTTTAAAAGAGCCAACGTTAAAATCTCACAGAAGAATGCGGCATTCTCTCTCATATGCAAACCCACCCCAATAGTGAAAAGTCTAATTGATTGAACGTAAGCCAGAACTTGATCGATAGAGGAGAGGGATATCGCATCGGTTCCACAGATCATACACCTTTCGACGATATTCCGCAAGCACGCTTGCTTTCCACCTGCAAAACCTATATTAGCGTGCACCCGTAGAGGAAAGGAACAGCTTGAAGCAACTTACCTGGAAGTATGCTTTCGCGATAAGAAGCCTCGGACACGGCTCTGAGCTCGTACTACTTGATACTTCAGGTTTTGTAGCTGCGCTTGTAGAAACTACCACGCCACAGTGCTTGAAGGCACCGAAAGCCTCGGTATACACGTTGATACCGTGCATATACAATATACCCTCTAGCCATAAATTGTAGCTTGGCGAGCGCTTCACGTTGTACACGATAGTTAAAAACAGCGTAGTGTGTGCGGTAGATCTTTTGAATCATAATCGCTCCGCTTCGGAGGCCCAAAAATGCTCGCGATCATCTTTTCCCTGCAGCACACAACCCAAGTTAGCACTGTAGTATCGATCGTAGCAATGAAGTCAATCGTAGCGATAAGGTACCATCATTCGGGCAATAACCCATTGTTGGATTAATACAGCAGCACTCCGCTGCCTGCGGTATTTTTCGAGCACTGTACATTCGGAACTGTGTCTGAAGCTTGTTTTTATGGAAATTAGAGCATCACAAGCATTGATCGTTAGTTAGAGATCCGAGCCAGTGGATACGATGCTAAAAATCATACGCTGATGATGAGATGTCGAGTAGCTTCCCAGCTCGCGCCATTACCGATGAAAGACCTCCTATACCAACCACAATCAGCTTCGTTCCAATTCACGATTGTAGCTTCCACCCAACACACTTACTTTGCCGTGAACATTCCTTGGTGAAAGCTCACTCGAGAGACATTTCGCTGCTGTTCCCGAGAGGAATATAGCTCGCGCGGTTTCCGTACATTGCCGAACAAAGCTCTATAGAAGGATATACGTGACACTTACTACGGTGCACTTCACCAAAAATATGGGCAATCGATACTTACTTTTTCAGTCGTGGGAATGCCTTGTACTGTATAACAAATAATAACAGCGAGTGCGGGTTTGAGCATGTCTGCACCTCAGAAAGTAAGCAACATAGCTGTGTACCTTGTAAACAGTGCCGTCATCTGGGAGGCCTATGTTTGACGGAGGCGGGGCAATAAACGTTTCTTGGATTTCATCAGAGTGGTCCTCCAAGAATCTGCAGTCATACTTCTTCTTGCCGATAGTCAACGAGCGATTGAGTTTCTGATTGATCGACTGGTCAAAGAATAGCACCTCGGGAAGTTGCTGACTGAAGACACGGTCTTCAATGAAGCGATCGAACATCTGCGTTGCGATTAGCTGGGAAACAAATGGGCGCGACGCAGGATCAAAATTGTCATGCAAGAACCGCTTGCTGTCGAACAGCGAAGGTGTTCCTGACTTTCCTTGCACAGTTGGTGGGCTCTGATTCAAAGTGACACCAAATATTAGCTGAATCCAAGCCTTAGGTAGCAACAGTGCAGGTAGCTTACCAGGTAGCTTGCATATTTCTTTAGTAGCGTCACAAAGAAGCGTAAGAATGCTTTACGAACTCCCTCCGTCGAGAAATTTTCAGTTTCGTTGTATCGGCTGTCCGTCAGCCCCCACTGGCATCATTTCCTGTTGGTGACATCCCAGACGTAGATAGCGAAAAAGTGTGTCGATTGAGACCCGAGTTGGTTCGGGAAAACGATGCCGAGGGAGACGGTGCCAGGGACGAAGACGGAAGGCTGAATGCTGCACTGGACCGTCTTCCACGCTTGATTTTGCCAATGGAATAGTGCGGGCTGAGAGAGTCCGCCATGCTCGACTCCGAATACGACGTTAACAGAGGAATAGTCTGTCCGTGATCGGAGGCAAAGTTACCGATCGGCTCAAGGTGCTCCTCGTTTGGAAATGCCTGCATGGAAACAACCGAACCTTAGTCTGGAAACTACATGTTGAAGAATAGCCTCGTGCATGTTGGCAAAACCACTGACCAGGTCTACTCGACTAATTCCTGCAGCATACGGATCGAATATCTGGAGAATAGCATCGGCACTGCAAATCAGTCCCTCCCACCTTAGGATTTTCAAATGGAATAGCCAACGTACACTAGCAACTCCCGCCAGCTTTGCGCGGAGCTTAGATCCTTCTCGATCTGGGATTTTGGGCACCGAAATGCTTTTTCCTGATTCATCTACCGCAGGGATTACACTGCGAAAAACAAGTTAGCTCAGAACAATTACAAAGAGCTCCAGTAAAAACCGACCGATTATGATCCAGATCGACAAATACGACGTTGGTTGTTCGGCTCGCCACATGCTTGAGGCAGTCTGAGTGCGTGCCGATCAGGAAGGGAACGGGCGCCTGCATCACCAGACGATGATTATGAGTCTAACTAAGACATGCACCCAGTTTATTTGACTACGTACGTCAATGACGTCGAGAAGTGACGTCGGAAGGACGGGAATATATGCTCCTTGCCATGAGAATGGCAGCAATAATGCTAGGAGTGCTTCTGATACCGGGGTAAGGAAGCCAATATGCTTAGAACATAATACAACCTAGAAAAACCGGCAGTAATCGACTCGTAAGCACTTGGACTACACACAAAAGAAAAATAAGCTGATCATACCTTAAGTTCCAGGGCGATGCACGAGAAAACCAGCAACACATTGTTGAGGTCTAGGACTTGAAACAATGGCCGAAAAGGAAACTGAGCAAGCGGCATCAAGGGCCAGCACGGATGTAAGCACACTTATTCTGCATCTACATGTAGCAGGACTGTGACGGTACGTACATCGACCAGAGGCAGCTCATTTTTGGTGGACGTGATATAATCAAATTACGATCCGGTAGGGTTAGCTGGACTTGGATCTGACCCGGAGGTGGCAACGGAATTTCCACCAAGAAATTGGCGATATATCGCTCGATCGGCATCGGAGATTCGGACAGCGTTACCCGGTAAATCTAGCAAAGAAGTAGCACACATTCCTGTAAGTGGTCTATGACTTCTTGAGAGTGGAGGTGGTCCAGCTATCACCTGCTGAAGAAATTGTCGAAAAGCGGAAAAATATGGGTAGTGTGACGTTACAACGATGCATTTGGGGCAAAACACCGGCCCCGGTGCACTCGATATGTTCCCAGAGATCTTGCACCCATTGCGGCAGTTGAGTGCGCTGGTTGTCATCAATTTCGTCAGGCTGGTGAGGTCCACTCGAGGGTCGACGTCGGTGGCGCTGGCGATGGTAGTGCGGTGTTATCAAGGATACGACTTCCAGTGGATGGAGTTCCTCGTAGAATTTAAGCGCGCATGCATAAATCTTGACTCCACTTACGTTCGTGAGAACAAACGAAAAGAATTCGGGCGCGACGTAGGATTTGCTCAGCGTAAATCCCTCGGGAAAGGCAAAGTCAGCAATGTGCGCCGGTAGTGGCGCGTCTCCATACGTGTCCGGGAACATGTCGAGCACAGCTGGTAGGAATCGTATTTCAGTAGGACTCTGCGTTTTCTCGACTACAGGCAGCGCAAGTGTATCCCTCATTAGTAAGACAAAGAACAAGCAGCAGAACAAGTGCCGAAACTTACTGTTCTGGTCGGGAACCAATGCGCCACGACCCACAACGACGAAATAGTTGAGAAAGCGCTTGGTCACTTCAATAGCGCTGCCTGGCTTCACCACAGATGGCTCTGCGCTTTGAAGCTTTTGACCGGATGCTCCCTGCTGATTCTTGCCTGCAGGGGACCCCTGCGACGGCGAAGAGGATGTTTCCGCGAGCCCACCAGACGTAATGGAAGTAGTTGGCTCGTCAGCGTTTTCCGGACTATCCTGATTTTTCTCTTCGCTCAATCCAAACGAGTGTGGCAGCTTGGTGAACTGCCTGTCCTCGTATTTGGCACGGATGCATTTCTCGCGAACGTCTGTGGCTGTATTGGGGAGCAGCTCGAGCGACGTGTCCACTTGGATCCACTTGTCCAGGTGTTTGCTGTACATTTCATTGACGTTTTTGTTGCCGCCTTTCATTGCCGCCACTTCTTCGTCCGTCCACGTGTCGAGATGCAGCGACTTGACCCTGGACAGCTGAACCCCGAGCTTGCGGTGCGCACCGGCGCAGTGGATGCACAGGAACGCACCGACGGTGGTGCTGGCCCAGATGGAGTCGCTTAGACGTGACGTGCAGTCTGCACAAGTCTGGTTCTCGGCGCTCGCGTGCATCATCTCCGTGAGCTTGCGGAAGGCATGCAGCTGCACCACGGGCGAGTGGCTCGTGCGCGAGAACATCATCATGACGTGGAGGTCGACGTCTAGATGTTGTAGCTGAGCCCCGACGTCAAGGCTCGAGCCCAGCGAAGAGGAGACTGAGAGCGCGACACTTGCTTCTACTATTTATACTCGTGATCAGTGGACAAGCACGACAATCCACCACGGCACGCGCTTGAAACGATGAAACCGCTCGATGATTACGCCTGGAGTCGTGCGCAGGTGTTGAGACCTCCATCAAGCAGCGATGGCATCGGCAGCGCAGGAAGCAGCATGTGGCGTGCGGAAGTGCAGAGTGATTGTGTGCGGCAATTGGATTTAGAAATCGTTGTTAGAAACACGTACCTAAGCGTGCTAGAAACTCTTATGTTCTGCACACACATGTATGTGGTGCACACTGCTTTTTCGAGCGCGGTTCACCCTTACACCTATCCCTGGCTCGGTTCAGTGAACCGTCGATGGCCTTGGCGAACCGAGCGATCGAAAGGAAAGAGCCAATGAACGGTGGGAGCGCACGATTGGTTGGCCCTCGCTTTTGGCTCGCTCGCGGCTGGGCGGCAGCAGTACGGAACTGCACCAAAACTCCCAAGAAAAGCAAACATGGGCATGTAAGTGAATGAAACCGGCAGGCAGATTGACTGGTAGCCTCCGCCCGCCTCCCTTTCTCTCGAGCGGACGGAGACGTCAACAGAGCAGCGAGGACAGAGACCCCAAGACGACGGTGCTCCGATCACTAGCAGTGGACCGATCTGAGACTTTGGACGTGGAGAAAGAAAGCGGACGGGCGGAGAGCACAGGCAGCTGATAACAGGGAGTTAAACTACAGAATCTGACGCTCATGTGTCATCCTGTGTAGTGTCAAGAACGGAAAGGTTGTTGTGTTGCTTAACGGCCGCTTCGCTGGCCGCAAGGCTATCGTTGTGAAGACCTACGACGAGGGCCGTGGTGACCGCAAGTTCGGCCACGCTATCGGTACGCTGCAATCCCAAATATTTATTACAGGGTTTCGCGATGGAAACAAGAACCAAAGCTGACTTTGTAAATCATTGATTCAGTTGCCGGCATTGACCGCTACCCGCGCAAGGTGACGCGCGCCATGGGCAAGAACAAGCTCAAGAAGCGCTCCAAGGTGAAACCGTTCGTCAAGTACGTCAACTACAACCACATCATGCCCACCCGTTACGTCGCCGACATCGACCTGAAGAAGGTCCTTGACGAGGAGGTGCTGGCCAACCCGGAGACCCGCATCGAGTCCCGCAAGACCATCAAGAAGGTGTTTGAGGAGCGGTACGTCTCGAATTTAGTTGCTGCACACTGTTTACAGCCATGATGCTGACTTTTGTTATTTTTATTGCGCAGCTACCTGAACCAGGCCGCGTGCAAGTCGGAGAAGAAGGCTGCTGGTGTCAGCTTCTTCTTCAAGAAGCTCCGCTTCTAAGTGCAAGCTGCTGTTTGCGTGTAGAGGCTGGTGGGAATCGGGGTACTAACATAAATGCAGCCCATTCCAGTTCCGTTCCGTTTCAAGGAAACAAACCATGACGATGTTGTTGTCTTCAAAGGTGTTCACGAGCTTTGCTGCATGCGGTAACAGCGCAGTGTGCCTTTTGTACTTAATCCCTTTAATGGCATATCTTCAAGTTGCCGACAACTGCTCATCTTCGTCGTCTCCTGTACGAGACAGCGGCTTTTCGGACTTGGATCACGAAGTCGTCATCTGCGTCTTGGTCACTTTGGGAACTGCCGTTAGACTCGCTCTCGCTCTTACTAGGATTGATCATCTCAATCTTCTTTCGCTCGGCAAAGATTCGCTCACACTTGCTAAGCCTGGATCCAGCGAGAATGCGCCGCGCTCTCTCGTTGTACTTACTCCTCATTTTTCGGGAAACTGACCGGCATGAGTCAACGCGAACCAGGTGAAGTCGAGGGCACTGTGCGTCAAGTGCTTCCAAGCTTGTGTCTGTCACAGGAGTACCCTGAGGAGACGTTTGCGATCGTAAAGGTATTAAGATGGCCAGCCACGAACCCGATTTCATTGACACGAACCTTCAAATCGACCAGCTCCAAGTGTGTGCATCCTTCCGAACCATCTGAAGACGCAATGGCAGTGACCCCATCGTCGGAGATGGCACGGCAGTCCTGCAGAAGTACACACATTTCACGTGTCATATTGCATACTGGAATGCAGGAAGATATAATTGCTTTGCGTACTTGAAGTGAAAGGTAGCGCAGGGAAGGAGCGACTTTAGAGAGTGCACGCAAACCGTCATCGTTGATTTTAGTCTTGTCCAAAATCAGCACTTCCAGATGCGGCAGGCTGCTCGAACTCTGTTGCCATAAACACTGTGAGCTAGCTGTCAGACAATCATACAAAGAGTGCTGACAGGGCATACTGGAAATGAAGAGATGCCGCGGCATGATGATAGGTCTAGCCAGCGCAGTGATCCCCAAAGAGCCTCATTCAAGGCTTGGATATCGCAGAGTCGGATGCTGCTTGAGTTACTACTCGGATAAAGCAAGCGTCAACAGCCGGAGTTAGATACAACACCTCGAATACAGGTACAAGATACATACCTTACTGTCAGCTCCTCTAGCTTCATTGAATGCCTGGCGAGGTCGCTGAAAATGCGCGAATCCATACTCATAGCTTCTGTAGAAGCAACGCACACCAGGTCGCACACCAGGTCAGCCTCACTCCAACACTAAAGTTGACTTCCACGAGCATACCGGTGAAGATAACCTTCTCCAGCATGCCACCGCAGACTTTGATCAGAGAACTTGCTGCCTGGTTGGTAATGAAGTTGCATCCGTTCAGGAACACTTCGCGTAGCGGTACGGCATCACGCGGCCAACCACTCAGTGTCAAGGCACGGCAGTCTAGAAGCTCCAAACTCTGCACAAGTGATCGCGTAGTAAGTAAGCTACCCATGTGAGCCCATCGAGAGCCACGTGAAGCTGTCGACACGGTACGGACCTTCAGACTGCGGCAATGCTTCAAGATGTTGAAGACGTGTTTCTTCTGCATCCTTCATCCGCACCAAGCATTGCAATTAGAAATGACAGCATCTGCAGCAAGTCATCATCCGACACACCTGTGTGCTCGGAAGACGCGGAGACTCTGCTGCTGCACGATCAGCTCCACGTGCGCGTCGACTAGAGAAACATCGGGCAAGGCCAACCGTGTCAACTGTTGGTTGGCGCGCTCCAACATGACGCTGATGTCGCGTCTCAGCATAGGTCGCACCGCAACGTAGCCAAAGTCGAGCTCCGTGACCGGCACTTCCTGTTGGCTCAGGCGTCGCCAGCGTTTACACACCGCTTCGGCGCGCAGTCGGTCGGGTATGACCGACAGGAACTCCAGGATGCAGCGTTCACCCGCCTCGCATAGTGATGGCATCAGCCATTTCTTCCTGCGTCTTTTGACTGCAGCACAGGCATTGAGGATCAGACAGTATCGGATACCTGTAACCGATCAAGTCAAGTCAAGTGCAGTACCGCTGGCCGCATTCTTCGGTTTTGCAGTGGATATTGCGGTGCGACGTCGTTGAAGGATCGTGGCGAGAGGGACGTCGTCGTCCTCATCCTCGTCGGTTTCGAGCGTCTGCTGCTTGTACGAGCGCGGCCGCATTGAGCGCTTCTTCCCAGCCATGGCGCTTTAGATCGGGGTGATCAATCAATTTGTGATTTGGTGGCAGGAAGTGTGCCGTTGATGGAAATGATGACGGTTGGTGGCGCGTGTAGAAGCATGGCAAAGCACTTTGGTGAAGGAGAGTCCGTCACCAGACAAAACTACAGAGTTCCCGGCAAAAGGGAGAACCGTTAATCAGTTATTTACCTTGCAAAATTAGTACATTTGTCACAAAGCCTTGCTCTACTGCGATACAAATAAATCAGTTTGCAAATCTTTAAACCTGGAAGAATTTATTGGCCCCCTTTCTCCCTTTGCCGGGGAACTCTGTATATGTTTTAATAAAATAAGCTTAACGTGTATTTTAATACTGAAGCTAACTGTAAGCGCTATCGACCATCGAGCAATACATCCTCGCGTTTTTTGCCATTTGTTGAGCTCACTTGGCTCTGCTCGCGCTTTAGAACTCGTACCGACTTGAAAAACAGTTTTTAAAGTATTTAAACATGCTACTGCGATAGAGGGACACTAATTCCCTTGACGATAGTGGCGCAATACATGTACAACGTCATTTCAATGATCAAACGGTAAAGTTTGTTATCTTCGGACCCTGGAGTTTTGAGCCGGACGCGACAACTTTGCCGACCAACGTCTGCTTTAAAGTTTAAGCTCACCACATGTATCAATCGTAATTCTCCTTGGATACAGAGTTCGATACGTTTCACCCAGGTTATCCTCTTACGGTGTCCCAGAATTCATATCCCTGTTCCATCATCGTTTACCCGAGAAGACTCAATGCTGGAGATGTTCGTGAACATATCAATCAAGTTACCTCAAAGAAACAAAGCACGCTTAGAGCAGCAGTATTAGGCTAAGTTGTTGCGTCGAGCGTCTACAAAATCAAAATGCGCGTCTGGATCAGTCCGCCCCACCGCCAGCAGCTTTTCATCACATTTCAATCCGTACCGCCAGTACGGATGGGGAGGATCCTCTGTTCGCGGTATCCGGCTGGTGGTTATGTATTCGGGCTAGGTATTCCTTACAGTCGCCAAGACAAAACGCTGAACTCTGCTAAAAGACTCGTTGGCTAGAGGCACAAGCCGCATCCTGCGATGTGTCCAGCCCAGACGGCGCTCTCAGTTGCCCAATTGCTCGCTCAGCGCCTCCAGGACCGTGGACACCACCGCATTGTGCGATTACGTAGCGCAATCGCCCCGTCGTCCCAAGTCTCTTAACGCCGCGAGCGCGTTAGGCTCACGCTTCTACATCCACAGTCCGCCGCCTTCCCGCGTAGCAGTCGCGAACCCGCCGCCACCCCCGCCTCACCGCAGTTGACCGATCATGGTGAACCTCTCGATGGACAGCAACGTGCTGGACTCGCCCGCGGACTCGCTGGACCTGCGCCAGCCGCCTGCGGGCTACAGCACCGCCAACGATAGCAGTCGCGGCGAGCAAGTTCTTCGCGCTCAGTGTGAGCGGCACCAACATGGCCGGCAAGCCGTCGCAGCTCGCCACGCCCTTCGTGTACGGCACGCCCGTGGACAAGACGTACAAGACGTGGCCCTTCCTCACCGTGGGCATCTGTGCTGTCATCGTCGTCTTCGCCATCATCTACCACGAGCTGCCCGAGTACCGCGTGGGCTTCCGCTACCAGCTCTACGTGCTCTTCGGATCTACAGTCGAGGACGCCGCGTGGGTCGGCGGACACCGCGAAATCGTCGAGTTTATCGTCAACTACGTGCTCATTGGTCTACCTTTTATGATTGGTGGCATGGCTCTGGCACTTGGGGACGCACTCCCACCAGTCCCCACGGGCGCACACCGCACCGTCATGCGCTTCCTCAAGCGCAAGATTTTCGTGGGCACCGTCAACATCTCGTACGCCGAGTCGGTCTGCACGCTCGTGTTCCTGGGACTGAACGCTATTTGGTTCGCCGCCGTCTTCTCGCGCAATTACGACGACCTCGTGGAGGCCGACTCGACCGACATGGCGTCCGTGTTCCGGCTCGTGGGGCAGGTCTTCGGCTTCAACGCCGTGCTGTGCTTCTCGCTGCTGCTCATTCCTGCCACGAGGAACTCCTTCTGGATGCTCTCCATGGGAATCGACTACTCGCACGCCATCAAGTATCACCGCTGGATCGGGTTCTTTACTGTGGCCATGGTGGCGCTGCACGCCATCCCATACTACTACGCGTGGTTCAAGAGCGGCACTTTTATCGCGTCGTCGTTCCCCTGTCTCGACTGTGACTACGGCACGGAGGGCAAGTCGCGTCTCCAGAACTTCTGCGGCCAACTGGCGCTGCTGTGCTGCCTCATCATCGGCGTGACGTCGCTCAGCCCCATTCGACGCAAGTACTACGACGTGTTCTACTACTGCCACCACCTCTTCATCTTCGTGCTCTTCTTCAGCGCGCTGCACTTCTCGCAGTTCGTCATCTGGATGTACCCGGCCGTGTGTCTCTTTGTCATGCACCGCATTCTGGCTCGAAGCCAGAGCCGCATGCCGTGCGAGGTTGTCGACTTGGAAGCCATTCCTGGTGAGATCACGCGTCTGGTGTTCCGCCGGTCGCCCGGCAAGTCGGGCCACTACCACGCTGGTCAATTTGTGTACCTGCGTATTCCGCTGCTGTCGCACACGCAGTGGCACCCGTTCAGTATCAGCTCGTCGCCGATTGAGTACGAGGACACCTTCACGGTGCACGTCAAGAGCATTGGTAACTGGACCAAGTCGTTGTATGCAGTGGCTATTCAGGCGCGAGAGGAACGCAAGATGCCACTCATCTACGTTGACGGATTTTACGGCAAGATGTCCGACGACTTCCAGCACTACCCTGCGCTCGTTTTCGTAGCTGGTGGAATTGGTGCGACCCCGTCATCAGCATTGTCGGTAAGATTTTGGACTGCATGCGTAACAATGACCCGAACATGGAGTTCACGCAGGTGTACTTCCACTGGACGTCTCGCGAAATCGGTATCTTCCACGAGTTCGAGCCTCTTCTCGATGCCATTGAGCAGTTCGACCCGGACCATGTGAAGTTCAAGGTTCGTCTGTGCTTTACTGGTGACCAGCACCTTGGTGGTGTGGGCCTTCCCAGCGGTATTTCTCTCAAACCCATGGACGACACGAGCATGGTTCCCACGCGACCGTTTTTCCAGTCGTCACGATCTGTGCCTCGTCAGATGCTGCTATTCTTCGTGACGTTCACTTGCAGCTTCTGGTGTCTGTGCCTCATCCGGTACAACTACCCGATCCTGGGTGCGATGCGCGTTAACCAGAATATGTGGCCGATGCAGCGCGTCGTGGAGGTTCTCATCATGATTGCGGGAGCCGCCGTTGGCTGGGCCGTGGTGATCACTGAGCCCACCCCGCGTTCTATGAGTCGGATGGAGAAGTCGCGCCTTATGCCAACTCTGGGCAGCTACGGCCCGCAAGAGACAATGGCCAATGTCGGCGGTGGATCGGAGTACTCGCACTCACTCTCGTTTGACGGTCAGGAGGTTCAGTTCCACCACCCTGTTAGCCGATCACGGTTGAATGTGAAGGAGCTGTTCAACGAGGTTGTGAAGGAGCAGTCACACAACTTCGCTGTCAACATTACTGGCATCGGCACGTGGGTATCAGGGCCCATGGGTCTTATCCATGCCGTAGAGACAGAGGCCTCCAACTTCGCAGGCATTTTCGATGTGCACTATGAGGAGTTTGAGATGTAGAACTTCCCAATTGCTTAGCAAGTGCGTATGTGTCGTTGCGCCCACCGTCCGTCCGCTTTCGTCGTTAAACCTAATTAGTAAGGTGCTTCTTGGAATGCGTGGAGCGCCCGTTGCTTTTGTCCACAACTACAGCCCCATTAAGTGCAGTGACTTCCTCTACCCACGTTTTCATGCTCTTCTTTCTTCTTCTTATCAAAACCGGTCTACGGTCTATGATAGACAACACAGCATATAACAACAAAGAAAATGAAAATCAAATACGACCCGCAGCCCAAGCAAGCAAACACTTTCCTGTACACTACATGTAACCGAAACATCAAACAATACTTTGAAGGATGAGGAACCACAGTCACCAGTCCCAAAGACTGTAAAAGGATGAACCCCAACGCGAAGGCACGGAGAAGTGAAAGGAAAATCAAGGCAACGCCGTTCGATGTGTTGTCACAATCCCTCTTCGTTGTCATTTGGCTACCAAAGCTGCTGAAGACGCACGAGTCACCGCACGCACTTAGACGCGGCTCGGGTACAGCATGACGCGCACGCTCTTGCTCATGGCCTCGGCCGGCAGGTTCTTGGCGAACTTGGCGCGCACGACGCCGTTGCTGCCGTGGGCGCGCGTGACCTTGCCCCACACGACGCGGAACTGGGTGCCGTTCTTCAGGGACTTGGCCTTGTAGATGTAGGCGATCTTCTTGCCCAGGTAGAAGTCCACGTCCTTCTTGTCCGTGAGGCCCTGGATCTTCACTAGCGCCGTGTGCGAGTACTGGTTGCGCAGGCCGCGCTTGTAGCCAAGGAACACACCCTTGACGTAGAGACGAGTAGGCTGACCGGTGGAAGCGACCATTTTAACAAAGTTCTGCAGTCACCAACACAGCAGTCAGTAAAATAGTCCTGCACCTATAGCAACAATCCAGTCCTGCGTCCCCGTTCCCCCTTGAAATCCCATATCGAAAGACACAGTGCCTCTGGACATTAGTGCGTCTACTGGCTGCTTTGAATCGCGTTGTCCTGTGGGTCTGCAGGGCACCTGTCTGAGCTGCGAGGTCTCTCTGTTGTGGGTAGGCTGCATGGGGAAGGAGACGCAGGAGGGCGCAGGGCATGAGGTTCCTCACGTACCAGTTGGATGAATTGAACGAGCGAGGGACTGAAGGTGTGGGCGGCGTACAAGACGACTGTGCTGCAGACTGGGGCCCAATCGATTGGCGGCCAACGCCCAGTGGCGGAGACCTCTGGCAATTTATAATACCTGTCCAAGTCGATTGCGTTAGATTAGCAGTGTATGGAAATGATGAGCTAGGATAGGGTAAGGGGATCGAGTCTTGCAGGTCAATACAACTAACAAGTGAAATGTTGGTGGCTGCCGGGATTAAGGTGGCGTGGAACACCATTTGAGTTTTGAGACAAGGACATGGCTACAGATAGCTTCAACATACAGGTTGTGTTGCATTTCAGCATCTATCTACTGTCCTATTGCGTCTATTTCTCCACGGCCGACTTCTTGGCGAAGAACGTGGGGGCTAACTCCACGAGCCACTCCTTCTCGATCACGACCACCGACCGGATGTAGTGCTTGCTCGTGAACACCAGCTCGTTGTAGACCACCCACTTTGGCGGCGGGTTGCGCATGAACAGCGATGACGACGGGTGCACCTTGACAATCTCCGACTGGCCGCACATGGTCTTGTACGCCGTCTTGGAACCACCCAGGCCATCGGCAACCGACCGCATGGCGGTGTTCAGGAAGAAGCCCGCCACGATACTCTTGCGCAGCGGGTCGATGTCGGGGAAGCTCGAATCGATGGGCAGCTCCAGCTTCTCCAGGTACCCCTTCAACTGCAGTCGCACGCTCTCCACACGCGTCATAGCACGGTGGTTGATGTAGTGGTCGCGACACCACTTGTTGCGCTGCTTCGCTCCGCACTGGATGTACCCGTTGAAGACGTTCAGCAGCGTGATCTGGTCGCCTTCGAACGCAACAAACCGCGCGCGCGACTGCGCCGCCTCTGCCTTCTTGTCGCGAGGAGAGTAAAAGATGGACTCGACTGACAGCATGGCCACCACGCTCAGCGCTTCCTCGGCACAGCCCAACTCCGTCGCCTTCAGCAGCATCACAGCGTACATCGGCTCTACCGGCAGTCCGGCCATCTGTCGGCCACGCGTAGTCAGCTTGCCTTTGTTGTCCAACGCTCCCAGAGCGTACAGCTTCTCAAGAGCTTTTACCAAAGACGTCTTGAGCGGCTTCTCAATAAATTCAAAGCCCAGCACGTCATCGATGTTCATGCACTTCAGCTGTAACACCACCACCTCCAAGCTCACACGCTGAATGTCCGGAATCGCACGCTCCAGCAGCTGCTCGAAAGTCTCCTCCGGAAACAGTCTGTAGCAAATTCCGGGGCTTCTCGTCCAGCACGACCCGTACGCTGCCAAGCCTGCGCCTTCGAGACAGACTCTGTCTGCAGCATTTCCATACCGCTCGAGGCCACGAACGATCGCTGCTTCACGAGCCCCGTGTCCACGACGAAGCGAACTCCGTTAATGGTAATGGACGTCTCTGCGATATTCGTGGCGAGGATCACCTTGCGCACACCCGCGGGCGCCGGTTCAAACACCTTCATCTGCTGTTCGCGCGGCATGGCAGCGAAAATAGGGCACACCAGGAGCTTGAGCGCCTCAGCAGGCAGTGACCGCGCGTACTCCTCCAGCAGCGTTTCCAGCGTCTCAATATCCTCCTGACCCGTGAGGAACACGAGAATACTGCCGTTGCTCGTCTTCTCATCCAGGTGAATCTGTAACACGGCCACCAAGGCCGAGTCCAGGTAATCCGGCTGTGTCTTGGCCGTGTAGAAGACGTCGACCTGGAACATCCGGCCGGGGATCTGAATCACCGCCGGCTCAAAGTCCGCGAAGAACCTGCGGAACAGCGCCACGTCCAGCGTGGCCGACATGACCACGACCTTGAGGTCTTTGCGTTTGCGCATGGCGCGCTTGACAATGCCGAACAGGATGTCTGTCTGCAGCGTGCGTTCGTGGGCCTCGTCCAGCACCACTACCGAGTACCTCTCGAGCATCGGGGACAGCAGCGCCTCGCGTACCAACATACCGTCCGTCATGAACTTGAGTCTCGTACTCTTGGACGTCGTGTCGTCGAAGCGCACGCAGTAGCCGACGCCTTCGCCCAGTGGACCGCGGTTCGCCTCCTCGCACACGCGCTGGGCCACAGTGATGGCGGCGACGCGACGTGGCTGCGTAATGGCTACACGGGCGTGGGCGCGGTCGCTCTCCCAGATGTACTGCGGGATCTGCGTCGTCTTGCCGCTGCCCGTCTCACCCACGAGGATCACGACTTGGTGGCTGTTGACGGCCTCGACGATGCGGCTGCGGTGCGCGTAGATGGGCAGTCGCTGGCGCACACGCTGCAGCTCCGTGGCGGCCGGACTCAAGTGTGGCCGCTTCTTGTGGTGCGTGGAGCCTGAGCCTGAAGACATCGGACGCTTGCGCTGCGCATTGCCATGGCCGTGACTTGGAATCGTCATGCTCAGCTTTTGGTTGGAGGTAAAGTGGCGATACTGAAACCAAGAGAAATGAAGTGTGAAAATTGGACTAATGCGATTTTTGACGCAAAAATGACGCTGGGACGACTTCAACGTGCCAAAAGTTGTTTCTCATGGAGTCTGTGCGCCTCGAGGTTGCTCTTATAACGTAAGCGCTTTCGTCGCTCCTACATCCGGCCTTTGCGGTTCATCGAGTGCAGGCGCTGCTTGGAAGGTGCTCTGCTCAGAAAGAAAGAAGACAAATGGTTACGGCGAGGCAGGAAAAAGAAAAAAATGCAGTGCTCACCCTCGTCGCGGTCCGGAGTCAGCGTACAGATTGAAGTCTTCGCCTGGACGGACGTTTCCACCAGCACTAGCAAAGCCCTTGCTTCGCTCACTTGTACGTGCAGCCATCTTGGTGCGAATACCGTCCTCCCGGGTTCGCTCGTCCTCCTCCTGCTTCTCCGCCAGACTGACAACAGAAAAAACAACGTTAGAAAGGCTCCAAGCTAGACATCGCACTTGGCAGCGACTCCTACGTGAGAAGTGTGTTGATCTTCTCGCAAATATCCGCAGACTGCGCCTTCCAGTTCGTAAGTTTCTGAATCATGTCGTCAATGTCCTCGTGGTGCGTGTCGCGTCCGACAGCGTACTTGACGACGAAGCAGCGCGACTTCTGGTCCAGCTTGCCCTGGATCAGACCCTGCAACAAGAATCCATAAGCACAATAACCATAAACACCAATCTCTGTCCTCGTCCGTACCGAGTAGATGGTGTCGATGAGGATATCTTCCACTTCGCGCACCGTAGAGACGCCCAGATTCTGCATCAGCGTATCGTACGGGATGTTCTGCGCAACAACAACACCAATCCGTCAGCCCACACTTCAAAAATCAAATTTCCAGCCGCCACTACCTTGAATCTGTGCGCCAGCGACACCGTCGTGAGCTTCCGGAGCTTGTTCACCTGCTGCGGCGTCAGCTCCGGCAGTTCGTCCTTCCGGGCTGCACCCAATATAACCGCCATAAGGTTACCAGCACTCTGTGTATATAAACTCCATACTATTGCATTGCACCCACCGACGTAGTCGTTGTACGTGCCGAAGCAGAAGATACGCAGCAGCTCGTAGGACGTCTTGTACTCCGACTCGCGCAGAGCCTCCACGTTGGCCATGTCCAGCAACTCGCGGAACACGAAGAGCTTCTTGTTGCTCAGCACCTGCTGGATCAGCGCCACACACGCACGGCCGCGCGCATTCTTGGCCAGCAGCGTGAACTGCTCGAGATTCGCTGCCCCCGCTGCGTCAAACGCCATCACCAAACACAAAACTGAGTCAAATCTATCAAAAAGTCGGTTTAGGGTGCACCACATCATGTACCCATCAACTTTGTAGGTTCTAACCTAAATGTTTTGTTTGGCGCGCTTTTTAAAGGAAGGTTTTGCCATCTTGACTTTTGACAATGGAAGCGGAGTTGGAGGCGAATATTCAGCAGGCGCTGCCCAGCGCGCTCAAGATGGCGCTGTACGCGGCCAAGCAGCACATGGAGCTGCTCAAGTACACGTTTGAGGGCGTGGAGTCGCTGTGCAACAACGCGGCGTTCCTGAAGGACCAGGAGGACCAGCAGCACGTGCAGCACCTGGACGAGGCGGCCAAGGGTTACGCCGTGCTGAGCACACAATTGGAGCGCTACAAGGCGCAACTGGAGAAACTGGAGCCTCTCGTGGAGAGCGGGAATCTGGACCAGGTTAAGATTGACAAGCTGCTCAAGGACGCGCTGGTCACGCCCCGCATCAACGCCACCAAACACGACTTCTACAAGAAGTTCTGCGACCGAGCAGGGGTGCGTACCTGAAGTTGCTGCAGAGGAGAGTTTCTGGGTCTGATAGGAGGGTTGCTTTCGATTGATTGTTGCTAGATTGAGCTGGCCATGGACGGAGACGACGACGTGTTCATCCAGGAGAGCGAGAGCACCAGGAGCACGATCTGTCCCGTCACGCAAATGGAGATGGTGGAGCCGCTCAGGAAGTACGTGGTTGTTGGCAGTTGGTAATGTGGAGATTTACTAACAATTATGTTGCTGCAGTCCGATATGTGGCCATACGTACTCGAAACAGGGTATCCAGTCACACAGCGCAACACGAAGTGCCCAGTCGCAGGTATGTAGTCGATGGATTATGGATTGCTGTGATCGTGTATGGAGGACTTATAATTGTGTACAGGCTGCCCACAGAGGCTGGCACTCAACACCTTGGAACGCGATGTCGAGATGGAGGTCATTATCAGTCGCCACGCTTCAGAGCAGCAGCGGTCACAGGCTGCCGCCCCACTGGATCAGGACGACGACGACGATGAAGAGGAATATGTCGTCGAGTAACTTTACTTCTCTACACCTAGTACAAGTAGTTTTTCAAGTTTTCGACCTCTTTCAGTATCGGGTGCCTTTCGGAAATCAACATCAACTCTACATTAGTGGTTTTTCCGCGAAGACAGGTACACTTCTCATCAAGACGAATCTCCACCATTGAAGTGTCAAGGATGTGGTAAACGCAAATAAGTGAGAAGAAGGTATGAAAGTGGAATTTATTTTCTACTTAGCTAAGCATACGTTTCGTTCCTACCGTAATTGAGGTGGACGTTACTGGCAAACACTCAGTTTGAAACGTAGTTTGCTGAGCTCAAAAGTAAAATCCAGAGCTGTTCCGCGGCTTTGTTTATAGAAAAATGGATTGGAATTCGTCGTGCAAAATTCATTTATGTACGCCATTTTTGGATTGTTTTGGTTAGGAGATACTGATAGGAACGATACTCAAATGAAGGCGAAAAATAAGCTTTACATCGAAGTATTAGCAAAATGTTGGTTGAAGGAGTGTTGAAGGAATCCTTCATTCATCGATCTAAATTAAACGGTTACTACTTGTAATTATGCCAAGCATGCCTGCGTATATACTCAAACGAAGCCCCTCCCAATGCGTGAGGCTTTCTCACCGTGTATCCACAGGCCACCGGGCATAATAATTTCCCTAAATTTTGTTGGCCAAGATAGCTGCAGGAAATGTTTCGTTCCAATTGCACGAATAAGTTTCCGTGACTGATGCGATTTTAGATTTTGTACGTAGTCTTGCATGAAAGTGAGAAGATAAGTCGGCAATGCAACGACGCACGCATATTCTAACTACACCTACACTGTATTAATGCCGGACAAGATAAGTCGGCGATGCAACGACGCACGCATATTCTAACTACACCTACACTGTATTAATGCCGGACAATAACCAAAAATCTATTTACTGGGCACGCGCTTCAATATATTCCAAACGTACGAAATTATCTACATCACCACTGTAGTAAACGGTGCTGGGTATAATAGTAATCTGTTGCTCGAAGAAAAAAATCATCCAAAATGTTGCTGGATAAATATCATCTGTTGCAGGTAAAATACGATTATAAGTGATATCATATCATAGAGGTGTTTTGTCCTAATCTTCTGTGGATGGGCAAAATAACCGATCCGGTTTTTAAATATACGGTAGCAGGGTTTTAAAGCGGTCTTCAGGCTTGACGGTTTGGTCAACTTCGTAATTTCAGTCAGTCTAGCTCTCTCTTCGTCATCGGAGTCATCGTCTAGGTCGACATCAGCAGTTCTCAAAGACCTGGTGCCCATGCTGCTGTTTTGGGCAACATCGATCGCACTCACGGCGTTCGATGTAGATACGGTGGCTTCAATCGTTTGAACGTTGGCCATGAGTGTGGCGGCGGTAGTGAAGAGGAAGACGCTCAAACGCATTGTAAATCGTAGTTGGTGAAGGGCTCTGAGGTTTGAACAGCAAAATACGGACTGACGTTGCTGTGTCAGAGTAGCTGCACTGAGGTCATTCGTTTGTGAGGAAATGGACCCAGATACAGTATATGAAGACCTAACAGATCTAGTATTATATCATAGACAGTGTTGAAGAAATACCATCCGACATTGAATCCCGGATGTACATGTTTAAAAACATACATTATTAAAATATGTTTACGATAATTTCGTCATCAACAACAATGAATGCCGTAGGTATTTATTTTATGTTTATGCCGATTATTTCGTCATCTACAGAAGTTGTATTATCTCGGGTTCCCACAAAAATATATGTATCTTGGGATATGCTATACAAACTAGGCTGCGCGTAGGCTGGGATAGCGGATCCGCGCCAAGTACGGTACGGAAATCCTAGTTGTATTAATGCACGTATCCGGATAATTGCGATCCACTACCGGCGTGGCAGCGATCGACACGAAATCCATAAGTTCGGCATCCGTCTGGACTAACTTGGCCGTATGGGAGAGTAGGTAATGCAATCACGTGGTTCAAGCACACTAACAGTCCTCACATTCCATATCTTTGACATAGAGTAAGAATTCGGTATTACCACGCGGATTTATTAAGGACCTGGATTGATAAAGGTTTAGCGTTATTAATAATTAAGGGGATAGAGATCGAGATTGAAGAAATCCACGCCCACTTCGAAATATTCTGCAGTGAGACAACATTCTGGATGTTTTGACCCCACTATCGCATGTTTCGACTCTAGAATCTGTATATGTTAATAGATTGACACGACCTGGCCGGTGGCTTACTGGTGCGAAATTACCCACACGCTCTAAAGCATGGATCTGCATCATGGCGAAAGATAAGCAACAGCAAGTGATTACATGACCAACAGGTTGGATCTGCAACAGCAAGCGATTACTGTACAAGTAATAGGCCTCCACCGTTCATGTTCAAACATTGCCTTGCAAAGTTCGTGAACCATCGGTGATAGCACGAGGCGACGAATTGAGTCGCCGTCGGCTTTCGATTGGCTTTGATCGTATTCTTCAATTTCCCCTGCAGCCCCGAAGAGGCCACACTACTTACCAAGCCCGCTCAAATCGAGACGATCACCAATGCGCCTCTCCGACGTCCTGGTGGTGGCTGCTGCGACCACTCTCCTCGCTAGTGACCACGCGGTCTACGCAGTCACGAACCTTGACAAAACTTCTGACATCTTAACGATGGAGTCGCCGGCCTTGGTTACCTCCCTCAAAGACGGCAACGTTGCTGGTGGCGAAAACAGGTTTCTGAGAATCAACAAAGGGGAGGACGACGAAGATGACATGATCGAAGAGGATGAGGACGAGGTCAAGGACGAGGATGAAGAGAGGGCTAGAGGTTCTAACCTCTTCAAGACGTCCAAGCTCAACGAGATGCTAAGCAGCGTTAAAACATTCAAGCGATTTTCGAGGTGGAAGGCTCAAGGGTATACCCCACTGACATCTACCACAGGTTGGGATCCAACCCAAAGTACAAGGACCTCTACGCCATGTACAACATGAACTACGCTTCAATCTAACCGTGTGTAGGACAATCACGGCGGTCGACAAAAGGTGATCAGGGTTTGGCCAGTTTAGTAGAGTTTTTACAATGGGTTGATTAAAAACTCGATATCTCGACAACCGTTTATCCGTTTTTACCAAAACAACCGTCAAAATATCTTCTCACTTTCATGCAAGACTACGTACAAAATCTAAAATCGCATCAGTCACGGAAACTTATTCGTGCAATTGGAACGAAACATTTCCTGCAGCTATCTTGGCCAACAAAATTTAGGGAAATTATTATGCCCAGTGGCCTGTGGATACACGGTGAGAAAGCCTCACGCATTGGGAGGGGCTTCGTTTGAGTATATACGCAGGCATGCTTGGCATAATTACAAGTAGTAACCGTTTAATTTAGATCGATGAATGAAGGATTCCTTCAACACTCCTTCAACCAACATTTTGCTAATACTTCGATGTAAAGCTTATTTTTCGCCTTCATTTGAGTATCGTTCCTATCAGTATCTCTAACCAAAACAATCCAAAAAATGGCGTACATAAATGAATTTTGCACGACGAATTCCAATCCATTTTCTATAAACAAAGCCGCGGAACAGCTCTGGATTTTACTTTTGAGCTCAGCAAACTACGTTTCAAACTGAGTGTTTGCCAGTAACGTCCACCTCAATTACGGTAGGTACGAAACGTATGCTTAGCTAAGTAGAAAATAAATTCCACTTTCATACCTTCTTCTCACTTATTTGCGTTTACCACATCCTTGACACTTCAATGGTGGAGATTCGTCTTGATGAGCTCAAGGTTGCTCGGTTGCGATAGCACAACGTCGTCACAAACAAACAAAATGTTTATTGGTGCACTATTTTTGCGCTCGCAAAAACAAATATCATTAAAGTCAGATAGTACCGTACTATTTCACTTCTCATAACCGTTAGTAGTAGTTTTGTGCTCTTTAAAACTATTATTCAACACAGTGTTGCAGTACTATTTTCAATTCAACGTATTTCACTTTCAGATTTTGCGTTGCACTTCGTTATTCTATCGTCCTGCATGCGGGGCATGCGATAATGGGGGTCATAATCCCTTCGAAAACTTCGAAAACCCTCCAAAAACATGACGGTGCTATGAAATTCTGGTACATGAATGTCACGAGTAAGTTATGGGCTGTGCTAATACCAAAGTGTGTTTCAATTTGTACTTCGCTAACAGCATTGCGGTGAGAGAGCAGCTTTATTAATTAATTCATTACATGAATTGGTGTAAGCCAAAGAAACTCGAGCCTTGAACGCTGCAACCGTGCACCAGAGATGTGTCTGGTCGATTGTTATCGCCACCATTTTATCGTTTAGAGATCTTCGTTCCAGTTGTCTTTTCTTGACTGCGTGCATTTTCATTGTTCATGTTTTCGCCTGCAGATCCGCCGACACTAATTTTCAGATTGTTGGCAGAAAGCATAATATCCGGCACAGCCTGTAAGCGACGCAGAGTTCTTCGGCTACCCGTTCAAAACTGCGTAAATGGGAGGCCTGATAATACATACAGTGTACTTCAAGTATTATGGTAATTATTACAATCAGCTTGGGCATCGTCTTATGCCAAGTTTAACGAGAAAAGAAGAAAAAACTGCAACTCCGATATCGTTTTGACAGCACCATCCCCGAACCTGGTATGCTGCGTGCAGCAATGGTTGCATTATACGTGATGCAGGAATGCGTCGTTCGAGCTCTATTAGAGCCGCTCAAAACCAAGCTTTTGTCGGAGAACTCCTAGCGAACCAACTGTAAGAATTTCGCTTCGAAGGCAACATAGCTCGAAACAGCAAACACTACATGCAGCATGTACATCTACGATCCGCTGTTGTGCAGGATGTTGTTTTTGCATGTATTATTATAATTCACACATATTTTTCGGGTCACGTTTAGTGACTCACTACCAGAAAAATATGCGACGCGCGCAACCCGAGCGTTGAAGCTCATTCCGCAATCCGCCTTCAAGTGCAACATTCAAGAAGCGATGGACGAACGCTACAGCCACAGCTACAACCGCAGTGCCAAGCCACCGGAGGACGCGTGGCCCTTCCACTCCATCGGAGGCCCCGAGAGGATCCTCGTGCCAAGAGGCGAAAGCTGCCGGAAGTTGAGTTTCCTCTTGGGAAAAGTGGACGAACAAGGCGAATATTCCTTCAACGGGGCCGCCTCCTGTCTGCCAGACGTGTCCGGCCTCGCTCTGCAGGGACTGGGGACGGTGCCGCTCCCGTTGTGCCAGGAAATCGCTCAGAAACTCGCGTCCCAAGGCACCGAGGAGCAGAAAAACCTCTGGACGTTGCCTCTAGACCGAGTGCAGATGCAAAACCAAGCGTGGGACACAGGGATGACGACGCTCAGTGCTATGAGCGCCCAGAGACTGGGCTTCAATGGAGTGACACTGCAGCCAGTGCTGACTAAAGTGCTGGTGCTGGCAGCAGGAGGGTCCGTCCACAAACAGCCAGGAGTCCAGAGGGAACGCTGTGTGGGAACGTTAGTGGTGCAGTTGCCGTCGGAATGTACGGGAGGAAACTTGGTGGTGTACGAAGAGGAGATTCGCAGTGAAGTTCGCTACACTCTGGGCAAGGAAAAGGCGTTCAAGCCGCACTATGCAGTGTACTCTGCTGGGGCATACTGTGCTGTGCAACAAGTGACGAGTGGGTACTGTCTGATGATGGTGTACGCGTTGATGTTGCCACCGGAATTGCCGGCTGATTGTGGACGCGCGAATCGCAACTTGATCAGACTGCAACTTGCAGAGAACATGAAATTGCTACAGGGAGGCCCGGATGATGAGGATTTGGATGAAACGCAGAATTATACGAGACCGGGTGAGAGTGGAATGCTTGCCCTTATGATGTCCAAGGCGTTCACGCAGACAGAGGTTGAGGCTGCCGGTGTTGGTGCACTTTCAGCCGTCGACCGTAATCGATTCCAGTTTTGAAGGACGCGAACATTTTTCTTGAGTCGGGGCAGAAGCTGGTGTTTTACCTGGTGCGTCTTCGTTATCGAGTTCCGATTCTCGGCCAGAACAACCTGCCAGAAGCGAAACAAGTGGTGCAGGACATGACTTGGTATTTGACCAGCGGCGCGAAGATCGATGGTGGAAAATTGCACGATGTCAAGTGGACAAAGAAGCTGAACTTCTTGAATCCTGCCAACGAAACACTGGCGCAACTGTGGGAGAATGGAGAGAGAACATTGGCACGGAGCACGAACGTTTCGCACTTATTGGCTGGCCTGCCTCGGCCGACATAGTGAACTCACTCGCACTGTTTGGAGAGGTGTCTTCTATCCCTGTGATCCTTGCGCACTCTTTTATCAGTACTACGACGCTCGAATGCTTCTCAGCGCAGAACTTGATGGAAGTGGAAACTATTTCGCTCAATCTCTGAAAAACTCCGAGAAGGGCAATGCATCTGTTGAGCTTCTACCCTTTTGCCGAAAGCTAGGAGCTGCAATCGTCGACTTGGGTGACACTACGCTGGTCCAGGTATTTTTCAACAAGTATGTTGCCCAGCTGAAAGACAAAGACCGACAGTTATTTCTCCAATGGGTTCCAACTCTCGTGCGAACATTTGGGTGGGCAAACGTTAGCGCCGACATACTGAATGCCATCGATGTGCAGTCAACTGAAATTCGTTTGGACCGAGCTTTGGAACTCGCAGACGTACTCCGTGACAATGACACTGCGCTAAAAGCTCTGGTCGTGTTTGCACTGAAGAAAGCCCATTTATGGTGCTCAAGCCACGCCGATGCATTCGTATCTTCGGGTAAGATCGTCACACTTTTGAAGAATGCGTCGGCGTGTGGGAGTTCTCAAATATTTTCCAGCCTATCAGCTGTATTGAACAAGATCGATGGTTGTCTTCTGCACACAGTGATTGATGCTCTCGCAAAATACGTCAATACCTCGAGTTTGCCTGAGAAACGTACTACGCTTGCCTTGCTTGCAGCGAGACGTCGTAAATGGCTACTCGCCGAGATCGAAAACACGAAGCAACCGCTGACATGGGAGATCCCTGACACGAACTTTCCAAATGCAGACGACATCGCTCTTTTCCTGAAGGGATCAGGGGCGTCCTTCGAAATTTCTGGTTTCTCTGGCATTGGCGATGCCCGAAAACGAGCTAAAGTACTCCGCCAGAAAATCAAGGGGTCTGTGAACGTTGTAGCAGATGGGAGAGGAAAAGCTGCGCGCGTACAAATACTGAAAGCAGGTGGAGAATTTGACACGCGCAGAAAGGATGTGCTGATGTACCGGTTGGAGGCAGATCGCCTTGGTCAGATCGTGGAGGCTATGCTACCTCAGGACGAAAACAAAAACACTTTCAACGTCGGCGTGTCAGGGCGTAAGCGACTACGCGAAGCTGATCCCAACATCGAGTAGGCGTCTCCACCGCAGCTAGTACTCTACTAGCCGGCACCACTTTCATGAAGCTCTTATTAATGGTTTGAACCTCAGATATTTCTTACTACATGTATTGTACCGGCAGATTGGGATCGGTCACCAAATTCGTAGGGTCATAACTTTTTTTCCTGACCGTATTTTTCGATGGCTCGTGCTAGTGGTACAAAACGAGTCTACTGAAACTTAATATTTGTGGAGGTTATGTATGATTCTGAGTCTTTCTATATCGAACAAACTTTGAAGTCGCCTGGAGGACGGATGTCATCTTGCTTCAAATCATGAAAGTCGGAGATGCCGACAGGAAAACTACACCCGAGCCTCACCCTTGAAAACCCTGAGAGCGGTGACACAACCCTAAGCCGAGCTAGGTGTGACCCTGCTTGGTCCTGGGTTTAAGCCCGTGTGCTGCGCACACGGATCTTTAAACCACAGGCGTTGTTTCGGCCTGCCGAGCGAATTACTTTCACCCCTCTTTATCCCGGAGATGTGTTGTTTTGTACCACTAGTCAGTACCTTTTTCGATGCGGTTTTCTTTGCGTGAAAATTCGCTGAGAGATCTTTAATTGTCCAAAAGCGTGGTGCAATATAGCCGATGATAGCGGGCGGTGCCTTGGTCTTTAATTCGCCAAAAGTCGATTTCATCGTCTTGTCGCTAGGGTAGGGTTGGATGTTTTATGACCAGCGACTGCCAATTCTCAAGGATGCATACTGAAATCAAGTCTATTTTCGCAACATACAGGCGGTCAGTGACAGAGGCGGGTGAAAGTAGTCAAAAGCCGTCAAAAACGGCTAAATTAGCTCAGAAAAACGGAATGTAGCGCAATAGTACTTCAAGAAGCATTTTTTACGGCTCGATATCTAAATTACTCATTTCTCTACTACGAACAGCACTTAAAATCAATGTCGAACATGTTTCCAGCGAGAACTGATCATCTTCAACACGGATGGTGCTCCTCTTATGGGACATCATTAATAAAGGCATCACCACTCGTGGTCGCTTTGTTCTGGCTGATGACCAAGCTGTGGATTCGCCGTTGATCTTTTCATTGCTGCATGCAATATAAGATATCAACATTAAGAGATTTTCGCAAACGTGTTAGTCTGTGCTTCTTACAAAATTTGTAAATTTGTAAACAACAGCTACGGTGAATCATTACTTGTGGCTTCGCCTTGACAAATTGGGAAATGAAGAAGAAATATGTCAAACCAGAATTGAATTGAGATGGCCGATAGCGGTGCACGGGTCATTGCTTGGATCAATCGGGTACATTGGTGGCCGGATTTGCAATGAGCTACACTAACAAACAGTTTGCAAACAGTAGTGTTAGCAGTATCAATACAGTTAGCATTTGTGCGAGCCCTGGTACAGACAACGACAATAAAAGCCGCGTCACTCGACCAGTCGGACAAGCGTAAAGACGGGTATGTCTATCAAAATGCGCTGATTAGATTGGCTAAATTAAAATCAAGCTTAATGACTTTAGTTAACTTTGGACAGAAACCGCGCAAGGAAAATGTTTTTTATGCTGTTAAACTTCAACTTCTGGGTATCTTGGAATTGCTTTTTCAAAGCTACTAGCAACTGACTCGGGGTCAATCAATTCCCATGCTCTAATTGTTCAATTTAATCGAAATGAGACGCTTTTCACTGGCAGTAACCGAGCCTTTGCGATAATCAGTCAGCCACAGTGCCCGCAGAATTTTTTAACGAGCCCATGACACCAACGTCAAGAGGCTGGCAAACAGCGGTGCTGTTGGCTGGAAGTGGGACCAAGGTGGCGCTAGCCACCCTCGCAATGACCTCCAGTCCCTCTTCCGACACATGACAATCAAAGTTGTCGGCAAGAAGGACAGAAGGAGTCTCTATTTCGAACTTTAGCAGTTCCTTCGCATAAATTTCCCATACTATGCTGTCCATCCAGCCGTTTTCTTGGACGCAGTACACATGCCCTTGCCCTTGAGGATAAGTTGGGAGCTCTTCTTTCTCAATAGTGTCGCCGGGCTTGCCTTTCACGATGAAAAGGATCGGCGACTTCTTGCCTATAAAAATAATTATGAACAACAAATAATAAATATTAGCAAACTTTGTCAGTAGAAACAGATAAAAACACATTCACGTACCATCGGCTCGGACCGTTAGGCACGCCGTCAGTCTTGCTGAATGCTTCTCGGTATACTTCACTTTAGCAGAGCCCTTGCGACCACGCTCCGCCAAAATGTGCTTAGGCGGGGTGTCGAAGTAGATTGCAGTTTCGTCGACATTGTATATCATAGATATATCGTAGCTGGCTCCGTGCTTGTCCCAAAACTCAATTGCAAACTTTATGCGTGTTTCTTCCATGTCCGCAGACGGCTTCGTGGTATGTTGAGCGACTTGTACTGTAAAACCATGACTAACATCGAATCAAACAATATATTATCATAAAACGAATAAAATAAAATAAAAACACACATAAAATACAATTTTGGTATCGTTTCGAGAAGCGCTGAAGCAAGCGCATGATTGCATTGTCAGCGGATACTAAGCTCTTTTTGCCATTCACGTAGTTGTTAAACCAACGCCTGTGATTGAGCTTGATATACTCTAACATCATGGTAGTACACAACGGCTTGCAGACGTGTTAGTTAATTTCAACAGTTTTAAAAATAAAGCAATCGCTTACCTCTTCATCTCGTCGCATGTCCTTCATGAACGTTAGCAGCCATGCGAAAACGGAATTGTCTCTTTTCGACCCTGGCCCTTTAGCGTTTTGCTTGTTCGTGTTCCCTGGAAGCTGAAGATTGAGCTCGCTTGAGCCACCCAGTCGTGCACCGTGCGTCGGGGGTAGCCTAGAGAGTCAGCAGCTGCCTGCGCTCAATTTCCGAAATCAGTCGGAGAGCTTGGCGCTTTTGTTCGATAGTGTAGGTGCTCTGTTTGGTGGGCATTAGGCCCCAGACGCGAAATCGTAAGTGAGCGCGCGCTGGGTCCGTCCAAGTTGGCGCCAAATTGGTCAACTGCAAGCCACTCAAATTAGTTGCAATAGGATGGTCCAATATTGTTATAAAGTCTTACATGATTGGCTATAATAAATTTTCAACGTACAGCTTTTAGATAGATAATTTTAAAAAATCTTCGTGATGGTGATGCATGGCGGATTTTTCTGTTATGGGGATTTCTCCGTCGTTGTCTGTACTCATTGATTTGCAGTAAATGAAAGACGATCCAATTCTCCCAGATATTCGGCAATTTCACTATTCGATGACCAAATTCACTTCTACATGCACGATCTTGTCCTCCGTTGTTATCTCAGGTGACGTTTTAACTTTCCAATGGACCAGATCTACTTGCCAACGCGCGTCGGCAAGGCATCCAAAAACAAGAATAAATTTGAGCTGTCACGCATGTAGAAATGACACCAAACCAACCACTGCCTTGCGAAGAGCAGCGTAGGGAAAACTCGCCCAACTAGGGCGTCTGCGACTTAGACTGATGCAACAGTGGTGTTCCAACGGTGTATACAGCAGCGTCTGGTGAAGCAGGTGATGGCTACACCGACGAGTTCGTGAGCAGTCGCCGAGATCCTGGAGTGGTGCGCGACGAGAGCCGCACAAACGAGATCGTAGGTGCCGAGGGTCGCTTCGACGACCGCCAGCAGACCACGGAAGGGCGCGAACGACGAATGGCGGGCAGGGCGCGAGGCTGGAGGCTCAGTGAGAATGTGCTCACTTCCGAATTAGCGCTCAAGTACGCAGAAGTGAGTGAGCCGAACACGCAAGTCCAAGCGAGGTCTACGAGGAACGAGGCTGAGCCAGGGCGAAAACGAGCTGAGGACGGAGTAAACGAAATAGGATAGGAACGAGAGTTCCGGCTACTTTGCGGTGGCCCGTACGTGTTGAAGTTGTTGATGAACGCGGACTACTGGGATGTCACCGCAGCAAGCACAGACCAATACAGCTACGTCGGCAGGCACACGTTAACTAGTCCTGTTCGATGGTGGTCATTTTCTTGGGGCAAAGAGTACGAACAACAAAAGCACCAATGACAACTATGACGACGATGAACATGAAAACAAGAACTGACAAGCTGAGGCGTTCAGCGAGAAAGACCTCGCCGCGCTTAGTAACTTCTAGGGATGATGATGAGATTAAGGCAAGTGGAAGTGACGGTACTGCGCAACAAGCTGTCCATACCACCACATTCCAACGAGTCTCAACGTGATGATGATGATGAGGTTCCAGCTGAAGGAACCATACGGGTTCCAGCAGCGGCACAAAACGATGATGATGGACGAGATGGTCGACGAGTCGATGGACTAGTTGATCTTCGAGTTGAGAACGATAACGATGAACTGGTCGAACACGAAGCAGGTGAACGTGATGGGAACGCCGATGGTCGTGTCGAGGACAGAGAACCTACTTCTGTGTCAGATCGAATGGACACGATTTACGAGACCTCACGGCGATGGTGGCAGGTCTACAATCCAACGCGTCACGCAGCGATGGCCAACCACTCGGTGGTGTAGTCGATGGACGACATCAACTGAGGGTGGATGCACCAAGTTGGAATCAGAGCGAGCGTGAGCGGGTGACTGGGCCACGTTACGAGGACGCAGTCCGTGGACATGATGATGGTCGAGAAGCAGCGAGGCAGACAGCAAATTTGACGGTTGCTACACCTGTAACTCGACGAGATGATGATGAACGCAGAACAATGGAGCAGAGAGTAGATGTGACGGTTGCTCCACTCGTAACCCGACGAGGGGCTACTGACGCGAGGGTTGAGCCGGGTGAGGCAGGTCGTCAGCCACCACCACCGGCACAACCGACGCGGACAGCAGCACTAACGCGTCGCGGGCAGTCTCGACGAAGCACGCGACGAAGTACGAGACGTCGTACGGATCATGGAGGATCGCCTTCTTCAGGAGACAGCAACAGTTCTGACGAATCGTCGAGTAGTGGGTTGAATGAAAGCGACTATCGGCTTGACCTCAAAGCGACAGTAGCACGAGCAGCAATCAAGAGAGAAGCAGATCACACTAAGAACGCGATAAACGACGTGAACGGCGCTGACGAGATGATGGCCGGCACGCTCGAGTTGGACAACGGGACACTCAACCGAGGCAGAAGAGCGTGAAAGACTTGGAGTTGCCTTTTTCACTCCATCACCGCAGATGTCTGTGTCTACGTGGATTGACTGCGTCGACCTGAAAGGAGCTGAGGCGTCTGAACGAGGCAAGTGGTCGGATAAAGCGCTCTATTCATCTTGGGCAACAAGTTGATGGAGAACGCGTCGAAGTGGTGGGACGACATGGATCGTAGACTGCCCGAGTCCAAGCAGACGTGGACCTATCTGAAGAAGGCGTTGCTCAGACGGCATGGTGAGAAGTTGGATAAGTCGGTGGCAGAGTGGCGAGTAACCATGCATCCTTTGATGCCTGCTGAAACACATGTAGACTTTGCTGTTGTGCTACGTGATGTAGTTGGGCGGGATAAGGTTAGCGAACGGGTGTTGCTAGAGCAATTCTACCGATGCCTTGACAAAACAACGCGGAAACTTGTGAAACAAGGCCGAAGGTAAAAAAACTCGAGGAATCAGTGCATAAGGCGACAAAGATCGACGATCCGATGGACAACGTAGCACAAGGCATGATCAACATTGGGCACGCATGGGCCACTGCACCAAGCCGCTACGTTGAACCAATGAATGGAACGATGGAACAAGCGACGGTGATTCCTGGTTTCGGTGACGCTGGGTTGCCCACGGAAGCATCAGGCGGTACAGAAGGCAGTACATCTGCTCAGGACGATGTACAGCCGATTGTGATGTTCACTAACCCTCAAGGGATCTACTACAAGTACTCAGGAACGTGGGATCCGCCGCCTGGACACCAGTGGAATGGCAAGTACTGGTACGAGCCAAATAAGACTGAAACCAAGGGCGGTCACTGCAAAGAATCCATCAGAAACGAAGAAGCCGAACCGAAACTGAAGGTGAAACGAGAAAAAAGAAAAGCAGGTGTATCCAGCGGCAGCGAGTCCGACGCCAAGCCAAAGAAAAATAAGTAGAAGGCGGCTGTGAAGCAGATAACGACGCAGGAGAAGCAGCAAGAAACTCGGTATGGGCCAGGCGGCGAGCAGCAAACAGATAAGCCCCGTTGCTTCAAGTGCGGACGGTCAACGCATTGGTCGGTAGCGTGCCCGAACGGCATCAAATGTTTTGCATGTGGCGGCAATGGTCATTTTGCGAGGGACTGCACCGATTCCGATGCGAAGATGCGGAGCGACGAGTACATGAAAACGCGCACGCCCAAGGACGAGTCGACGGAAAAGTAGTGACGGGCGCAGTAGAGGGCTACAGCGTCCGGCGACAAGTGGAAGTCCCCAGCAAACGAAGAGTGGCACAAGATTGGTAAGAACGACGGACGGGCAAGCACACCTTAGCCGAGATACGAGTTCGACGGGCACGAGTAAACGAGTAATGTGTCGTGAAGAACGAACTTTTACGTCGCAAGTGGTGGCGAAGGAGAACGACGAATTGGATATAGTGCTGCGGTGCAGATGCAGTAGCACAAGACGGAATACGCGCGGCGATCTTGAATATTTTCGAATATTCGAATGAATATTAATATTCATATTTGGTCTGGTTCCCCATATTAGTGGTTATCACGGTTGGAAAGTATGTTTGAGCAGCCAATAAGATCAAACGTTCGTGTACCGTCTTTTTCATCTCAAACTTTCCTGCAAAAAGACGAAGGTTTGAGCAGGAGGTGAATGTTTGACCTGATTGCCTGCTGTGTTTGTTTAGGAGAGGAAGACAAGCAGAAGCATGTATTCGCCCGCGACTTCAGTCGTCCTCCCTCGTCCGTGTCGGACAAATACCAGCCAATAAAGCGTTCTGGAGACCGACGGGGATCAGCGATCCTCACAGTTGAAAGTTGAAGGTTTGATTTGATTGGTTGGTGATACATACTTACTTTCTAACCGTGATAACCCCTATTAGGGGTTATCAATTGAAAACAAACGAATATGCATGTAAAAAACAAGCAAGTTTACTTTAGACGTTCCTGTCCATTGGTATCGTTGCCGCTGCTGGCTGTTCCTTGAGCTGCTCGGAAATCGCTCAAGGTTCTTTGCATGAATTTGGTCCCATTTGTGCGGTGCGCTTGGCGTTGAAGCAGACATCAACAGGACAAAACTAACGTCTTCGTATGTTATAATATCAGACGAATGTCGCCGAGCCGATGAATCTTGTAGCAAACATCGACCAACTGGTGAAATGGGTACATCCAAAGTATGCTGAGTTCCTTCGACACCAGACGTGGATTCATTCTCTGACACAAGCGGGGACACATGACACAATGGCGACCCTGTTGTTTCCACACTCCCTCGACCAGGCTACATTTCCAAAGTTGATGGCGTAGACGGATCAACATGTTGAGCGGCGCACGTGCTGAAAGGCACCTCAATCTTCCTCAGTCCAGCGTGAAAACCCTCAAGCTGACTTGTTGAAACAACTCACCGCCTTCCGAGTACGTGTTGTCAGCAACATAAAGCTGGCTCTCAATTTGACGAATATTGCTGTCACAGCATCCCCCATTTTGCTTCGGTGCAACGAATATACCCACCTTGCCCATAACACGACTAAAGTGAGCAGCCATTTCTTACGGGGTGCGCAGCTTGCCGTCAATGGTGTATAAAGCCTCACTGAGCTCATTGCATATCTGCTTCTTTCTGGACAACTTGATCTTCTCTGAAATACGTTGAATAACATGAAAATAATCTTGTGACTCTGACACGCTCGCCAAACACCTCGCTCACCGTATTTTTCACCGCGGTTGCTAGCAAGACACACGCTGTTAGCTGCATCATCTTCCGGACTTGTGACGGCATGATCCATCGTAAAAGTGCTTCCGTCTCCACGTTGTTCTCCGACCGGGTCAGTCGACGTCCCACAATTTGGCATATCTCATTCTGAGCCAGCAGCAACATTTTAGCATCGGTCATGCGTTTTCATTTGCCACTCCTAGCTCACACTTTTAGCTTCTTACAGAATTTTACCGAATGATCAATGCGAAGCACCCTTTTCACTTGCATTTTCTCATCAACTTCTCGACCAGCGAACTCCAAATCTCCGTCGTCTCCAACCACATCGAAGTCATCACTTGCTCTGTAGGTACAGAATTTCGTATGCAGACCAGTAGGGTGGTTCTGGCGACAGGTACGTCGGGTTCGATTCTCGTAAGCGTCGTACATGGTCGCAAAAGAGGGGTACAACTTGTACAGTAGTAGCGCATCTGCCGCCTGCGACGAATATTCGAGCCAGTCCACTAGACGAAGTGATGCCATCGTGCACCATTTCCATTAGACACATCGCGTAGCCCGTCTTCAAGACGGTCTTGGGGATCATGACAAATGGAAACAGCAGCAGCGTCTCTACGCTGCTATAGAGATAGGAGGGCGACACGGTTGAGAAGCAGCGTCCGGCGGAGCCCGTTCACTGGTACTTGATATAGAGAAGGTTGACCTTACTTTCCACGTCCTGCACCAGTCGTTTCTCATACTCTCTGAGGCATAGAGAGCAGAGGCACCCTGGGGAGACACACCGAGGCCTTTGTCCCGCTTCCCTGCTCAGGAACCCAGACCACTATGGGCCGATCAAATAGGTACGCCAGTGGGATTAGTGGTCGAGGTGTCGCTTCCCTTCGGGGTAGATTGGCTGTGGGGCAGGCTTCGGCTCTAAGCGCGGCTTGTAGTCGTCTCTTGCATGCAGCTTGCTCCATCGTGCTCATGGGGGACTGGTGGATAATTTGCTTCTGTCAAGCTGTTCGGTTTTGTACATGTAATATCAATTAATAGCGCAATATTGTTTTTAACGCAACAAGATACTCCACAAGATCCGGGAGCGCAGCAAATCGCTCTCTGGCGCATACATCGACGAGAAGCGACCGCCATCGAACAGGCCGGCCAATCAGCCCAAGTGTTCGAAGCTACGAGCGCCCTCTTCCAACGACGCTCAGTACTAACCTCGTTATGCGATTCTAACGGCAAATACATCCTCAGCCGCAAACAAGCAGATATCCAGATCAAGAAACACTTTCAAGAACAGTTTTCCGACCCGACAAGAGAGCCCATCGCTGACGACGGGCTCCATCGTCCACTGAAGAATCCAATCACCGCCGAAGAACTCGAACGCGCGTTCCGTCGCTTACGCAACGGACGCGCTTCAGGACCCGACTCCATCCCCGCCGAGCTGCTCAAGTACGGATCAGATCATCTAGCAAAACCTCTCGCCGACATCATCAATCATGGACTTAACACCGGAGACAACATTCACCTGGGCGACGGGATCCTCCTCGGACTCCCCAAGCCAAACATGCCGCCTGACCAGTGTGTCAGCCTTCGACCAATCGTTCTACTGAACAGCATCCGCAAAGCGATTTCGCTCGTGGTCCTCCGCCGCATCTCGCCCAAGGTCGAGCAATTCCTGTCCCCCATCAAAGTGGGTTCAGACCCTGTCGCAGCACTGCCGACGCAGTGTGGGCTCGTCCGTCTATATAACTGCTACATTCTGCCCATCCTGCTCTACAACTGCGGCACTTGGGCACTGACTCGCCAAACACTGCTGAGCCTTGAAGCGTCCACCGCCAACAACTCCGCAAAGTGATCGGCGTGGCCTACCCAAACCGGATTTCCAATGACAAACTATGCGACCGGACCAAGACAGAGCCACTCCGGTTCCACCTCCTCCGCAGCCGCTGGGGCTTTTTGGACATATTCTCCGCCGACCTGCGGGCATCCCGGCATATCGCTTCATGACTGCCTATTTCAGCCCCAGTGACGCAGGCAAATGGCGTGACAGAAGACGACTCACGCTACCGATGGTTCTCGATGCTGACCTCCAGACTCTTTCCTCCGGACACCGGCTACAACGCGCCCCGGACCTCTATCTACTCTGCCTCTGCGCTCAAGACCGCGCAGCTTGTAAGGATCTAACTGAGGCGCTAACTGCGTACGCACCGCTTGACGGACTCTGGCCGAGAACAGAGAGAGAGAGAATGAGAGATAACCCGACGCATGCGGAAGTTGAACCACTACGGTGGCAAGACGGCTCGCGAAACGCGTTTACAATACAAATATTGTTTGTAAAAATTCGGAGCGGAGCGGAGCGGCGCGGAAATGTCGGGGCCTGGCGGCCCCAACATCACCGATAGCCCCTCGTAGGCGTGGCTGTGAAATTTGAAGAAATTGGGCGGATGAAAAATCAAAAACAATTGTCTTTTTCCAAAATTTGGTGTAAAGTAGTAGATGTGTACAGAATTAAGGAAGAGTGACTTTGTCAACCTATCCGAAACCGAAAGTCATCGTGATTGGCTAGAATGGAATGTAGCCTTGAGGTAATTCTTGAATTTTGGCTTTCTTCCAGTGAACGCGAGCGAGAAGTACTGGGGCTCATGAGCCCGATGTTGTTCACCGACTTCAGCAGCTCCGCGGGTCAATATAACCGCGATGCAAGCGCCTCTGCGGAAAGCAACAGCTCAGCCGCATCTGCACACGTCAATGCGGCCGATTCCTGGCCCTTCTACCCCAATGACGTCCTCGTACCTAAGGGAGAAGCTTGCCAACGCATCAGTGAGCTGCTGGGTCGTGTGACGCACCAAGCGGGGAATATTCCTTCGGAGGGAAGCCAAGCCACTCCCAGTACTGCCTGGAATGGCGTTAAAAGACGATGAGGACTTTATTTCGCTGCCTTTGCAGAAGGAAACTAGTGGAAAACCATTGAAAAATTGCAGTAAAGAAGGAGAGAACTTCTGGATGTTGCCTGGAGATCGAGTGGAGATGAGGAATCCGGAGTGGAGTGCAGGGATCCGCAGCTTGAGTGACCTCAGTGCTACCAGAATGGGGTACAAGGGGGTGAGGATGGACATTGTGTTATCTAAGCTGATGGTGATTGGAGAGGGAGGGTGTATGGACCAGCAACAAGATCCTGATGAGAACGACAGGTGCATTGCCAAGCTGGTGGTGCGGCTGCCATCGAAGTGTGCAGGCGGGGATTTGGTGGTTCTTGAAGAAGGCACGAAAAACTTGTTCCGATACACGTTGGGTGGGCAAAAGGGCATGGATGCATTTAAGCCGCATTATGCACTGTATACTGCTGGGGATTTTCGAGCGTTTGAAGAGGTGACGAGTGGGTTTAGCTTACTGCTGGTGTATTCTCTATGCTTGCCACCGGACTTGCTGTTTGTTCGGGGTAGCAATGGTTCTGGTATGCTGCGGATGGGACTAGCAGAGGCTATGATGAAACTGAGCAATGGTAACGTTGCGACACAGGGGAGAACGTGGATTTCCAAAACTTGGGTGCTGGGAGTGTCGACGATGGACTCTCAAATATTGCGCTCATTCTCTCGAAAGCGTTTCAGTTGCAAGATATGACTACTACAGATGTGGAAGCAGAGGCTAACTCCGATTTGGATCGGTTTGCCTATTTGAGCGCGTCGAACTCCATTCTTCCTCCTGAGAAGCAGTTAAGGTTCTATATCGCCAGACTTCAATACGCAATACCGGACTGCTACAGCAGGTGGGATCAAAAGAAAGCCGAGGAGAGTGCGACTTGGTACACCATTCGTGGTGAGCCGCTCGGTGAAGGCTCACCAACTTCCGTAAAATGGACGCACAGTTTTAACTTTCTAAATCCTGGAAAGCAAACCTTGAGCCAGCTCTGGAAGAACGGTGAAGGAGAGTTTGTTTACACCTACGAGAGATACGCGATTGTTGGGTGGCTTGCTTCGGTTGATATTTTGAATACCCATGTCTTCATGGGAGAAGCTGCGGCTGCAGCCTCTGTGTTTATGGACAGTCCCGTTGAGTACAAAGGTCCGAATGCTCTTGAAATACGAATCTGGGCAGTACAACGAGAAAATGCTGACGATGCCGCCGCACATGCTGCTATCGCTGCATTGAACAGCGTTAATGCAAGTGCAAGTGGGCAACAATATGGACAGGAATATCAAGCTGCCCCCAAAAGCGTATCCACCGTTTCCAAGACCCCTGTGCCCTTGTTGAGCTGCCAACACTTATGCAAGGCTATTTCTGATTCTGATGATGCAGCCCTGGTGAATATTTTCTTTATAAAATACTTTGCTCGACTGGGGCAAAAGCGTGAGCTTGCACCGTTACTTGCCGGTATTGTTCGAAAGTTTGGATGGGAGATTGTAAGCGCGTCATTTTTACGTGCCTCGGACGGACTTCCATACTCCGTTGGAATGGGACTTTCACTGCAGTTAGCGGAGGCTCTACTCGATATGCCTTTGGTGCGAGCAGCACTAACAATAATGGCTGTACAAAAGGAAAATTTCGCCTTTGCTGCGTGCCCGGAACTCTTCGTTATCTCCAGTGATGTTGGCTTACTCTGGAAACACGCGATGGCGTGCCAAAATCTGCAGATCTTCCAGGATGTCGGAAATCTATTTGATCGATTGGACGAAAAATCATAGGGCCTGTTGTGGAAGCACTGGCGAAGTGTGTTGCAGGGTCACGCCCACCCGAACATCGTCAGATGCTGATATCAATGGCGTCTAGACGTCGTCAGTGGCTAATGCCACAGATTGTTGAAACGGAGAAACCGTTCACATGGGAGATTGTCGACATGAATTTCGTTGGTGCTTCTAGCATGGCGTCGTTCCTGCAAAGCTCAAACTTGTCGTATCAAGTTCGCTGCTTCCAAGGTCTTGACGATGCGCACAAGCGAATTGCGATTCTAAGAGAGAAAATCAGAGCGCCACTGAAGATGACCGTGGGAGAGATGCGTACGTGTTAGTTGTGAAGCAGACTGGGAAGTTCACCCAGAAAAGCCAGGATACTCACAAGCTCAAGTCTGAAATCTACCAGCTCAGTCGCTTACTAGCTGCGGATCAAAGCCTATCTAGCAGTGATGGCAACACATCCAGTACGACCAGCCTCGCACGCGGGGTTGCCCGAAGTAACAAAGCTACCGGTAGTGCTGGTGGAACATCGGCGACAACAACGGCTGCTGCAACAGGGAGGAAAAGGCCACGAGAAGAGCCCGAGGTGATTGTTATCGAGTAGGGGAGTGATGCGTACTTAAGTAATATACGTCGTAGTGAAGCGCGTCGATATTCAAAATTGACGATCGCTGATTCCATTGATCAGAGGGACACGTCGGAAGACAACAGAAACCAAGGACATCCTTCGCTAACAAATTGCTTGTTCTTACGCTAATATTTCAGAAACAGAAGTTTATGACAACAACAAACCCGGTCAAGTGAAAATGCTGTTGGTGTAAACATTCCTAGCGTACCAAGCAACGCTGGTATCAAGCAGTGAGTATAAAAACGAGCCGTATTCTATTATTAATAAGCTGTATCGAAACAACTGGGAGTCGAAATCGTCAACATCGAATGGGTGATTCTGTGCGCTTGGTGCACCTGCATAAACGGCTGCACTATTCAGAACATTTGACAAAACCTCTTCTTGCACTAAAGTATATTAGTCACACAGACACCATCGATTGACTTTACTACGCAAACGCTACATTCATCTGCGCCAATCGGTTAGGATGTATTGATGCGCACGTGCATGGTGATGTGGCCGCCCTCCGACGATCGCGGAACCCAGAGCAGCAGCGATCCCCCACCCGAACCGGGTAAGCCGAAGATACCTGGACGCCAACGATCCAAGTACATATTCTTGTCCTGCAGCTCGGGGATCGTGGAGTCCCAAGTTGTCGTGTCACCAGCACCAACATCGACTTCCGCGTACTCGCCTCCGCCCGAGTGGATGACCACCGTCACGTCTTTGGTGTCGGTACTTTCGAAAATAAGGTGCACAACGGCATCGCCTGCGTGGGTCCAGGATCCGTAGCTGCCGGCGAAAGCTTCGTCCACTGTCGTGAGTCCCAACGCGTCGTACAGTGTTCCGTCGTCGATTTCGCCAAGATAAGCTGTCGGCCCGCAAATTGGCTGCACGAACTGCGAGGCCATGTACGCGATACCGGTCGGGTCGATAGTTGACAGCACGACGAGTCCCATGTTGGCAACCTGCAGCATATACTCGTCATCGGCCACGTCCTTCCCTCCATCGGTCTTTCCTGTAACATTTAGTAATAACATTTAGCTTACAGTTCGTCCCTTCCGTCGCAAACAAAAATCGCGTACCTTTCTCGATTAAATCGTCCACGATGACCTGGAACGTCCTTCGAAGCAGATCGCGCGTCTCGTAGGCCGTCGTTAACGTTTTGGTGACCAGCAGCTCACCCATGCAGTTGTTGGTGACGATAGGGATGTCGTTCAACACGATGGAGGATTTGTACACCTTCACCCGAACGTCGTCGACAGAGCCAACCACGCTACGGTACTTGAGAACAGCGCGGGTGACGCGATCAGTGAGACGCTTGAGCTCATATCCGCAGCTCGAGTTCTTATCGATTAAGTCCTGTAACTCGTCCACGGTCGTTTGTGAAGAGTTGGCCATCTCGTTGCCGGTTATTAGATTCATGACATTCGCTCCAGTCGAAATGATTTCATCGCCGTTGGTGATCGCCTGTTTCACAATACCTTCCACGATGACGAGCACAGTATCTGCAAACTTGGCACTGGCCGGGACTGGAATGCCCAGACAGGTACATACAGCGACTGGTAGATCGTAGAGAACGACATCTGCCTGGTAAGCCACGGTGAGCAGTTCAGCAGTATTTCCTTGGGGCGCTGTGGTTTGCTGGTAGCGCAGATAGTAGATTAATCCTCTGATAACCTCAACGATAGCTGCCGTGCACATGATCGTCCGTTTTGCAATTTTGTACGCAGTTAGGATCTGACCGAACACTCCACCGGTTGCTGCATTGAGTGCCACAGCGACTACGGAACCAATCTTGGCTAGTACTGCTAGCGCGCAATCGTCGTTTTGAGGAATGCATTCCAGCGCGCAAGAAATAGGATAGGCCATCGGACACTGCGCAATGCAGTCGTCATCATCCTTTCCGTAACCTAGCGGACAAATGTTGTTGCTGTCAAAAGCTGCAGTCTTCCGATAGCACGCGGTGTCGCTTGCTGCACCGATAGCAGGTCCCACCCAGTTGCGAATTGTTGTGCCGTAGGTGCCGTTGCCAACGCCGGAAGGATCTGTCAACAAGATGCTTTTGGCCGAAATTCTCGTCCAGATAGCCCCGAGCTGATCCACCTCATCGCCAGCTCGGCCATAAAATCCGCTCAACATGAAACCTTCAGGAGCTGTAGCGATGCCAGATTTGTCTGTCTTGGATCCACCGGAAATCGTATTGCCAGCGCTTGTAGTGAAGCTAAGAAAGAAGACGCGGGTGTGCTTGTCCTTCTTGGCCCAGTGTGCCTCCATTGAATTGATGTACTCGCCTTCCGCGAGAGTTAGCGTCTGCTCCGTTCCATCTTTGCCACCATGAGACATCGTCACCGCAGTCGGTTTGGAAACCTGCAACGTTACCGCATCCACTCGCTCACCCGACCGAAGAGTGACAGAAGTTGCTGTTTGACCAAACTTGATGTCGTTTATGTCTGAGAACGCGTTGCCGTGCGGTCCACCGAACATCTCACCAAGGGCAATGTTTTCGTCGGAAGGAACAGGCCTGGAGACTGTCTCGTTAACGGCTGCAATGCTTGACCACACCGCTCCAACGAGATCGATCTCGTCACCGAATCGGCCGAAAAATCCGCCTAACTGGTAGCCCTTTGGCGCCGTCACCGATCCCTTCTCGTCAGTCTGCGATCCACCCGAGACCGTGTTGCCAGCGCTCGTAGTTAAACAAAGGTAGAAGATGCGAGTGTGCCCGCTCTTTTTACCCCAGTGTGCCTCCAGCTGGGTGATGTACTCGTCTGGGCCGAGTGTGAGGGAGTACTCCGTTCCACCAGTTCCACCGTGTGTAAACGTCATCTCCTTGGGCCCCGATACCTGCATCCCAAGACCATCGAGACGCTCACCCGCTCGAATTGTGACGGAGCTGACGGTCATTCCAGACGTGGCGGCAAGCTGATCAGAGAACTGGTCTCCATGAGGCCCACCGAACGACTCACTCAGTTGGACTGGCCGCTTGTTCACCTTTGTGTCGACTTCCGACAAACTACCAGCAATATCTGAAGGCACGACTGTGCCCGGAGAGGAGATGTTCGTGTCCTGAGTAGGAGCAGGAACGGGCGTCGG
Organism: Phytophthora hibernalis; assembly: GCA_012656075.1. Classification (NCBI taxonomy): domain Eukaryota; phylum Oomycota; class Peronosporomycetes; order Peronosporales; family Peronosporaceae; genus Phytophthora; species Phytophthora hibernalis. The sequence goes on from JAAKBF010000010.1 coordinate 73,812, forward strand.
AGCTGGCGTGACCAGATCGATGTACGCCCAAACTGCACCCAGTGTGTCGATCTCCTTGCCGGATTTCCCGAAAAACCCACCAAGTTGAAAGCCTTCGGGCGCCGTGAGGGTGGTCTTGTCATCGGTCATGGATCCTCCAGCAAGGGAGTTGCCAGCGCTCGTGACGAAGTTGATGTAGAAAATCCGCGTGTGGCCATCTTTCTTGCCCCAGTGAAGATCCATCGACTTGATGTACTCGCCCGCACCTAACTCGAGTTTCTTGAGGCCACCGCCAGTTCCACCGTGCGTGAAAGTGATCGTCTTGGGGGACGTGACGTCCATCATGATGCCGTCGAGGCGCTCACCGGCATAAATCGAGATGGCGCTGACGATTTGTCCCGAGTTGACGAAGTTCTTGTCGGAGAAGTCGTTGCCGTGGGGACCACCAAAGCTTTCGCTGACCAGGATTGAGTCCTTCACAGTCATCCCCGGTTCGACAGGGGCTCCGTTCCTGCTGGAGGTGCTGCTGTGGACCCCGCAGTAGACGCTGCTGCAGAGGCTGTCACTGACGCTGCAGGAGGTTCTGCTGCGGTTCCTGCAGTAGATGCGGCTGTAGATTCTGCAATTGATGTTGCCGTTGACGTTGCGGCCGAACCTGGTGTTGACCCAGCAGCTGAAGTTTCTTCTGACGCCGCGGCTGAGGTTTCAGCAGACCCTGCGGCTGAGAGACCCATCGATCGTGCCGCAGAAGCTTCAAGTGACGTCGCCGCAGAGGCCTTTGCAGACCCCGTTAGAGACGATTCTACTGATCCCGATGCAGACTCAGCGGCAGTGCCCTCCACTGGCTCACCTTTTGGCGAATCTGCTCCGGAGGCATCAGAAGACGCTGCTGCTGATGTTGCAGCAGCCAACTCCGTTGCAGACAACCCACTACCCGAAGCAGCAGTGGACGTGTCAGCAGGAGCTGTCGTTGCTACCGGAGCAGGAGCATCAGTGGCTGGAGCTTCTGTTGAAATTCTTGTCCAAATTGCTCCCAACTTGTCAATCTCGTCGCCGTCTCTGCCGAAGAAACCCCCAAGCTGGTACCCCTCGGGCGCTATCACCGTGTTCATTGCGTCCGTTTTCGATCCTCCTTCCACCTGATTGCCGGCGCTCGTAGTGAAACTCAGATAGAACATGCGTGTGCGGCCGCTTTTCTCGCCCCATTGCGCCTCCATCGAAGTGATGTACTCCTTAGTACCGAGCGTCAACTTGTTTTCGTCTCCTCCAGTCCCGCCATGGCTGAACGTGACTGCCGTCGGACCCGTAACTTCCAACGCGACACCATCGACCCGTTCACCCGCGCGAATGGTAATCGACCCGATCGTTTGGCCTGCTGCGACCGAGGCTTGGTCCGAGAACTCGGTGCCGTGAGGACCACCAAAACTCTCGCTTAACTGAACGGAGTCGTCCGCTGCTAAGGTCCCAGGGACGACTATTAGAAGTAAGCAAATCATCGGCAGTAGTATCATCGACAGTTCACACAACCGCATGCTTCCGGTCTGGTGGATGGTAAACTGGTGAATGCTTTCAAAGTCGGCTCAATGGATTTAAAAATACACAAACCGCATAGGTTAATACTGTTGTTTACGGCTTGCTTCAGAAGGATTTGCGGCAGGCTGTAGTAAACTGGAGGTTACTAATAACAAAGTCGCACTGCGCACGAAGAAGCTCTGAAATTTATGAGTTTTTGAGTTTGAAGTTCTGAAATGTATTATGTGAGACTCTCACAAAATACATTTCACTTCGATATTAATGAATACAGTATATTCAATGTGTGAGCGCTTGTCACTGGCAAGCTGCCAATGCTTTTGCAATCACAGTCGAACAAGGTCCCCTTACAGTTAGTGTGTATTGCGTATGGTACATGCATTTTACATGTTAGTAGATTTCATACGTATACTACATTTATGGCCACGTCTCCTGCGCCTGTTCGCAGCATCTGCTAGTGCCACATAACGCGTAGATTATAATCTTGGTCCCGATATTGTGGCGTTCAGCCATTTTGGCAAAACGGGTATCCCCGATCGCGAGATAGAGGGTCTGAGCTCAGATATAACAAGAAGCCAGATCCGATATGCTTTCGAGGAGAAGGGCTATGAGGTCAAATCGGCCCGAATTAATTTTGCGTGTGCCACTTTTGCCGCGTTATTGCGGCAAACATGGATGGCTAAGCTGTCTTCGACGGTCGCTCTCAAACTCATTCGTATATACGATTCTTCATAATGACAGACGCAGATGACTTTCGGTGGAGAACTGTAGCTCTGATGCATGTCTACGCTCAACTTTGACTTGAATCTCAGTTTGAGCACCCTACAAATTGTTGCTATTGAAACCGTTGTGATCGCTGGATAGTGCTTGGTTACGAATTCGCGCAACTCCTCGATGTAGAATGTAGGATGTACTTGCACGTAGGCTTCAACTGCTGCTAATACTTCTTGAGGCCATCACGTGCGTGTTCGGCAGCTCGAGAGGCCGTGCCAGCCGAAATACAAGTTTACCGAGAGAAATTGTTGCCACTTTTGCCATTCGCCGAGCAGCTCGTCTTCTTGGACGAAACTGCTAAAGATGGGCGTCATTATCAAAGGCGCTACGGCTGGTCAAAACGCAACACAAAAGCCGTTGTCAAGTTGCCGTTTCGGCGAGGTAAACGACTCACCATCATGGCGGCACTAGATGTTCACGGATTTTTCGGTAGGGAATGAACCGAGGGAACGTTTACCAGAGCTAAGTTTCATGCGGCATTTATCAAGCATGTCATCCCTCATTTGAACCCGTGGCCGCTTCCTCGATCAATTGTCATAATGGACAATGCCAATATCCATGCCTACCATGAGCTACAGTCAGCTATCCACCAGTGCGGAGCGCGGTTTATTGTTCTACCCCCTACTGCCCTCAGCTCACTCCAATTGAGCCTGGCTTCGGGATGCTGAAGCGATGGCTACAAAAGCACGCCAGCCTTGTTTTTCGGTTGTATCCTGATCGCGTGCTCGTTGTTTCTATGAGGGCATGTTTGCGACGAGATGACACCGGATGCTTCGGGACATTCCACCACTGTGGCTACATGGCTACAGGTTTGAGGCAACAAACGTTCGATGATCTAATGCAAAACAGTGGCAACACAGAATAACTGGATGAATACATTGCAGGCTAACCTGATTCAACCCTCATCACTACAACCCATCCATTGCCTCATCTTCATCGAAGTGGTCAACGTCATCCATGTCTGCATGTGTCGGTTGTGTAGGTGTGAACTCGTGATAGATGCCACGCGTAAAAATATCGTGATCAGGTACCCCAATCGCTCTACGCAGCAAAACAATGTCGACTTCCACCGGCATCCACATCTCGTTCAGCTTGATATTTATCTTTGCTGTCTTGGGTGTCCGTTGTTGCTCGTCCTCTGCTCGCAGTAATGCTTCCCGCTGGTGGTCTAACTCAAGCGCCTGAGCAGTGGTGTTGTCCGTCGGAACCTCAAACGGGGCCGACGCAGGCTTTCTAGCGTGCACGACGTCGAGATGATGCCCGGTTATGGTCCCGAACGAAACTGAATGAGCCGCCTCGTGAGCCATCCTTTGTACGCGTGCAAGTTCAATTCTTTTGCTGTAGCCCGGTGGAACTGTTCTGCCGGTTCAACTCGTTGCACGTACAAAATGACTCAAATCGAAACTCGCCGAGCTTCGCCAGGTCGCGAGGTGTCACTAGTTTCCAGCGCTGCTGAAGAGACGACACGAAGTTTGGGGGTCAGCTCTACAAACTTCTCTTGATAATTTTGACGGGCCTTCTTCAGGTATACAGATGTGCCCCCAGGTAGCTGCAGCGGCTTCCTTGTGACTTCAGAGCTTGACGCAAGCACTGTATATCGTGCAATACTTTTTGCTTTGAAGACGGCGTATCAATCTTCGATGTCAAAATGAACATCTCTTTTCCAGCCACCACGAGCCCGACCGTGCGGATCGCCGACTCTCATGATCAGCAATGCGTCTGCAGAAGTACGTAGAGGTGGGTGGCCCTCAACTGTCAAACGGAGGGTATCAACGGCCCAAGGCGACGGTGCTCCGGCATGTAGAGGCGTCGATCCCGGAGCTGGCAGTCCAGGATTGATGCCTGAGTCGACCACACAAGCTAAACTTGGGTCCGCGTTGAGTACATCGTCTGCATCAAACGACGGGGTTGAATCAGGAGCTGAAGCCTCCATCTCCAAAAGAAGCACTTGGTTGAGAGCGAAACAGAAGCATCAGTGATGCTACAGGGTCGAATTGAAGAATGAAGAAAGCAGTCATATTTACCAGAACGTATACTGCAATACAGAATGATGAACGCATAAACCTGTGTAAGTTCGTTTCAAGGCGCATTAAGGTGTAGAAAGCAATGAAGACAGACACTCACTACATATTCAGTAGATACAGACGTTTGCACGCAGTGTATGGTACCTGTCGTACGTCCTCGAGTTCAGACATACGTCCTCGATACTATAGGCTCCGTGCTGCATCGATGACAAACTTCAAGCTAAGTCTGTGGATAAGGAAAGCAGCGCACCAGTTACACATCAAGCCTCGAAACCGGAAGATAACGTACCCGGGTAAAACGCCCAGCATGCTGATGCAATACTGGTTCATGAGGTTGGCCATGAGCAGTGGCAGCGCCCCGAACTTAGCTGCCAGGTCCGAGGTCAATAACTTGTGATTCGACCGCTGTGTCTTCTTCTTGTTGTAGAATCTGGATCCACCTTAGGCCGGTGGTACGACGTCCTGAAGTGGGGCACGCCGGCTCTTACAGTGAGACTGCAGCGCCTCGCGTCGCGTCTTCGCAGCGGCGCGTCCACCGCATCCACTTGCGCTGTAGAGTGTGGTCGAATGCCGGGTCCTGCATCGTGTCGTGGCAGGAGCGCGTCGCTGTTCGGTTCAGTCCTTCCTTTGCTTGGGTGGATCAACACTGGTCCAAAATAAAGCAACCTAGCCCTATGTAAGGTCAGAAATCCAAAACCGACACAGTCTGCTATGCTGAGCTAAAACGGGCGGCAAAAAGACTGAAAGCCACAATACTGTTCCTAATATGAACGTTCCATCCTTTGTAAGCAATTCATCACTCTGCCTCATTTGGCAATGTTGACGTTACGATACAATAGGGGATCACCTCAAAGATAAACAATCTAACTTGTTACTGCCGTTGGTGGCTCACCGAAGTTGAGGTTCACCATATAAGAAGGCTGTTTAGCGGGAGGGGGCTGTGTGCAGGGATTGATAGTCATTTTATTTTGGATGATTGAATATTCATATTGCTTTCAGAATCGAATATGATTACGAATATTCATACTCATTCGCTTCAGCTCGCTTAAATGAATATTAATATTTGAACGTATTTTAATACCCGTATTCAATCGTACTGAGTGCATTTCAGGTAAGATGGCTACATCGAAATACTTGTGAACAGGGATTGATAGTCATTTGATTATGCATGATTGAATATTCATATTGCTTTCAGAGAATCGAAAATGAATACGAATTTTCATATTCATTCGTTTCAGCTCGCTTTAATGAACATTAATATTTGAACGTATTAATACCCATATTCTATCGTACTTAGTGCATTTCAGGGGATATGTAAAGATGGCTACATCGAAGTACGAGTACGTTGATTGGCTTCAAAAGTTCTTACAGGTTCTTACTACGAACCCGCCATTTATTCAAACTTCGGCGGTGACCGGAAATACAATGTATTCTAGTGTTTTAAAAGTCATAGGATTAGTCTGCTCTAGCCTAAATCCGGTATGCCGTTCTTGTCAAGCGCGGCTGGTAGTTTCGAAGGAGCTATAATATATTATCCATCCTCATTCTGCTGTCAACTGTAACTAAATGAGTAGCTGCTGCTGCGCGCTGGGTAGTTGTACCTAAAACAGTTTCGTGATCGCTATTTCCGATTCCGAGTTCGTTTACCGTCTGGCAAAAGTTATTCAAACAAAGCACGAAATGAAAGCCGCACCATGCAATACTGAGGGGAATAACGATTAAATTCGATTACTGAGGGGAATAACGATAAAACCTTACTTAGCAAATAGCCCCACGTCATTTCGTCATTGCTGCACAAACGATACATTTTGTTCGACGCACGCCTCCATGACATCGATCTCTGGGACTCGAGCACATTTCATCGGACGCAGAATGCTTGAAGTTAAAACATCGGCGCCGGAACCTCCACGTAAGAAAAGCCAAGCCTAGTCATGCGAAAGCTGCCGGCAAAAGAAAAACATGCGGGTTGGAACAGTTAATCCAGCGTGTACTCGCGTTGCACGCTTTAATACCACCGCACTAGATGATTTCCTAAACAGATAGTAAAACAGGTCACATGACAACACAGCGTTAGTTCATCATAGCGAGTGCTTTAGTTCATAAGCATCTACTTCACGCACCCGATCACCAGCCGTAGAGTTTTTGCTGCAGCATTAAAGCAGGAGCTGAGGTGTCTAGTAGTCATGAAACCTCTTGCGGTGTTCTTCGAGCAAATACAGCCTGACCTGCGGGCCATTAAGCGGCCATGGCACCTACTGCGATGGTTCTTCACGCAAAGCCAGCAGCAGCCTGTGCTCCGAGCGCACACAGGTTTGGAGGTGGTGGCGTGTAGATGGCTGCAGCTTCGTCGTCGGCTGTGTTTTGGAGCTGGTCGAATCCGATCTCATCTCATTTGGTCGTTAACCCAGTTAATGGCTATCGCACGAAGCATTGGAAACAAAAACTTGTTTGCCAACAGTAGACAAGCGGACATTCTCTAAAAGGTCTTTAAAAGGTGCGCATGCAAGATGTTAAAAACCACGGGGGTGCAACCAGCATCGGAACCACCGGCACCTCATGTAGGAAGGAGCGCGAGCGATCCGAGCAACAATAGCAGGTGCTTGTCATTCTTCTTACTGCATAGCTTACCCCTGGACCAATGGCTTGTCTACAGGTTGTGGATCGGCTAAACTGTGCGAGTGGTCATTACTATAGGACATACATTATAAATAATTGTGGGCTCATACGGACAATAAGATCAGCACTTCAGAAACGACAACCATGTCTCTACAGCATTCCTACTGTCAAAATGCCTCACCCGCCTGCGGAAAGGATTATTTTCAGAGGAGACCCCGCATTGCATAATATACTCAACTACGCGTCTGTCGAGAAATACGTCGTGGAAACGGTGGTGTAAGCGCTCAGGTGCATGCTCAATGTTCGTGTACCTACATCACTATAATAGACGGGTTCCGCTTCTTGGCGTGACATGCCAATCTGTCATCTCTCCAGTTACATATCGGTTAGGATAACAAGCACCTTTTAAAGACGACCGCTCCTTTTAGAAAACGGTGGTAATCATGAGCACCTTTTAGAGAATGCCCGTAGACAAGCGGTGTATAGAGATCAGCAAAATGATCATCTGTGGAAGGACTTCCTTTTTGACACGGTGCTAGCCTATGCATAAAAGCTCTGCCAATCCACGCCGTTTCTGCTCTCATTCTGCATCTGCGTAGCATCGGAGTCATCGTTAGCGAACCCGCGAAGGTTGACCGAGACCTCGACCTTTAGTCCATAGAGCTTATGTTTTCCGCTGTAATATGGCATCACTTCCGCCATAGTTCCGGCGGGTCGATTGGACTGCTAGAACATCACGTCCATTGCGTAAAGTGCGCACGGGAAATGGTGAAACGTGCCGCCTGACGTGACTAAGTTTCGCATCATAGTCATCAGTCTTGGCACGCACCCAGATGTCGTACGGCCGCGGTGCCAATACATGCAAACATGCAGTGATGGTCTTAATGAATGTTGGTGTCTTGATCCGGAAAATATCAGCGTTCATATCCCATGTACCTCCGTGTTTCATGACAGACATTGTCATAAAGAACACGACCTTTCCTGCCAAGGTTGAGCGACGCCGTTCCAATAACGAATCACATGGGGACGTACGCTGGCCCACAGATGGTTGAACTCGCGGGGTGAGAAGTTCGAGGGCGACGGACAGCTTCAGCTCCGTCTTCATTGTACCAGGAGTCGATGATCGGGCAGGGGGAGGAGTTTTCATCTGAGTGGGGGGTGGCGACAGTACTCAGTGAGATCAGTACGTCGCTCCACCTCGCGCTCGTCGAGCATGAACAGCATGGACTGCTGGTGCTCTTGCTGGGAGCGGAGAGAGCTGCGAGGGGGTATCTCGGCGGAGTGGTGGGGCGTTGGGTTAGTAGGTTAGTAGGTTGGTAGGCACATGGTGCCAACATTGCTTGTGAAGTGACTGTGGTAACTGCAGCGTGGTTCACGATAGATCTGGTGCAAACCACGTATCTGTTATCTTAACAGATACGTTAACAAGGTTAAGTGCAATGCCGCGCTCTTCCTGAACCAGTCACACGGCGAGGCTTCACTGAGCACTTTTCATTGCGCTGGAAGTGCTGGTCTTCATAACAGCCGGTAAAAGTGTGCTCAAATCAATGGCCAGAATTTAGTTGGGTGCTGGTACAGACAAGGACCGGCAAATCCCCGACAATAAAATACGCCTGAAGAGAGTGGCACATTCGCTTTGTACTGGGAAAATAAATCAAAGATTTAAGCCGATCCTATTTTACTAAATTAATTGAATGGCTGCTACAATGCTGGCCTACAGGTTTCAAATCATGCCGGGTTTTGTCAATATGTACTCTTAAACAGCGCTTCCGGTCCTTGCAGTTTTAACCGCGTGTTGATTGCTTAGTCGCGGTTTTGTTTTAACGTCACAACGCCCAAATGAATGAAAACGAAGATTCCGTAGCCGTCACAATTCGCCATAGTGGAACTTTGTTTGTTCTAGTCAAGTCCATGGTAACGGTGTTGGAAGCGGCAAGGAAGTCGCAGCTGCTGCTGCTCCTGCTCTAGTGGGCCTCAAACGAGCATTGTGTCTTACTCTTGCAAACAAACACCGTGCGATTGCCCACGGAACGTTTTCGACATTGAACCGCGCATTTTCCCTGCGCCAGCACGAAATCTTGGATATGGGCTGTTGCCTCAGGACCGGATTCGAAGATCATCTTGGGACGCAGCGATATTGATCGTCCTTGTCCATCGTGAACCGTGACTCCTTCCTCTGTTTCTTGAGAGCCGCTAACCACGTCTCTATTCATTTGTACCAACACTGTCAACTTGGCTTATGGAGGGGTGGAGTTTTGGAGTGCAACCGTCTATGAATAGATGGCCACCTTTTGACCGTTTCGTTGAAGTGCCAGCAATTGGCCGAGTGCTAGCATTTGTCGACGGCAATCATAATCTGACTACATTATCGGAATAGTGCCAGCATTTGGCAAAAGTCCCAACGAATGAGCATAGTTGATGATACAGGACATGGCACGCGCTAGCATGTCAGCAAAATAATAACAGCTTTACAATGCACTGAAAGACAGCTCAGCTTCGCATCTCGACCATCTTCCATCCGCGTCGCGAGACAATCCAATTCCTGGTCGATTTGCGATTTGCGGCGAAATGACTCGCAGGCAAACGACATAGTAACACTTAGGTCAAATTGACGAATTTGTATAGGCGACCGGTGCTTCAATGTAGACCTGAAAGTGGCTAGCACTTTCAGGTCTCCACCATTCCCCACCTGGTCTTTCAAAGGGGACAAGCACCAGCATTTTTGACAACCCCTACGAGATAGGCATTGCTGGAATTCATGTTCTCCCCGATACGCTATTTATTGGTATCCATGAAAGCACGCAAACTGGAAGCGCTCATCGCAGTGCATAGTGTCGAGTCCCCAGTGCATAGGCTCACTTATCCCCTGCGCCGATATTATATTTGCGCACGCAATCGCCGCACACTACGCAGAACATGCATTCAGCTCCCATTTACTCACTCATTAACACTCAACCTACTCAACGGGCTCACACATTGACGTTACACTCAACAGGCACACACACTCAACACAGAACATGTCTTCAGCTTCCATGCGCTCGCTCGTTCATACTCAACACACTCAACGAGCTCACACACTCTACACTCAAACGGGCTCACATACTACACTTTACACGTTGAATATGTCTTCAGTCCAACGTGCTCGCTCGTTCATACTCAACACATTGAACCTGTCAACTAATAAACTCACTTGCCTCTAAATAAAACTCGCTCTTTTGTTTGAGCATGCAAATTATGTGTTGACCACACACTCATTTTGCACGAACGTTGACCCAGTTGACGCCAAATAATGCTAATTTCGCTTTCTATCTCCCTTCATGTGTACATTAAATGCCAGTAAATGCGGTGGATCAATCAAATTTTGCTTGATCCACTGCCAGTAAAGCCGTCGGTCGTGGCCAGTGATCTGGTTTGAAGAGTCTCGAAAAACTCCTGTAAATTTTCCTGCAGCTCGACGGCACTTAAATTTGTCTTCACAGCACGATGCAGCGTTCGTCCAGCGAGTTAGGTGGGGTTCGGTTCAAGCTCGCGAGGCTGCATCCGCCATCAATTCGCTGACCCGGGGTATGACCCGCCGAAACTCGCAAATTGTAGTACACCTCTGCGAGACCGATGCTCCTAATAATTTCTTGACTAAGAGGATTATTGGAGTGCAGCTTGTTGTAACAGTTGAAACGTCTGGCGACGACCCGGGCCGCCAAAACAACCCGGGCCTCGTAAAACCTATCATGATGCATGATTATTCAAATGGAATTACATAGGTACCCAACCATACTGGTCAACTCCATTCTTGATCGTATCCTTCAGTCCTTCAGTCTTACAATCATGGAACCTCTTACGCCAAATACGGCCGAGGCCTGTGCATCTCGAAGTAACGCAGGATCCACCCACATCAGCTTGGTTGCGATCAGGCCCTCCCCATCTAGAATCCAGCGTCTTAAAGGTTGCTTGTAGTCGGTCAACAACTTCTTTCCCTTGGCACGGTTAAGATCACCTTGACTTGCTACTTCAAATCGCAAATCATGGTATTGACGCGAGACGGAGACAAGGACCAACAACAAGCGGCCACCACCAAACAATCATGGGTCATGTCGACGATATCAATGTTGCCTATGCTAGGCCCTAGATCGATCAACTAAGCCAAATTCTTTGGTTAGAGCTCGAATTGATTGTTCTCGGGTTACTATGGAACACATCGCGTCGTACAGTTTCAATTCCGAGCGAAAAATATTGAAAAGGCCAGTAGAAGAGTGCACGCGATATTAGGGGGCGGAATGGCCACACAACCCGATTTCTACAACGTTTTGGGGTCGCACCGGAATCTTGCAATTTGTTTGCGAACTGCCAAGCCTTTTACTAGCGCTTACAGTCTCAATGCACGTCCGTCTCTCGGTTTGTAAAAATGCCCCTCACAACTGGAGCAAATGATGATTTCATGTGATTCCAGCATACACTAAAACATGGCCACCTCGCTGAATTACCGCTTTCGATTTTGGAAGCACCGAAAGACCCTCCGTAGAGCTGTATATGGACACCTCTAATGTGCGATTGGCCATACTCGACCCTGCCTCGAACGAGTTTATCCAGATCAAATTTGACGAGATATAATCGGAGATGATTTCCAGAGTGTCCAGTGAGTTTTCGATTAAAGTGAGAGAGCATATGTGTGCATCTCTCTAGCGTTGTGGGCATGGAGCGCCAAGTGTAGTCGCCAATCTTCGGGTAAATTGGTAATAATCAAATACTGGAGCGACAATACAGCAGCCGTCAACAGAAACACTTGGCGACGACCCGGGTCACCGGGTCACCTCAAAAGAAGAATTTTTATTTTTTATTTTTGTAGCGACCGTCAGGTCGAAGGCAGCAACTGCCACTTTTTCAGTCTGCCGGCAAAATGCCAACCTATACAGCAACACACTGGAGGTGCTAGAGGTTCAGTACAGACGACATCAAGCAGGTGACCATCAGTCCGAGTGCATGCGACTGCGGGTACCCATTAAGGACTTGCCGAAGCCGATCCGGATCGAGGGCTTTGTTCGGTATACAGTCGAACGCGTTCCACCTCGAATGAAACGCGTGGTCTCCTCCAGACTCATGTTTTCAGTACGAATGACGACTTATAGGCGACTTCATCAATAGAATAAGCGACATAATTGGTACAGCGTTGTCGTATAAACCCCCATTTTGTGGGCGAAATTGAACTTCTGGTCTCATGTCGAAGTAATTCCTCGCCGAGAATCGACTGAATCGATTTTGCTGTTAGCAACGATAGCACTACTCGTTTATCAGGATTTGATTAGTAGCCTTTTGTGATGCATCCGATTTCGATAGTGGTTTGTGACCGCACGGCCTCGGCTGACAACCGCGTGTTCCCTCCACTGATACCGCAACATGCTGCGCCATATCTACGAACCCATCACCCACTCGGGAACAGGAAACCTCACCAGTCTTGCTCAGTGCGTTTATCGCTATAGGACATCTGATCCTCGACCGACAACCGCGTGTGCCTTCCATTAACAGCCCAAGTGACTCAATCGAGTTTGCACGCCTGTCATAAACGTACACACAGGGTACCTTGTCAGTCTTCTTCTTCACATCATGGCTGCAGATACCATTCACTCGAGAACAAAGTGAGCGCACATCAGACAAAACATCACTCGATGTGGCAGCATAGCGATCATCCGTGCCTGACTGAACACAACCTATACGTTCTATCTTGCCTTGAGCGATGTCCACTTTGTCTGAGCTCCTTGATACATATTTTGGATTCATGAACCGGAGATCACCTCAAAGCCTTTGTGCTGGAAGCGCGTCTGCGATGAATATTCTACCAATAGACCGAATCAACTTGATCGACTCATTCTTGGGAGTACTTGACGGGCTCGAACGAAAACTGATTGCTTTTCGTTTGATTTTCACCACAGTCTGGGAGGGAAATAGTACTTTAGTCATTACTGTTCGGCATGTGAGGTACTGACCAAGAACCAGTTGGGTCTTTGCTGGCGATCCAGCCTGAGCGAGTCCTAACTGCTCGTGTTTCTCCTGAAGCCCTCCGACTCGCTTGATAATCTCAGTCTTGACAGCGGACGGGAGTTTATTGAGAACAAAATGACCATGATCATTTGGGCACCTTCCATTGTTGGTCACTGTACAACCTTCTTGTGATAGGTACCGCATGCACAACTTTCGCGGCTTGACGGTAGCGGGGTTCACTTGAGCAGGTTGTTGGCGAAGTACTTCTTTTGGAAAACGGCCGAGTCTTTTCTTGTCGTCATGATTGGGCCCATGCCCACGGCGCAAAACAGTGTTCCGATATCCGTTTGCTCCTGTTGTTGTAGATGCCATCTCCTGCCGCATGTCATCGACCTGCCTGTGCATTTGATGAACATGACGTCCCGGAGAAGCCGATCGTCAATCGTGCATCGTTAAATGACTGTGCGGAAGTTGTCACCAGTCTCTGTTTTATCACGGAAATATTCGAATACATCGTTCACCCAGTAAACCAAACTAGCGAGCTCTTTCGAGTTCCATGCAACCCGCTTGAGTGTTTCTTCGGTAAATTTCACGATTCCTGCGACTAGTCCGATCAGACCTTTGCAACAGAACTCGCGCGTGTAGGTCAGGAATACTCGGTAGTCATCGATGACCTCATCAATACGTGTGGCAGGTGCTGCTGCTGTGAATTCTGCAGTCGCGGAAAGATTGTCAAAATTGGACCCATCCGACGCTAACCAGGTCATCCGCTCATCTCGAGATTCTCTGGCAAAATGAGAAATCGATTACGCGGCGGACCCGAAGCGAATGTCGTAAGCTTGTGTGTAGACACCGGGGATAGCTTTTAACTCTGCTTAAACGCGAGAAGGAAAAGCAGAAACTAACTGCGCAGCTACTCCTACGGTCTCCTACGTTGGTTTCATTTTTCTGCCTCTGCCAAAAAGCTATTTTCGATCTCCATTCGAAAATATCCATAATTGTACATTAGTCAGCGTTAGATTACAAATAGCGTTATTAGCGCTAATACGTGTGAGCCTGGCCTAAAAGATTAATGTTTACTACCGTAGTATAACTCTTATTGCTGCTTGAATGCCAGATTTGATATAATTTCAGTAGATTATACGAAGTGCCGCGAAGCTCGAATACAAATTGGCAGATTCCGGACGCCAGTCCGAAAGCTGCAATAGAGTCAACAGTCCCACGCCGGAAAATATTCAGCCAATCAGGGCGGGATTATTTATACCGGACGAAGGTGGTAAGGGCTATTTAATTAAATCGTATTTTTGTGAATTTTCAAATTCCGATATCTTTCTCGACCACCAGTCCTCATTTCGCTTTTAGCAGCCACACCAACAGGCGCCGATGCTACGATGTAGAGCAAGCACCGGTGCCGGCGCCGATGCTATGCCCAAGCGGCCAAGACGCTTCGCCTTCCCTCAGACCCCAGACGATCCGGCAGGGCTGCATGCATGCTGGCCGAGCCGGTCGTACCAGGGAGCCATGCCTCCTGATCCGTTAGCCGCGTGGCATATCATCTTGCCGACAACCACGACGGTTGACGCCTTCGTCCTGGTACGCCCCTCCACGCCGGAGTAGCTCAGTGGAAGAACGGGATGCTGAGCTTCCAAGTCGCCGGTTCGAACCCCGCCTCCGGCAAATTAATTGGTTTAATTCGTGTGTGTTGCTGTATGTTGCTAAATGTTGCTGTATCTATTGGCATGTTTCTGTAAGTTGATCTTTGTTGTGCTGTTTGTGCTGATAGAAAGCAGAGGCATAGGACGGTAAGCAAGGTCGTCTGCTGTCAGGTGCGCGAGCGTTATGCGAGGTCTCTTGAAGTCCACTGGTGTACAACAGACACGCAGGTGTAGCTGATTTCTTCATTGGACTCCAGCGTGAGATACGGAGCTCCTAACGATGCAAATGCTTCCGATTGTGTCGCACGCAGTTTCCACGAGCGCTTCCGCAGAGATGACGACTTGCTCGTCGGCTTCTTTGTTATTTTTCCAGTGAGGTACATTGATTTCACTTAGTGAAACTAACGACTTCCTATGTCCGTCCTAGTCATCGTCCCTACGCCGACGTCTAGCTTTTCTCCCGGTCAAAGCTTACGCTTCCCCGTACGTGCCGGCAGCCCTAGGCAAGCGGCCACAACCACCGCTTGGGTTGTGTCTTCCATCTTTTCCATCCACGGTGCGAGGCCCTTCGGCATATGCCCTGTCACCTGTGTCCGTTGTTGTCCGAGCTTTTAGCGTCACCTGTCGACTCGTGCCAATATCTATTGCCATGTGTGCCAATGTTGCTGCCATTTGGTTGAGAATGCATTGCTGGTGTTGCCATGTTTGCACCGCCATCGTGTCCGTCAGGCGACGGCATCTCCAGTAGAGGGTTTGAGGTGAGCCGCATTCGGAGGCTTGCGTCGTTTGTGCTGCAGCATTATCGCTTCATTGTCGCCGATAATATGCAGCGGCCGATATCCTTTCCTTGTGCACTCTAGTATCCCCGTCAAGAGGCCGAGGTGAGTGGCTGTTTGGTTCGTCAGCCGTGCTCCTGCATATGACATGTGTCCTACCCAGCAGGCTGTGACGTCTCCATTCGTGTTGCCGAAACTCAGCACTACCGCCCGCACCCGGCCACACCAGTCTTGCTGTTTGTGCGGCCCCCGTAGAACAGTATGTAGTTCGTGTCTGCGACATTCGTGATTCGTGTTATGGTGGGGCTGGTGTTGTTGCCTAGCGCCCTCCTCATGGCCATGACCGCTGCCTCGCTTATGTTGCAGTTGCCCTTCGCCTTGAGTCGGCTTCTTCCCATCAAAGGCTTGCAAGCGAGCGTTCGCGGACTTCTCCATCGCAACTGCCAAGGTCCATAGAGTGTGCTTCCAGGCGCAGTGCTCCTCAGCTTCAGATCGTTCCGGATGCGCAAGAATCGTGAACGGCTCTTGGTACAGTGCCCTCATAATATTCATAGCGACTTTGGCATCAGCTCTTTTGTTCTTGTCTTTGTTTCCTTTGACAATTTGCCAGATGTTGTTGCTGTACCAGTTTAAAAGACAGCCAGCTAGCGACGACGCTGTTGCTGGTGCGGGAATGGCAGTTTGCAGACTGCGCGTGCAATTGACACTCTCTTCTTGCACCGAAGCTGCTCCGGTTGCATGGTGACGTTGCGAGGCAGCAATTGCATCTTCTACGCGAGCGAGCCTGTCGTTTATAGCTGAGAGCTGGCCCAAGATATTCTGCCAGCAGTGAATAACTTCCTGATACGGCCTGGCTGACTTGGGCGTGGATAGCTGCTCGCCAATTTCTAGCCATGCGGCCACCTCACTCACAGCACGTTGACGTGGAAATACTGCAGCTAAGGCGGGAGTTGGTGGCTGCTATTCATCGCTCAAGTTCGTAAACGTAACGGTGAATGTGTGCAGATGTGCCAGAAATTCTTGCATCTTCTAACACCGTGTCCATGTGAATGAGCAGAGCGGCGAATGCAGCGTTCACGACGTCTATTAAAACGTTGAAACGGGGCTCTGGCGATCCAATAACGTGGTGAAAGAGATCGTTGCGCAGCGTGACCAGTCGTCCATACTCCACAACCGACAGACGCAGCTGAAGATCATCAATGGTCGGCGTCGCAACCGGTAAGTCTGGAGCCCGGTAGCCCGCCAGGACTTCCCCATATTTTGATCCTCACGTGTGGTCGTGCCTATGTATGCAAATGCTTTAGTGAGCGATAAGCTCCTCGTGAAGATATCCACAGGATAGCTAACTTAGGCGAGGCGTTAGTATACGCAGCAGATCCTCGTCGGATGGAGTGGCTCGTCATGCCTAGGGCCACCCGTTGTTGTTACACAGGCGACATTTCTTTCAGTCCCGTTTAACATCGGTAATATAACTTGCGATGTTAGCGCGCTTACGCTCTCGCTTCAAAGTTGGCTGTAATTCGCCATCTCCTTCAGTTTAAAGGCTCTCCCAGGTGATAACGGCCTCTTCTTGTGAGTACGGCTGCCCGCCCGGTAAGTCTGACACTGCGAAGCGCGGCACAAGAGGAAATATGTATTCAGAGGGTTCATCGTAGCAAAGGAAAATCAGACCAAAGCCATGCAGCAGGCATTGTTGCCAGCAGTCAGGGGACTTATAGATCGAGACACCTTGTGCAATGTGCAAAAACAACTCGCCCGACGCAGCAATTGAAAGTTGTTGCTTGCGCGCAAAGCACGAATCAATAGCGCTACCGAACGTATGTCACATCATGGTAAGTAGCGCAGCGTCATGTATAGATTTGAGACCCATTGCCACGTCAGGATGTACCATAAGGTGCTCCACCAAAACAGAGAGATCAGACACAGTGCACCCTGGAGTGTGGCGAAGCTGCTTCACGAAAATTGCTGACACGGTCGAAGCTTGCGCACGGTACGCCCGGACTGCCGACTGTCGGAGGAGGTACTCCGTTGATCTGGCGCGATCGAAACCTTGTAGTCACCTTGTGTACCCGACGGCTGGGCGGGTTACGCTCTTCCGGTGTTCGCGAAGACGTTCAGTGGTGACCAAGGCGGAGGTTGAGCTTGGGTGCTCCTTCCGGGGTCTGGGTGGGTGACGGCCACGCGGGTATTCTTCATGCGGTCGTCGGTGTGCTGCGATCGAGTCTTGGTTCAAGCCGATCGCGTAGGGTGTATCCTTTTCTTGTGCTGTTGTAGCCCTTTGCGTTGCTTGCCGCCTCATCTTGGCGGGATATTGTGGTGAGATTGATGTGCGAGCGTACCCTGGCCAAGCTATTCAGGTGTACGTCGTGTTCTTGGTTGACGTGGCGAGTTCTTCTTCGGGTAGGCCAATGTACCTCCTTCCCCGGTAGTCTAGAAAACGTTTGCGTCTTGCAAGGCAAATCGGAATCTATTATACCAAAGTAAAGGTCCTAAAGGTCTCTCCCATCTCGCTCTCTTCCTATCCCTCTTGCGTGCTTCCTGTTTGAGCATTGTACCTTGAACCTGATATTATGTACCAAGATCGCGGTACCGTAATGAATTGATAGCTCCATTGTACCCACAATCCATGTGATCACCCGTACCGAAATGATTGTTCCAGATCAACCCCGCAGATCGCGAGTTGGCAGATCGCGTGTCCCAGTGATTGCACCTGATCCCATATTAGAATAATTGCACCAGATTGCGTATCGGAATGATTGCGCCAGATCACGTATCGGAATGATTGCGCCAGACGAATCAGGTCGGAGTGTACCCCATTGTTGGTACACCAGTTAGGTCTCGACCAGCTGTCACACAACCGGATGTAACCAGACACAGCTGCAGCTCTCGGGTCGCGATCCATCAATCGTGATCTTTGGGTCTTCATGTCGCCTCCGATTGGTGAAGCTCTACAAAAGCCAGACCGCTTCACGTCAGGAGCATCGTTTTTCTGAATGTTTGCACGTAAACTGCGCTCGTCCATGGAGCTTGCCATCTTATCTCGACTTTTAGCCACACGCTTAAAGTCCGATAGCGAACTCATATAGCGCTCGCGAAGCATGTTAAAAACTTGAGAAAATACCCCAAAGCAGTTGACTTTGCTAAAAACATCAACCGCGCGAGCTTTGCCACTTTTCTTGGTCTGTAAAAAGATGGAGAAAGCTGTTAGTAGTCAGTAGAAAACCTTCATAGGAAAGCTAGATTCCTGAGAGAGTAGAATGCATTGTTTTTTAGCTGTAACTTGTCATATCGGCTGATGCTAGGAACTCTTGAACGACCTTTACCGCGGCGAGCTCTTGGCCTACCGTCCCGCTGGGGATATCGAGCCCGCGCGGTGCCCTACGCATCGTGCCCTTCTCAGCTGCGCTCTTCACCTTGTAGATCAGGGCTTTCTTGCTTTTATTAGTGGGATGACACTTCAATGTTGAATGAAATTGGGCTTATCGAATAACGGTTTTAATTTTGTAATGTGTATTACAGTGTAATAACGTCATTTTCAGCGATTTTCCGGTAATAAGTTGGAACAAACTCAACCTAGCCCTAACACTGTGCCATTGGCTAAATTGGCTGCTCTAGAGGCACATCCGGGATTGCTATTGGCTGACAAATGCAACGCTGGCGTAATATGTATCGGGTCTCCGGCATAATAAAGCTTATCGTACAGTAAGACACCAATTCGATGCGACAGTGGTCAACTAAACTCAAATATTAGAAATGAGCTGAAACTTGTTTGGAATTACTTTTTACGATCGTAAAAACTAAAATGATCCTTACCGATATACATGTATTTTGAAAACTTTTAGGTGTTAACCCTTTCGTGATCCACTTGTGTATACTATGGTATACAATATTAAGTCATTTACTTGTAAAACGAAGCATTTTGCCGCGTTTTAGGGCGGCGAAAGGGCGACGTCAAATCTTTCATTTGGATTTGATTGTGTAGTTTATGTTCCTATTGTCCCGTCGAAATCGTACTTAAATTGTAAAACGAAGCATTTTGTTGCGTTTTACATGGGTACACTCTCGTACTTTGCTGAAAACAAGGAAAACGCGGCATTTTGCCGCGTTTGACAACGAAAGGGTTAAATAGCATGTTTTACCAGTGTCTCACTGAACCCAAATCACGGTACAAATCACCTCGAAATTAGGTGGAAGCGACGCGGCGGTGCTATTTTCATAGGAGGCACTGTCACTGACAGTGTCAGCGCCCCATACGGTAAATATACAGAGCTTCCTGGCAAGCACGACATTATTTTTGTTGATTCCTAATGTCGTTATATCTAACGTTTTGGCCTATCCCAAGATACAAATTTGGTTGCATAGTTTGACGATGACGATACAATAGGGAATCCCCTTAATGCATGCACAGACCCACAAAATTCTACTGTTACCGCCGTTGGTGGTTCGCCAAGGTTGAGGTACACCATAAAAGAAGGTATCTTATCAAAAAGCCCTGGGTACGATAGAAACTCACATGATTTATTAATTCTGTACCAGTAAGCTAAGTGTTGTTCCTGGTAGTCTTCGCCAACTTACTCAATACAGTCGGTTCCGCGCCAAATCCCGAATCAAATTATCCCGAAGAGGAATTCCCAATTCAATTCCCGACATGTACCGTGAGCACTTTCTGGTGCACACTATACGTAACGTTTCATTGCACATTCATTACACGTAACGTTTCATCGCACATTGCTCGTAACGTTTCATGATGTTACCGTATCTGACTACCTGGTAATTCAACAAATCTCATCTACATATTGTTAATGAAAACCAATCAGTTTGTCCTGCTGAATTAGATAGACGGTAAAGCAGTGTCCACATAGGCTTCGAAAATGATTAAATTGGAGCAATTCATATTAACCTTGAACCATACCGTGAATGTATTTGTTTCTGCGAGCCTTGATCCTATCCGTTGACAACGGCATATCAATACTATCAGATTCGGAAGTACACTGTAACACCAGTCCAAGCTACAACAATCAGTTGACGTTGCGTTGAACTGATCCTGCATTCTAGAATCGTACCAGGTGTGACGCCGCTCACGGAGAAATTCTGCCTTCGTTGTAGTGTACCCCGCAGACATGTTTGTAAATTTTACTACACACTAAGTAACTGAAAGTGGTGCTTGCAAACGTGTTTGTCTGTATGAGCTTCCTCCAATTTTAAACAAGAGTACGATGAACTTCACAGCAATCATAGCTAGCGGTGCGATGGAAGGAAGAAACTACATACTACGTAGTAGATAATTGGGAAAGGAAAGGAATGCGCTCAAGCCAGAGATGACACGTGGCGATACATCGACACTTGTCAGCCGCATTGCTTCAACCAAGCGAGTCGAGAGCACACACTGCAATAGTCAAGTGTGTACCGCCTAACGCCGCCTTCGCGTTAGTCAGATTTTCTAAACAAAACAGTTTGTAAACAGTACATGTAGTGTTAGCAGTAGTGTTATTATAGTGTTTGGGCCAACACTATCGCTTGGATATGGATGGCTATATAGGGTTGTTAGCGCAGTAAATCGGTTGATGTGTAAATATATCTATATTTATATAGGACATCAGGTATAATATTATATAACTTCCACAATTCGCAATAACTCAGCGACCTCGCGAGCATCAGGGATATGCTTTATCTTTAATATCGTCTATGATATAATGAGAGATCTGTTAGGTCTTCTTTTTGCAAACTGTTTCCAGGCCCATTGCCTGGTAGACCGAGGCACCTTGCAGGCTGCCACAGCTGGGGCAACAGCAACATCAGTCCATATTTTGCTGTTCAAGACTCAGCACTTCACCCAACTGATTTACCATGCGTCTAAAGGTCTTCCTCTTCGCTGCCGCCGCCACTCTCCTGGCCAACGTTCAAATGGCTGATGCCGCCGTACCTACCTCGAACGCCGTGAGCGCGATCGATGTTGCCCAAGACAACAACATGGGCACCAGGTCACTGAGAACCCGCGAGACTGCTGATGACGACCTAGACGATGACTCTGATGACGAAGAGAGAGCTGGGCTGACTGAAATTGCCGGGAAGTTGACCAAGTTGCCAAGTTTAAAGACCCTTCTTGCTGAAGTGGACTCTCTCGAGGCGCAGATACTCCAGGGTATCGCTACCAACAAGGAGCTATTCAAAAAGATCGAGATCATGGGTTTCAATCCGTATCAGTTGCGTGAAAAGCTGGGCATTTCGGAGAAACTCAAGAAGATGACGTCAGCTCAGTTGGACAACGATATGGATTATCACTTCTGGTTGCAGTACTCCCAATGGTGGAAGGGAACCTATGGCAAGGACCTCGGGTTTTAAGTACTACCTGTAGTAGTATTGGTAGCGTTTTTTAAAAGCTAATCAAAATCCCAACGCCCATGGTTACACTTTCAGACATTCAAAGGGCGGCGAGAGCGGAACAGAAAATCGGCGACTTGGGCGTCAAGATCAGGAAGAAATTGGGCTTCCAGTACGTCCTGCTGGACGTGATTTTGTCCAAGTTCAGGTGGACACTTGGATAAGAGAAACTAAGAGAAACGACAGGGGCCAGGATCTGGATGTGGTGGCCACTTTGGTGATGCAGCTGCCGTCGCTGCATCAAGGGGGAGATATGATGATGAAGATGTAGAAAAGCAGCTCAAATTCGAATTTGGGAAGGCGGACGGTATGCTGCGTTCAAGCCGAGTTATACAGTGTATGTGGCTGGAGCCGAGTATGCTATAGAAGAGGTGAATAAGGGGTACCTGGTGGTGTTCGTGTACTCGATACTGTTACCTCCCGATGAAGAGTTGAGGATCCAGACGATTTGGGCAAAAGGAGTTGAAGGAGGCTGTGATGGAGTTTGGAGAGACCGATGTGACTTTTGAGCTGTTGCTTCCTATGGACCCGAAAGTTTAAGTGGTTGAAGGGTCAACTGGGCTGGCATATGTCGATTGAGCTAGCTGTTCAGAAGGCAAGAAGTTGAAGTTGTACCTCAAGTATATCGTTACAGTTGAATTGGGGTCGATGTTTATGAACGATAGAGATAGTGGAGGACGGGCGGTGCTGCATCCGCATCCTGAAAGTTTTTTACTGGTGTTTCAGGCAATCGGTGAAGAATCAAAGCCAGATCGAATGGTTTTTGATAGAAGGGCTATTTTACAGGATTGGTCTGTGGAAAACAAAAATGACTCGTGGACATCTCACCTCAACTGTTTGAATCCTAGCTGCCAACTACGTAGTATCACAACATCTAATGCGGAGCGATCATGTTTGTTGTGAAGATTTGCCTGGTGATGCGACGGTGGACACTTGAGTACGCGCTGGTCGGCTGGCCAATCAGCCACGGCTTGAAAATGCTACCACTTTCATCGGAGACGATGCCGGTTTAGCGTTAGTCGTTCGCTATGAGCCCGTGGGTGCGTTATATCCACGGGTATTTATGACGATACCGACGGGTAAGGAGATACCGGGACATGCCAATTGACGGTTGCTGGATCATTCGGTTATTTAGATTTGGACTCAAGCGGAAGTTCATCCTTGGTCCAATATTTGGATGACTCAAGGACAAACATCGTTTTTCAGTGAGGTACATTAATGTCACTTAGCCTAAATTAACGACTTCCTATGTCCGTTTAGTGTTTGTCCTTAAGCCAACCTCTAACTTTTCAAGGACAAACATCGCTACAGCGTAGCAGCGGGTTTCGTGGAGGCATTTGGCTGGGATTTTGGGTCCGTTTCAGTGACCAGCCAAATCTCGGATGGCGTCTCGTGATGCTGCAACTATTGTTGTGACGATACTTGCAGTGAAAACGGCTCAGAGCTTTCGATTGAGCGAGTTGGATTACTTTGGAGATGTGCGGTGAATACCTATAACAAGAGTTTATTCGCTGCTGTTGATAGTTTGCTCCAGCGAATGGATGGTGATCTACTACGCCCTGTAGTCGAAGCGGTATCGCAGTATGTAAATGGAAACCCTTCAAGGAGGTTGGTCAACTCTTGCTAAGGGAACTGATATGAGATTTGAGATTTTCGGTTCCACAAGAAGGGACTTCAATCCCGTTGAGTTGATCAACTACGAGGTAATTCCAACCACACAAGTCATCAATCTTAGGTCACCATGGGCTCCCCGTGTCGTTGTTCACGGGTTCAACCGTTTTAGTAGACCAGTGCGAATGGCGACAGAGGTGAGCATGTACGATTAATATTGGTTGCACTTTACCTTTTACTCATACATGTACCTCGCAGTAGCAATCATTCGTGTTCTCCAGCTCTGTAAATGCATGTACCGGTACATGTACTCCGAGGCAGTTTTCCGATGTTCTTGCTTTGTCCGGATTGCGCTAACGTAATCTCTGACCTTCATTCGGTTCCGCCGTTGAACTATTCCTGGAAATAACCGTTCCTGAAAAACTACGTAAACAGTGCACATGCAAACTGACATTGGACCTCATTCCTCAATTTGCTGGGTCTCAGTCAGCAGTCCTCTCAAGATGCCAGCCTTTCCGACAATTAAGCTCACCTACTTCAACTTTGGGGGCCGCGCCGAGACCGCTCGTCTGGCCTTTTACATTGGCGGTGTGCCGTTTCAAGACAACCGTATTACCCGTGACCAGTTCGCTGCCTTGAAAAACTCGCTCCCGTTGGGTCAACTTCCAGTGTTGGAAGTGGATGGCGAGTCCTCACGCAGTCGGACGCAATTCTCCGCTATGCTGGTCGTCTAGGCGGTCTCTACCCGACCAGTGCCTCATTTGCCGCTGTCAAGGTTGACGAGATGCTACACGCCCTGGCCGAAATGGGAGAGCAGATTATCCCTTCGTTCAGTGAGAAGGACGAAGACAAAAGAAGGCTATGCGTGAAGAGCTAGCAACTTTCACGTTGCCACGCTATGCTGCTCAACTTGAAGCTCGTCTGGAGAAGATGCGTCTCATGCCGGTGTTCCAGTCTGAGAAGGTTTTGGTGCACGAGTTGACAATCTACCAGTGGATGAAGTCGTTTCGTTCGGGCATGATCGACTACATCTCGCCCACAGTCCTCGACGGATACGAGCTTCTCAATGCTACGTTTGACAAGGTCGCCGAACACCCGAAGGTGGTGGAGTGGAACAGCCTACCACACGACACGCCCAAGCTCAAGCTCATGTACTTCCCGATTCCAGGTCGGGCTGAACCTATTCGTTTGACGTTCTTCATCGGAGGCATCGACTTCGAAGATGAGCGTCTCTCGCATGACGAGTTCGCGAAGATCAAGACCAGTCTACCTTTCAACCAATTGCCCATACTGGATGTCAATGGAGAGGTCATTTCGCAGTCATCGGCCATCCTTCGCTACGCAGGCACATTTGCTGGACTGTACCCTTCGCTTGACACGCTTGCTGCGTACCGCGTGGATGAGATCCTGGCGCTGATTGACGAACTGTTCAGCAATCCTGCGTGGCGTGAAAGTGTTCGTGAGGGTGACCCGGACAAGTTACAGAAGATGCGCGAGGGTCTGTCCGCTGGTTTGATCCCCAGGACACTCAACTTTTGGAGAAGCGTGTTGTGCAATTTGGCACGTCCTACGCTACAACTGATCACGTTACCGTGGCGGACTTGGCGATCTACACGCTTCTTCTCATCCTGAAAGGAGGCAAACCGGGCATCCCAGTTTCGATCACGGACCCGTTCCAAAATCTGCAACGCGTCTTCGAGTTGGTGAAAGCACACCCGAAAGTCGTTGAGTGGAATGCTGTCCACGCATAAGGCACTTGAGCAGGCCTCGGCACCGAGCCTACGCTGTCAACAGTTGAAGTGCCAATATTGCACACCGTATCGTAGTAGGACCCTAACAAATGAATGGTGAAGAAACACAGTACAAATCCTTTCCCGCCGTTCGACCATGCTCAACACCGGAACCGTCCACCTCATCGCCCCCAAGGGGCCCAACGCTGTGCGTTTGGCTCTGTGCATCGGCAATGTCGTCTTCGAAGACAGCGAGTTACCAAGCGCCGACGCTTATCCTGAGTTGTTGGTGAATGGCGAGTCCTTTACGCAGCCTCAGGCGATGCTGCGTTATGCCGGACGTCTCAGTGGCTCGTATCCAGTCACCTCCCTATCACGGCATTCCAAGTGGACGAGATTCTCCACGTTCTGAGTGAAGTAGAAGCCAAAATGAAGTACCCAGAAGAATCCGCTAGTGATGACCAGAGCCAATTTCGCAGGAGATGGAAACATTGACTATCCCGCGGTATGCTTCACTGATCGAGGCACATTTGAAGCATCTACGGAGTGCTACACTGTTGGATTTCTATGGCGAGCGGGTGATGGTTCATGAAATCGCAGTGTACTGCTGGGTGAAAGCTATTCGTCGGATGGGGTTTGGTGAAGAGATCAACAAACATCCATGTCTTCTTGCAGCCGAGTCGAAGGTTGGCAATCATCCAAGAGCGAACCAGCTCCAGGAGGAGAAGGGCTTCTGTGAATACCCTAAGCTGAAGTTGACGTACTTCCCCTTTCCTGGACGCGCGGAGCCTATTCGCTTAGCTCTGTTTATTGGGGGCGTTGCCTTCGAAGACGAACGGATTGGTTTCGATGAGTTGAACCGTAGACGCTCCTCGTTGCCGTTTAATCAGCTACCGGTGCTTGAAGTGGACGGCGAAGTGATCTCACAAGCATTAGCAATTCTGCGCTATGCTGGCACGCTTGCTGGTATGTATTCGCCAACTAACACCAAATAGGCCTTTCGAATCGACGAGATTTTCGCGCTCATTGATGAATTCTATAGCTCTTACACTTGGAATGCGTCATATTTTGAGAAAGACCCGGCTAATCAACTGAAGCTACGGACTTCCCTCACGAACAAAACGCTGCCTAGAACACTGGGCTTCCTGGAACGACGTGTGGTTCAGTGGAATGGATTTCATGCGGTCGGTGATGAGTTCACAGCAGCAGATCTTGCAATCTATTCACTTCTGTGGACGTTCCGGAGTGGACGCATCATGGGTGTGCCGGTGACGGTTGTGGCGCCGTACGAGAAGTTGCTGCGTATTTACGGAATCGTAGCCAGCCATGCGAAAGTAGCTGAATGGACTGCGATGCAACATTAACCGTAAACGTACACACACCCGCAAAACAAATATGCACCATAACTGCCTAGTATTGCATCACCATCTGGGTTACGTAGTTTTCAATAATGAGAGAACATCTGCTTCAAAGTAGTACAAAAATGTACTTTGAAGTATTAATGTAGTTTTCCAATCATGAGAGAGCATCTACACCTTTGCCCGACCAAGATGGTGCGATGCCACTTCAATGTGGTGAAGTACCATAAACTTTCGGAAATCAAACTCAACAATTACATTAGAATATCTGCTACTTCATGAATTTTGTCTTTCCAAGTCCAAAGTGTGGTGCAAGGTGGGTGGGGAGTGCGCATAGCTGCCGATCTGATGCTACTGGTTGTTTTAGCGTTCTCAAGGCGAAAATCAAGGGTGATCTCGCCTTGTCTCACGAAGAGCTGGTTGCTGTTCGTCCACGTGGGACAATCGCGGCAGCTCGAATGGCGATTTTGGAGCGTGCGGCGAAGCGATGCATCAGCTGCATGGATTTACGGCTTGTGAACAAGATGGCGCTGCACTGTCAACACGTGGTTGCAGCTGCTGAGCGCAAGGAAGACATGCAGTACGGCACCTAATTTGTGCCTTCGCGAAGAGCCATTTTGCTCTTGGTTTTCGCCACTTTGCATTTCGCTAGTAACATGAATTTTGCTAATCAAAAATTCTGTTTTTAAATTTTCAAAATAACCACATTGAAGTGGCATTGCACCATCTTGGTCGGGCAAAGGTGTACTTCAAAGTAGTACAAAAATGTACTTTGAAGTATTAATAGATGCTCTCTCATTGTTGGAAAACTACGTACCCCAGACAAGGAGTTAAGAGGTCTTCGCTGGTATGTAGTACAAGACAACGAAAATGTACGAAAACAAAGACACTGGTTAGTGTTCGGCCGATCGACTACTTCATGAGGGGCTGTTACTGTACAGAGTATGATAATTGCGTCTCCAACGCAATACAGAGTTCTTTACCGGGGAACTCTGCAGCAGGAATACAATCCAAAGCTTCTCCGTGTAAAACACGGCGTTAGTTTTGACTTTGATTTTCACATGGCTCCGCTCTTGTTTACTTCAGAGGTCCCTCGGGCCGGAGGCACGAGTTTGTCGTCATTACTTGTGGCCTCGCCTTGACAAATTGGAGAATGAATACGAGTAGCGGTGGATCGCCCAACCGAGGTGAAGTGGACGAAAGAAAATGTTTGGCCATCGCGGATTTATTTCAAAGGAATGTTTGAAAACTACATGTTCGATGTCATAGTAGTTTTCCATAGAACAAACTGAGGTCGTTGCTTACTTAGGCCATGTTCTCAACGTAAGTTTGGTTCGTCTTGAAAATACGCCGGTACGTTTGGACATTGTCCAGGTCCAAGGCGTTGTACACCTGGGTGGGGGTGGCCACCCCTCGTAGAACGCGTCTGAACGAACACTCTGAATGTTCATAATATCGTCCAACTTGGACAGGTCAAGGTTTCGTTCTTCATCGTCGCTTCTCTCCTGCGAAAGTCGCAGAAATCGCTTGTCATGGTCGACTTGGATCGAGTCAACGTAGTCGGAAAAATAACGCCGAGGTGGCGACATGACTGGTGGCTGTAGCCGAGTGTGCACGACCGCTTCCAACCAAAATGGCTGCGATGACAGCCAACTGGATGAAGGAGAGACGCAGGACCATTTTGAGGTACTGCAAATTGCGAGGTGAGCAGAAGCGAAAAATTATCGCCTTCGCGATAGCAAGCACATCTCGGAAATTATCGTCCTCACAAATTGTGAGTCACAATTTACATACCAATACGGTAGGCAACACACACCTCGGAAATTATCGCGCATGCATTCAATATTTACACCACATTGTACAGGAAAATATGGATATGGAGGACGGATGTCATCCGCGATAAAAGGATTCGTATATAAAGTACTGTAAAAGTACGAATCCTTTTTTCATAAATGATTCGTATTTAAAGGTATGAATCGAAGATACTGTAGTAGCTTTTTCATACCGGAACTGGTTGCCGTAAATTCCCAGCACAGCTCTATTATAATATCTCCCGCTCTGCTGTGGCGGCCATGCTTGCAATAAGGAGAATAGAGAATGTGTTGTGTCCACCATACATCCCAGATGCATTTTAGGCTGTGCCATTCAAGGGGTGCTCGGTTTGCAGAAGTGCGTTCTAGCCAACCTTTCAGAATCACTTCGCATTTTTCACTGCGCCACCAAAGCTCCCCGACATCAGAGAGCCTGCCCAACACTAGCCATGCGTTTCGCCTACATCCTGCTCGTCTCCACGGCTGCCCTTCTCCCTGCCCGTAGCTGCAACGCTGTCTCGGCCTCCTTGGGTGATGATGTGCAGGCTAACCTGTCGATGGTGAATTCGACTGACGTTGCAGTCCCAGCGCACTCGATACTACCAGCAGCAAGAGGCTCTTGCGATCCTACTATCATGAAGACGACGACGAATATGATGGAGAGCAAGAAGAGAGAGCCGTCATAACACCGGCGCAACTCAGAAAGTGGACTGAGAGAGCGGAATACTGGGTCGAAAAGGGAAGGACGAAGGCCCAGATGCAGGAGAAATTGACCGGCCCGAGTGGTGTTATGAACGCAAAGGATCGGGCGAAGTACAACCTGTTTTTGGCTGCGTATTTGAAGAAACACCCCGGCGGTATCTGAGGAGCTAGTCTTGTTCTGGTGACAATTGAGACCACTGCTTTTTCTTTGATGACCTAACTCAATCCCACCCCGGTCTACCTACAACAAATGTGTTCTCTGTGTTGCCGTATATGCCGAGAATATGTCATTATTTTAGCTGTACCGTACCTTCCGCCAGATTGACAAAGTATCATCGGACGCAAATACATCTATCTTAGTATCACTTTTATAGACAGATCGTTTGCTTTTCAAGAAAAACTCAAGCCAAAAATGGCAGAACTAACAGTAAAAATAAATCCCTAGAGTATTTTGGTAGCTTTCTAAACGCATTTTATGGGCCAATCAGAATTGAATGCGGTTAATTTCTAGCCATTTTATTTGCTGCCATGACCACGAAGCGTAATGGGCCATAACTGCCTGTCGCTGGGCCCAGCGACAGGCAGTTCTCCAGCTCCAGTGAGACAGAGACCGAGGACGAGCTAGAGGCGATTTACTGGCCATTTCACGCAATCGGAGCTCCAGACGACAGGTTAATTCCCAACGGGGAGATTTGCCAATCTATCAGTGATATTCTGGGCAAAATGACGCACGAAGCGGGCGAATATTCCTTCGGTGGTGCTGCTACCATGCTACCCAGTCTTCCTGGATTGCGTATAAAAATATTGGAGAAATTTCACTTCCATTACGGAAAGAAAATGCAACAGAACTTGAAAAACGAGGAACTCGAGTCCGTGACAAACTGTGGATGTTCAGTAGTGATGACGTGGACATGAAGAATCCCGAGTGGGTGAAAGGGGTCCAGACGATGGGCAAATTCATCGCTGCGAGGTTGGGGTTCCAAGATGCTGAGTTGACTCCTGTGCTGAGTATGGTGCTAATGTACGCCGAGGGGGCTCGAATCGACAAGCAGACAACGTAATGCGGCATATAAGCTGCCACACCTTTCTCGCTGCCCATGTCGTATCGAAACTCCTTGTCCGTTCCTTCCTCATTCACCACGAGTTCCCCACCAGTGAAGAAAGATGGTAGTTGCATCTCAAGTCTCGCGACACGGTGGCCAGTTGGATCAATATCCGGAGAGCGCATATCGCACTGTGGCAACAGTGCAAAGTGGGTATCGCTTGGTGGTGGTGTACTGGTTGATCTTACTACCAGGCTGTCAAAACGTGCGAAGAAAGAAACTTTTTAGTAACGCGTCAATTCGAATGAAACTCGCAGCATCGATTCGAAAGCTGAATAAATAAGGGGGTGAGTGCGGAGGCGAATTTAAGACCAAGGATGAAGATACGATACTTGCTCTTGTGCTCTCGAAGTCGTGCAAAAGGGATGATATCGAGGCTAACGGATCCATGGCATTTACAGGAATGGATCACAATCGTTTTGGGCTGCTGATGGCAGCAAATTCACTTCTCGGTCCTGAAAACCAACTGATTTTCTACATTGCCTGTCTTCACTTCAAAGTTCTAGGCTGTTGTGCAGATCATGAAGTGCGGGAACGCGTTACGTGGTATTCAATATCTGGTGGCGAAGTATTTGATCTAGGGAACTCCGTGGAATGGACGAAAAAGTTTAGCTTCTTGAATCCGGATGAACAAACTTTGGAACAGATTTGGAAGGGTCAGAATGGCTACAGTTTTCGTGGTCATGAACACTTCGCGCTTGTTGGATGGCCAATTTCAGTTGACTCAAGAAATAGGTTTGGACAGATTTATGAGGAGGCTGCTCCTACCAATAAAACTCGCTTCGAGCCCCAGAGATGTTTTGAATCTGAGCAGGAACAGGATGAGGAGGCGATCGTTAATACAACTTTGCCCGTCCAATATATCGGACTGCTGGATCATCTACAAAGCCGATAGATGAGTCATCGCTTGTGCAGCTTTCACAGAAAATGGCTAAATCTACGATCGAGTCGAGAGATGTTGAATTGGCGAAGCTATTTTTCAGAAAATACTTTGGAAAGCTGAAACGGAAGCTAGACCTTGTTACATCGGTAGCCGAAATTGTGAGAAAATTTGGTTGGAATGCCATTAGAGGACTTTCGGAGACTCGAAATCGTACACGTTTCAGCTTCACTTTCAGTTCTGGGTGGATTAGGGGTGGAACTCATCTCAATCAGGTATATGTTTGAGCTAAAGACCGACTTAGCTCAAGCCTACCCCCGGCTGGTTTCACTTTCAGAAGTGCTATCCCTGTCCAACGACGGCGCGTTATGCACCACAAAAGATGTTCGTCGGGCCCAAGTTGACGGTAGACCAAGCCACGGAAGTCCTCAGTCATGCGTGGCTTCTCTCGCGAGGCAAGAAGAGACGATTTATGCGCATCATGAAGACGCTCACCCGACTACATTGCTTTCGGCTTCGAGACACCGCTCCTTCTGTTGATAAATCTCGTGTCTTTGACTACATGCTGGATGATGCTACAGCGAAGGTTCGGTTTCGATTTACTATCGCAGAGCTGCAACAACTGGCGTTAAAGCTGCAACTACCCATGGAGGGCATCCGTACAGCTGAAGGTGACATCGTTCCTCGTGTCGAAGCTTTAGCTATGGTTTGTCGTCTTTTAGAAGCCTCTAAACTATTTACAGTCGCAAGTGAATTTGGGAAGCCAACTGCGGCGTACAGTAGAGTTTTTGCCGCAACGGTGGCAATTCTGTACGCCAGACACAAAGAGCTGTTGTACTTTCACGAGGGGCTGATCAAATCGCGCATTGATGCGTATTGTGTAGCTTCATATGCAGCCGGATCCCCCTACAAAGTTGTTGGGGATTTATCGATGGCACTAAACAATACATTTCTCGCCCCGGCGCTCGATAAAATGCAACTATCAATCACGAAAACCTTCAAAGATCCGTATACAATGGGCATCCGCGGCGTCACTGCTTCAACTGGCAGAGCATTCAGGCCCCTGATGGAATTATTGTTAGTATGTACGGGCCAGTCGAGGGTCGAAAACATGACTCTACCCTTTTAAGTCTTAGTGGGGTCTTAGACATTATGGCGGAAGATTCAGATGCTACTTTTGACGGGCGAGTCATTTATGGAGATCCTGCGTACGGGTGCAGCAGGTACGTTTGCTCACCAGCAATTGCAGATAGCGCATCAAGTGTCACATTCAACAGCAACATGAGCAGTGTGCGCGAAGGTGTTGAATGGGGCTTCGGGAGAGTTAAAATCTTATGGGAATTCTTAAACTGGGACAAGAAGCAGCGCGTACGCCAAGCACCAGTTGGATTAAACTTTTTGCGGCGGTTCTGTTGTTTAACTGTCGCACTTGCCTGCAGCCACTGGGAAACCAAATCTCAATGTACTTTGGTTTAGGACCTCCTTCATTAGACTACTATTTACGACGACCCGCTAGCGCCGAAGATCGCTAGTTGCCTAGTTTTTGCTGATTCAGGATCTTCAATAAAACTCGTGCATTCTTTTCCCTTTCTTCTTCGGCATTGAGTCGAAGCTTCTCAATAAGGAGCTCGTGCGTGCGACGCTTTTCAGCTTCGTCTTTTTCATGCTGCAGTTTTCTCTCTTCCTGTTCATGCTCTAGGTCAAGTCGTTTTGTCTTGTACTCGTATTTTACCTTTTCATCTTCGCCAACTCCGACCAGCGCGCCCGCCAGTGCGTCTGTCACCACTCCGAGTCGTTCGCGCTTCGTAACCTTCTTCTTGCGACCGCTGGTTCTGCTCGCAGCAGCAGCGCGCTTCTGAGGTGTAGTCGTTGGAGTTACACTTGTCGACACTACTCTGCCCGACGAATCCAAGCCTAGCGTATTGGTCGGAGCCAAGTCAACGCCGTTGGAAACATCCTGCGCTTCCCCTCCACATCATTGAATACTTCTGATTCCTCAACATTGTCGTCCGCAAGATCGCCCATAGCAAGTCGCCGTAGAAGGGTTCCTGAGCTTTCGATACCTCGCTGCTTTGCTGTCCTTTTTCCTTTTCTGCTTCTGCCTGGTCTTCCAGTCATCCATTTGATTCACGATATTTTGGAGCAAAATCTCCCTTTCCTCGTATTCCTCCACGGTTCCCGACTTTCTCATAGACTGGCATTGATCTGCTTTGAATTGGTTGATGAGGTTAGTAAACCGTGTACGCATTGCAGGCACTTGCTTCTGCAAACCAAACGACGGGTCTAAACGGCACTGAATGGCGATTTCATCAAACACTTTCATAATTCCGTTAGTGGTTCCAACTGCAACTGTCCATGGACGAACGTAGTTTACAGCCTTCAACAAGACGATGTCGTCAACGGCCGCGAACTTTTGCGCAACGGAGTACGATTCACACCCGGCGCTACTGCTTGGGACTGCTGTTCCCCTTGAGAGCAGGTAGTAGCCGTCGACATAGCACCTATGACGGTGTCTGCGGGCTCATTTGTCTCTGAGATGATTGGGTCTTGTCTGGTACTCATGCGCTGGCTGCGAGAACGAAAGGTTAATGACGAGCAGAGCCTGGTGGATCTGAAAGTGAAAGCATAATCGTTTCGAAACGTACAGTTCAGATGCCATTTGAGGTTGCATAAAATTAGTCTTTCTCGATGTGAAACGTAAGTCAAACAGACCCCGAAAATCCTCTATTAACACCTTATTTATCATCTCAATCGCCGATCTTTCATTCGAAAGTCGAATTCGGCTAATGTTGGGGGTAGTGGATGAACTTGTGGATCTTCCAATAGTGGTTATCACGGTTGGAAAGTAAGTAAGCCGCAAGGGCCAATCAAATTAATCCTTCCTTCCCCAACCGTGAGTACCGCAATAAGTAAGCTGTATAGTGTACGGTACACTGTACCGCAGTATATGCAAGCCAAGAACCATTTTCGAATCGCAACAGGGATGACTCGCAGTGAGCGTGCCATCGCCCTGGAGTGGCTGGAGGCTGCGATGGTGGTCAACGAACTAGAGGTCGATGCAGAGGGCGAAGAGGAAGCCATCCTTCACAAAGCGATCAGCAGCAACCGCTACATGGCTCGCGGCACTGTGGAGAAGACGGGTAAATGGGATGCAGAGCGAGTTCATAGGATGGACGTGTTGCGCGCACAGCGCAACCTCAGAATGCGTTGAGACACGTTTGTGCTCTTGTTGGAGCGAGTTCAAGCGCATCATGTCTTCGTGCGGGCCCCGCGGAAGCAAGAACAAGCACCAGCGCAGCTCCAGCTTGAGGTTTTCCTGTATTCGCTTCAACCCCTGACGGTCCATCAAATTGCTCAGCATTTTGGTATTGCTGAAGGTAAATATTCATCGCTTTTATTATCATTGACCTGTAGTGTTCTAACTCAAAGATTGTGCAGGATCTGTTAACAAATATAGTGAAAGGGTTATTAATGCTGTGCTGAGTCTGGAGGCTGAGTTTCTTTCGTGGCCAAATCCCGTCGAGAAGTTGCGCGTGCAGTCATATTTCAAAGACGTGTCTGGCTTTCCATCTTGCATTGGTTGCGTTGATGGGACGACGTTCAAGCTGCTTAATGCTCCTGCTATCAACGGCGAATGCTACTTCTCACGCAAATCAGAGTACTGCATTGGTGCTCAACTGTTCTGCGACCACCGTCGCCGCATTACTTTCTACCAGGTAAAACCCTTTAAGGATTGGATTAAAATCTTCAGGCAAGTATTTTTAATATGTATAATTGTTTTATTAGGTTGGTGTACCAGGTTCCCTTCATGACAAGAGAGCAATGAGCCTGGCTCAAATTGTGGAGAAACCCGACAGCTTTTAAGCCTGGAGAGTATGTGCTTGGGGACAGCGCGTATTCATGCAGCTTCCCGTTTATTCTTACACCTTACAAAATGCCAGCAAGCTCCAAACCGCGCCACCGGACGTTCAATTGGCTGCTGGCGCAACAACGGATTATTGTGGAGCACACAATAGGTATTCTAAAGGCGCGATTTCCGGTGCTGACTTGACTAAGAGACCGGATCGAAGATGACGACAGCCTACTGTACGTATGCCGAAAGATCGTATGTTGCTTTGTTCTGCACAACATGTGCATTTCAGTAGCGGATGATGCATTTACCTCAGAAACTCCAAGCGTCGAAGAAGAGGACGACGGTACACATGAAGGATGGGATACCGAGGGCAGTGAAGACTTGCCTGTTTGCATCCAAGAGTTAGTTGTAATGCGAAATGGCTTCGCTTAAGACCAAATAAATCAATGTAAATACTAGATCGAATGTTGATGTAGCCATCGTTTTTTGGGTTCGCCTAACGCTTTGACAGTTCAAGTTCTAGTTGCTTGTTCTGTAGAGAAATTTGCTGTGTCATCAACGCAAACTGCTGGTCCATCTTCTTCTCTTTAAGACGTAACTCTTCTTTCAAGAGTTCAAATTGCTCCTTTTAGAGCGAATTCTTGTTCGCGATGTCCCATTT
Organism: Phytophthora hibernalis; assembly: GCA_012656075.1. Lineage (NCBI taxonomy): Eukaryota > Oomycota > Peronosporomycetes > Peronosporales > Peronosporaceae > Phytophthora > Phytophthora hibernalis. The sequence continues at coordinate 109,229 of JAAKBF010000010.1, forward strand.
CTGCCTTGTGACGCTTAGTGGTCTCCCTTTCGCGATCCTCGCGAAGACGCTCTAGCATTCTGGCCACTGGTGGAGGGCTGCGAAGGCTGTCATATGGCCGCTTCTGACCGGACTTGGTCGTGTCCACACTGGGCAGGGGATCTCCGGCAATGGGCGCCGATGGTGAGAGCTCGTACGTCCCGTGAAGTGCCGCATTCGTCTCGATGGCTTGCTCTGCGCCGGACAACATCGAGGGCGGGGAGCGTGTGGACAGGTCGGTCGCACCTTGCAAGCCGAATTCCGTACGTCCGGGCTCCATTATCACAGGGGGTTACAATATTGTGTCGAGCACCGAACATTTCATCCATTTTGTAGAAGTACTTGCATTTTTTGACAAGAGTTCTGAAACACACGTTTAGCTGCTTCACACTAAAATGAGCTTTAAAACCAAGACGCACACGGATGGTTTAGTAGAGCGCCACAAGTGCCGGAGTGGTGTGTGGCGATGAACAGGAGAATGGTATCAACTACACGCTGACGTTTTCTGCAGTCCTAAACATGGCCACCTGTGGCGTTGGGTTTTGAGTGCTCGGTCGCCAGTCGGCAAGGTTGCCCGTGCTGAAGGAAAGTGATCAGTGTGCTCTGATTGGCGGATTACATTCCCCGCGCGGCAGTGGCCGTGGCAGTTTAGTGACCGAGGCCACGGTCGGGTGTAATAAATTCCCGGCTGAGGGTACCGACATTTCCTTGTCATAAGGGGAGTTTCTACCAATCACAAGACGCGATATGGCGTTGTTTGTTTTGTCATAAGGGCCCATGGTACCGTACAATGCATTTTAAAGTACGACGTCTTATGATTGGCTCAGTTTCATTTTTCAAATCGCTACATCCAAATGGATGGCAGGAGGTTGGTGACACCTCTGGCGCTTAGCGTCGCAGCACACATGTAATCCATGGTCAAAGAGAGTGTAGTGTGCAAAGCACTAGGAGGTGATTGATCAGTCTGTCTCGCAAGACCTGGTAGAGCTGTTTTAAAGTGGTGGAAGACCGTCACCAGTACTTTGCATCCTGTCATCACACGCGGCGAACTTGTTGTCTACAGTAATGTTCCGATTAGGTACGACGTATTTCGTTTTGTCGGATTAATACAGTAGCCCTACCCACAAACGCATTTGGGTAGGCCCTTATGACAAGGAAATGCCGGTACGAACCCTCGTTTGTACCCATTTCAATTTCGTACCCTCGGTCCTATAGAGCCGGGCGAAAACCATTTGATTGTTAAAAGTTAGCGACATCGACGTAACAAAATACACATAATTCCACAGTACCTTTAATGCTAGCTGGGTCGCTTTCTTTTAAACCAAAACCCGAGCGACTCAGCTTGACCTTGAACTCCTTGTACGAACCTTCTAGTTTAATGCACTTCGACTTAACTTGTGTAGGAGTCTTCGTCTTGAGGGCAGCGCTAGCGCTGGTGTAGAACTTGGTTTTAACACCCTTAGTGTACTGTTGGAAATTTGTTCCCATGAACGCGAGCAGGGTGAATTCTTCATCCCCGATCCAGCGCTTGTTTCCCACGGCGAGAAGGCTGCTTTGATGCTCGTTCCACTCACTGCTTCTTCGCTACGCCATCCGTTGCCTGAGCCTCTAAGTGAGTTTTAGCCACTTAAATCAAACCTTCAGACGTGAAAATCATCCATTTTTTCAATCACAAGCAACTATTTCGACCTCTTGATACTTTTCTCTTTTTTTAGGAAAGTATCAGCGGGCAAAGACAAGACACGAAGATTTGATTTGATTGGCTGTTGAAAGTTTTGCTTACCTACTTACCAACCGTGATAACCACTAATACTACAAATAGCTCCTACAGAGCTCGCGGTGGAAAAGGCTCGTATGTTGTTTTGCACTTCTCCGGGAAAGCTCGCGTCCTCTGGTTGTTTCTGGATGTCGTGGAGGCACGCAATAACATGCGAAAATCCAGAAATACTGCTCAACGTCGAAGGACTCTATAAAGCACTGGACGTGAACCTCCTCGGCCTGGTAATAGAATCCGTATCAAAATCCGTCGAGGCATTTACTCATCGTAAGCATCGTGTGCTGCTTGAATTCATAGCTTCGAGGCGTCGCCAGTGGCTACTCACCAAGATACGTCAACTTGAAGTGCCATTTACTTGGGAAATGGTTGGCACAGATTTGGACACCGCAGCAATTACACATTTTCTTCGAGGTGATAAGCCATCTTTTGTCATTATGGGATTTAGATCTAACAAGGATGCTCGAGATCGGGTTGAAGTTCTTCGTAAAACAATCGCGGCCCCAATAAATATAACGTCAAGCGGCGAAGGGAAGAACTCGCTCGTCAGACTTGTGAAGACCGGTGGGGCGTTCCATGACGAAGTAGGCGAACTCTTAAAGTACAAAGCGGAAATCGACCGGATAGACCAAGTTTTTGCTGCAAATGGGAACGCAGGGAATGAAAATTTGAACACTGTGAATTTAAGTGATGATACAACACGCCTCGGTACGGTTACAGGGGTAAAACGGTCCCGTGATGAAGAGTCAAGTGAGAACAAATGCTCATAGATCGGAGACGGTAACATGAAATCGTACCGCTTACTGACGGCTTAGTCATAGATTCTATCAGTCAGTGATGCAAATATGTGCAACAGCAATTACGACTACAGTACTGTGAAATGGAGAACAAAGTCAACTTCCTAAATCCTGATACGGACACTTAGAGAGAAATTTCGTAAGTGATTTTCGATTATGCTTCTGCGGATAACAGGAACATAGAAGATGGATGAGACTGCTGTTTAGGTCAAACCCAGTTCTGCCATGCAACAGGTATCTCGCGGAGAGCGGCAGCAAACGAGGCGTTACGCCTACAAAGTGGAGCCATTCACCAACGGTTTTGCTGCAATGCTGCAAACAGGTCAAGATGGTAATTCCAAATTCCTAAAAAGGTTTTCAACATCTTAGCTGAAGGAGAAGAGCATTGATTCCATTGCTTGGTACGATTTTCACGTTCGGGTTCGTGTACGACGCTACTATTAAAATACATGTAGTAGTATTAATAGCGAGCTGCTGCACCTTCACTCCAGCCGATCTGATGAACCTGCAGTGACAACGTTACCGGCAAGATCTACCCTTTCATTTACACGCACTACGTCGAGAAGTACGGCTGGCTGGGTATCAATCAGCAAAATGCCAGCTTTAATCACCGGGCGATAAGGTTATTTTTGTGGGTACGAGCAACAGTGATGCCCCGATCGTGTTTAGAGAATACAGTCAGAGCGTAGGTATGTTAAGCCGCCGCCAAATTCTTCGGGCTATGCGTCAAGGGTCAAAGTCTTGTTGTCACTAGACCAATCTACATACCCGGGTGCACACCAAGGTATCCCGGAGTCGGCTCGCCCTGCACCTCGCCAAAGTACAGCGAAAACGTCTGTTTCCACTGCTCCACCACTTCGCGATCCGCCATGAACTTGGGGAACGCGTCCACATTCGCATTGGCGATCTCCCACGGGTGGCTCGATCCACTGTTGGGCGTCAGATCCACACGCACATTCTCGATCACGGATGTCTTCTGTACCTCCTCCGAGATTGCCCAGTTCATGAAGAGCTTGGCAGCCGCCGGGTGTTTGGCCTTGTTCAGGATGGCGACGCGCTGGCCAATCGACAAGTAATCAACGTCCGTCACCAGCGTTGTGTTGGGCGTGCCCTGCCAGTACGTGCCGACGCCGATGACCTTTTCCTTCGCTGATACGAGGTTGGTGGCCACGTGGGAGCCGCGGTTGAAGCTGACGTTCTGGTTGGCGAGATCCGCGACCCAGTCCCAGCCGTAATTATCCACGTAGCGTGTGTACAGGAAGAGCACGGCGTCATCGTCGTTCGGGTAGGTCGAGGCGATATTACCGGTCCATTGCGGCTCCACGAACTCGGCCGGAGACGTGGGCGCCGCGAACTCACCCAGAGCGGCGTCGTCGTACAAGAAGCTTAAGGTGAACGTCATGTAGGACATGTAGGTGCCGCGATCATCGCGGAAGCCGTCGTAGACCTGCGAGAAGTTGGCCGGCTTGTACTCAAGCAGCTTGCCCTCCTGAGCCCAGCGCGGGAAGTCCTGAAGCGTCTGCAACACTACAATGTCTGGCACGAGCGTGTCGGTCTCGAGTTGGTTGTCAATGCGCACGTCATGGTTTTTGCTGTAGTCGACAACGAGTGTGAAGTTGATTTCGGGGAAGGCGGTGGTGAAAGTCTCGTGGAGAGAGTCCTGCTGCGCCGAGTAGTCTCCACCATGATAAATGACGAGCTTGCCTCCTTCAGCGATGGCATCGGCGTACAGCTCGTCGAGGGTCTTGGTCTCCTCTTCAACGGCTGAGAGATATTTCCGCCTGCGGCGACATTGATGGCGAGCAGCGCGAAGCAGACGGCAGCCAGGGGCGAAAAAGCTTCATGGTAGCGGTGGTTGGGTCGCTGCCGGGGAATTTGAAACTGAGGTACTCTGGCGAAGCGAAATACTGGGATAGCTACTTACTGCAATCTAGACGGTCGGTTCACCGTCCGTAAGCTGTGCGAGTCGCACTGCGACGTATACCTCCTGGCTTGTACATGTACACTTATTATTATAGTAAGAAGTCTACGTTTACGCGGCAATATACATACATGTACACATGTTGGAAGGCGTTTACCGGTACCGGTTAGCAAAGTACGTGCAATAGAAAGCATGCGTTTACGGGGTACCCATGCACGAAGTTCTCGAATGCATCTAGGCATACCGGTACAGTACCGGTATTCATATCGCTTTTGCCTGAAATTATTCAGATTTTGGGAAAGCGATTTCTTTTGATGAGCGGGTACAGGAAGATATTTCGATTATTAATACGGCCATGCCGTTGGAGCCATAGTGTTAGTTTTCAAACAGACAGGCGTATCTATGGGTAACGTTAGGTGAACTAACGTGAGAAAAGCCTTGCCAATCACAAGACAAAACCACGTAAATTCGGCATCAAAATACTGTAAGAGACACGAGGCTGCATAGCCAACGGCGAGACATAGGCATCCGTGGGCCAAGGTGTCATCTCCTCTACGTCAGAGCTTCAGTCATCTTCTATTGCCACCCAAGACGGGTGTGAGGTTTTTTCCAACCGCTGCCTCGATTTCTCCACTTGCTCATCGTGCTTCGCCACACGAGGGCGATAGGTATCGGTAAGGTGCTGAAGTCCAACTTTGTAGTTCTCCCATTGCTTCCTCGATGCCTCGTACTGCACACGGGTCATTGTGAGAATTACCACCGCGCTTGTGCCAGTCTCGTGTGGTTTCATGGTGAATAAACTGGGATTGGGTTCAGTTGAACGTCGAAAGTTCTGGGTGATAAAACCCCGCGCTGCTGCGATATCTCGGTCCGTGAAGAAAGGCATCGACGCCACCAAGTGCGAGAAAACGAGCGCTTGGCATTTCCAAAGTGAAAGGGTTGCTCAGACATACAATTTCAACTTCCAGCCACCGACGCCGAGACTACAGGACCAATGACACTGGGGTCCAATTTCTGGAACAAATCTGCAACTGTTGTAAGCAGGCTAGTATCTCGACAATTCAACGTCCACTGGCACAATAAACGCGCTTCCTTGGAGGATGTCAGGGACGCCAGGGTCGCTTTCTTAACCGCCAATTTCAGCAGAGCCGTTCGTCCATCGCAATTGTATTCACAGGTGTCTACCAGTTCGAGAGCTAGAGCCATGCCATCATGGCAAGCCAATCGATTGATGGCGTTTTCAAGCGGTACACATAGGGCATCCCAACCAAATTTATCTATCATTGCCACAAGTGATTGAGCGATCTGTTTTTCTCTTTAGACGATCAAAAATCGGATGAAAAATAACCACACTAACTCCACATCGCCAACAATCGTTATAGCCTTGCACATACACAGGCAAAACTTCGCATAAGGCGATGGTGCCGGATCGGACTCTTTGCCGTTCTCTTGATATTAGCCTGTGGCCATGTTCATAAAGGTCCGCAATTTTATCGCGCTCACGGGCTCGTCAGCAAGAATCAACGATAATGCAGCATCCTCACCAATTAAAGAGGTTGCGTTCTTCAGGTCAAGCTTAAGAGGCCAGCAAGCGATAGCACGCGCCTTGTACTCAATCATCTTCCTGCGAGAAATTGATCACAGCAGATATGCTTGCTCCACATTGTACGCGGTGCAGTACGTTCAGGATTCAAGAAATTAAGCTTCGTCGTCCAGTTATACGTGTCGTGTGTGTATTCCCAATCCGAGGTGTGCAGAATTTCACCACTGGTGAAGAACCACACGACTGAATCAGATTGTTCTTTGGCTCTCCATTGAGGTCCATAGCTGCTTCTCGATGGTATTCGAGAGTATGTCCGGTATAACGCTCTATCTTTCCCATCGCCAGGACATTTCACAATTGTGGCTCTATGGCGAATCTTCGCAATATAAAATTTGAGCCTCTTCTCACGAGGAACGAGACTGTTTGCCTTCTGCAGTGCTAGGAGCCGTCCCTTATCGACAGCATCAAGTCGCTCAGAACCTTCAATCTCATGCCCGTTATCCAACAACAACGCAAAAGTCTCATCTGTCTCTCCGAAATCCATCACCGCCTCCTTCAACTCCTGCACAAAACGTTTGGAAAGATTCACCCCACTCAACTCTTCATTAGGAGATAACCGGATCGAGTACACCAACACCACCCGGTACCCCTTCTTCACCTCTTCCAGAGCATACTCGGCTCCAGCCACATACACGGCATAACTCGGCTTAAACGCAGCCGTCCCGTCCGACTTCCCAAAGTCGAATCTGTACTGCTTTTCTACATCTTCATCGTCATAAATCACCAAATCTCCCCTTCGTGTAGCGACGGCAGCTGCACCACCAAAGTGGCCACCACGTCCAGATCCTCGTCCCTGTCGTTCCTCTTATCCAAGTGTCCACCTGATTCATAGACCACCAACTTGGACAGAATCACGTCCAGCAGGACGTACTGGAAGCCCAATTTCTTCCCGATCTCGACGCCCAAATCGCCGATTTTCCGGTTCCACTCGGGGTTCTTCAGCCAAAATTGGTTCGTTGGCAGCTCCCACTTTTTGGCATCCTTAGTTTTGGAGCATCTGTTCAGGAGACACGATGCGAAGCTCTCAGCCAATGGGATAGGGATCACACCGGCGATCGCGCACTACCAGCCCAGGTGGAGCAGGTAGGGCGATGTCTCCTCCCCCGAACGCGTACAAACCACCGTTATTATCCCCGATACGACCCAACGCGTCACTGATCTTGGCACACGCAGCTCCTCGAGGTACGAACTCGCTGTCGTCGGGGTCCAAGTTTTTAAATGGCCAATAGGTTTCCTCTGCCATTTTTTTCGTGAAGATTATTTGAGAATAAAATAAAAAGATGGTAATTTATCTCGAGTCACAATTAACAGGAAATCCCGCTAAGAGGAGCGAGCGTTTGAGGGGAACCCAGAAAAAACTAATTGCGGAAACTTTGAACAGTCATGCTATAGCTTCACATCTAACAATACGCATGTTAGATTGCCGCAATATGTGGTGCATGAAGCACTGCGCTGTGCGTCAGTAGAGCACTGATAGTAGTGCTGTTCAACGCATTCGTAGAGAAATCTGTGATTGTAGACATTTTATAGTGGGACAATGAGCTCCCACATTTAGGCTCATCTCCCGGGGATTCCCAGACCAGTCATCAGCCCTATCCGAGATCACGACACCAGCTCGGGTATTCGTGGCAACCAAACGAGGATCTATTGAGCGACGCTGCATTCGAGCCTTACTGTGTGATGCGTTTCCATGAGCAGCATTGAGGAAAACTTCGGACAATGTTGGCGGATTTTGCTTCGGCAAGAACAAATACACAGCAGGGCGTAAGGATATCCAGGTGCTGCTGGAGGAAGGCACACTTACAAAACCGAAGTGGTCTCGCGCCAAGTACGACGAGCGTGAGTTGGATAAGGTGATTCATTGGGTTCTGTCTATGGATAACGTGGCGTTCTTGTCATGGGGGAGCAAGTCCATTAGGCTCGACGGGCAGAAGCACGATGTCCCTTCAATTCAGCGGCGCAAACCTATCACGGTCATCTTTGATCAATATCGGGCTCGGGGTGGTACTGTTCCAAGGAGCACGTTTTATCGACTAGCAACACATGGGGAGGTAGAATCACGTTGTGCCGTTGACTGTGTTACCGGTTTCTTAGTAAATGACAACTTCGGGATACTCGATCGAATCGTGCGAGAGCTTCTCCCGAAGCATCGGTGGAATTTCTCCCTAAGTTGTCGATACTCAAAGCGTAGTTGAAGTATGGTAGAGGGCTCGACATTGATGATGAATCTCTGCCAGATTTCCTCAGGTGTCCCACGCATCAAGTAGAATACAGTCTGTCGAAGAAGTAGGGTGATACATGCTCCCGACCCGTGTGTTGTGTGCCATGTATGACAATGCATGCGCTTATGGATAACATCGCGTATCGTTTGACGAGTGCTGCAGTAGAAGCTATACGTAGTGGACACTTTCCGTGACAATTTTGGGCCGACCTGAAAATGATGATTAACTGGTCCAATCGAAGTAAGAGGGACCTCAAAACAAATAGGGAGACTAGCTCTCTACGGTGGTGTATTGCTTGATTTTGTTCATTAACTTGTGCAGAGATATCGAGGCTCAAAGAAACCGAGTATTCGACCCTCCAAATCAGTCACGATCCGTGACGCTATATATAACCTTTACAACAGCAAGGTTGTCACCAAGGAAGACGATGTTCTGGTCCAGCTCTTGAAGAGGGCGTCGGTCGTGCTCTCCTTTCTTTGGCACCTGGCAGGCTGGACGTTCGGTCGACTTTAGGTCTCTCTTTCGCGCTTCAACCAGACGTCGTTGCCTCAGCACCGACGACTTATCTTCTTGGCGCATCAACATTAGCTCGTGGGCTACCAGCACGCGTTCCTTTTTCCTCAGCTGCTTCGCCTGTTCTCGGTCTGCTTTCTTCTGTTTCTGTGTCCTCTCTCTCTCCATTTTCTTCTGCTCTAGGGCACGCACCCGGTCAGCTTGTTGTTGTTCCTGCGCAAGTTTGTGCTCCGCTCGTTGCTGCTCTCTCACCCTCTTTTTTCGCCGCGAGGTATTTCTGAACAACTTACTCTTCTTGTTTTCGTACCCTTTCAGCTTGCCTGTCTCTCTGTCGAGCAAACTTGGCCATCTTTTCCTCTTCTTTGGCCTTGATACAGGAGATAACAGCATCAGCAGTCATCAGTTTTCCTCCTTTGATAAATCCGTCTGGCTTGGCAAGCTTCGGCTTCTTACGCTCTTGAGCCTTCACCATATCTCAGTCGTTCAACGACAGAACTCGCACGGTGTCAGGATCTAGGTCGTCTCGCTTGAGCCGATTGTGTGTTCTTTCGGAGATAATTAGTGTCGGCTTAAGGAGAATCATGGCCTTTTCTACCGGGCCGTCACCTATGATTCCACGCAGCATGGTGTTCTCGTCCAACAGCGAGGTCGCGCAATGGATGCCAGCTCCACCATGTTGTACTTCGTAGCAGGATATCCATTGCGCACACGGAAAATATCGATTTTCTTATCGAGTTCACGCTTGAAATGCAGGAAAACGGTCGCGTCCAACGGCTGCAGAAAATGAGACGTGTGCGCTGGGAGAGTATGAATGAAAATCCCATCATTTCGGGCGTGCTCGAGGGTCTGGGCGGATATATGTGCCCTGCACCCATCCATTATTACCAGAACCGGCCGATCAGCCGGGATGTTGGCAGCAAACCACTCGAAGTATTGAATGAATAACTCCGTGGTGATGAAAGCCGACTTGCTTGCAGAAAATAATGAGCCACCAAGTGCTTTGTTTGTATACTCTTCACACAGGGTCGCTCCCGGCAGGATAAAAACGGAGGGACATGGCCACCATCGGCGTTCACACACACAAGGACTGACACATTTGTCCTGTCATCTGACTGCTGTGTATTTGCAGCTTTACCTTTTGCCGCCAATACTGTTTTACCTCTGTGCGATCCCTGTCCGCACATACCTGATTCATCGAGATTCCAAATGCGTGAAGACGGAAGCCTGGGAGCGAGTTTGAGAGTTTCATTGAGCTCGTCGTAGAAAACGGAAATGTTTTCCGCAGTTGATGCTTCCGCGCGTTTTTCGTCTAACCGCTGTGGCTTACGCTTGCTGAACACCTTCCTGTGACGCTCTTGAAATCGGTTGAGCCAGCGCAACGACGGAAATGGGCAGGAATGCTCCGTTCGTTAGGGTTTGACTCCACAATCTTGCGAACGAAAGCCGCCAGCTCCTGGCTCGTCATACACTGGGCCCGGTCTGTTCTCTTGAGGATGGACTCCACAATTCCAGCTTCTTCGCCTGCTGTTAGAACTGGATGTGCTCCGTTTCGAGCTTCCAGTCCCCGCAACGCGTCGATGAATCCGCATCCTGCCAATATCGTAAGCGCTTTCTGCTTCACGATACGACATTCGACCTGACATTACTGCAGCTACAGCTGCCTCTAGACGTTTAGATTCACTCATTGTTTTGCTCTGTTCCCCTTCACAGTCACCCTCGTCGCTGGCGTCTTCCAGCTCCGCAACAGCACGCATTGCTGCCCCCAGCACTTCGTCCATGATTGGCGTCTTCTCAAAATGCTGGAAGATCGATCCGAAGCTCTCTTTTGATTGGATAAATTAACCTAATGAGCAGCTGACATTCGCTAAAAATAGTGATGTCACGGAAAGCGTCGCTGTCACGCGAAGTCCGCTACGTATACTTCCCTTGGAGTTATAAAAGCCTCGTTTAAAAAATGGAGCTCTTCTTGGGCCATCGAATACGTGTCAGGAATCAGCAGCGAGCACTTCACGAAGCAGCAGTGAATATGAAAGCACGCTGCACTGCTGAGAAACGGTCAAACGAAGCGATCGTGATTCTTGGTTTCAAAATGAAGCTTGAGCCTTCATATTTTCGCGAGAAGACGGTTGAACACTACGGTAAGCGTGACAGGTCAGCTAGGCAGCGAAAGGTGATGAACAAGAGGTGCAAGAGATCTGCAGCATGTGCCACTCTCTCAAGAGTTTTCCAAAATGCTGAAAATGCTTTCCCATAGCGCCGTCAAACTCAGTCGAGTTGCATCGACGGTGGCGAAATGTTAGTCGATGAAGCGCACTTGCTTCACCACGAATATAATATCATGAAGTTTAAGATAAAGGGCTATCTAGTGGTATAATTTTCTTGCTACAAAGGTGAAGACCGCAATTAGTTATTTTTTCATTTTTACCCTTTTGGGCCGTTTTCTCCCTCTTCTTAGCGAGACCGCCTGTTAAATTGCACACATTTTGTGACACATTAAATGTGCTGAAATTTTCAGCTTCGTTCGGATTCGTTCTCGTAGCTATTATGGACTAATTCTACTACGTACCTCGAAGTACATGTATAAGAGAACAACGTGAGGTATTATTATAAAATCTTCATTGGTGTCCACGAATCGCACCGTGGGATAACCGTTGGCTGCCAAAAGCTATAGATCGATATCAAGAGGAACCGAGGCCGCAGCTTTCTTACAAGGGCCAAACCTTTATTGCGTGGTTCGCGGTATTACCAGCATCAGTGCTCGGACATTACAATAGAGTAATGTAATGCGCAGTTCACAGCTACAATAAAAAATAAATGGTTAACGAGAGAAGCACTATTAAAGAAATGAGGAATACGTATTGTATTGCTCACTTGTGCTTGCCAGCTAGCTCCGCCGCTAATTGTCGTCACTCTCATCAAACTCCAAGGTCATCAGCGTGTTAGCGTCCCAGTACTTGCGATTAGTACGCAAGAAAGCAATCATCTCAAAGTTCAGCGGCAGAAGTGATGCTCGCTGTGGCGTCATCACCAGCTTACACTGCGAGAAGAGCCTCTCGCAGTGATTGCTGGTTGGCGGGATCGCGGCGACGATAGGGCTGTACCTTGGTGTCGACTGCTGCGGAGCGCCATCAGATCGTAGAAGCGCTGTCGCGAAGTCCTCAGCGCCGCTCCGCGATCGTGTTTGGGCCCTTGAGCTGCGCGAAACCACGGTAGGCCCAACAGCTTCTTTTAGCTCAAATGGCCGAAGCGCCTCCACCTCTTCTGCCGTGAGTTTATCGGAATCTGCACCAGCAACCTAATCAACATCCGGCAACGCTAGTGTGTTAGCGCAACAAAAAGCAACAATAAGCAGCTCAAGTGCACATACCTTCACCACAGCGCTCTCGAACGTCGGTGAATGAACAATGGAGGCGTACGGAAGAAGGTACTCGCCAGTAACAGGGAAAAGTTCAGCCACCTTGTCAAAAAGCACCCGCACGGCCTTCATCGACAGCGATGCCTCCTGCAACTTCTTGCAGACGCTGTTAAGCGTCTTCTGCTTCTCCACTAGGGCGACAATGCGGCGGTGTGCTGATGGCTTCGGCAGAAGGTCGTAAACCGCGTCGACTCGCTTGATGGCATCTCGAATGCGCACGTAACGCTCCATCATCACGAATGTTGAGCTCCACCTGGTCGCGTTCGCGCGCAGAGGCGCCAAGCTCGTGTGACGTCGGAGTTCTGCGCGGTTCTTAATCGTGCGGAGCGCTGCCATGAGCGCGCCCACCTCGCCAACCAGGTCCTCGTGCTCGGCCAAAAATCTTTTGGTGGCCAGATTGAAACGGTGGGAGGCGCATCCAACCAATGGGACGCCGAGAAGGGTTGCCGTCAGCTGGTTGGTTGAGCAGTTGTCACCGATCAGAAATTGCAGCGACTCTTCCAATTGGCCATAAATGGCCAAAATATTCCTGATGTACGCACAGTGCGAGACAGCTGTCAAGTTCGCCTCATCGAGAGGGGCCACTGCCAGCAGAACGTGGTGCAGCTTGCCATCGCGCCAGAAGACGATGAAAAGAGCCACATAGTGATCGGCAAAGCTTGACCATCCGTCGTACATCACGCCGAACAACGGTGGGATGATCTTGGCAATCGCCTTCTCGACAGCCTTAGTCGTCGCCGCAATGTACTTCTTCAGCGTCTACGACGAGGTGAGACATCGAGCGAGTGAGTGGGTGGTCCACCTCAGACAGAGGCATAATACGGTCGACCACCCACTCCATCCAGTGGTAGATGTTTGCGACCTTGTCGCTCACGAAGCCGAATGAGTGTAGATTCCCTGCCATCGAGCTGGCCTGCGTAAGGAAGTCGGCCTCGTAGTCAGCGTGCTTGTCTTTCAAATGGCTGATGAGGTTGCTATAGCCGCTGGATGGGAGCTGGCGGCGAGTCTTGCCGCAGTACTTGCACTTGAAGTGATGGTCGGGCAGAGCCTCAAAAGTGAGCGGCAGACGTCGGCGTTCTTGGCCATTGCGATGGGTTGGAGGGAGACGAGGTTGCGAAGTCGATCAGATTGATGCATGAACTGAGAAAGACCTGGCTGTAGAAGTCGTTTCAGGGCGGCGTGGCTGCGCGTTAAAGACGACTGGACCCGAGTAGCCCAATATGAAACACTCAGTCTCACTATAGTATATTGTAAACGAGATATTTGCCGTTTTGACTTGAAAATCAAGAGTCGAGTGTAGTAATGTCAATAAATGCCGGAAATAGCAATAGTATGCAGGGTTTTTGATACTCAATAGTAATAAATGTGGTACAAAAATACAATTGATATTTATTATATTATATTTTTCCCGAGCACTGACCAGCATGGTGAAATGTGCTGGGGATTTCAGCACGAGAAGTCGTATGCAAATACGAGAACCCCTGTCGCTGTTGAGTAAGTAGGAAGCTTTACTTGTATTAGTTGCTCTCTACACTTGTTGTTGTTTTAGCTGCAGGAGCTCATACACAAAGGCAAGACAACCCAAACGGACGATTTACACGACAAAAGACGCCTTCATGTCCTCCCATGTAAGCCGCCTCAGCCACTTACTGGTTATGCGCAGCGCTCCACTCCACAACCTTCGGGTGCTCGACCACCAACTTGAAGACGCGCTGCAAGTTCGTGTACGAGTCCGCGATCGTCTTGGAGAATCCGGGCACGCCGTTCTTGAAGCCGAGCAGCACGCCGTGGATGGCGAGGTCGGCCACGGTAAGGTTCGCACCCGCGGCGTACGCACCCTTGTTCTTGATGATTCGGTTCTCCAGGAAGCCTAGCGTCTTGCCCACTATGCCGTTGGACAGCTCCTCGCGCATCGCAAGCTGCTTTTCGGTGTCCTTCTCACGGTGAGAAGCACCCCAGAGCGGGAAGTTGAACATGTCATCCAGGATGGCGAACAGCTCGTCCACGCGGTACGCGGCCACGGGGTCGGTCACCGGGTACAACCCCGAGAGGGTGCCAGCGTAGCGAAGCAGCCCCAGCGACTGGGCAATGACTTCGCCGTCAACTTCCAACACGGGCAGCTGGTTGAACGGCAGCGACGGCTTAAGGTTGGCCAGCTCTTCACGCGTGATGCGTTCGTCTTCGAACTCGATTCCTCCGATGAAAAAAGCGAGACGGATGGGCTCTCCGCGGCCAGGGTGGGGCATGTACGTGAGCTTGATCTTAGGCGCGTTGTGCTGCAGAGTGTACCATTCCTTGACCTTGGGGTGGTTGGCCACCTTATCGTACGAGGCGTTCAGCAGCTTGTAGCCGTCCAGCACTGTCGTGGGGATAAAGTCCAAGTATCCGGCACGCAGCGACTTAACCCAGGAGTAGATGACCACGTCGTGTACGAACACATCGTCGGTCTGGAAGGCCGCGATCTTTTGCATTTGCTGCAGCCGAGACTCAAAGAGTCCAGCGTAGCGTGGGAGCGTCACGTTGGCCAGCTCCTCACGCAGAGCCTTCTTCTTGTCGGTGTCGGACTCGCGGAACGACGGACCCATCTTCTCCTCGACTTCGCCCATGGCGTTCAGTAGCTCGTCGATCTTGAGCGCCAAATAGGGTGTGCTCACGGGGTAGAGCCCTCCCAGTCTGCCGGCGTAGCGTAGCATGGCGTGTGATTGGGTAAACACTTCGCCGTCCACCTCGAGGATGGGCAGCTGGCCTAGAGGTAGCGAGTCCTTCGTGGCGGCGAACTGCGCGTGGCTGATGCGCTTATCCTCGAAAGGAACGCCGCCGATGTAGAAAATGAGACGCACGGTCTCGGCACGGCCGGCGGAGGCGAAGTACGTGAGCTTAATGGACGGAAGGCGCTCATTCTGGGGGTGATGGGGCTTGGTGGTAAGGCTCTTGCGGGGGTCGCGCAAATTCAGGAATGAAGAGGCGGAATGGGTTGGTATCCGAGCTCCTGTTGTCACCGATTGCGTAAACAAATGGGGATGACACGTCATTGCTAATGCCACCGAATGGTGTTAAATTGAAGTTGCGGAACATAAACACCTGCACCGGAAACAAAAGGCAACGAAGGCAAGTTGCCTTTTGGTCTGTTCGGGGCGGAGTACAGCCTCGAGAGGGGCAAATGATGTGGAAACCGAGTGCAATCCCAGGTGTGCATGTTAAGTTATAATATATGGCTCGACAGCCTACTCGGTGTTTAGCCGCTCAGACATAGAGAGCGGAAGCCTCCGAAGCCTATCTCAGAGATGCGCACTACGCCGAGCACGCCCATGACGGCGCCGCTGACTCCGATGAAGATTGCAATGAGGAAAATCACAAGCGCTGACTTGCGGTACTTCTTGATCAAGTACGTCATTCCCAGCTGCCCGATGAGCCCGGCGACGAAACCAACAGCGCCATGCCACAGAGCGTGCTCCACTGACAGCGTGCCCAGGATAATGAACTGGATCGTCGTGGCGGAGGACGTGAACAGGATCATCGATGACGACGTCGCGGAAGATACCTGCGGGATTAGACCCATTTCCAGTAGCAGTGGGCCCTTCACCATGCCGCCACCAATGCCCAGAAGACCAGCAGCTACACCAGCGGCAGTGCAGAGCGCAGGATACTTGATCACTGCGTGCTTCGTCCAGACCATATCACCCTTTGCGTACGTGTAGTCGGAGGCCTTCAACATCGTGTGGAACCGGCTGATCTTCATGCCAAAGTAGATAGTCACGCTCATGAAGAACGGGAACGACACGACGATGAGCATCCAGTAGCCGATGCTTCCGCACGATAGCCCAATAACGCTGGGTGTGCCGTGTCCGCCCTTGGCCATCGAAAATGCAACCAGTCCAATCCACGTCAACAACAGCACGCCCATGTCCGCCATCGGGACGGTGCGTCGTGCCTTGGCAATCTGCTCCACAGAGAGGAACTTCATAGGTCGCTTATCCTGCAGTGCAAAAGTCATGAGCGACTCGTTCTCGTTTTCGTCGCTGCTCGGCTCTTCCTCCGTACTGGTGGCCGAGCTGTGCTCGTCGTCATTGCTCGCCTTGTCGGCCAAGATTTTCAGTCGGAGCTCCTCTTTCTCCGGCGACTTGTACGCCTTCCACTTGAGATAGGCCCGCGAGACGACCTGGAACTGCTTGATGTTGGCCTCATACGGCAGCAACCGCCAGTGGGCGACAATATCCGCCACGAGCTTGTCGTCAGCGTCCGTCTCCTCCTTCCAGATCTTCTTGCCTTTACTGTACGTGCGCAGCGCCGTCTTGGTGAGCAGCCACACGATGCAGACTGTGATGAGC
The DNA here is from genome assembly GCA_012656075.1 of Phytophthora hibernalis. Lineage (NCBI taxonomy): Eukaryota > Oomycota > Peronosporomycetes > Peronosporales > Peronosporaceae > Phytophthora > Phytophthora hibernalis. The sequence continues at coordinate 125,820 of JAAKBF010000010.1, forward strand.
CACTCGGGGAAGACCGCGTTCATGTTGACGCCCAGGATGGTACCGGCCAGCGTCATGGGCTCCATGAGCAGCATCGTCTCGTAGTCAATGAGCGGGCGGCTGCGCACCAACGGATGACGTTTCCTGACGTTCAGCATGAAGCTGGCGATGGCGCCGCCGAAGATGGTGGCTTTAGACAATGGCACAGCTTCATGCGATGACATGCGCATGAGCATAATGTACAGCGGCACCAATAGACCTCCGCCGCCCAATCCGGAGCCGGAGGCCACGATGCTGGCTACGAAAGCGCCGATGGAGCCGGAAATCTCCTCACGGGAAAGCGGGAACAGCGCGTCGTCGATGCAGACGCCGCCGCGACAGGTGCTGTGCTCCAGGCCCTGGGCATGACAGTCGGTGGCCGCTTCGCACGTCGCCTCGGGCTCCACGTCCAGCACGGGCGAGTCGTTGACATTCTGTGAGGAGACGCACAGGCAGGTGACTGCTAATAGCAACAGCAGTAGAGAGCGCGATGCCATGGCTGTTGAGCAGGTGCAGTGGCAATTGGGAAGTGGCCCTGGAGCTGCTCCATTTTGGCGTGACTGGAAGCGCCCGAAGGGATCTGGTAATTGGTGGAATTGGGCCACGCTACAGCCAATCGCCTGGACGAATCACAAAAAATTGGACACCAAGACCTGATTAGAGCATGTCATTGGATACGCCGCGCGGCTAGCGAAAATGACGCAATCTTTGAGGGCTGTAACTACAGCCGTAGTAAGGAGGAAGCTGGAGCTGACCGGTCGGAGGCGGAAATTGAAGTGAGCGCTGCTGAGCGAGAGGAAGAGTTAGATCAATGCTGTCGGTGGTGTGGGCTTGCTGGTATTCGACATATGGCGTGTGAGCTTGAACAAGTCGCTGTGGTGTTTGACTTTCAGGCGCTACATGTAGCTAGCTTGTTGCTTGCGTGGAAGGCAAGGAGAGCAGTAAGTTCTTAGTTGCTTTGAGGCCAGTAGTGCGGGGCTGCAAAGGTGACACCTCTAGTACGCACAAGCGGAATTGTCTCGACGAGGAAGGACTCCTCGCCTTGGCGGATCTCCCACCGCGACGTCGAGACGGGGTCATAACTGCAGCAACGGACCAGCAAGCGCGTTGATTCATGTGTTGTTATAAAGGTCCACCTCTGGTGTTTGGATTTGAGGCGCTGGCTTGGTGCTTGTGTCGAAGGCAAGGGAAGCAGGGTGGGGATTACAGCGAGAGGCGACACACAAGCGGAATTGTCTTAATTCATTGACGGCGCTTGCCGCAAGTCGCTTGCAGGTGCTGATCATAAACGCACAGGAACGAGCTCCCCGCCATATGCATGTGAACTTACGTGTAGGGCCCACGATACTTTCATGCTTGCTGTCGTCGTGCAGGACCAGCTTTCCTTCGGCCACCACCTTCTCGACCACAGCTCCTCTTCTTCGCGAGCCTCCTATCGAAACGTCGAAACGGGTACCAGTACGATGTTGATTCATGTTTGTTAGCTGCTAAGTTAGCGAGTGCACTTCTGCACGTTCGCTCGCTTAGATTTGCCCAAACCCAACAGCGTCAAACGCCTGTAACAGGTAACGTCATGGACTCGAATAGGAAGACAAGGAAGTGTGCCGAAGGTTGAATGCGCTGTTGCTCACTGGGGAATGCTTTGCAGACTCGTTGCCTCGTCGTTGAGCGTAGCCATCTCAGCAATGGCCAAGTGGCTTCACTCGCCCGTGCTTTCGCAGCCAGCCATCGCTTCAGAAACCAGCGACCTACACTTGCGTGGGCTGCGACACAGCAAAAGGAACCCCAACTTGCGTCGCGTTCGGCGGCGCGAACCTTCCTCAGAGCTTCAGCACGTGTCGTTCGTACTTATCCGAGTTTGTGCACCACACCAACTCCTTCACGTGCGTGGAGGGCTCCGATCCAGCCGACCCAGTTCGCGAAAGGCCAAAAGAAACGGGCAGCTCCAGACTAAGTTGAGAGCTCAGACGCCGCAATTCCCAGTCCAACACCCAAGTTACATACAACCATGAGTCCTGCCAAGGTGCGCAGCCTGCTTCCTTCCCGCGTGTGCTATTTGACTCACTCATTGCTGCTGTCTCCACTCGCAGACGTGCGTCGTGCTGACCTCCTCGATGGTCTCGATCACTGAACAAAAGTACGAGATCGGCCACCTCAAGCAGCTGCTGGACGGCAACAGGATCACGTACACAGAGGTGGACTGCAGTCTCGAGGAGAACCGCGCCACACGCAACCGCTATTTCGAGGCCAGCGGCATCCGCGCCAACTACCCTCAGGTCTTCCTGCAGGACCCGGAGGGCACAGACATCAAGTACATCGGCTCGTTCAAGGAGATCCAGGTGCATGACTGGCTGTTTCTTGGTGCTGCTGAAGGCTCTGGACTCACGTTGCTGTGTTGTTTGCTTCTGTCTTTGTAGCAACTAAACGAGCTGAACGACTTGCCGCCCGAACTCCTCAAGGCCAACAACATCGCGACGCTCGACAGCGTCTTTGTCGGTGCGTGTCCGCCACCCAGAGGGTAACGTTGCTTGCCGCTAACTCTTGTTGTGGTTGTGTGTTGTAGACGTCTCGAGACGAGCTTGAAGCAAGCACTGGCACAGCAGGTCGAACCCATGAGGCTGGCAACGAAAGAAGCGCCATGCAATGGCGTGGGAGCTCACTTTCTCGCTGTCTCGAGATTCGAAGCTGCTTCTTCACCTTTAGAGCCACGCGCTGGCAAGCCGCTATACAAGTTTTTATTCAAGAAGCGATGCAGCATCGCGTCTTCTACATGTAACTAAGAAGCAATAGATCAACTTAACCCGCTATTTCTTTCGTGCCGCCACGCGTGGTCCGCAGCGTTGTGGCGTCCAGCTCGTGCGCATGTTAGTAATGTTGACGGAATATGCAAGCATCGACGACACAGCGGCGCGACTTGGCTTCAACGATGAAGATCGTGGCAAGAGATGGAGACCTTGCTACGGCGAGCGCGTGTACGTTTCTCCGAGTAATATTTACCTTATGATACACGATGCTCTACTGCTACTCAACAAGGAAGGCACTCCTTCAGCTACGAGCTACTATCTGCTTCAGCCCGTGGTTCCGTCCGATAATCGGTCTTGCTCGCCTCGAGCTCTCCGCCATGTCTGACAGCTCATGCCACAACCATCAGGCATCGCAACACGTCGGCGGCCTTCTTGGGGTCCTCAGCGAACCGCTCCAGCGCCTTCTCGCCAACGCGAGCCAGGTTGAGCTGGCGAATCTCCTCGACGATCTTGCCCTCCTCGAACGTAATGTGCGACGTCATCTGGAACGACAGCGGCTCGTTGATACCTCCAAAGTGCGGGGCCAGCTCAGCGAAGGGGGATGTCAGCGGCACGTTCTTGGCCGCCTCCTTCTTCACGACCACCTCAACTTCCCAGTTCACAAGACACTTGTCCGTCGAGCTGGGCTTCCAGCTCACCGTGTACTGCTTGATCTCGTACTTGGCGAACACGCTAGTGCTAGAATTCTTGGTTGCAACAATGTCCTTCAAGCCAGCCACGCGACCACTGCCGTACAGAATCTCAGCGTTGTCGGCCCAAATGCCTCGTGCGCTGGCCTCGAACGCCGCGCCGTCGGCCTCGTTGTAGGCTCGAATGTAGGTCGACAGCGTCGTGTTCTGCTTCTTGCGAAGGTCGTTCAGCTGGACCTCCGTCATGGCCTCGTCCTTGTGTCCCGAATCCTTACGCGCCATCTTGGCCTTCAACGCGCCGTTCTCCTTCTCCAGTTCAGCAGTGCGGTCCTCCAGGAAGTTCAGTCGGTCCTGTTTGCGCTTGCGGCACTTCCGTACGCGTTCCCGGTTTTTCATACGACGGCGTTCGTCCAGATCTTCCTGGTCTGACACGCGGTCTGAGTTAGGCGTGACACTAAGCCGCGGGTCCGCTGCGGGCTGCTGCAGTGCCGGGCGGTTCATGTAGTCGTACATGGACATGTTCATGTTGGCCATGCCCGGGTGCGGCATCTGTCCGGGGTGCTGCGCGTGGTTCATCTGCTGGGCCTGGTGGTGGATCTGCTGCATCTGCTGGATGTGCGACTGCGGCTCCTGCTTGTACTGGTCGTTCATGTGCATCTTGGGCGGACTGTTGCTGGAGAAAGCTCCGGGGAAGCGCATGGGCACCTTGGCACCGGACACGTCCTTGGGCGTGAACCCCGAGGAAATCTTGTTGTTGTTGCCGTCACCTCCATTGCGCGGCGAGTAACCGGCGCCGGGTCGCGTCATGTAGGCACTGGGGGTGTCATTAGGTCCATTAGGCGCCACGTTGATTCGAGGCGTAAATCCGGTCGTAAACCGCGGTGTGAAGCCCGAGCGTGGCGTTAGTCCCGTACTGAAGACACGTGGCGTGAGACCCGTCTTGAAGGTGCCCACGGGGCCGCAGAAGTCGCGCAGGTCCTCCATGCCGAAGGTTCGTGGACTGAGGCTGATGGGCTTGGGCAGGCCGCCGATCTGCTGGCCCACGTCGCCGTTCAGGTAGCCTGTAGTGGAGATGCCCATGCCGTGACTGGCTCCTACGTTGGGCAGGCCCAGCTCCTCGCGTGCCGAGTGGAGACCCATGGACATGGCTGTGCTTGAGCTGGTCTGGATGGCGGGAGGAGCACTCGGTCTCTGCGAGTGGGAACTAATTTTTAATGGACGCGCGGCTTGGAGCTGCCGCGAGTTAGTTGGTGTTGATGGAGCTGCGTGTCAAGCTCTCGATCTTTCGTGACGAAGGACGGAGCTGCTGCGTTGAGCGTGTTCGAGGAGCGCGTTACACGTAGCGGGCAAAAGAGATTATGTAATGATGGGGATGGCGTGCACTGCTGGGGCTTGTTGTAGGAAGAGAATCGAGGCTGCTTTCAAAATGAAAAAGGCGGGAGAGCTGGTGCAGTACGGGATTCCAGATGGGAGCAATACAAAAACCAAGTGACTTCGATGGGGTAGAGAGTTTCAGCTCGACGTCGGCTGTTTCTGGGCATCTGGGTCGAGAGCCGGAGCTTCAGTTGAGCGGCAACTTGCATGGCATCGAGTTGCCGCGCTTGCTTATTGAGTGGCGAGCATCGCGCTGGCCCCGCGATGGCTCACGAGGCCACCGCGCCACTAGCGTCGCTGGAAGTAACACGCGCTGCAGCTGAAGATGGTCGGTGTGTTATGGCAGAAAAAGCGATTCCGCTGAACGGCACGTCAGAGCGCAGATGTCCTCCGCGCATTATCTATTGTCCAACCGTGCGGTCTGCTGCAGTGAGCCCGGGCTCTGCTGGTGGTTGCACCCTTCTCGGGTGCCAGAAGGAAAGACACTAGTGGTGGCCACATGCTTTTCGTGCCGCTCCGGCAGCTGGTAGGAGCTCGAAAAATTAGCATTGGAGCTCGTTCGCTCGCTCGGTGATTGCCAGCAGCGATCTTTGTCTGTTGAGGCAAGCGGCGATAGAATCCATCGCTGAGCTCCGTTGCAGTGCAACTTGCACGCATCGCTACTGCTAATAGTACAGGTACTGGTGTCATGTACAGGTTGCCTTTGCGCAAAAGCGACGTCTCTTGCCGCGCAACGAGACCGCCGTGGTACAATACCGGTCACGCTGGTCCAGGATGTAGGACGAGCCCGCGTTGAGAAATCCGCGTGCATGCGGTCGTGTCTTGCTTGGTGGCGGTGCTGGCAAAAAGCTCACCAAGATTTTGCACGTTACGAGGGAAGACAGATACCGGTAACGGGTCTGTCAGGTCGAAAGATACTTAAACTGCAACGCGTGAGTTGCCTTGCTAATTTCGTTGGTGTGCGCGGGGCGGACCACGAGTCGATCCGTTGGGTGAGTCGCTGAGCCATTACTCGCGAATAGCTCACCAAGAGTGCAGCGAGTGAGTAACACACCGCGAGTCCATGGCGGAGCGCGGAAGCGGAGCGTTATTTATTCAAAGGGAGAGCGTTTTTAGGTGGAGCACCACTTCCGTTATGGCCACCGCGAGGACAGACCATCGCATCTGGCCTCTATGATACATTGTATCAGCTTGCGGTGACTGCAAATGACGGGCTGTCCTCGCCGTGGAGCGTGCGTCCAGTAAACCCCACGTCAAGTCGCCAGTGGGGCTTCCCGGCTTGAGCCGGCGCCATACGACAAAAGCTCGTCGCAAATTTGCTCGTCGCGCATGCAGCTGGCCAACAAGCATGCGGGTTGCACTTGTTCGTCTCAGAGGTCTGTGTGGCGCGCTGGTGCAGACAGATGCCCTGAGACTATCCGGATACTCAGCGACCCGCGTCGCCGACACATGGCTCCAAAAGCTCAGGCTGCCGTGGGTGAGTGGCGTGAATGAACGACGCATTCAAACTCCGTGTCCGCTCGCAGCGTCTTTCCAAGAGTTTGACGGCTCGGAAGCTCGTTTGCTGGCTGTTCCAGTAGAGCGGCAGCATGCTGTACGCAGTGGCCATCAACTTCACTGCCAAAATTATTGGCCACAACGACTGCAAGTTGCGCACGCAAGCACTTCGAACAAGTGATTGAGCATAGTTCATTCCCATGCAACGCGAGATTTGCACCCTATTGCTACCATCGACAACAGCCTTCCTCCACCTCTGAACACTTCAAAAGTGCATCCCAACTTTGGGTGTACAGCCCTCGAAGCCATGCACCAACACAGCCTAGTAGCCATTATGTCCGCGCCGTTTCGCTGTAACTTCAGCTCGTGTGTCAAACGCCAACTTCCTTTAAAGTACGACACTGTCTAAGTACGATACATGTGCACCACAGGAATGTATGCCACCAGCTCACTTTGTCAACGCATCAGCTCGTGATGGTGTTCGGCTCGATGCGCCACGCTGCCCAGCAGCTCCGTCACTCGGCCAGGTCCACGACCACCCGTCGCACCGTCGCCTCCACTTCCTCGTCCTTTGCTGTCGCTCCACGTGCCACGCCAGCCTTCGTACACGCTCGTACCAATGCTGCACCACTCGCTTCCATGCCGCAGCACGTCAAGGCGGACCCCACGGGAGTCGTGGCTGGCATTGCCATTGTGGGCGCACTCATTGGTGTGGGTAAAATGTGGTGGGACGCGTCGTCGTCTGGCCAGGCGGAACCCCTCGCCTTCCAGGAGATCCCGCAGGCGGAGCTCGCGCTCTTCTTTACGGAGCTCACGGCCGCCGTCAAAGAGCTGCTCGTACGTGGGATATGGGAGGTTGCTGCGGGTTAGAAGAAGTGTGATGCTGATTTTTATTTTTCTGACAGAAACAATTGCCGGAGCTGGAGAAAGCTGTGCGCAAGTACCTGCAGGAGAACAACCAGGAGCTCAGCGACACCCAGTTTAAGCAGGCAATTCTCCAGCAGCTGTATAAAATGATGGAGGACGTTGAGGTCCAGATCGTTGCCAAGCGTCAGTGGAGCCGTCAGAGCGTTGAGTTTGCTATGGAGAAGTACGCGCAAGACGCGGAGATCCTCAAACTTCAGGAGAACCTGAACGATCTCATGCGATCGTGAGTTGAATGTTATCCGCAATGGAGACAAATAGGGACTGACAATGATGTGTTGGCGCCAGTGTGTTCCCTGTGCCGGAGATCCCTGAGGACCTCACTGCCGACAAGACTCTGGCGATCCTGAAGGAAATGGTGGCCGGCATGGAGAAGGCCATGTCGGACATGCTTGCCCACGCCCGGGCGGAGGGTATTACTGATGCCCGAAAGGCTATGGACGAGTTCCAGCACTTGTACGTCGAACACGTTGAGCAGATGGCGCAAGCTCAAATGCAAACCAACGGCATTTCTCAAGAGGTGAGGTGAATGGTTTGATGGAAACAAGGTAACTATCCGCACTAACTTGTGTAATGCTCAGATTTTCACGATTGCTCTGCAGAAGTATCACACTGAGTGAACAGTTCCGACAGCAGGCGGAACAGATCTACGCGCACCAGGCGAACGCGTACGTTGCAGGTTGCTTTGTAAGGGTACCAAGAGTGTTAAATTGTTATGGTTGCTATGTTTGTGGTTTTGTCTGCAGCTTCAAGAAGATGGGTCTGCCAGTGGAGACGCAGTAGAGGGCTCGTTGCCGAGCCTTCAGTAGAATGAGATATGCGGACGCCTGAGCGCGGTGTGCTGTAGAGTCTGTCTTGAGCTTAATGCACTGTTCTCGTGGCGCTGTTAGAAGCACCGGTTGATTGAGCTATCGACGCAGTCATGCAATCTTTTCGTCACGGTCTCGTGATTTAATAATATCGGTGTATGTGGACCGAGGAGCTCGCTTTCGCGAAGGTTTTATACTCGCCCAACGGCGTAGCTCTTAATGAGGGCCTTTCACCACGTTACGGTGATATGCTCGTGCAGACAGGAGCTACAGTAGCCGATATGTAGTATTAAAAATAAAACAGCAGCGTAAACTTTTTAATTCGACAACCATTGTCATTTTTCAAAGAGAGTGAGTGCTGCTCCCAACTGGGTTACTACGGTGAATATCGGATCAGAATTTTACCTACCCCCTATACCTGATTCTAATTTATCCGTCCGGAGTTTTGTGTACCGGTATACCCCCACGTATACCCCGCTCCCGCCACTCATTTAGAAAAGAATCAGCGAGGGGAAATCGAAATGGGGCGCGATCTGCGTACTAAAACGGCGGTGCGGGCGCCGCCGCAGTCGCCACTCAGGGGCGACGCGGGCACCGACGCCTGCAGTGATGACGAGTGGATCGATTCGGCAGAGGAGACGTCCAGTGCGAGCAGTTACACGTCGCAGTCCAAGCACAGCCGCCCAATTGAGCCTCCTTCCAGTGTCCAGGATGGTGACGAGGAAACGGAAGCGGTGCCACTCGAGAGAACGCAGTTCGGCTCATGGAGGGAGCTGGATGAGTATACATGAAGGCAACGTACCAGGTACGCTATCGGAAGGCATTCGTCGCACGCATCGTGTTGCAAAATGAAGATGGGGCTCATATTGATTTATTTGTTATTGCTGTAGAGCTTCCGCGTGCGTAAAAACAACACGGTGGCTGCGAGGAACAAAATCATACGCTCGTCGGGGTCCAAGATGCCGTTGCTTCCGGAGGAGTGGGAGAACTACGGCAAGACGTTTGTATGCACACATGCGGGCAAGTACAGGTCGCGTGGTCAAGGAAAGAGGAAGCGGATACAATCAAGCGCCCTGGATTGCGATGCTCAGGTGAGTTTTTCTTTCCTTACCCAGTTGAGTGTCGGTTGGATGAAGTTGGGCTTTCGATGGGTACCAGTTGGGTGACGATTGGGTTAACTTGCTATTTGTGCTACTCTTTAGATCAATGCTTGCGTTCAGGTGTCGGATGGAGAATTTGTGTTGCCGATTACTTTGGCTAGGTTGGTGCACAATCACTCCTTGCACGAGCAGACATTCAGGCACTATCCGCACAACAGGACAGCGCTGGAACCGGAAGTGTTGGGCACCGTGAACGAAATTCGGAAAGCGGGGACCAGATAGAAACGGATCCTCAAGTACATTCAAGAGAACTCAGTCTGTCATCCGGAGGCTCAAGAAACGTGATAATACAGCACCGACAGGCGCAAAGCGCTTGAAGTTGTGGATGCTTGAGCTTTCCAGGAACCTGGGCATCTTGGTCGAATCTTCGTCGACTCTGTCGGAAACAAAACTATCGCCACATGCATCACGCTACAGACAAAGCATATTCGTGAGCTATTCGACAGATTTCCAGAAGTATTGATGATTGACGCCACGCATGGAACTAACGCGTCCAAGTACAAGGTCTTCTCAATTATGACCCACGACCCTTTCGGAAAAGGGCAGTTCGTACAACATGCAATTGTGCAAAATGAACGTCGTGCTACTCTGGACGGCGCTGGAAGAATTCAAGAGTAAACAACCCGGCATGGACTCGCACCAAGTGCATTTTGATCGACAAGGACTTCACAGAGAAGTCCGTGCTCAAGGTGGATTTCCCTGACGTGCTCGTGTTACTCTGTCAGTTCCATGTGATCAAGTATCTTCGAGAGGAGATTGCATCGGCGGCGTATGGATTTACTGCTTGGCAAAAGCAGCAGTTGCAGGGACTTGTTAACCTCATCGTGTACGGAAGGACGGAGCGGCAATTTAATCGGTACCGCGAGTACATGAGGCACATTATGGCTGTTGGGTCTGGTGGTGTGGCGCAAAGAGAGAGACGTCCGGGTCGAGTTGTTGCTGACACGGAGGAGTTGGATGCGAGTACTGATCAGTTGGGTGCTCGAAGTGGACAGTTGGGTTCTGGAAGTGACCAGTTGGGTGCTCGAAGTGGACAGTTGGGTTCTGGAAGTGACCAGTTGGGTGCTCGAAGTTATCAGTTGGGATCAGAAGACGAGGACGGTGATGGTTCGCCGAAACACCCATTTGAGAGCTATTTCATCAAAAATTGGGATAGGTGTCGCCATATGTGGTGTGGGTTTGAGCGGCAGAATGCAGTAACCATGGGAAACAACACAAATAATCGACTTGAAGCCTCGTGGAAACAGTTGAAAGACCTCGTCGATTCTTTCATGGGTGTAGACGAATGTATTGTGTCGATCATGTTCTACAAGACAGAAGAGGAGAAGAAGTTTACTGATTCTCTGTAGAAGCTGACTAACGTCCACAATCCCAAATACGACCAGGAGATGCAATTTTTATCGAATTTGATCAGTAAGCACGCGTGTGAACTCATTTACGAGCAGTACGTTTTTGCGACTACTACGGCCAAGTACAAGTTCGAAGAGATTGTACCTGATGTATTTTGATCCAGCAAGAAGCTGACGAGAAGGAGTCGCTTGATGAACCACGGAAAAAATACTCGGTCACGAAACGAGACTGGTCGTGCTCATGTCTGTTCATGAGCTCACGACTACTGCTGTGTCGACACGTTTTTTTCTTCGAAAAGCTCTTTGTATGGAGAATATAATTCCCACACAGATCATACATCCACGGTGGCTGCTGTCGTCACTACGTACAAGATCCGACATGCCACAATTCTCTGGAGAATCTTTCGCCGTGTCTCATGTTCTCCAAGATTCGAATACTAGAGCTTGGAACTCCAACCGCAAATTTCGAGAAACTAACGCTGTGGTGGCCTCTTTCAGTGAGCATTTGAGTGGTTTGAGGATGCGAGAGTACAAGACAGCTTTGAAAGCCCTCCAAGACGTTGCTTCTCTTTTCAATCACGGTGAATACACTGCAATTCCGCAGCATCGTGGTACATCTACTGGTGAACTTCCTACTGAAGCAAAAACTGAAGCAAATAAGGGCGACGCATCGATTAACATAGAAGGCGATGGATCGGTAGTCTTAATGGAGACGGAGGTAGTGTGTGGCGAACAGGGTGCAACCGAAGCACCTTCCCAGGGTTGCGAAGATGACAATGACGAAGGCTCAGCGTCAGATTCGGTGCAGACTACCCAGTTGGGTGTTGCATCGAGTCAGTTGGGTACTCATAAAGTTCGTTTGGGTATAGACGCAGCCCAGTTGGTCACGGAAAAGGCTGAGATGGGTGTGCATGTCCAATTGAACACTTTTACTGCTGAATCGAATGAAGCCCAGGGGCGGGCCGTTGATCTGAACGACGCGGATGATAGTTTTGAGCTTCAAAGCCCATCCAAAGCGAAAGGACGCCCCAAATAGAAACCCAAAGCCGTCAAGGCAAAGAGAAATCTTACCATTTCAATGGTCGAGGAAGACATCGGAATGCACGATAAGCAACTAAATCTCTTGGTGGTGAACGCGATTCTGAACAGCAGACCAACCTTCAACTCGTCCAAGGAAAACCTGCTCCAGTTTCAGAAGTTCGTGTTCGTAAGCAAGCCAAAATCTCCGATAGCTCACGAGATTTCAAAACTTCCTGCGAACAAACCCTTAGTGAGACAAGAAGAAATTGTTAGAATTTTTCGATGGATATGCTGAAAAAGTGGCACCTTGCACGTGCGATTTTGCTGAAGATCGAAAAAACATTGACTTGGATTAAATAGCTCGAGTTTTCGCAACGTGGCAACGCAAGTTTTAATATCAAAGAGAATCCAGAGCTGCCTACGATTCTTAAGAACATCCCCATTCTGTCAACGAAGGTAAGAATAATCGCTTTGCATTGAATATTCATTGTGTATTAATATGTTGGCGCTTATTGAGCAGGCAAGTGTGCTGGACCTCACTGTGAAAAAGTGCCTTAGCGACGATATAATGCAGATGGTGCTGACGAAGCAGTTTGGCTCCGAGTCCAACATCGTCGTATTGGATGCTGCAATCCTCGGCGTCGTCGTTGAAGGAACCATCAGTGCAGACAGACAAGCTATTCGGCGAGCACTGTCGGGGCTATCAAAGGAGAAGGTGCTTGTGCCAGTTAACTGTAACGGTAACCATTGGTGCTCTGTGATGATAGATCTCGACAAGGGCAAGATATTCATCTACGATTCTAGCGCGTCTTCCTATACGCTTGGGGCTCGCGCCGTAGCCCAAACGCTGGCCACCCTTCTACCAAGAGGCGCCGACATAGGATTTCGTGTTCAAAACTTCCAGTCGGGATTGGGAATTCAGACGGATAGCTACAATTGCGGAGTGTACGTCCTACTCGCTTTTGAGATGTTTTGCGGAGGTGAGCCGCTCGGCCATTTGGACAAGAAGACGCTGCAGTGTCTTCGATACCGCTATCTTTGCATTTGCGTGTAAGCTTAAGGTAGCTTATGTTGAGTAGATCGTCTTCTATGCCCACGATCAAATTTCAATGCACTAGTTAATGATACCATTGACTTCCTGGTGAGAGTGTCCACATGTTACTTAGTGAATGCGTGCGCTACTAGGCTACTTGGTGTATGTTTGTCAATGTTGACTCTGCCAACTCGGTGAATGGCCAACTTGGCGAATGGCCGACTTGGTGAATGATCATCACGGCTCCGCTTAAGTGCCAGTATACATCATTCGGCTATACATCTCCGCACCTTTACGCTCAAAGCTGACTCTATCGAATTGGGGGCCAATTGGGGTCACACGGGCGTCACTTGGGCGTGTTTGGGTGTCGGTTAGGTGTTGTTGGGTGTGATTGGGCACAATTGGCTCGTCTCAGATTTCTCAGTTGGGGGCAGCAACGCGTGCCTTTTCAAATGTCAATCTTATCTGATTTTTAAAGGATATTTTGATATTATTTTATTTACAATTTTTCACATTTTTTTCGGACACCCGCTAACATCATATTTCATAATGATACAGTTTATTAATAATTGCTATTGGCGATTTCTAACATGTAACGTTTTTTGTTTTTACTGGTACACAGCCTTTCACCCAGGCATCCCCAAAAATAGATTTCTTCAAAAATATATTCGTATTTTTCGTATCAATATTTTATTTTGGGAACTGTTTAATCTCAGAAGCGGAATTTATGTATCGCCGCCCAAACTTGCGGTAACCTATTTTGCAGGGCATCTCCCAGCCATTCCAAGTGCCGTGCGCGTATCCATCCATCCAGCTTTGACAACCCGGGTGAGCTCACAGACCTCATTTTTAACAAGCACTCAAGTGAACACCCTCCCCTGCCCGCACCACCACGCCACGATGGCTGACAACCTTCTCGCTGCCGCTCCCCGCGTCCGACATTCACACTAAGGCAGATAGCGGCCTTCTACTTCAAGCCCTGCTTGGACGACGAAGGCTTGGCTACGGGCTACTGCGCCTGCAAGTCGTGCGGCAAGTGCCTGAAGCATACGCCTCGGAGTGGGTACACCAATCTGTCCGATCTGGCCACCCCAACTACGAGAGCGACATGCGCGACGCTAGTGTCGCGGCAACTGGCACGCTATTGCCATGGGTGACCCAGAAGGCGTCTAACCGCTACGCTTGGCTGCGGTGGGTTGTGATGGGTAACTTACCGCTTTTTTGTGAGACGCGTCAGTAAGTATTCGCATGTTTATTTTAGGGCTAAATTCTGTGATTAATGATGTAAATGGTCTCATTGAGATTCGTCCTTCGTTCGCGACTTATCTTGGTAAGTGCATTGGGTTTGCTTTTATATGGTTATGGAGATTTTTAACATATTTGTGCTCGTTGTGTACCCCTTAATGTTAGAGTCGGATGCCGATATAGTGCACTCCGTGGCGTTCGAGCAGGCTGTGGTGAAAGTCCTTGCCAGTGAAGCGTCGCAGCTTTCGCTGGAAGAGGTGGCCGTTCTTGAGCCCTTCAAGCTCCGCCCGAGCAGTGTGACCACGGATGAGTCGCAACCTGAGGTGACAGAGGGCTTTGCTGATCGAATTTTCAAGCGGCGTAGAGTCCAAGTCGCGCCGGTCTGACCATTCCCCCGACGTATAATATGGTGGAGAGACTTTTCAGTGTCGCGCGTGCTGTGCTCCGGCATGAATGGCGCCGCCTCTCCCCAATGATGCTCGAGATGATATTGTTCCTGAAGGTGAACGATACCTTCTGGAACGTCGCTACGGTGGAGCAGTGTTGGTAGGTAGGTGACATTATACTGCGATAATTCACTGCGTCGTCTTCTCTTACTGCATTATTTATTTGGTTGCCTCCCGCGGCACTGACCGGTATTCATTTTTCTTGCTAGTGATCAGTAGAACTATATGATATTTTGGGGATGCCTGCTTTGACCTAACTGCAAACGGTAACAAAGAACACTCTATTCAAGTGGGCCTATAAGGAGTGGATGCAGTCTGCCGACACTATGTTCCTCCAACTTTGGAAGGAACCGTTTTCATTTGGTTGCGTTGGCCAGCGTCACAATAGAAAATTGATTACCAAAGTCGAGCTTAACATTTGCGCGACCACCGTTGGTACCTCGTGGTGTCCATATCGAATCTGCCGTTTTTAGCGCGTGAGGCTGCCGAGTCAGCTATCAACAGCATCTACGACATAGCCCGTAGATTGTCCGCTCTCTCACCACAAGAATCGACACGTATCCAAGAATGAGCTTCAGCATTCGAGACGTCAACTCCACGACATCCATCGAACAGCGACTGGGCTGAACATATACCTACGAGCGGCGATGCTCCATCGACTAGCGAGCCAGAGGACGAGTTGTACTTTAGAGCAAAGAGTCTGGGCGTACAACCGCGAATCGCTCAGATTTATCAGCCATACTGGCTGTGAACACTACGGTCAGTTCGACTTCAGCACCGGTCAATACTTTGCAGACGCACAAGTTGCTCAAGATCCCATGATGCCCAAGCTGATGAAATGCAGCCAAGCTCATTGTAGGGTAGTGTGAACACGGTGAGGTGCCAGTTGCTTCCTGTTGCCTCATAAGAAGCGGCTACGGTGTGGTTTTCCACTCTGCAACGGCACACCACTCCGGCAGATCGCGAACGTGTCCGGGCCGATGGCATCGTTATTGTACCCGTGAAGGGCAACTACAAGGGGGCAGACGCCGGGACCTTGTCATGCATCTACGGTTGGAGCAAGACTACAATTAACAAGACCCTCCAGGTTGCAGAAAGCGACTGGGTGCTTGCTGGACATGGGCAAAGGAATTAAGGTGACGTTCAAGCATCGATGCAGGCTCGGCTGTGCCAACGTGTTCAAGAAGCCGATACCACCATCTTACAACTTCACAAGGATGCCGAGAGTTACCTGTGGCTGCTACGCCGAGTGTTGCGTTGAAGAACTCGACGACCAAGGTCGAGATCATCGTGACGACCAAGGAGGAGCGAGCCAAGCTGCTGGTTCGCATGCAGGATGAAAATCTCGAGAGGGTGTACATACTTGTGTACGTCCTGAAACAACCGGGTGCAGTTCAAGCATTGATCAAGAGGCAGCGTCGTGGTGTGTGGAGGTCTGAGTGATATCCGATCGTCTGGACGCTCTCAGGCCGTGCTCCAATAGCGTGCATGAAGGCGCTTATTGCTGCAGGGGTTCTGGTGACGCACCGCCCCTGCTGCATGCACTACAAGATGATCGTGTACGTCTACAAGGATGGAAGGGTGTTTTGCTCAAGTGGATCCGCGAATTTGACCAAGCGTGACTGGGAGAAAAACGACGAGCACATCGTCAACATCGATGGTGAAGGAGGTAAGCGATATAATAGTTGTGAGATGTTTATTCAAATATGTAACGCTTATTTGCAGCTCTTCAGACCCATGTGTTAGCAGAGTGGCTAAAGGCCAACAGCTTCTGGTCCAGACTCAGCAACATTGGGAAATTGACGCGGGAAATTACTTTTCAGCGAGCCTTCGACCGGCCTGGAGTCGACGCATGAGATTACCCTGGCTGTCCTCGAAGCGGAAGGATGTGGCGATGCCTTTGACAGTTCTGATAATGTTTCGAACAGTGAGTAGGTCATGCCCTGCTGTTAAGGTGGCCGGGCGCTGGAGCGATGCTGAGCACAGCAGAATGATTGCTGGCAGCGCTCGCTATCCAGGTGACTGGAGGCGAATTGCAAGGCTCGTCAAACACGATCTTTACAGCAGACGCGCGAGGACGCGCGAAAAACAACAGGTAAGCGGAGAAAAAGGTAAGTTCAAATTTGTCAGTTGCTCAGCGACAAAGAATTGTAGAACCTACTACTACGGCACCACCGTCTACAGTGCGCGCGGAAATCATTTATTTTCGGTCCTAATTTCTATGAATCAAACGCAATGAATGTAATCTTCTAAGCCAATGATAAGCCGCTCTTTACAATTCTTTTGAGGTGCTGCTTGCTGCAATCCGACACGTGAGGGTGGAGCTACACTCCAAAATTCGCCTTTGGGGGACCAGGTCAAGCGCGGAAACGTTAGGGTAGGTGAGGATTGCGTGCTTAGTGAGATCTTTTAGAGATTAATTGGTAGTCTAAGATGCATTGGTGGACCCCTCACTATTTAGTCTTGTATCCTTCGAGCCGGTAGACCTCCATACAGCGTTTTTTCATCGATCCAACGAGGCTCTTCAACGTCGTCAACGGAATGTCATCCCAAGCTTTCTTGATGGCCTTCACGAGGTCATGCTTGGTGTCAAACTGCTTGCCGTTCAAGTACACTGCCCTGGCCAATATTCCCCACAGGTTTTCGATCGGATTTAAGTCAGGAGACTTAGCAGGCCACCACATTACAAATTCGAAGTCAATGGAGACGATGGCGGGCGCTATGCGGTTTAGGGTGGTGGCTTGCGATGTGTGAAAGACGCGTAATGGGCTTGTGTTGCGGCGTCGAGTCGGTGAAGAGAAGGTGCTCCCAAATAGTCTAGGCGGTTAGGATACGTGGCTTTCACCCACGCGACCCGGGTTCGACTCCCGGTTTGGGAATTTTGCTTCTCCACTCCTGCCGCTGCCTCGCACCGGATGGACGCGCTTTATGCTCGGCATCGCCGTGACAGGACAGTCAGTCACTGCTACGCGGCGGTGCTGACGTTGGGCGACCTGTGTGGCGCGTCACAACCTTCCAACGGGGTCGGGAAAAGCGTGGTGGCGAATTGGTGTCCCCAGACGTCTTCCGTCAAACAGCGCCCATGCTCACCTACCCTAACGTTTCCGCGCTTGACCTGGTCCCCCAAAGGCGAATTTTGGAGGTAGCTCCACCCTCACGTGTCGGATTGCAGCAAGCAGCACCTCAAAAGAATTGTAAAGAGCGGCTTATCATTGGCTTAGAAGATTACATTCATTGCGTTTGATTCGTAGAAATTAGGACCAAAAATAAATTTTGTCGTATGATTTCCGCGCGCACTGTACCAGAGTTCCTGCGCCGCCACAACCTGTCTTAGCACAGCCCGTTGCGTCGCCACAACCCGTCTCAGCACAGCCCGTTGCGTCGCCACAACCCGTCTCAGCACAGCTCGTTGCGCTGCCACAACCCGTTTCAGTACAGCCCATTGCGCCAGCCATACCATCCCATGTACGGAAACGCCCCTGTCGTCGCTCACCAACCGTACCCGCCTCCGTCGTACGAGAGCGTCATTCAGCACCAGTACCCACCGCAGCAACACGGGTATGTGGTTCAGCACCCATTCCCGTCGCCGTCGTATCCGTGCGTGGTTCAAACCCCGAATGGATACCCTCTTCCGCCGCTGTACTATCCCCAGCCACAACAACAAAGTCAGTATGTTCACGGTCATCCGCATGAGCTGTATCGTCAAGACCCGCAGCTGCATTATCATGGTCAACATCCACAGTAGGAGTAACAAGCGCACTGAATTTTAGGAATCCATTCAATACATCATTTTCCTTTTACGTGCACACATTTTTGGTTAATGATCCAACAGTAGTGCCGTATTTCTCGAAGCCGGCCATGAACCCATGCCAATGATCCGTCGGATCCGTTTCCACTCCAGCGATTCCAAGCCGGCTGCAGCCTCCATGCTGCAGAGTCTCCACTTGCATTCTCTCGTGCCGACGCTGAGCTTGCCTTTGATGATGGCAGTTGCAGCCCCTCTCTCTTTGTAGTCGCGTCGTTTCCCTGTCCATCGCCGGCGTCCCGCCCATAAACAGACCAAACGGCTCAACTGCGGGTGCGGGTGCACGGCATGTAACTGCACCTCTGGTGCCATATACGTGGTCAGCGTGCGCTCTAGCTGTCCATGATGCACCTCTTGTCTGCGAATTGGCCCCCTTAATGGTCGTACTAATCAGTGCCACGGTGTTGGTGTCCGTGATCACCTTCACTACCACCGGGTGATCGCTTGGTGTCGCGTGTAACGTCACCTCGTCAGGGTAGAGTTTCCTCCGCGCTAGAGCAGGGTAGTTGACCAGCAAATTCAGCGCCAAGTCCGCCGCCTTCTCCCATTGGTTTTCCGTAGCCGCTCTGCCACCAAATTCAAACTCTAGCTGTCCTTGAGCTAGTCTGTGCCAAGTAACCAAATCACGCAGCAGCTTGTGTTTGAGGTTCTGGTGTCCACTAGCCTCCACCAAGGTGGCTCTGTTCCCAGAGCGTGCATATACATGAAGCGTCGAGATGTCCGCATATGGAAGCCACTCTAAGTGAAGGGTGCTGTTCGCCTCTCCAGAAACCAGCCCGTTCCGCAATTCAAAGTCCCGTGGCCAGTCCTTACAATCCACTCCTAAAGTCGACCCCCTCCAGTGCAGCTGTTACCCGTAGTGTCGTGATCTCGTACAGCTTGCTGAGCTGACCGAACTAGCTCGGCCTGCTCAGACTGTTTAGTGCCTGCACATGCCAGCACCGTTCGGCCCATTCGCCATAATGTGGCTTTCCGTTGAACTCCTGATGGTGCGACCGGCGTAACCTCAGGTGTGATGTACACTGTAGGCGCTGTGCCCTGTCCGCCATTGTGAAAGAGTATGTATCCCACAATGTGAGCTTCCTCTCAGCCCAGCGATGCACCGCCACCGCCGCCATTGCATAAGTTCAGCCCGCAAATTTGGCATCGCTAGTCCATCCACCGTTCTTGGTAGCGCAGCCAGCGCCGAATCCACCCAGGCCCGCATGCCCAGCACATCCTTCTCAAAGATCCCGTGCCAGACATAGTTGCGAATCCTAGCAGCCAACTCGTTCACCGTTACCGTCGACGGTCACGCGTGTCGCGCTATGTACAGTAAGTTAGGGATCACTATGGCTGCTGCCACTTGGCTGCGTCGATCAACGGTGAGGGCCTTCTGACTAGCAATACGGAGCCGTACCTCCAACTTCTTGATAGCGTTTTCCCAAGACGCGTCCGCCGTCACCGCGCTGCCAACCTGTAGCCCCAAGTACCGGCATGCTACAGCTGGTGCCTGATAGTGTAGCGCCGTTGGCAACACCATGTGAGGATGGGGGGAACTGCTCCACCGTCTCAAACTCCATGCCTTCTCGACGTATGATCCGCACAACAATAAGCTATGGTGCCCACACCCGGCGTGTGTACATTTGACCGACGTGATGCTGTATCATATCTTTTGGGAATGCGAGGCGGCACGGTTGCTTAGACGACATTTCCTGCGGCCGTGGCACAACATTGGGCTACAACAGGCGGGCATTGAATCTGCTATCTTTGGTCTGCGCTTACATGCTATCCCGACTTGGAATGTGGGAAGTGATGTAGGAAGTGAGGTCGATCACGATGGATCCACATGAGCAACTCACGCAGGTTGTCCACGCGATGACAGAGAGTTGCTGGAGACTGGGTGCGGCACAACCACTTTGACCCGCTCAACAACGTCACCGACGGACACCACACAGCGGTCTTCAAGAACAAACTAAGACATGGATACGCTACCGTACATTTGTACACTAGCATGGAGTGTGCGCCGGAAGTGGGCGAAGTGGCGCATAGATTACACGGAGGGCACTAGGACGAACGGGGAGGACGGACGTCTGCAATTGACAGTGGCAACCGACCACATGTATTTGCTGTTCTTTGGTGGCCGGGTCAGCGGAATGACGAAGACCGCGGCAAGCAGGGCAGTTGTAGTGCAAGTTGGAGGCGTCAAACGAGCAACCCAGGTATGTTGGCTGAGTTCTATGTCCTACGCGACTAGGAACGCCACTGCTCCAAATGCGAGCAGTCTGGGCCTACTTAATGGATTAGCAGAGTGTGCGCGAAAGCGGTACTCCCCTCTGCATGTGATTGGAGATGCGGCGAATGTGGTTGCGCAACACCGGAGGCGAACCCCCCAACCCCAGTGCTGCAAGCGGCTTACTGGAAGAGTCGGCGCATCATTAACCGTCTGAACATACCGGGATGGCACATTCACCTAAGGGACAACAACCGCAAGGTGGATTCGTTAGCGAAGTTAGCCATGGCCTGAAGCACGAGCGTGCAGTGCACACTGAGTGGAGATCAGGAACGAACCGGACAATGGGAGACGCATGGGGCATTCTACCGTGGATCGGGAGAATGGAAGACATGGCACAAGCGGATGTCATGGCCGACTGCCAAAATGGAGGCCGGCGCGGGACGGGGAGACGCAAGTATGGACCGGGAGATAGCTAACAGTTCTCATAGGGGCAAGTGTTAGAACTGACATCAGAAGTCGTTAGAATATCTAAGTGACATCAGTGTACCTCACTGAAAAACAAAACTAGCTGGATGTATGGAACGCTGTACATTACAGACTGGCACGCTATACACTATACACGTGCGCACTATACACTAGAACGCTATACATTACAGACTGGCACGCTATGCACAGTCGAGCGCTATGCACTATAAGCTTCCACTGACACGATCAATAGCTCGAGTACTGCATGCTTAGCTGTGACGAGCTGTTGTGATCAGTACAGTATACACTAGCGCAACGCAAACTACACGAATGTTAATCAGCAGTGCTACTACACATCCACTCTTTTGTAGATGCGGTCGCGCGCTATACAGTAAATACTAAGCACCGTTTACTGGTGTTACATGCACCGAAAGATGCTACCCTGAGATAATAGATACACGCAGTACTATTTAACATTTTTAACATGTAAATATACAAAAACTCGCCGCAGCGAAGCGAAGGCTCCTCCAACAAACCATGTCTACAGCGTCCGCGTAGCGGTCGCCCAGAGAGCTAGTTACTTTCATTATACTATAGTACAGCCCTTCGAGACGGTTTCTAGTACTCATATTGCGTACTCTACAATAGTATGAGTACTGCCAAAACAAAAGTGGTAGTGGTGGTAAGTAGTACAGTTGTGTAAACTACTATTTCCTCAAATACTATTAACTATTTGATCAAAACGTACTACGTAGAACTAAATATGTACTCATGTATGGTAGAGTTCGTAGTGCCATTTTTTAATTTCAATTTTCATTTTAAATGAAAAACATTTCGATTCAAATCGTTCCTATCAGTATCGCCTAATCAATATAATCCAAAAATGACGACGAATGTCAATCCATTTTTCTATAAAAACTTTGCTCAAATCTCGACCAATCAATTGTTCAAAAGCTCTTAAAAATTGCCGATAGATATGTCCCGAGGCTACTAAACTGATAATTTGCCTTAGGCTATGGGGTTCCAGCACTTCATGTCGAGCAGATGGCGCAAGCTCAAATGCAGACCAACGGCATTTCTCAAGAGGTGCGGTGGATGCTTTGATGGTGGATGTAAACAGCTAATTTTCCGGCGCTAACTTAACCAATGCTCAGGTTTTCAAGATTGCTCTGCAAAAGTATCACACCGAGAGTGACAACAGGCGGAGAGATCTACGCACACCAGTCGAACGCGTACGTTGCAGGTCGCTTTGTAAGGGTACTGTGAGTGCTAACCTTGTTATGGCCATGTGTGTGGTTTTGCCTGCAGCTTCAAGATGATGTGTGCCAGTGGAGCACTGAAGGCTCTTGTTGAGCCTTCAGTAGAAAGAGATACGCGGACGCCTGAGCGCTGTGTGCTGTACATGTAGAGTCTGCCTTGAACATAGTGCGCTGTTCTCGTGAGTGCTGTTAGAAGCACCAGTTAATTGAGCTATCCACGCGGATTGTAGTTTTGTCGTCACGGTCTCAAATTGCGACTGCTATAAGATCATGCGGTCTTCTATTCTGCGTGTCGGTATCACTGCTATCCGGTCTGCTCTCGACGGTCTTAATTGAAGTTATAAAGCGTATTGACTTGAGTCGCGATCGAAAGTGGGAAGAATTGTTCTGGCTTATCACCTAGCGAACGCGTTCGTGCTTTTCCCTCAGTGAGCTGGAGTAAAACGTGATCCATACGAGAAGCAGCACAGTACCTGAGTACATATCGTATAATACTGGGAGATAGGTAGCGAAGCTAGCTATTGGGAAGCCCAACGAGGATTATTTGACGTCAACTGGGTCAACGTTCGTGCAACATGAGTGTGTGGTCAACACATATTTTGCGTGTTCAACAAAGAGTGAATTTAGAGTCAAGCCTCGACTGAGTGTGAACGAGCGAGCTTGTTGGACTGAAGGTATATTCAGTGTGTAGAGTGTAGTGTGGGAGCCCGTTGAGTCGACTCGACAGGTTCAATATTTAGTGTGAACGAGCGAGCTTGTTGGACTGAAGATATATTCAGTGTGTAGAGTGTGAGCCCGTTGAGTTTGAGTGTCGTGTGTGTGAGCTCGATGGGTTTGTTGAGTGTGAACGAGCGAGCTCATGGAAGCTCAAGACAAGTTCTGTGTTGAGTGTGTGCGCCGAAAGTGTAACGTTGTGTAAGCCGTCGAGTAGGTTGAGTGTTAATGAGTGAGTACATGGGAGATGAACTGTGTAGTGTGCGCAGGTTGAGTACGATTGCGTGCACAAATTTAATATCGGCGCAGGGAATATGTGAGCCTATGCACGGTGAACTCGACACCATGCACTGCGACAAGAGCTTCGAGTACGCGGGCTTTCGTGAATACCAATGAATAGGGGTGAAAATAAATTCCATCAATGCCAACGCCACGCCTAATATTATTCTATCTCCCAGACTAAACAACGTACCTAGTTTCGATCTAAGGTATTGTGACCGTTGCGTGCTCGATATCAGCTTCGTGCTCAGCAGATTGCTTGAAGTGAAAGCTAATGTCCTGAAGCTTGGGAACAAGTAGACATCGCTGCACCTGTCACCAGTAACTTCTTCACGAGGTTGCAGCCCCAATCCTACATCGCGTCCTCTCGCTCTGCATTGTCACACAACAGTTCACCCCATGCAAGACAACAAGCAGTCGATTTTTGAAGAAGCAGCAAGAGTTGTCCGTCTTGTTGATTTCGCTTAGGTCACCCCGCGCGTTGCCACGCAGAGATCATCGCCCACCACAATAATGCCAGAGTCTCAGCAATCCCCGCAAGGAGAAAAAGCCCGAAGTCGTTACGCCGCAGCGACTTACTTGTTGTTGCCGAGGATGCCGACCACGATGCCGCGACGGCCCGTGGTCTTGGTGTGCTGGCCACGCACCTTGAGGCCCCACCAGTGACGCAGACCACGGTGAGCGTAGATCTTCTTGAGACGCTCGTAGTCCTCGCGCCACTTGCCCTGCAGGTTGTTGGCCACGACCTGCGAGTGCTTGCCCGTCTTGAAGTCCTTCTGTCTGTTGAGGAACCAGACGGGGATCTTGAACTGCAGCGGGTTCTGGATGATGGCCACGACGCGCTCAATCTCGTCGTTGGTCAGCTCTCCGGCACGCTTGGTGATGTCCACCTCGGCCTTCTTGCAGACCATGATGGAGAAGCGGCGACCCACACCCTGGATGGCGGTCAGCGCGACCCAGACCTTGCGGCGACCATCAATGTTGGTGTTAAGAATACGCAGAATGTGCTGGAAGTCCGGCCCGATGACAAGCGACTGCGGAGGCACAAGAACAAGGTCGTTAGCGTCCGTCTTCGCTGCGTCATTGGGCTGCTGGGACAGGGAGGCAATCCAAGGGGTGTCTGAAGATGCTCCTGCTGCGCTGTTTATTGCTGGCCTTGGCTGATGTCGGTTGCCTCCCTGTCGAGTGGCTCACTAGACGTCACTAGGGGCGGGATCACTTACCATGGTTAACGAATGCTTTTGCTTCTGGCGGTGGGAACAAAGTGGAAGGCTTTTGGGGCGTGAGCTGGCTGGTGTAGATCGTCACTTGATTCCACTATGCCCGTGCAAATGACTGGCAGTCGGGACTCGCGCCACGCGCAGCCAGTAAAAACAGCGGACGTAGTTTCAGCCACTGACAGAGCGTATTGCTCTCCCCTTTTCATCCAATCCCTAGAAACCTCTAATATCATATATCCTTGCGTAGGATATCATATCTGACAGGTGTCGTACCGTGCTCCCTTGAATATCGTGTCCCTCTATTTGAAGCCTCCAAGATCCCCCTCAGTAACAGCAAAGATTCATCGAGTATGACCGAC
Organism: Phytophthora hibernalis; assembly: GCA_012656075.1. Lineage (NCBI taxonomy): Eukaryota > Oomycota > Peronosporomycetes > Peronosporales > Peronosporaceae > Phytophthora > Phytophthora hibernalis. The sequence goes on from JAAKBF010000010.1 coordinate 150,444, forward strand.
TTCCGCCGCACGCAGAACACCTTCGGGGATGCCTTCCCGACCAACGAGCAGCTGCACGGCGGCTTCAGCTTCGACAACTGCCGCCGCAACGACCTGCTGCTGAGCCAATCAGGTGGCAAGCAGAAGCTCAAGGCCACCAAGACGGGCACCACCATCGTCGGCGTCGTGTACAAGGCGCGTCTGCAGTCAAAAAAGAAACTGTGACATCTTATAAATTTACTGACTATTACATTATTAATTGTGCACAGGATGGCGTGGTGCTGGGCGCCGATACGCGCTCCACGGGCGGCTCCATCGTCATGGACAAGAACTGCGAGAAGATCCACTACATTGCACCCAACATCTACTGCTGCGGAGCTGGTACGGCTGCTGACACGGAGAACACGACGGCTCTCATCTCGTCCCAGTTGGAGCTGCACCGTTTGGTTAGTAGAAAGAAAATATTTCGGAGGCTTTTTCATGCTGACAATGTGGTTGTTGCTTGTAGAACACGGACACGCAGTCGCGGGTGGTGACGGCCATGACGCTGCTGAAGAAGATGCTGTTTCAGTACCAGGGACACGTGTCGGCTGCTTTGGTGCTGGGCGGCGTGGACGTCACGGGTCCGCACCTGTACTCGGTCTACCCGCACGGCAGCACGGACAAGCTGCCGTTCGTGACCATGGGATCCGGTAGTCTGGCTGCTATGTCGGTTTTCGAGTTCGGCTACAAGGACGACATGACGGTGTGTATATGCAGAGTTAACGGTTGGGATCGAAGGTTCTGACGTTTTTGTTTTTGTTTTTAGGAGGACGAGGCGAAGAAGCTCGTGCAGGAGGCCATTTTGGCCGGCATTTTCAACGACCTGGGCTCGGGCAGCAACGTGGACCTGACGACCATCAAGAAGGTGAACGGCAAGGTGGAAGTGGTCAAGGAGATTAACTGTATCACGCCCAACGAGGTGTCGGACCTGCGCTCGCAGATCAACCGAGACATCGTCACGCACATCCCGCGCGGAGCTACTCGTACGTGACTGTGCGTTGTCGGAGGTGGTAGTGAAACAACTAATTTGTGTGCAACTTGTGCCAGGTGTCCTGAGCTCCAAGACAGAGCTCTTCCCCGCCAACGTTGTCGTCGAGGAGGCCACGCCCATGGAACTGTAGACGCAGGTTATCGCTCCCCTGGTATCTTCACGTGATACGTAATTGCGAAAGAAAATGCACGTGAATTCCTGGCGAGCAAGTGTCTACATTGACAACTTGTTTCATTCTGTTAGCAGGTCAACTCCAAACGAACTACGTACAGCTTAGTCCTCCTTCACTTCGGGCATGATGATGTCCGCCGTGAGCTGCAACTTCTCTACAACATCCGTGGGGATGGCAAACGTCGGGTGGATCTGTCGAATGCCTTCATACTCTGTATGCGTCTCCTTCTCCCGGTCAAAGTATCCTAGCATGCAGAGCCCGGCGATGCCGAAAAACGTGTGGAACACGTCGGCCACATTTCCAGGTCGATCAGCAATACCGCCGTCCTCCGGGTCCTGACATGCCAAGATGAACTGGATGAGCTTCTCCTTGCTGATCCAGTCGAGCTTGCCGATCATGATGAGCGACGAGATGTTCCACCAGCTGTAGCACACGTCCGCCTGCTTCTCGGGGCGGCCGTTGAGTCCTCCGGAGTCGCACTGGCGCTCACAGAGCCACCATCCGAGCAGCTCGGTATCCACGTACTGCTCCAGTGCAAAGCCCAGTGACAGAGCCCCCATAGCCGTGAAGATGTGGCCTCCGTGCGACTCGCAGCCCGGCACGTTGCCAAAGCCGCCGTCAAAGTTGCGACACGAGTCCACATAGGCCACCGCCTTCTCCACGTCCACAAGCTCCAGTTTGTCCAGGATCTTGAGCGCCGACAACGCGCAGTACGTGAACTTGGTGTCGATCTCCGTCCACTCGTCGCCCGCGAACGAGCCGTCGGACTGCTGCAGCGACGCCACGAAGGCTGCGCACTTGTCTCGCTGGATGCGGTCGAGGCCCCCGATCATGGCCAGCACCAGCAGCGCGTGCAGCGTGTACAGCAGGTGGCGGTCGTGGCCCACGTTACCCGCGAAGCCTCCGTCCGCGTGTTCGCACTGCAGGATCCAGTCGATGATGTCGGTCGGCCCCATGTCCTGCTCGCGGTTCAGCAACGCCATGGCGCCCACGCCCCAGTACAAGCCGCTCACGCGCATGTGCTCTGTCATGCACGACTCGAAGTCCTCCTTCTTGTTCTTGAGCCCCACCAGGTACCGCACATGCAGCGCCACGTCGAAGGCCGGCGGCGCCGACTTGCTCTCGTCGTCCGAGCTCATTTTGAAAAATGCGGGGTTTAAACCAATCAAGCGATGGGTACATTTTATTATACCCAATCACGAAAGGGCTACAAACTCTGAAGATGGCTACATGTGATAGTTGCCTTTTTGGGGCGATGGTATTTTATTTTTGCAGTGTATGTTCTAGTAAGTTGTTAGGATCAGTTCCTTTTGCGTGGTGAAGCGAGGGACATCATGTCGTAGCGGTCGTCCACCATGCTGTGCAGTAGCACGTATCGCTCGCGTCCGACGCCGCGCGAGTTGTTGTTGGTCTCGGTTGTGAGAGACAGCACCTCTTCCATTGTGTACTTGAGCTGCTTCCGGTAGCGCGGGTTGTTGGCGCAGACCGAGTCGATCGCCGCGCGTCCCTCTTCCATGAGCGCCGACGACATCTCCCGCACCAGTGCGAACGGCAGGTCCACCGAGAGCACCTTCATGGCCTCGTCCCCGCGAGACGAAAAACTCGACGAGATCCACTTGGACACCCGACGCGTGACCTTCTGCGTGTCGAGCTGATAGTTGCGGTAATTCCTGTCTCTGGACTGGTACTTGGCATCGACCACCCGCACGTCGAAGATGGGCTGCAACGAGTTGCTACCTGACGACGAGTTGCCACCACCGCCACCGCTGTTGTTGCTGTTCATACCGTCGCTGAAGTGGTTGTTGCCACGACCACCACCAGCGGCAGTATCACTATGCGAGGCTTTGCCAGACGTTGCCAGCAGCTCGCTGATGTACTCTGGCAGCGATGTCACGTTCGCCACCACATCCGCTTCCGAGTGGCTTTTCACAGCTCGAATCTTCACCTGCTGCTTCTCTTTCATCAAGTGCTTCTGTACAATCACCATCCACTGCACATTCTGCTGCGCGCAGTAGTCTTCGAGGTCCTCCAGGTGCAGCGGTTCTGGATGCAGGTAATCTGCACCGATTGCCTGCCCCCACAGCAGCATCGCGATCTGCATCCGGAACAGCATTGTGTCTGATGCCTTACCAGCCGAGCAAATCAAGACCTTACGGCCGCCCGTCAGCACCTCCGACGCTGGTGACTTGAATTCCAGCAACGCTGAGCTCATGGATTCAGCGAGCAATGACACTATCTTGTCGATAGCGAAGCGCACACCCATTGCAGCGACCGACGAGGCTTTTGCGTATGCTGTCGTGAGCTTGAAACGCGACATCAGTGCATCATAACGTCCACCTTCAGCGACGATAATCTGGTTGTCGGTCGACGCGACCAGCAGTGAGGCGGATGTGTCACCAGTGTTGCCGCCGCACGTGGTCTCCCGAGCAAAATCGCCTGGAAGATAAAACCTGATGTATACCGCTCGGGACGCGGACTCAGCCCCAAATCTAGACGTGTACATACCGGGCCCAACAACTGAAGAAACTGCATACCCTGCAGCAACAAGCGCAGAGAAGTAATGCCCTCGTTGATGTCCTTGACAATGCGACGCAACTGCGCATCGCGCTTCTGGATTTGCTTCCGGTCCACTGAAGATGCCGCACTTGGATCACTGTCCGACGCAGACAATGAATCATGGTTTGCAAGCGCCCGATTCTTTGCAAACAGCTTCTGCACCTCCAATTTAATGATGTCGAGCGACGTCAAGCAGTCCTCGGGTAACAAGAAAAGGGTTTCAGCGCATCGATGGCACTTGCCGGTGCTCCATAATGCTTCATCCGCTTCGCGACAAATTTCCAACGACCCGGCTTCAGGCTTGGAGCCTGAGTGGACGGTGAGCCAGCGTGCACGTAGAAAGAAACTTCGTTCGAAAGCAGCCGTAGCACCTCGCGACGGGCACTTGTGGGAACGCGACATAGATCAAGGATGCCACGAGTCATCCGGGCGTCATTGAAGCGCATGTAGTAGGATCCTAGGCAGCTCGGTAGCGCTTTGATCACGCCTGACACGACTTCCAAGCCTTCCAGCTCCAAAAACGAAAAGAACCTCCATCATCCCAAATGATGTCGAAGTCAGACTCGGTAAATTCGCGCGGGTGGCCACCCGCAACGCTTTTCCGGTAAACGCGGCCAAATTGAAAGCATTTCAGCCGAGACACATTGTGTCGAGCCACGAAGCGAGCAAGTCTCTCTGTCAGATCAAATGGAAGCGATACTGACACACCATTGCCATCTAGCATCAACGAAGCGTTGGGCGCGGCGTTAAGAGTGATGCCATTAAAGCTCTGCTCTGAAAGACGTGGCATAAGCAGCGGCGTAGACATTTCAACAGCTCCATGACGCTCGAAAACTTTCTGTAAGAACACCGAGTAACATATTTGGTTCAGAAACAACTCAGCGAAGCACTAATGCAATAACTGTTTACCTGTAGCACGTTCCTGACGTACGTTTTCGTGCGCAATTGGGTCTCGTAGCTGCGCATTTTGACCGATTCCAAGTGATCATAGGTGTAGTCGACGTGATTAACTGGTTCCTGTGATACCAGCGCGTCAATGAGCTGACCGAAAAACTTGCCCTGCGGGTTTGCGAGCGTTTCCAGCGCCTCGCGAAGGTAGGATCCTTCTATCTCTATCTTCGCGGGCAACAAAGGGCTTGCCAGTAGCTCCTTCGCATTTGGCCGCTTCGACGGATCGCGCTCGCAAAGCCACAATATAACTTTTTACATCTTCGGACTCGCTGAAAGTTGCCGGTAGCTCATGTTTTTCCCTCAGGCCAGTGAGTGCCTGTGCACGCTCCATCAGCGTGGTGAAGGGTGGTGACCACATTTCGAAAAACAGGATTCCGAGTGAGAATAAATCTGCTTTCTGGTTATACCGCTGGCCCTCTCTTTCTTGTTCAGGGGCTCGGTAGAACGCCGTACCAACTCCAGCGGTAATATTGCCATCGATCACATCGGCCGACATCGTAGTCATCAGGTTACTGTCGTGTTGTACACTTGATCGACCGACGACTCGGGTACTCTCAAGTTCTCCAGCTTCAGTCGCCCGTACAGCTCAGCAGCAGAAGACCCGGTTGACTCGGATAATATCGCGCCAGTCACAGTTTCGTTTGGAGGAGAAGAATCCTCGTTACTACCGTCATCTTCCATGGCTTTAGGAGGCCGAACTGCGAGACCAAAGTCTCCCAACTTCACAGTTCCTTCAGAGTCCAGGAAAACATTGGGTGGCTTAATGTCACGGTGAATAATACCCTGTCGATGAATGTACACGAGGGCCTCCAAGATTTGTCGGAACATCGTCCAGATCTTATCGGGGTCTTTCCACAGTGCTCCTTTATCAATCACCTCTCTGAGAGCGTTGCCCTCACAGTACTCCATCTGAATGTACAGTTTCTCAAACTTCCGCTTTCTCTCAGGAACAGGGGTTTTATGGGGAAGCGCCTTACGGCGATAGTCGCTACCTTCGTCGTCGCTGGAGTCATCCACGACTTCCATTGGAGCTTCTTCCAAAGTTTCCCAGTCGAAGCCATCATCTGGATAGCTCTCCGACGCAAAGCGATGCGAAGAGAGTTGGAATGAATGGCTATTACTTCGTATGCTGCGGTTGTCATGGCGAGACGTCGGCCATAGCCCTGTGCTGCTCCCCATTGTGCCTAACCAGTCGTCTTCGTCCTCGTCTGTGGAGGTCATAGCCCCCAATCCGTCTCCAACGCCAGACGAAAGGCTTGCATCGCCATACAAGTCTTCTTTTTCGCTTAGAACGGCGCCACTCAGCAAATCCTCTTCGTCGCTTAAATCACTGTCTTCAAGACCCGAGTCCTCTTCGTCGTCACTAGACATTCCACTTTCGCCTTCAATCCATGCCTGGAAATACCGCACAATATGGCGGTGCTGCATTCGAGAAATGGTCTTTACCTCGCGTAGGATTTTCTTCTTCATGGTTTTATCGTCCGGGTCCAGCTTCACTTTCTTCACCGCGTAAATCTGTCTATCCAGGCGGTTCCGTACCTTCACCACTTCACCTCCTCCTCCGCGTCCTAGCAGCCCCAGCTCCTTAAAATCACCGTGATACCTCGAGTGATATCGTTCCGCAGCTGCAACCGCGTCCAAATCCGACGTATCCGAGTCCGAGTCGGACAGACTCGACGAGCTGCCTTCGCGTCTCGAGCTCGCATCCGTCTGCTGCTCGTCGATACTCGATAAACCCTCTCCATCGCTACCACTGTACTCTCCATCAATACTCGCCCGATGTCTTCGCCTCCTCCGCCGCGTCTTCTTGATTGTCTCTCGTTTCTTCCTCTCGGCGTCGATCAGCGCGATAATCTCCTCGTTCTTCGCGCGCGCTGCGCCTCCTGCTCTTGCTGCAGCGCGTCCTCCTCCTGCTTCTCTCTCGTCTCTTGATCCTGCTGTCGAGTCATCATCTGGTCGAAGAACGACGACTGGTCCTTCAGGTGCTCCTGGATGAACTCGGTGGCGAACACCACGAGGTCGTACACGACGGCGTCCCCCACCTTCTCCAGGGCGAGCGCCTCCATCCCGCGCTGCAGCTTCTGCGTCTCTGTATCTGACAGTCCGTGCTTGGGCTCCACCGTGATATTAGGCGGCTGTTGGAGCGGGTACGCGCGCGCCAAGTCGAAGTGCAGCAACACTTCGGCCGTCGTGGCCGAATCTGGTGTGGCTTCGCACGCCAACCGAATGGCGAAAATGTACGAGTAGAGCGGCGTGGCGCTCTGGCTTATGAGGTCCCGGTCGAAGATGGCCTGCAACACCTCCAGCTCCTGGGCCTGTAGCTCTCGCGCCTCGGCCAGCGTGGCAGCGTCATACGTGGCGGGTGCGTCTTGGACGCGCGTCTGCAGGGCGGAAAACGGAGCGTTCCGAGTGGAAATTTAGCTTGTTAGATGCAGTAGACGCAGGTGCACACACCTACCTCTCTTCTTCCCCTTCTTGCGGCCCATGGACCGGTACACACCTGCGCGTAGAAGGTCGTGCTACGCTGGACTTGTGTGCGCCGATTCTAAATGAATCGTACTTAGCGAAGTGTATCGGCGATGGAGGACGTGGTTGCGCGGATCAATGAGCTGCATCCCGAGTACCGGTATGCGTTCGTGACGTCCAAGAGTGGAGCGGGTAAGACGTACTTGTCGACTCAATTGGAGGGGTATAAAGTGTTGGAGCTGGATAAAGTGGTGAGAAGCGTTCGAAAAGCGTTCGGCTTGGAGGAGCACGCGGCGTTCCGAGTGTACAAGAACACGCTGTTTGAAGCTGTCACGGCGGCGTTTGTCGAGAGGATTCTTCTTTGAGAGCATCGTGGCAGTGGAATTGTGGTGGAAGGAGCTATTGCAGACGCAAATTGGTCAAGAGAGTCTTCTCGGGAAGTACGCGGCGTTCACGTTTGTGTATCTGCATCCGGTGGATGTGGACGCCTACGTGATGCGGATGATGAAGCGCTTCAAGCAGGACAAGGAAAACAACACCCGCGCACTGGCGGTGTGGCCTCACGTGACCCCGGATATTGAAGTCGTGAGCGACGACTCACCTGAACTCAAAGAGTTCATGGTCAAGATGACCCGCTGGTCGATTGCCAAGTCGGCGCAGCGCTACAACCACTTTGAGCAGAACGGCCTCGACATGATCCGCGTGGAAGTGTAGATGGCGGTGCTGGTGATGCAGATAATTGACAAGACACGCTTTGGTTTGTTGGTGCGTTTCAGTAGGAGAGGATAAGGCGTTCGCCAGTCGAGATTCTCGTTTCGATAGAGTTTTGCGCGCGTGAAAGCCTATCCATGTAGGAATCCTCACTGCGCCACTAAACAAAGATGTCGAGCGACATGCTGGTCGAGATCAGCTCCAAACATGTGCAAGAAAGCGATGTTTATGAAGAAAGCCAACAAAAGCGTGATGATGAAGACCGTCACTCACTTGTTAGCTCAGAAGGAGGCTGGTCATCCTGCATGCCACAAGAAAACTTTTGTCCTTGGCGTTTACGAGGAATGTCGACGAATGCATGATGATGAAAATCGCCACTCACATTTACCGCCATGACGACGTCGAGTCCCCTCCCCTACTTTGCATCGCTTTGTCAGCAGCTGGGTCAGGCTGACTCAGACTCATTTCTGAATTTGCTGCCTCGTGCACACCAAGCAGCACTCCCCATCCCCCAACGGTATCAAGAAGATCATGGTCGCCGCTAAGATCCTCGTGGGTCTCGTGGGCTTCGGCACGGGCTCGAGCGTCTTCCACGCGCCGCTGCTCATGAGTTCGGGCGAGTTCGAGCTCACGCACGTGCTGGAGCGTTCGACCAGCAAGAGCCAAGTGCTGTCCCCTGCGCCTACCATCGTGCGCTCCATGGACGAACTTCTGGCCACGGACGTGCAGCTCGTGGTCATCTCGACGCCCACGACGGTGCACTTCGAGCAAGCCAAGCAGGCCATGCAGGCCAAACGCCACGTGGTTGTGGACAAGCCGCTGTGCGTCACGGCGCAGCAGGCCGAAGAGCTCTGCGCCGTCGCCAAGGCCAACGGCGTACTCTTCTCCGTGTTCCAGAACCGCCGCTTTGACAGCGACTTTCTCACTGTGCGCAGCCTCATTGAGGACGGCACACTCGGACAAGTGCAGAAGTTCGAGGCTCACTACGACCGCTACCGTCCTACCATGAAAGGCTACTGGAAGGAGAAGGCCGGTCTTTTCGGCGGCGTGCTCTACGACCTGGGTGCCCATGTAACGGACCAAGCGCTGCAGCTCTTCGGCAAACCTGATGCAGTCGACGCGGACGTGCAGATCCAGCGTGAAGGTGGTGAGAGCGAAGACTTCTTCCGTCTCGTGTTCAAGTACAAGCAGTTCCCTGAGAGAGAAGTGATTCTGGGTGCGGGTATGCTCGTCAAGGACCTCGGTCCCAAGTACACGGTGGTGGGCTCCAAGGGGACGTATGTCAAGTACGGTGAGGATGGTCAGGAGGACGCGTTGCGTACTGGCAAGCGCCCGGGTGATGAAGGCTGGGGTCAGGAGCCTGAGAGCTCCTTTGGCAACTTCACCGACGCCGTGACGGGTGAGACCCGTGTCATCCCCACCAAGCTCGGCTCGTATCAGGTCTACTACAAGAACATTGCGGCGGCGATCCGTGGAGAGGAGAAGCTGCTGGTGGACCCGGAAGGCATCGTCGACCAGATTCGCATCTTGGAAGAGGCCAAGAAGACCGAACGCGTGAACTACGTTTGTGTGTAAGTTGAGACCGAGCAACAAAACTTCACTCGTTTCCTCGAGCCTGATGAGCTTGTGGGCGATTTCCTTCACCAATTCGTTCAAGGTAACGAGTTTGTAAATGAACGCTCGATCCATTTTACGTTGTCTGCTACATGTATTATAGTTTGAGGTTGACTGAGTCGGTTGGTGTCTTCAATGGTGATGGAAGCAGCTAAGCTATCAATCGATCTGTGGCTGGAAGTTCTCGGATAAGCGTTTGTCAGCGAGCTCGATCTGTTGTCGTAAGCCAAATGCAATACACACAAGTGAGGCGATGGCAGGACCGCGACAAGTACAAGAGTTGGCTGATACCTCGTCGAATGTGCATTGTAACAGCTCTCTCAGCCGCAAATTCTCGGCTTGCAGAGCTGCGTTCGCTTTCAGAGCCTCTTCTAGCGCTCGAGAAGACTGACACGAACAAGTTTGGCAGTCATCGCCGAACTGGTTCTCGCTCAAGCACTCGGAATCAGTGTGGTTGGTACCTGGTCTATAGACGCGAATCGTGTGAGCTAGCATCGAGTGAGCACAATGTCAATGATGTAAGTAGCTAACGTACGAAAGAGAACCATTCGAGTCCTCGCAGCTTCGAAGTTCGCTCCTAGACTTAGAAAATGTCCTGGTCTCGGATATTTGAGGTTTGTTGAATCGCTCTTCGATGTTCAGAGCATGTTGCATGATTTCCTCGAGTGGCAGAACCTTGATGACATTATTCCCCCATCGCACACCACCAGCTTCGAACTGACAGAGTTTTCACTGTCTGTATTCCGTTGGGGTATGCAAACCATTCCAAGAGGAAGCCCTTGGTCGCGTACTGATCGCGGTACGTCTCCAATTTCAATCGTTTGCACCCAAGCGTACGATAGTCTGTCGCCGTAACTGCGTCCAACTTGTCGAATGCAGGCGTTCCCTCTGTCTGCCACTAAGAAAGTATTGCTGTTCACTCCCCAGCACAAACTAACAGGCTGATCAAACAGCGCAATCTCGCAATTTCCGTCAGCGTGTCCAGGTTGGGCTTGCCCACATATCGTGCTCACTTTCCATGGACCATTCTCGCCCGAAGGTGGATGCAAACCTCGAATGGAATTGTTCATGGTGTCAGCTACCAGGAGTTCACCATTGGGGCCCGCGATAATGGCAGATGGGCTACGAAAAAGTGAACGCACTCCATCTCGACAGCCAGAAATTCGTTTACTCGCTGCAACAGACCCGGCACGATCCAGACGCTGCGAACCCGCACCCTTCGCTTCCAAGCCTGCATACGCTCCTGCAATCGTCTTGACGACCAGTTTTCCATTGCCAGCCCGTCGAATCTGACGAATGCAGTGATTACCTGTGTCAGCTACGATGATCGAGCCGTCCGCGTACTCGCATACACCTGCCGGGGAGTTGAAGCTCGCTTCGAGAGCAGCTCCATCGCGCCACCCCTTCTTGCCATTGCCGGCAAATGCAAACATCTCGACGTCGTCAGTGACTCTATATACATCCGCAAGTACGCTTCTGCTCGGCAACGCAGCCAATTTGATCTTGTGGTGTCCTGTATCGCACACAAAGAGGTGTCTCTCGTCTGCAGAGACAGCGATCCCCTTGGGTGTGAGCAGTCCCGTGTTCTTAAGAGTTTTCACATGACTCTTCCGTCTGCACTTGGACGTTGCACCACGATCTCGTTCAGGGATCACGAACCGCACTGCATTATTCTGTCAAACAACGTTAGACTTGCAGTGAACTAACTACCTGCTACGTCGGACCTTACATGTGCATCCGTGAAAGCCAACATTCCATCACGCAACGTGCAAACGCCAAAGGGCCGATTGAGTTCTGCCTCGCGTACACCTCCATCCAAATGCCCTCGTTTACCAGAACCAATGCATTGAAAGTCACCTCGATGGTTCCGTGTGGTCATGGTGTTGTTGAAGCACTAGAACTTCGATTGGGGATCAAATCAGTTTGCCAACGGACGTCCGTTCCTTTCGAGCAGCTCAGTCGCGAAACCACCCGTCGAGTAGCAACCAGCAATGGAGCGAGTGTTGGCGCGTTCGGGTGCACGGCTGCGGTCATCGCGCCTTGCAGATAACCAGCGACCACTGGAAGATGTGGCGTCAAGGAGCTCTTCACCGTCTTCGGAAGACCGTGGACGTGACATTCTGTTGCGTCTTTTGAAGCAGATCACGGAGTTTCTCGAACGCAAGGAGATGATGAGTACACGCGTTGCAGCGTCCAAGGAATGGCGGAAAAGCCGAAGTCGACGACATTCTGAAAGCCGCAGTAATAACCTGTTCGAGGTGGTCATTCAGGTGTGCGAGCAACGCATGCGGCGACTCCAACGATCGGTAGGCAGTCAATTGAAAGTGATCTGTAGTGGTGACAACTGATGGCATTTGCTGATTGTTGTAGACTTCCTTTGGTGGACGAGAAGAGGAAGAGTGGAGTGCCCAATCTCCACGAATGTTGGTGGCTGAAGCTATCGTTCAAGAGCTGCTGGTGAGTCTCATGGAGCTTAGGATGAAAGAGAAGGAGACGTTGGTGATGGACGAAGTGGAGAGTGTGGAGATCATGCGTCAACTGCATGTACATCTGCAGAAAGACGAGGAACTGGTACGTGGGTTGGCAATCTCCTCTCTTATGACTCTTCTAGGTTGCTAATGATTGTGGGTTGAAAACAAGGTTCGCACCAAGGTTTGCGTTGGAGCGGGAGACGAACAGCAGTTGGGAGAACTTCAATTGATGCTAAGGACGGATTTCTTGGAGGAAGTAGAGGGAGCGGACAGTCCGCAGAAGCAGCAGCAGGTTGAGTCGATGGCGAACAATGAAGCCTCTCTACAGTTCGCTTGGGAGACAATCGATGATCAGAAGAAGGAGATCATTCGGCTACGAGCAGAAAACGAGGAGATCAAGCGCTTGGATGGCAATTCTGAATCGCTCTCAGATCTGAGAGCGTCGATGTTTGACGACGAACCGTCCAGGGTGATCAATCTGCTGCGGTCGCAGCTCTCTTCTCATCATGACAAGAACCTGAATATCCTTCACGACCATATCCAACGACTGGAAAAAGCTTTGAAGAGCGCCACTGCCGCTTCACGTAAGACGCGTCGAGGATGGGATGGCTCGAAATCGACATTCGACTCGAGCCATAGCAGCGAGAAAGAAGACTGGTCTTCACTACTATCTCGCAGTGCTGTGGGGACAGACTTCTCACGGACACAGAGACCAAGGAGGAAGTGCGATGAGTGCCGCAAAAACTCAGCATCGCTTCTCACGCTTCGTTCGGAAGTGAAACAGCTACGGGCTCATGCCTCCGCAGACGAAGAATCACTTCTACAAGCTGAAAAGGACCGCGGACATTCGCAACGAGAAAACTCTGCTCTCTCCACTGCGTTGCTCTCAGCGAAACAGAAGCAAGAAGAGCTACGTCAGATGATCCTTGACTTGACGCAGGAAAAACACCAACTACAGAATTTGGGTGACTCGCAGCAACGTACATCCGAACGCAGTATTTGCGTGCTGCAGGAGCAGATCAGCGCCTTAGAAGAACAGAAGACCCACCAAAAGCGGAAGCTTGACGAGCTAATCAGCAAGCACGATGCAGAATTCAGTGCAAAACGGACTATTGCGAAGCAGTACGCGGACTTGCAGGATTCACATAAGAAGCTGTCTCAATCTACCGCTGAGCTCGAGAAGCAAGTAGTGAATCTGGACGAGACTGCTCAGCGATGTGAGAAACTAGTGGAAGAAAGAGATTCGTCGCTAAGAAGGCTACAAACCCAACTGGGCTTGATGGAGGCAGATGGAGAATTACGAGCTGCAGAATTGCAGAAGAAGGACACGCTCGTTGACGAATTAAATACCAAGTTGTCGAGTGCGCAGCTTTGCTTGGATAACGTGGAGGTGGAGAAACGCAGAACAACCGGCGAAAACGAGCGACTTCTTCAAACACTTGACGAGTGCAAGCGAAAGAATCAACGTCTTGAAAATGGTTTTGAAGAACTCAAGCAAGGAAGGAGCTCCTTGCAAGCTTGCAACAGGTAGAGAGAGGGCATCAGCGCTGCAGTTGAGTGATCTTCAGCAAGCACGAGAGCAGCTTGAATCGTTGAAGTTGCAGCTTTCGTCTACAAAATCTGAATGCAATCGATTGGAACAAGCACTGTCGGAGGCCAATAAGGCTAGCAACTCTTCACGGAAGCAATATACCCAAGAAGTGGAACGGATGCAACACGAGCTGGAGACAATGCAGCAAAGGTGTTTGAAACTTGAAAAGCAAGTCAGTACCCAGCAGAACAATCTTGAGACTACGAAAAACGAGAATTGTGAGCGAATCGATAACCTGACTCAAGATCTGGCGGAATCTAAGACGGCAATGCTCATGTGGATGAACAAATATAACGCAAGCAGCGAAGAGAAACAAAAACTTGAGGATGACATGCAGGGTCTGTCAGAGGAGCAGTATAGTCTGCAGCGTATGGTTGAGGAGCTGCAAGCTGAACATGATGCAAGTACTCGAGCTCAACATGCCAAAGCCGAAATTGAAACGGAACTACGAGAGGAAATTTCATCGCTGAACGAACAGCAGCGAACAATGGAGCGAGAGCGCCGTGTAGTGGACCAAGAAAAGAAAGCACTTGTCAAACTAGTTCAGACATTGCAAGCTCGCCCAGAGCTGCAACAGCGAGCGTTCCGCGAAATGCTCATGGCATATCAGCGAGGGACCGAGCGCATACTGTGTGGTCTTTCTGAAAGTGTTACAGCCACGCTAAAAAGCTGAGAGCTGTAGAGGATAACTACCAAACGCTGAAAACTCGTTTGGCTAGTCGGAAGCAAGCTCAAAAAGTAGCGCAAGAACAGTTCGTGTCATCGAGTGGAAAGTATCGTCAGTCTCTCAAGCCTGCTTCTCCACAAATTGTTGTACAAGAAGAAAACTTTTCGAGCAGTTCTAATTCGCCGTTTGATGGTCTATCGACTTCGCGTCCAATGTGGCTTGAAAAAATTGTCCCTCTCGACACTATGCATGATTGCTGCCAGCAGACCGATCTTCAACGTCGGGAGCAAGAAGCGTTGGCAAGGTCGTCGCTGGAAGGTCTCTTGAAACAGTGGAAATTGAAATTCTTTGCTCAAAGCTTAGTTGCAAACTCCTGCAAGAAGGAGGTACAGAGTCTCTCAGCCCAACTGAAGGTGTCACCAGGATCCAATGAAGAGCTGAAGAAGACTCTTAAACTTCACCATCTCAACATTGTTGTAGCCCGACGACTCTCAAAAGAGCTTCGGTCGAAACAGCAAGCGCAATGCTTTGTGCATTGGAAGCATAACATTCAAGTGCAGAGCTATCAAACGAAACTACGCGCCAGTGCTAGCGATCCTTTTCATCTGTCATACTCACCATCAACGACAATGGCCTTGGGTAACTGCATCAAGCTGGTTCGTCAATTCTGCGAGCCTACACGGAAACCGGACGATGAACAGCGCGAGAAGACGCAAGCTCGTGGAGCTGACGAGCTGACTGGTTACTTGGTGGAGATCAACACCAAGGTTGCCAGTTGGCGGGTGGCTGTAGACCGTAAAATCGCAGAGTACGCCGAACGGAACATCCAACTCAAGTCTCTCCGGACGAGATGCTCCGAACTAAAAGACCTGGTGGGCTTGAACCAACGTTTGATCGAGGAAATGGAGCGGAGAGCGGCCGGCCAACAGAGTGTTGTGGAAGCGGCTTGGGATTTCGCCACGGCGTACAAGGCGCTTTCACCTTCCGCGAGGGCCCAGGTTTTCCAGTCGCGAGACTTCCTTTGTGCGTCGAAAGGGATCGTGGAAGGGCTCAATTCGTTAGGACTACCTCGGTCGGTGAACAAGTTGAGTCAAACCATCAGTGTAAGTCACCGCGCTTCCGCGCGCAGGCAAACTGAAAGTGCAGCGTCCAAGAGAGTGAACTTCCTCTCAGCAAGTGCTGCTCCAGGCATTTCTCGTGGAAACAATTCTCGCGCAGTGGAAGCCCCAGAAAAGCCCCATAAGAATCTGAATGACTCCAACATTGAGCTGCTGGAGGACGCGGTGGGGTCCCTGAAAGGTGCAGTGCAGAAGCAGCGAAGTCTTCAACGTGAACTGAAGGAAAAGGACCGTTCATTGACCGTCACGACAAAAGAACTCGAGAAACGGAACTTGCAGTTCCTGATGCTCAGGTCGTTTCTACAGTGGAAGTGTGCAAGTTCGAATCGTGATCGTCACAGACGTCGACAGCAAGCAGTAACTGCACGGGACCGTATGAAGTAACACGCAGGTATTTCAAGAGGTCAGTGTAGATACACGTATCTGAACGAGGAGGAGAGTGCTTTAGTACTAGGAACATGAATCCGATTGAAAACCAATGCGCAGTTTTTGTTATTCCAAGAAATGACTTGATGCAATGCGTTTGTCGTGTGACGGATAGCGTGGTTGAATGTGGCCAAAAAATTCAAGTGGTGGGCACTTCTCCACCTTGGTAAGCAGGCTGGAAGATCACGGTTTCAATGCAGCTGTCTTGAATTTCAGTGTTTTGGCGCGCATAGTGCGGACCTTGTGCTTCAAGGCT
Source organism: Phytophthora hibernalis (assembly GCA_012656075.1). Taxonomy (NCBI): domain Eukaryota; phylum Oomycota; class Peronosporomycetes; order Peronosporales; family Peronosporaceae; genus Phytophthora; species Phytophthora hibernalis. Next base: position 166,455 of record JAAKBF010000010.1, read on the forward strand.
GTGCAGTTCTATCAACGATGCTGATTAAAGTTGCTTCGTGTTTCCTCGTGGAACCCTGTGAGTGCTTTAACCCCCGACCTCAAGCGACCTTTATTAATACAGTAGTCTCCAACATGCTAAATGGTTCATTCTAAGCAGTTAAGTGCAATTGTAAAATTTGTCGAACCGACGGACTGGAGACTTCGTGTACATGTACTCTGCGTTTTCCCCAAGTCCAAATGGGTTGTGGCCATCAACACCCCTTCCTGCTCACGGCACAATCGAGTTTTAATCACGACTCGTGCAAAGCGCTGCGAAGTTGAAGTGGGCAGAAACGCGTGGAGTGGAGACCTTCGTGGTTGATGCCAACATCAAGCTGAAGCGTCCAAGACCACCACGTCTCTTTTGCTGCGGAGACTTTCAGTGCTTCGGGTGCTTCGGTGGCTGCTTGGTTTGTTTTTCAAGGACTCATTTCCAAATCTGCCACAAGGGACGACATCACGTGAACCAGGATGCTCAAGAAGTGGCTCTTCGCCGTGTGCTGCACTGCTCTGGGGCTCGTGCTATCGACTGCTACCGACGATCTTGACGCTCGTGCCAACTCCATCGTCGAGAGTTTCACGGACGAACAAGTTGTGGGGCAGCTTGCCCAAGTCGCCATCTTCTCCGTGCTGAACGAAGACTATTCACTCAACGAAGACCTGGTGCGCTACTACGCCAAGCTCCACGTCGGGTCATTTTTGACGACCCCGTTCACCAACGGCCCCAACGAACTGACAGGTGCGGTAGGCTGGAACGTTGCCGAGTGGCGCGACATCATCACTCGGATCCAAGACATCGTCCTGGAGGAGAATGACGGCATCCCGATGATCTACGGCATCGACTCGGTGCACGGTGCTGGCTTCGTGCTGAACACGACGCTTTTTGGTGCTCAACTCAACGGTGCCGCCACGTTCAACCCCGATCTCGTGTACGAAATGGGCCGTGTTACTGGACAAGACACACAAGCTGCTGGCATCCCCTGGGTGTTCGGCCCTATCCTCGAGATCGCCAGCAACCCGCTGTGGGCTCGCACCTATGAGACGTTCGGTGAGGACCCACACCTCGTGTCCGTGATGGCCGATGCTGTTATTCGCGGACTCCAGAGCAACAACCAGACCGCTGCATGCATGAAACACTTCGTGGCCTACTCAAAGACCCCTACTGGTCACGACAAGGACAGCGTCCAGATCTCGGACTTCGACCTGTTGAACTACTTTGTGCCGCCGTTCAAGGCAGCTATTGACGCAGGTGTCATGACGACCATGGAGAACTACATTTCCATCAACGGTGTGCCCACGATCGGGAACCACAAGATCCTCCAGCAACTCCTGCGTGAAGATCTCACTTTCGACGGACTAGCCGTGACCGATTTCGGCGAGATGGGATCCCTCAACTCATTCCACCGCGTCGCGCGAACTGTCGATGAAGCTGTTCGTATGTCGTACGCGCACACGGGGATTGACATGAGCATGGGAGTTGGCGACGTTTACTTGAACAGCACCAAGCTCTTGCTTAAGGAAAGCCCCGAGTACTTCGATCGTCTCAAGGAATCTGCGAGGCGTATCATCAAGACCAAGCTCAAGCTGGGACTTTTCGACACACCCGTTCCGGGAACAGATGACGTCGCCAAGGTTCGTAATGACCTTGACGTCGAGAAGTCTCTGGAGATGGCACGCGAATCGATCGTGCTACTGCAGAACAACGACAGCACACTGCCTATCTCGAGCTCGTCTTCGGTGTTCCTGACGGGTCACTCGGCCCACAACATCGGTAACCAGTGCGGTGGATGGAGCGTCAGCTGGCCTGGTTACACGGGTAACGAGCTTTTCCCGAACGGCATTTCCGTGAAGGAAGGCATGGAGGCGATTGCTGGTGACAAGGTGACCTACTTCAACGGTCTCGACTCGGACGGTAACTACTCCGAGGCCAACATAACCACAGTCAAGCAGTACGCTAGCCAAGCCGAGTACACGGTTGCCGTCATTGGTGAACACCCGTACGCTGAGAAGACTGGTGATATCGATGATCTTGCTCTTCCTGCAGGCCAGATTGCGTACGTGAAAGAACTTGCGTTGACTGGGACCAAGGTGATCGTCGTTCTGTTCGAGGGCCGACCGCGTCTGCTCGGAGACCTCCGGAGAATGTGCACGCTGTCGTGAATGGCCTACTGGCCTGTGAGCAGGGCGGCAAGGCAGTGGCTGAGATCCTCTACGGACAAGTGAACCCGAGCGGCCGCATGCCAATCACCTACCCGAAGGATGCTGGTAATGTCATGATTCCATACAACCACCGCGTTTCGACCCAGTGCTCCGACTCGGACTACTGCGAGATGCAATGGGACTTCGGCACGGGACTCAGCTACACCGACTTCACCTACTCAGACCTCACGGTCAGCAAGACCAACGTCACGTCCAGCTCCGACTCCATCGACGTGTCCGTGATGGTGACGAACTCTGGTAGCGTGACCGGCAAGGAAACCGTGATGCTGTTCCTGACGCAGCCCTACCGCTCGATCTCGGTGCCAGAGGTGAAGCAGTTGAAGAAGTTCTCGAAGGTCAGCCTGGAGGCGGGTGAGGCACAAACGGTATCGTTCACGCTGACGGCAGACGACTGGAGCGTGTACTACCCGCAGATCGGCAACGGTTTCAAACAGGTTGCGGAGGACACTGACTACGTGATCGCGATCAAACCGGAGACGGACTGCGATGTGTACAACGAAACTGCTGCGGCAAACCCACTGTGCGCGACGTTCACGCTACAAACCGGCGACTACCCGTACGGTGTATTGCTGGGATAAGCCGATGGAGTTGTTGCGATGCAGCCATCATATAACTTGGTTGTGTGGCTGAAAACAGGAAGTATGTAGTTCGCTCTCTGTAAGTTGAAAATAAAACAGTTTTGTTGTTGATACATGTTTCAATTGTTTAGTAATACTGAAGTACTAATACTGATTTACTGTACTACGGGTACGTACATGTACCGGTAGTATCGTTTTAATAGTATATAGTTTAATTTCATTGCTAATATTACACAGCTTAGTATTTTGGTAATTATATTAATCTTATTTTTTACTAACGCATATTATTAATAAAGTATGTCGACTGCTAAACACACATACGAAATTATTTACTACAGTAGTAAAAATCTAACGCTTCGGTTGATCACAATTTTTTGTGAGAAGCAGCAAGCCTGTATGCTTATCGGTACCATATGTTGATGTAGAAATGGAAGGCTAATAGAGGGAAATTGGACCAAATTCCCACACCTTACCTTTTCTAAGAATGACATTTGACATCCAACTTTCGGTATGAAAATGACCCGAGTTTGTGGGTAAGAGGTGACTTTCGAATAGTAAAGTGGATTCGTAGCTGGTTCAGCACATGTGCCTAACAAACAAGCTGGCGAAGAAAAAGCGTAGTCTACTCCGTTAAAGCAGAGATTGGTCATGTTTTACAGGTTAAATGTTCACATCAGTCATGCCCCTTCAGGGACTATTTTACTCATGCTGCAAGTAACTGAAGGACTTGAACGCATGCTTTCGTTACAATTTTAATGCTGCAAGTAACTGAAGGACTTGAACGCATGCTTTCGTCTCATACATTTACTAAATGGTGTCAAATGTAAATCACAGAAAAACAAAGACTTATGTGTGGTGCAAAAAAATAATATACCAGCTACTTCTAGGGGCTGTTAATGCTTCACTAGATTTCATCGACGACCGAGGACCGTTTGTATTTGCTCCAGCTTTTTACCGGGACAAGAAAGGGGTTGCAAGGTACAGCTGCAATAATACTGACTTCCAGCTCTTACTGTACATGTAATTTACCAATACTACATGTAAAAAAAACACCCGCGCAGAGATTTCACCTGCTTTTCTGTTCACACTGGTCACTCTTTGTCTCGCAGCATGTTGACAACAGTGTCAGCGATGGCAAGCGAGGCCGTAAGACCCGGCGACTCGATACCGCAAAGATGCACAAGGCCTGGAACGCCGTGCGTGTGTTTATCCTGGTGTTTTTGATCGTGATAAACGTTTTTTAGCAACAGTACTCTCGATTACCTTGACAGTGGAGTTGTCGGCTAATATATTAGTTACTACAGCATTGTACTGTATTCTGCACTCAAAATGACTCAATTTGGCCGCAGCACTTGCCAGTACGAGGCGATATTAGTAAGAAACACTTCCAACCTAACATTTGGCCAAATCATTCCAGTACAAATACCTTAGTTTTCCCTCACCTTACCTTTTTAAGAGTGCCTTTCATACCACGATTAGCTTAATAGTGGGCCTGCCTTTAATGAAGAGCATAACGCTATTTCAAGTATAATGCTCTGCCTTTCCGGCTACATATATATTAATAATCTTAGTTGACGTGACGGTAACTCAAGTAATCGTAGTTGACGTGACCTTTGTCTCTGAACTTTACCGGTATTTAGGCAATCACAATGCAGATTTGGCCTTTCGCAGCGCCGTAAAAGGATCTCGAGCAACCGGCTAAGTGAAAACGACAAAAACATTGCAAAACAATTACAGTAGGGATACAGTGCATGTATTAATACCGGTACTGTCACTGTGGGAGTAGCGCAACCATCGATTACACTGTACATCCCTGCCAAGAGTCAACCGGATCGTTTATCGGATGAATGCTACATGAGCATGCATAATACACACTGGTAACGAAGTACTGTACTGTACTATATACCGATAGACGGCTTGTGCTGTCCAAACTTCATTTCTCAGTTCCTCCCAGAACGCCGAACCAAGGAACAACAACCAAACGGAACATGCGCGTTTCCATGATCGTCGTGTTGGCCGTTGCAACAATTCTCGTGAGCCCCGCGGTCGTGCAGTCTCACATGTCGAAAGGCTCCCTTTCGAAAACGAGTGCAAACCTGCCTGATGTGTTTACCACTGACAAGAATGAAAGAAAACTTTTGAGATCGAATCTTGAAGTCAACATTGTTGAAGGCGATAGTGGTGACTATACGAATGCTGAAGAGAGGGCTCTACCTGGTACGTCGAAGGTTGTGGAACTGGCGTCGAAGTTCAGCATCTCCCAAAAGTTGTCCAACATGTTGTTGTTGAAGGCCAGCAAAACTCCGAAGAATGTTTTCAAGATGCTAAATATCGGGAAGGCCGGCGAGAAGCTTCACGAGAACCCAAAGATCCTGCAGTGGTTCCGCTACGTTACGTCTTATCGAAACGAGGGCCACTCGTTCTATGATTATGAGGTATACTTCATGTTGGTGGAAAAGCTGCCAGAAGCGAAGGTGGCAACACTGTTGCAGTCGCTGAAACGAGTCCCAGACATCGATCCTCTTGCGACAAAGGTGGAGCTTGCTCAGTTCGGGAGATGGTTTGATCGCAAACTAAAACCAGATGATGTTGCAACGAAGGTGTTTGGGCTGAAGAGCGGCCTTTCAACGGTATTGCCAAGCACTGACCCGAGATTTTCAATCCTGACCGACTATACGATCGCTTTCGCAAGACAGGCACAACGAGAGAGACGGTTCTACGGTCAATGATCTCTACAAAGTTCGGCACAAGTGGCCAGTAACACAGACTACCTAGCGTGTACCGGTTTAACTGGATTAAAGCTTTTCCGGCAGACGCCGGTTTAAAGAAATTGAAAATAGAAACATGAGATCCCACGCAGCTGTGTCGCGATTTATTCATTGGTTATGCGTCTAAGAACTCGTACGGCTTTGCTAGGAAGATCCCCTGCAGCGAGAGACACGAGTTCATGCATGGTTATTTTTGAAATAAAATAATTTTCGTCGGTCTATTTATGTAGTTAACTTCATTTAGGTGCGAAAAAAACAATTGCTCTCTCACCGAAGTCTGCACAAAGCCGCACCAAAACGTCTCATGTGTTGTTGAGAAGCATGCAGCTTTATCAGTTGTAGTGGCCTCCTGGTACGCATTCCGGCGCTAGCGATGCTGCGCCACGTGGCCCTGGTATCCCTATACTCGGATTGGGCTTTTGTGGTGGCGCAGGGTGTGTCACGGCCTGATCGAAATAAAACGAATGATCTACCCTAGGATTCCAGAGCGGAAGTCCGAACCACTTAAAGTCTTGGTGATGGACATCTGCACGGTGAACGAGACCACACCGGAAGATTTCACCATGCTCCTGCTGGTCATTGGTGAGGCAACGAGGTACAAGTGTGTGTACCTGCTCGTAAGGAAGGGTCAGGCAACGTGGTATATTATGGTGTTGCTAAGACGACTGCGTGTACAGCTACCTAAACTATCTGTTTCGAGACTGCACTCGGACCAAGGTGGTGAATTCATGAGCAACGAATTGAGGGACTACTGAGCGAAGTATGGAATCACGCAGCAGTCACCAACGCGTACTCACCCCAGGAAAACGGCATCATCGAGCGGGTGAATGGCATTGTGACGCCATGAGTGCGGGTCATGCTGACGGCCACGCACCTGCCAAACACGATGTGGGGAGAAGCTCTGTGTCACGTGGTAACGACACTCAACTGGATGCTGACGACTGCAAGTGGTTCACTGCTGATGGGAAATACGTGGAGCACTTGCTAGAAAATGCCTACAACTAGGCTGATCATGTACTGCCTGAGACTTTATCTGTTGCGAGGATCAAGACAAGCATGGAAATGTACCTGCCAGAGTGGGACTCTGCAAATACTGCACCCGAAAACCTGCTTGAAGTAACGCTTCTGGATGGTGCACCGCTGGCTCCCCCAACCAGGTTTCAGTGGGAGTGCATCATCTGCCACTCCCGAGATTGCTGCCGGAGTTGAGCCGTTGGCTGGTACTGCATTGCCAGCCGCCCTGCCAAAACCTACCAACTCTACTGTGGAACCTACTGTGGTGACCAAGGTAAAGAAGCGACGCAAGCGAACGTCGTGCAAGAATGTGGTGGAGAAGGAGGTCACTGGATTTGAACTCCAGCCTCCTCCAGTTGAACCCTGCATGAAGCGTCCACGAAGGACACATAACCCCAATGTTCGACTACTCGACTACGTGGTTGCGCATGTGCAGGCTACTACAAACATCGAGATCCCTAATACATACAAGCAAGTACGTGCGAGTAAGTGCTGGCCGCAATGGAGAGCTACCATGCTGGCGGAACTTCAGTCCCTGAAGGGACACAAGACCTGGAAACTTGTACCGCGCAAGGTGGCCAAGTGCATCAAAGTCATCACTTACACATGGGTATTTGCAGTAAAGCGAGATGAGTGTGGTCGCATCAAGCGATTCAAGGCCCAACTCGTGATCCATGGGTTCAAGCAGCAGCTTGGGATCAACTACTCTGAAACATATGCACCTGTGATATGATTCGAAACGATACGTGCAGTATCTACTATGCAGTGCAACGAGGCTGGGAAGTGCTACAATGACGGCGTTTCTTTGTGGAGATATGTACGAACTCATTTTCGTTTAGCAGCCACCCGGCTTCCAAGTTGACGGACCCGGAATGATTTGCAGATTGCTGAAGAGCATGTACGGGTTGAAACAAGCACCGAACATTTGGAGTTGCACACTTCATGCGAAGATGGTGGCGATGGGCTCGAGTGTATCGACTCAGACTACGGTCTGCGGGCACTGAAGAAGAACGCTGAATCGAAGCTGTTATTAACGGTTTACGTGGACGACCTACTGCTGATGGGGCCGCGTGAGCTAAGTTGTTGCTTCCCTGGAGGAAACATTCGAACTCACAACGATGGGTACTGTGAAGTACATATTCGGAGTAAAGATCCTCATTGATCGACCGCGTCGACAGATCGTGTACAGCCAACGACAATATGTGCTGGATGTGTTGAAGAGGTTTCACACGGAAAACTGCAACGGCTGCGCCACGCCTGAAGCAACTACTCTGTCAAAGGCTGATGTGCCAGCGACAAAAGAATATCTACCCTACCGAGAGCTAGTTGGTGCCCTTCAGTACCTGGCCAGCGCTTCGAGACCAGACCGTGCTCATGCTACGAGACACTGGTGTGGTGTAGGGAAATCCAGATTTTGGGTAATCCTACACTAGGGATGCCTAAGCTAGACCAGTGGGTACATCGCACTCAAGAGGATCAAGAGGGTACACCACGCCAAGTGGGTACACCGCCAAGTGGATACATCGCACTCAACAGGGAACGGATTTAAACGGGAATCGCACTTAGCCGGACTCAGCGAAGGACGGACTCAGCGATGGACGGACTCGGCGATAATCGACTCGGCGAAAGTTGGACTCGGCGAAAGTCGACTTGGCGAGAAAATGCCTCGAGGGAGATATACCAACTGGGGGATAAATCAGGATCTGGGCGAAGATTCGCCGAGAGGTATGAAAACAGCTCGACCCCAAGGGATGGATGGAGCTGAGCGAAGAGTCGCAGGGAGATCTGTAACGACTCCATTTCATTAGATATTTGTATAGGACCGATAGAAGAACATAGGGAAGACCCCGAAGGGGTTCTCCAAAGACATAGAGATAACAATCAGAGCAGAATCTTCTAAGTCCAAGAACAGCGTACACTTTTCCGGTAAGTCCCTGCGTGGGCTGGATTATGTCTGCCGTCGTTCCCCGAGAGGCATAGCTTGTAGGGGGCCGTCTGGTAGCGCCAAGAGATCAAGGTCGGCCCGGGGTGGGCACTTCTCGCTACCAAGCGAAGACAAGCCTCGTCGATTCGACGAGCCGGTGGGTCTGCACAACCCAGGACACCGTAACCTCCTAGCTGGGCGTAATCTGCGCCTGGTGACCTGTAAAAGCGCTCGCGCGCTGCCGTCCATCCTTTGGTGAGGGCACAGGGTTTTGCACGGAGACTGCCCCGCTCAGGCGAGTCTCTGGAGAGTTTGAAACTTGGTACCCGTCGGGAACAACACTCAACTGAACCCCGGCTGGGGCGAACCGCAAAGGGAACCGACAGGAACCCTGCGCCAGCCCAACATCGCCGACCTGACTCGGCGAATTGTTGTGCTGTTGCGTGGAAGCCAAACTGACGACGTTTTCTGTGAATCACAACACCACACTGGGGAAGTATCTGCTTGCTACGACCGCACTATGCTGATGGCAAGCGAGTACTTCGCTACCTGAAGTCGACGAGCAACTACGGTTTGGTGATGAAAGTGCAGGGCAAAAGTGACGTAACTATCATGCGCTACTCAAATGTAGACTATGCGAATGATCCTGTTGATCGACGCAGCGTCAGTGGCTATGTGACCATGCTTGACACCAATGTGATCGCGTACGCCTCTAGGAAGCAAGCTATCAACGCGCTCAGTACTTGTGAAGCTGAGTACGGAACTTGCTGTGGCTTGCTTGTCTATGCAGAGAGCTTGCGTGGAAACATCCTGTACCACTGCTACGGGGGACAACCAAGGAGTAATTGCGCTGACGGCGAAACCTGGGAAACATTTAAAGGCAAAACACATTGACAACAAGCACCACATGGTGCGACGCAACGTGGAGTTGAAATTGCTGACAAAGAAACACATTGGCACCGAGGACGTGGTGGCGGACATCATGACCAAGGCGCTTGCAGTCATCAAGTTCAAGCGCTTTCGCAGAGCGATGAAAGTGCAACATATTGTACTTGGTGAGGACCCTACAAGTACTTCTGCTGTACCTACGGACTCTACGATGAGTGTTACTGCTATTGATACGAGTGTTGTGTCTGTGGAACGGTGCTAATGCGGATGAGCAAAGCTGCTGGATGGACTACTGTCTAGTGAGGACTATGGATTGCACTACCTTTGAGATTACGGTGGGAGCTGTGGAGCAGTGCTGGTTGCCTGCGTGTGTGTGGTTGCGCGTGTGTGATCGCGTCGCTGCGGCCCTCACTGCCGAGATCAAGTGGAAGTGTGAGATATGAGCCTGCGTTGGCCTGCAGGGCCACTGTAGCGCCAGCATCCTGAGTCCGACAACCTGTGTGAGCCCAAGATGCTGATGCTGTCTTCAAGGATGCTGCCTATTCTACGGACTATCCTGCGCATGCTGCTGCAGACACACGACATCATTGCACTGCGTGCTCAATCGAGTGCCGCTCAACACGCCGAAGAGTACAAGACATGCAGACTATGCAAGACATGCGACTACCACCGTAGGTTACGGACGGCCGCGATGGTGAACTATCCCTATGACTATGTTGCTGTATTGAATTACTTGGTGTTTGTATCTGCGAAATACATCATTGCGAGCTCATGGCGTGGCTGCTCCTGCTCCTAACTACAGAATCTGCAGCGTCTTGCGCACACTGCAGGAGCGAGAAGCAGCCCGCCGGAAGCACAGCATTCCTGTCGAAGCTTTGCCCGATACTTACGGGTTTACTTTCTTTATTGATTTATATCTAACTACAGTCCAACGAAGTGCTGCACCACTGCAATCACTGCAATGGCCTTTTGCATTCATCTTAACTCCAACATCCAACTTGCTCGCCAGTTTCTTGACCGTGTCCATGCTGACATGACCAAAACGTTGGTGCAGCAGCTCCATCTTTTCTTTCTATCCATGTCTTCCTTGATAGCTGCCATCACCATGACCCCAGGTACACGTTCAGCATGTAGACGATAGAGGTTGTCACGCATCACAAACGACAAGACTGTCTTCGGCTTCGACAGCCAGGCGAACTGCTGATCGGACGAGTGTACTTGCCGGTCGTCTGCAGATAGCCCAGACTGATGATGTTCACCTTCGCATTCTCTCAGTGTACACCACGTCGTCCAGGAGACGACCCCAGCACACCAGTTGCCTGGTTAACAACACGCAATAGAACACAACCACATATTGTAGCATGTTCAGTCGTTCCGTTCGCAAAGTCCAGTCGGCTTGTATTGTCCTCTCGTATGGTAGTGAATAGAGATAGGTCACCACATACATTGGCCTGGGATCCCGAATCGAGGTTCCACTCCACAGAGATCGGTCTTGAGTTCGCCGTAGATTGCATGTGCATACCTTGGTTGCGGTTCACAGCGTTCACTTGCCAGCGAGGTTCAGCATTGCCTCGTTGGTCACTTCCAAATCGGCGAGATGAATCGTTACGACGACGCGGCGACTGCCCACACACAGGCGAGCGTCGACGACCTTGACCTTGATACTGAGCCGGAGGTCCTCAGCGAGTCGGAGCTCCGCGCGCAGGCGAATCCGAGCACCGATCATAGACACGAGGTGGCGGCGAGTTGAGTCGCTGCGGTGGTAGTCCCCATGGTGGAGACCTGAAACGTCCTGGTGGTGGAGACCCAAAACGTCCTCGCAGTGGTGATCGCTCACGCCAGCGTGGCGGCGATCGGTAGAGGTCTCCGTTGAGTGGTCTCGCCATCTCTCGTACAAAGTCCCGCGGCAGTGAGCGTCCACGAGACGGCGCATCAAAGGGGTTTGCAAAGGGTAGTTTACGTAGAGCACTCTCGTAGGGTCCCAATTCATGTCTTCCTTGCTCATTGTTCGGCACAGGCACTGATTGATTGCTCGGTCCAGCGACATCATCCCAGTAGCTCTCCGCTGGCACGGATGGACCCGCACGTGATCCATCGTTGTTGTGCCCTGGCTCAAGCGTGTGTCCCCGCAAACCTTGCATCAATCCTTGGCCCAGGTAGTATAGTGCAACCACCCACATAGAGGACATGTCACTCATCTCCCACTGGTCCTGCACACTTCCTGACGCAGCACTTAGCGTTGCATGTTGTGTACCGTGCGCTTGATGTGCTTGCTCTTGTCCTTGTCCTTCATCTTGTACGTTTTGAACAGGTACTTGGAGTTGCAGCTGCAGTTGTTGCGGTGTCGAAGATACGTCGGCAACTCTACGCACTGAATGCACATCATCACCTTCAGCATCTTGAACTTTATCTCCGTTGCTGCTAGCAGGAGTGGGTGGCGAGTAGACTGAAGACATCGGAGCTGCAGGAGTCGAGCCATCAAATGTAAGGTCGGCAGTCCTGACATCGTCCTCCGTAGCACATCGTGATAATCCGGCAAATAGACCACCTTCTCGTCCTTCATCACCTTGTCGCACTTGTACACACCTCACAGATCTCGCCAAAGATGTCGACGTCCGCTTCTTCTGCCTCGCCTTCAACTTTTTCTGCAGTTCGTCACGCAGTGGCTGAGCAGTGTGCTGGGTGCACTCCGCATACCAGTGTCCATCGCCATGTCAATTGGCGCAGTTGATTTGCTGCTTCTTGTCCGACGCGCCCTTGACACGCTTGCGTTGCTTGCCGTTGTCGTGGCCGGTGGACTCTGTTCACGTCCAGCTGCCTCGGTTGACTTGAGTTAGTCTGCTGACGCAGCTGGGTGTGCGGGTGTTCGGCCGACCGATGGCGTTTGCAGTGTCTCAACCAGCATCAGGGTCTTGCGATCGTTTGTGTTGATCCAATCTCCATGTTCACGCTCTAGACCGCGGAACACCTCCACGGTGTTGAAAAGTAGTAGGCTTGCATGTTGCCACTCTTCAAACTCTTCATTCGCTTGGTGTAGCATATTCAACTTGCGCTGGATGTCCTCGATGTACGAATCGATGGGCTCGTTCTTTCGCAGGCGACGCGACATCAAATCCTGCAGCATGTAGTTGTGATTGATGCCATCGCCAGCCTCAAAGGGCTGCGTGATTGCGTCGTACAGCACCGACGGATACCATGCCTTCCGTAACCTCGCCAACCTTGATGGACGTCCGTAGATCGACGGATAGTGATAGCGCGAGCGTGGAGAAAGCCTTGGTCTTGCGCACTCGGTACCACTCCGTGTACTTCTGCCGTCGCTGTCCTTCTTCAGCATCGTAGCGCTCGACACAGTACGTGATGACGCCAAGCGTGCAGGTCTCGAAGTGCAGCGGCACTTCACTCTTCCAGGTCTTGTAGTCGCCCTTGGAGGGCAGCTTGGGCAGCTTGAGCGGCGGACTGTTGCACAGGGCCTTGGTGTGCTCCGCCACCTCCTTGTCGTCGTAGCGGCCACCTGGGTTCATGTTAGGATGTACTGATCCACGCGAGGGTTGTCGTCACTTGATCTTGAGGGCGGCGGATGTTCAACTGAATGGGAATCCGCGTTTGTCGGCTGGCGGGTCTGCAGACCCCAGCAAAACCCTAAATAATGAGCGACCCCCAGGATTCCGGCCAATGAGCGAATGAGCTGCTTTTGCGTCACCGTGAGACAATGTAGAGTCAGTGCGGCCAGTCGCTCGTAGGCCATTTTCCGCCAATAGGCGCGCGAAATGAACATGTTTAGCCAATTGGCTCGCTTCGTCGTCGGAACTTGGCAGGGGTCCGTCAGAGTCGGGCGAGGTTGCAGTTCTCCGGTTGCAGCGCTTGTCATTGGCTGCGCCGTCGTTGGGCTCATAACATGTGGCGTCATCAAGGGCTGATCGGCATCTGCTTGACGGTCGCTCCGAAGTGTCGGTGCCATTGCAGTGATTGCAGTGGTGCAGCACTTCGTTGGACTGTAGTTAGATATAAAGAAAGTAAACCCGTAAGTATCGGGCAAAGCTTCGACAGGAATGCTGTGCTTCCGGCGGGCTGCTTCTCGCTCCTGCAGTGTGCGCAAGACGCTGCAGATTCTGTAGTTAGGAGCAGGAGCAGCCACGCCATGAGCCCGCAATGATGTATTTCGCAGATACAACACCAAGTAATTCAATACAGCAACATAGTCATAGGGATAGCACACCGTCGTTCTCGTGGTAAGTTATCACAAACAACCGGCAGACAAAACCCCAGACCGACGCTAGCAAACACAATCACAACAGCAAGATCGAATTGTCCAAAAGCTGTGAGATATGGACCTGCGTTGGCCTGCAGCGCCACTGCAGCGCCACTGCAGCGCCAGCATCCTGACCTCGACAACCTGCCTGAGACGAAGATGCTGATGCTGACTTCAAGGCCGCTACCTATTCTACGCACTATCCTGAGCATGCTGTTGCAGACACAAGACAGCATTGCACTGCGTGCTCAATCGTGTGCTGCTCAACACGCTGATGAGTGCAAGACATACAGACTAACACTGTTTGACGGGGGTAACTATCGCTAAATGCCACAACGCAGGGCAAACGATGATCACCCTACATTTAATAAGATATTTTGTTCCATTCTTTTAAACCGGTGTTTGGGTTATGGCCGGGCAAAACGCCGGATTTTAAGCGGCCTGCAGTAACACAAAAATCCAAATTAATATGAATAGAATGATCGCTGCAAAGTGTAAATACGTGTACATTTTTACACCTCCAATCATGCTTTGTGTTTGATGTTTCTACGTCCCACCGACTAAATGTAAATCTACTGCTGCCGGCTTACCACTGCACCTCGAACGTGCCATACGGGTACTCGCCGTGTTTAGCGTGAGCGTCGCGCACAATGGATTCACCGCAGCAGTCTCTTTGTACACATCGCAGTCCGTCTCTGACTTGATGGCCACCACGTGGTCCCAGTCGTCCGCCACCTTCTTCAGTCCGTGGTCGATCTGCGGGTAGTATTCGCCCCAGTCGTCCAACGTCAGCGTGAAGTTCACAGTCTGTGTCTGACCGGGCTGCAGGCTGATCTTGGAAATCTATTTGAGCTGCTTCATCTCCGGCACGTTCAGCGAGCGGTACGACTGAATGAGGAACATCATCATCGTCTCCTTGCCGGCCAGGCTGCCAGCGTTCGTCACGTCAACCGAAGCGACCACATCCTCCGTCGGGGTCTATACCACCGTGCGACTCAGACGAACCTCCGAGTAGGTGAAGTTTGTGTAGCTCAGACCCGTGCCGAAATCCCACTGCATGTTGCAGTAGTACGGTTTCCGCTCCCCGTCATCGCACATCGTCATCACCGGGCGGTTGTACGATGTTCGCCTGCTGCTTCAGGTACATGATCGGCATGCGGACACTCGGTTCACCTTGCCGTACAGGATCTCCGCCATGACCTAGCCGCCCAACTCACAAGCCAGAAGACCGTTCACCACCGCATGCACAGTCTACGCGATCTCGTCAAGCAGACGCGGGCGGCCCTCGAACAGAACGACGCTCACCTTGATTACCGTCGGCGCCAGCTTCTTCACGTACTCGATCTGGCCGGCTGGGTGCACCAGGTCGTCAATGTCAGCGGGTTCTCGGCGTACGTCTCCTCGCTAATCACGGCGATCGTGTACTCGGCCTTGCTGGTCAGCTCCTTGGCGATCACTTGGTCCGCCTCCGAGTACGAACCGTTCTGGTACAGGCCGTTGAAGAAAATGAAGCTGTTGTTCCTCTCGATCTGTTACATGCCAGTCTTCACCGTCACACCGTGAGTCAGCAAGTCGTCGTGGTCGTGGTAGCCCTCCCAAGCGATCGTCCATCCGCCGCTCTGACGGCCGACGTTGTCAGCAGTGAACCCCGTCAGGAATACGGACGCGTCCTCGGCCAGAGGTAGTTGTGACGGGGTCACACGCATCTTAGCTTTAGAGGAAGCATTAGCGCGATAACCACAACAGATGCCTGGCGTTCCTGCTGTAAGCTTGCAATAGGCTTGACCTTCCTGTCCAATATGGTACCGAGTACCAACTGACTTGCGAACTCCCGGGTTAGAGTTAAACTGACTTATATTAAGAACACTATTGCGTTTTTAACTACTGCTAACTATCTGCATAGTCCCTGTCTAATCTGTTCTGTCCAAACGGGGCTCCCATTTGATATACTGCTTTAATACAACTGATGTACTGCTTCAGTTCTTGACGTTCCGCACACCACGCGTGTGGCGGACACCAATGGTATGGACCTCACTACATAGAACAATGGTCACCCCTGACAGTTGGCGCCATTACACCTTACCACATCCAAACGGGAAGAATCTTGTAATTCCAGCGAACCTAGCAGGTAACGCCTCATTCTACGAACACACGCCGAGAACCCACGACGCCCACCGGGCCCCAACCCAAGACCAACACCACTGTAATGCCGATGCGTGCCGACCCCAAGGCGCTACGCACGGCCGACACCAAGACGAAAGGCGGCGAAGTCCAAGCGAAGAAGCCGCCCCGGCCTCCGAAGAAAGTTTCCCAGAAGACCGACGAGAAGGCGAAGCCCGCTGCGACGAGGTCCCGGTCCAGCAGGAAGCGCATCGAGGTCACCCTTCCCGGCCCAAACGAAGGCGGCAGCGGCGACATGAACGACGAGTCGGATACCGACGGCGAGACGAATCCAAACCTCGTCCTCGGCGGGACGGCACTACGGAAGGAGCTCCACTAGCCGGAAATGCGAACGCGCCTTCGGCAACAACGGTGATGACCTTCCAGAACCCAAAACACGGCGAAAGACTTTGGATGACGGCGGCGAGGCTCCCAGAGCTGCTGGCGTAGACGGCAAAGCTTCCGAAACTTCGAAAGACGTCGAAAAACCCTCGGACGGCGACGGCGCTGCTCCCAAAACTGACGGCGACAAGGCCTACCAGGCCGGGGACGACAAGTCGCTATCGTCGACTGCGAAGCAGACCAGCGCCACACCCACACCCAGAGACGCCGCGTCTGCGGCCGAAAGCAAGACAGTGCCGGTCGCGATAAGTGACGCCAAGCACCTCTCAGAGGAGGACGCCTTGGACGAAGTGGACTACGACGAGTCGGATCTGGAGTCCTGTGAGGTTGACGACCTCAACGCTTCACCCAAGCTCACGGAGCAGCAGCGGCGTATCCATCCGGGGAGTCCTGCAACATCTCTCAGTGCTGCTGCTGTCGCGCATGCTACCACTGAAGCCGACAAGCAGGAAGCCCAAGTTGTCACCAACGTCGGCGACGGTGACTACGTACCCGAGGAGCTGCTTCAGCCCGACAACCACCAGCACCTTCACGATCGCACCCGCGACATGAGGGAGACTGCTGCGCAGCGGGGAAGCTCGAAGCGCGATCACGAGCCAGCGGCACCTCGAAACAAGGAGCAGCTCCCGTACGGTAGTACCGCGAGTACATTCGACAACATCGCGAACCGGGTAAGACGGTGCAGCACTACGACAAGTCGTTCTACACGACGACACGGGCCTCTCCCGTCAGTCTTACGAACGTGAGTTCACAGACTGGTTGTATCACTTGGGGTACCCCTTGCCCGAGTTCACCAACTCGCCTTATCGCACGAACTGGCTGGCCCAACGGCGCCTTCGCTTCCGCATGGTGATGTCTATCGTGGACGGCCAGTGGCACAACCGATACCTCGAGCGCTCGAGGCCCACCCCGAACGTTATCCTCGAGGAGGTTGTTCAGAAGATCCAGAAGTCGTGGCAGTCGCAGCCGGTAGAACCGTTCAGTGTTCTTGGCGCGGTTAGCGCTGACCGTCTCCAGGGAGCGGTCATAAGCGGACACGGTGTCGGCGTACGTAGTGCACCGAGAGACGACTACGAGCCTCCCACGTGCTTTGATACTCTGGATAGCCACACTACTTCGACCGATATTGGTAGTGGCCGCTACACCCGTGGCGCGTCAGTATTTTCTGGCCAGGGAAGTAGAGAGCGCCCTCATTACCAATCAGTGGGGCGGGGAACGCAACGGACGCGTCGACGGAACGGGACGCTCTCTCGCGTAAGGTGTTTGAGAGCCGCACTTCTCCCTCAGTTCCGGCACCAGCGGCTGCTCCGACACCAGCGGTGCTGCTGCTGTTTGACATGATGCAGATGATGGCGAACGTCTTTTGTTACTTCGCGAATCCGCCGGACTCTCAGAATCATTTGCATCGGCCTGGAGATAGGGCTTGAGAAGACCCACGTAGAACGTCGGGTGCGTGGCCATTGCCGACGGCAGGTCCAACGTGTACGCGTTGCTATGGACCCCAATGACCGTGAACGGCCCTACGAACGTCGGACGAAGATTTGTGCTGCCCACCATAGTGACCGCCTGCATAGGGTGAGTTTCAGCGTTCAACAGGACCTGGTCCCCAAGTTTAAACACGTTCACGTTCCTCCGCCCATGACGACCACTGCTTTCCTTCTGTGTATCTTGAGCCGCAGCCATAGCGTCCCAGACGCGTTTCTTTACGGCTTCACCACTCTCGTCGAACGACAGCAGGTTCCGTTTGACGGACGGACGCAGGCCTTTTAGGCCCCGCGGATTTTCGGCGTCAGCCTCTCCACCACTCAAAAATTGAAGCCGGAGGTAACGACAGCGGCGTGCGCGGGTGGCTTAACCCGTTAACGTAGAATGGGGTGAAATCCGCCGACGAATGCGCAGCATTGTTCAGCGCGAGCTCCACCTGCGGCAGCAGCGTGCTCCACTTCGTGGGTTCTTCAGCGCAGACGCTGGACAACACATCTTCCAACATGCGGTTTACCCGCTCGGTTTGACCGTCTGTCTGTGGATAGTCCGCCGTGGACATGTCCAACCTCGCCCCGAGAAGACGGAACAAGTGTTTCCAGAAGTGTGAGACGAAGCGGGGTTCGATCGCTCAAAACCGCCTCCGGAAGGCCATTATGTCAAAATACGTCGACATTGTCGACTAAGCGTTGAGCCGCTTGCTGCGCCGTCACGCTCTTCTTCTCCGCGGCTAGCCGCACCATCTTGATGAGACGGCAAACGAAATCGAAATGCCAGTGTGGCAAGTTGAAGTCCATGCTCACCGAGCGCCAACAGTCGGCCGGCACCGGCTAGATCATCAAGGGAGCGGATGCCGAAGGAGCGGGTTTCACACGTTGACACGTCTTGCACGTCTGCACGCATTTACGCACCCGCTTGTACATTTGATAGGCCACCAGAAGTTGCGCACCACTGACGTGTACGTCTTCACACGTCAAGATGGCCGCTGAGCGGCGTGTCGTGTCCCTCGTAGAGGACGCGATACCGCAAGTCCTCGTCGTTAGGCATTCATATACGAGGTTCGTCGCCTTCATCAACTTGTTAAAAGAGAAGACCATCTTCCAGCGAGTAGCGGTGCAACCGCGAGCGCTGCCGAGCAGTTATCTTCACAGCTGCCTTAGGCGTACCGAGTACCTTAACGAGATCCGCCAGATCTTCTTCCTCGGCGTACGATTCTCGCACAAGCTCATAGAGCGGGGACTCAAGGTACGCCACGTGAGCTGTGTAGATCACAAAGGGTGGTTTACTGCCAAACAGGTGCACCCGAAACTTCCCCAGCGCGTACTTCATAGCGAGAAGTTCCTTGTCGTGGACAGGGTAGTTCTTCTCTGTCGCCTTGATTTGGTGCGACTAGAACGAGACCACTCGCTCTCTGCCATCGGCATCTACTTGCAGAAGCACACAACAATGGCAAAGTCCAATACCTCGCACTCCACACTGAACGGGCGATCGTCGTCGGGCAAAGCCAAGATCGGAGCAATCTGCAAGCTTCTTTTGATAACCTGAAAGCCCGCTGAGCCTCGGCGTTCCACGACAATTCCGTATCCTTCTCAGGAGGTTGGTCAATGGCGGCGCCATCTTGGCATAATAGACACTGTACCACTGGTGCGGTCATCTTGCCCGAAGGGACCACCCCGCGGTGTGACCCTGCTCCGGCTGACCCGGTCTTAGCGTCTTCCAATGTGAGAGTTGCTGCTCGGCCACTCTTCGTTGCGCGAGCACCGGCTCCAGTGACTTGTTCTGCGTGAGTTGACCCAGCTTCACCGCCTTGATCATCGCCGGCTCCACGGGCCTGAGCGACGCTCTTGTTCTTGAGAGACCCCTGAGCCTCATCGTGAGATACACACAAAACCTCCGTACATTCTCCCACATCCATCGAAGGCGCTTGAGCTCTCGAAGATGCAGGACGCGCGGACAGCAACGCCGCCGTCAGCTCGAGTACTTCCGTAGTACTTGAAAAGTGCCGTTTGCCACGTGGCATGTGATGGTCGTGCACAAACCCGCCTCGAGAAGAGAGGGGGACATGACCCACCAGGGCTCTGTCCGCGAGGGGCTTGATTAGCACCGATGGTGCGATTTCTCCAGTCAATCCAAGGCTCGTGCTTTGGCAACCAAGAATGCCTAGGATAAGGTCGTACCGATCATCCATGTCAAGGACAATGAACGGTTCAACCGAGTTGAAGTCGTCAAACTTGACGTTCAAGGATAGAAGAACCTTTCGCGTAGACACGATGGATCCAGTCAGATACATTGGTATTATTCTTAGATGCTTCCAAAGCAAATTATAAAATGCACTGTTCATGGCCATCTGCTCGACGGAGCTTAGTAGCGGGCAGCCCGCTACGCAAGCACCCTGCCCGCAGGTGTCGGGTATCACCACATGTGAAACATCTACGGAAGCATATCCGCTCTTCAGCAGCTAATAGTTTGGTCTCCTCTTGTTCAGTATAACTGAGATTCATCGGCTCCGGGCCATTCGTCGGGGTGAAGCGGGCCGACTTAAAGTTGAATTCAGCGTTCAATGCCACATTTACAGTCTCTTACTACAGCGCTCGATAAAGCATCAAGTAATATCCCTTGAACACGGCGGTATGCCGCAGACAACTGGCGTTTCGTCTTCAATTTTTTAATGTCGAAGTGCAGCTGACGTTGCAATCGGCCATCGGACTCACGCAAAATCGCTCGGAGAGCAGCAAGGGAAGGAGCCGGCATGATGCTTCCAATCAAGACTCATGTTGAGCATGATCCTCGCTAGCAACTTCACCCGTCTGCAAGACGACCAAGGAGTTCCGCATCTATGGGACAAATTCATTGCGCTGCTGACACAGCAGACGCTCACGGTACTCACGGTACTCACGTGGCGTCGTGTGCTGCGGCGTCAGCAACCTCTCATGGATAGCGGCGCGAGCAGCATTCTCTTCTGCCGAATGCGGCACGGGTTCATAAACGTATGTCCACAATAGCTGCGAAGCAGCCTGCCTCACAACATTGCTCGGATCACGAGCCTCGAAGCCATAATCACGGCTTCTCGGGTTGAGCAGTGGTCGATCCACATGACGTTGCAAACGTGCTACACCCTCCTGCGCCCCGCGCTGCTGGCTATGAGCGTCATCCATGGCGTTGGTGAGAACATTGGACTCCATGGGCGTCCTCTTCTGCCAGAGGCAAGCGCGTCGCCACGCGCAATGCCGAAACGACGGTCGACCGTCCGGTAAACAGATTTGAACTAGGGACTCGGTGCCGTTCTGGATTTTTGGTGCGCCGCGGGCCGCCGGCCTCCACCTCTTGTTCATGAGGCAGTTGCGTGTGGGACTCGTAGACCACCTGAACCTTCGATTCCAGCGAAGAGCGAGTCGCGAGCCAAGCGAATAGACGGCTGCGACGGATTAGTCCCGTCCCCAGCAGAACTTGTCATCACGGCGCTCCCGTGTCCACGGCGATGCTCTGCGTGGTACTTGCTCACCAAGAGCGTCGAGTGTGGCCTCGGCGAGGATGTAGCGGACGAAGTTAGGCTGAAAGACGCCGATACATTATGTGCCGGGGACGAAAGTGGGCTCTGCCCAACCGACGTCTGCGCTACGTGTGGTCGATTGTCGAACGGTCAACGCCCGATGGGACAGAGACCATACAGTGTGCTCACAGCCAGGTCCTCAAAGAGAATTATATTCTTGCGCCATGTCCCGTGATGTACGGTGACCTTTCAACGGTCTGTTCAGGCGAATAATCCTCCGTTGAGGCAATGGCGATTGTGGACACGTGGTGTTTACAGTCTGAGGGGAAGGTATAACGGGGTTACATTGATGTCACGGTGTACCCACCTTTGTCCTCCTAAAGCAGTACTCAGTACTGGATAGTTGATTATAAATTAGTAGATAGCTTCACGGCCACTGGTTGTATAGCTTGGCATCACTATGCTAGATAGTGAAGCTTATACGTTTGCACCGTAGGCGGCTTGGCCGCAGATAAAACAAGAATACAGTTTACTTTTAGCAACGAAGAGGCCATAAGTCTTGGGTAAGACTTCATTGACTCTTGAGACCAACAGATCGAAAATCTCACAGGCCTCACCTGTTCACGGACAGAACAAGGTTCTCAGCGATAACACTACCAGACTCGTTGAGTCTACGTCTTACGCTAAAGGCTACGCCATCCCCGCGGCAAAGTGTATTCGCTTTTAGAAAACGGTTCTAGACAGCCTAGAAATCTGTCGGAGGACGGCAGAACGGTGCCCAAACGCTGACAGCTGATCTATAGGCAGGCGGCAGAACGGACATAGGAGGTCGTTAGTGATATAGTTAAATGACATCAATGTACCTCACTGAGAAACGAAAAGAAATCTGTTGGAGGGGGTACCCCGACAGATGCGAGATCTATCGCGTTGGCGAAAGCAAAAGTAAGCAGAAGTGTTTAAAAATGGCCGTTTTCTGTAGCATTTAATGCTAAAAAACGACAAATATCTATTAAAATAGAATCACTAATACCGGTATTGCGGAGGTTCAATATTTTAGTAGCCATATTACTCTTAGTTATAACGCATATTACGAGACTAATAAGCCCGTACGATTAAATCTGTTTCCTGGGTCGATCCCAAAATATGTCAGCAATGCTTGCTTATTTTGAGTAGAAATGGCATGATACGAAGGATCAAATGATGGAGAGCAATATTAAGCTGTGTCTATATGGCTTTATAAATAGTTTTTGTTGACGTGACGGTATACTCCGTCGTTGAAGTCGCCGTGACCTTCATCTCTGGAAATAAACTATTTTGTAACGAGGTCACAATGAGTGAGCGCGGATTTGGCCTTCAGCGCCGTAAAAAACGGCGCCACACAAACGCTAAGGGAACGGCTATTATACATGCATACCACTACTACTGTATTGCTTACAAACTGTGAATACTAGAATCAAATGTCAACCTCTTTGTGAGTTTGGCGGTTCTCATTGGCAGAGGAATATTAAAGGGTTAAGCAAACCGATCAAAGTTGAAAAAAATGGTCCCCTATAATAACGTACTGCTGGCAACGCGTTTGCAAACTCTCTGTTACATATAAATGTAAGTACAGTACATTAGAGTAGTGTAAACAAATCTAACGTAATTAGACAGTTCGCATAGGAGCTTAGTATTATAAACTACAATTCTTACTACATCATTTAAGATGCCAGATAGCCCCAAAAGATCAAAAATTGGACAAAAGAAAATCTAATCTGGAGAAGCTCGCTTGACATCAATTTGAGACTGCGGCGAACAAAATGATACTTATCCACCATTTAGAGTTATCGAGATAATCGAGTTTAAAGTTGACCACCTGTTTTCGTACCTAGCCGAAATTTAAAATTGTTGTTGTCTTTTTATCCCTTTCAAAGCGTAAAACTACTCTATATCGATTGCTTTTAACAAGAGCTATCCGATAATACACTTTTCACAAATATTGAAAAGATATTGCGACCACCCGACAACAAAATGTTCCGCCATTTTGGGGGTATGAAACGGAAATATTTTTCAGAGCGTGCAACTTCATCAATTTTTAACATTTTCAAGTGGGCAAGAACTCAAAATGAGCGCAAGACGCCCCTCGTGCGAGTGGTGTGCCTAAATCGCGATTCGTACTTTGGTTGATTAGTATCATTTGGTTTGACGCCGTCTCATTTGTACAATTAGGCCTAGTGACTCGTATGTATTTAAATCACTGCATCAGCTCTACAAGATGGCCCCTTTCCCAAAGTGCAAGTTAGTTTGTTGTCTTGTTCTATCGCAAAGAAAACATGTCATTAAGAACATAT
The DNA here is from genome assembly GCA_012656075.1 of Phytophthora hibernalis. Classification (NCBI taxonomy): domain Eukaryota; phylum Oomycota; class Peronosporomycetes; order Peronosporales; family Peronosporaceae; genus Phytophthora; species Phytophthora hibernalis. The sequence continues at coordinate 189,980 of JAAKBF010000010.1, forward strand.
CGCAGTTCTTAAGTTTAGAAAAATCTGTGGGCCTAATAATAGAGTCCAGTTAAAACGAGGCAAACCGGGATCTCGGATTTTCTTTGCAGAATAAGATCTGTCACATCAGACACAACACCCCCGTTGTACTTACTAAATGCAAGATAAATTTGTCCTTACAATTCCGATTAAGGACAAAATTGCTCCCACCAATCGGTCCCAGAAGAATCCGTTTGATCCTCATTTTAAGTACAAAATTTATTGGAGATAAACTTATTGGACGTTTCAGTCATTTTGGCACAGCTTAGCCATTTTATGACGAGTTGTTAGACCAGACACGGCGCGTTAACGTCGATTGAGTAAAGGCTTAACGAGCTCGAGATACGAATTAAGAAATGTGAGACGAATGGCACACACGCCAAGTGCCATTCGTTCTGACTAATCGTTAACGACAATTGGTTTTAAATGACTGAAGACGAATTGCCATCTCGAAGACGAGATAACATAGTGACTCATGAAAATACATGAACGATTTGTTCAACGAATAGAGGGTGCAAATATGCGAAACGTATCACAAATTGTAGAAGAAGGAGTCACACACAGCCTAACACGCTTGGAGAGTCTCCATACCTGCGAAGTAGACTACCGGCAACGCTAGCACAAATGTCTCAAGGACCACGAGCAGCTCCTCGGGCTGATAAACCTTCCATACTGAACGTAGGGGACGTTCGGTTTGAGGAACGTGTAGCCTAAATAATGTCCGGCGACAGGTGGACCCGAAGACAGCCCGACCCAGATACGCCACGAGATGAAAAACAAAACAAAAATGGGCGATGAGAAGCCTCATCAGAAGTCTTGATTTTTGGTCAAACGTGGTAATAGACAGCAGTCTCATGCCTTAAAACATGGAGCTCAAACCTGGAGTCGCATATGCTGCGCCGATCCCCATTTATCATTTTTCGCCAACTCCCCAGAGTCCCGCAAACCTCTCAAATGCGTATTGCTCGCTACTACTATCGCTCTTGTTTCATGTTCCGATGCTCTGTCGACCGCCATCTCTCCACAATGACATCTCGTGAGATCGGCTATTGTTGCCCAGAGCACTACAAACAAGAACCCACTCTTGAGTTCGCGCGAGGTAGTTGACGTCTCGGAGGAAAATTCGGACAACGAAGAGGGGCCTGTCATGCGTGACATCGGAGAAGGCAGCCAGCAATATTTCGAAATTTGTCATTGTTGCGCATTACCTGAAAACCTTGATGGCGAAATTGTAGAAAGCTGCGAAGCTGAATTCTAGATCACCACAATAGATGTTCATACGTGTGGGGTCTATCTAAAAATTAAGCAATGCAACTCACACTAAAGCCGCCACTGTTGGTGAGGAAAACGATACACTAGGATTTAATGACTCGAGCCAAATATAAGTATTTACCACAGAGTGTGCACTGAGTGCGAGACACTCACCATGCGACTCAAACACTCAAGTTAATGTACCAGTACGTAGCACTACAGTTACTTACTTATAACCCCCTAGGCAAACTATTCTTTACAAATCTAAGTCATTCATTTGTTAAAGGGCGCTGAATTCTCCCTTTAACGATTTCACAGTATTCGTTTTGCCTATCCTGTGCAACAAATCATCTCCAGTGATTTACTAAATTGTTTAATCCATGAATCTAACGTGGGTTCAGTATGCTACAATGATTACGCCAAGTACCCATAATTACATTTTTAAAAGAGGGTGCATACTAAGTTGAACTTATGCTTAAAGGGCGATTTTTGCCTTTTAGACGGTGATTTTCTACCGTGTTTTGGGGAAAGGGCTTCAAGGGCGAGAAATGCACCCTTGCACCAAGAGTGTAGTTTAATTAAAATTCAATTGAAGTTAACGGGATTGATATGTGGGGTTTTCGAAGGAAGCCGAAAGCGACGTAGAACTAGGCCCGTGCGTAGTTTTTGATCGGATCCAACTCAAGTATATTGTTTGAAACGGAAGTCCTAGTTGTCTTAATATTGTGCTTTGCATAAATTTTGGCTAAAGGCTCGATAAAAGTCTATTATATTAGACCTGGCAACTCGATTTTATCATAATTACGACTTTACTCCGAAGCGGAAGTGCAAGCTTAAAAGCAGGTGCTAAACGCTAAAACTCGATTTTGAAGCACAACCGTATTGTTTACAGCCTGGAAACGCAGAAATGCTGTTCTGGGGGTGCAAAAGCGAGATCGTTGGGTGCATATCAGCCTTTTGCACGTGGGGCAAATCGAAACTGATTTACACCACGTCTATTTTAGACCTCTAAAATAGACTGCAAAATAAATACAAAGGACAATACATGTAATACACGCGTCAGTCCGGCGTGGTAGCGACCGACACGAAATCCGCAAGTTCGGCAGGACTAGGAATCCAAACAGGTAATTCAACCGCGAGGCTCAAGCAGAGTAGTAGTCCCACATTCCGCCTTGTCCTGTCACACCGGGCTTTCTGTCTGCGAGATGAACAAACATGCATTATTATAATACATGTACAACGCAATCGCGTGGCGACGAAATGTCCCGACTAAACTGCTTGTTTCGTCAAAACATACCAAAAACGGCCATGATCACAGTTTAGCTAGGCGTCAAAGTATTAGAATCGTCCACAGTGAGGTTTAGCACGTTCTCGGCAAGCCCACGCTCTGCCCAGTGGGGGTTTAAGGCCCCTGTGCGTAGCACGCGGACTTATTAAAAAGAAAACCTGGGTTTGAAAAAAAGTTGAAAATGATTTAATTAAGGGTGAGGGAAAGCTATAGAGAACACTTCAGCGTCGAGATTGAATACATTCACACCCACACTGATTGGGATATGTATTCTGCAGTGAAACGACATCTTGTATGTTTTGACCCCACGTTCGTATGTTTTGACTCTAGAATCGGTATATTGTCCACCTCACCAGAACGACAAACCCGATTTTAGACATGACCCAATCGGCTTCAGTTACCGGTTTGAGTTACCGACACGAATAAACCTGATTTAGGCTGTACCAGCAGCACGCTCTAAAGCTACTGCTATCCCAGTAAAAGATTTTCCCTGAAGGGAGGGCCATCACTCCGTCGTTCAGAATAGCTGCACGTGTAGGTGCCGTGGTTTCTTACCTGACATGGAGCCGTAACATGTGGTCCCCAGGGAGGTAGGATTTCCTATCGCTATTGTCCCTGTCATAATAGTTGATCCAAAATTATTTGATATGCCACGTTTCGAGGCGTTGCGCCATCAGTTTTTGTCGACCAGAACAGCAACATAATTCTACGCCGAATAGCTATGGAATGATGTTGTTCGTAAATGCATCAACCCCGTTTAAGAATGGTGCGAAAATTACAACTCCAGAAGGATAGCGGGCTGTGATTTACGACCGCCGCCAAATACTTCATCGTCGAGAAGCAAGCAGGTCGGGAACGAGCGAACAGACCTCCCAAGCATGTCTTGGGACCAAAGGGGCATTGGTCTCGCACGCGTACACTTCCTACAATAGTATCGCGAGCCCTCCGAACGAGCAGGCGTAGCCACTCAAGGCAACTTATCGAAATATATCAGTTTACTTTAACAACCAATAAATTGATTTCTGCTGTGTCTTCCCAAAGAACGCACAAATTACTATAATAATTGATATGCCAGAGTAAGAACGAATCGTTATATTATTTTGACATTTTTGATCCGACGTCTCCAAAACTCTGGCTCTACACGAAAAACACGAATTTTTGCCATATGTGTTGGTCTCTCAACTAATCCGATTTTTTTATTTTACGACTATTGCAACTAACCTTAATTTAACCCTTCCCGAAACTTTTAGAGCCCCCAAACCCTTTTTCTGGCCTGCCTATCTAAAAACTACTGCGAATTATCTAAAACGGACGTCAGGCTCAGAATCTAACGCGTCTCTTTCTCGCTATATCTAACTATCGTATATGGATTTGTCAAGTTGCCCCTGCCATTTTATGCGCTAAAATTTGGAATTAACTATCATGACGGGGACAATAGGACAGTTGACGATGACCACTCCATTCAGAGGCCACTTGCTCTTCGGCGGCAGCGCGACCAACCATGACTTCCGCGTCCCCGCCCCAGCAGCGAACCGCCGCCTCGACCGGTCTCGCCTTTTAAATTGGGGCTGCTCGACCTCTATCAACTGCGGTCCGCCGCCCTGGCACACCAAGAGCAAGACTACACCGGGGCGTGCGATGTGATCCAGTATTGCAAGGGCATTCTTGGTCCAGGCACCCGTAGCGGATGAAGGGTTCGCCCGACACGGCGGTGACGGAGAGCAGCAAGGTCCGCCCGGGAGCGCTCATCACATCCTGACAGCTCGCCTTCTTCAAGGTCTCACAGCTGATAAGATGACCGGATCCCGGTCATCTCCCCACACTGGCGTTCGCGAACGAGCTACTCGCCCTCATCACGGTCCTCCAGCAGCACGCTAAGTGGCATCGAATGTGACCCGCGTATCCCGACACAGCAAATCTGCGCTCCACGTACGTTAACTGCTACTGGTACTTCTCACCAGGACTCCCGATTAATGACTACTCCAACCGCATGCAACACGTGCGCCGGGAGCACTCTGACTACGAAGCTGTGGTGTTGAATGCATCTACCGCTGACACGGGTCGCTGATCATCGTTGTCTGCCAGTCGTCTCTAAATGTGTACGGCTGGCTCGACTGGATTGTCAAGAACAATCTCCGCTTCACTTCTGCGAGAACCGAGCTGCGCGACGGTAATCTTTACTTGCCTGTTTTCAACTATGGTATAATTTTTAAAGTGGACAAAATTTCGTGTCATTTAAGTACTCGAATTTGGACCCGATTTATGTCAAGACCCTCTCCCGTGCCATGAAATGCCTCACGCGGATTGTGGAATGTTACATCGCGGCAGAACCGCCAGATCGATTTGGGCTCGTCCTCGACGGCTGGAGACACGCATCGGAGCACTTCGTAGCTGTCTTCGCGTGCTATGAAGTAGACGGTGAGACCAGGACCCCTCCTCTGCATGGATCCTTTGCTGAATGCGCTGGTCGACGGCGGGCACATGACGTTCCTAGCTGATATGCTATCCCGCGCTTTTGGTAAGCGGCTGAGTCATTGTCTTTTTCTAGTGGGCGATAATTTCTCAGTGAACCAGCTGCTGAATACGCTCATGGGTGTCCCTTTTCTTGTTGGATGCGCCAGTCATCGACTAAACAGAGCGGTTCAAGTCGACATGGAGCAGCACGAAGATGACTTGGCTGTCGTACAGACTTTGTTAGTGAGTCTGCGCCCGCTGAAACAGTCGGCAAAGCTCAGGTTTTTAGTGTTCTAGTTGCCTTTATAATACTTTGAACTTGACTGTGTTAATTCAGTTATTTATGATTTTGAAATGAAAATATTTGTAGATTTCGGACGCCACTCCGCCCTGTGATTCGACGGGACACACGTTGGAGCTCACCATTTAATATGGTACACTGCTATATTGAGCTCCTCGAACACATCAACTCAACGGACGACGCGATTGTGGGTACCATCAAGCAACAAGCGACTCTTTTCGCTGTTGAAGGATCTGAAGAAGGTCGAATCACTCTCGAAGGTCATTTAAGGTCAAGCCGTCAACTTATTTGATGTGTTCTGGTTAAACGGCTTTATTGCCGTGAAGCCTCAATATGCAAGGTTTCTGGGCGAGTATTTTTGTCTTCAGTATTATATGACATGCACGAAATACTAACACTGCGTAATTTTACTTAATACAGATCCCCACGCCGACATCATGCACAGTCCTGACTCCGAGGCAGGATGTGTACGCGTTCTCGGGGGGCTAACTGGCTAACACGAGCAGAGAAGGCTGTTCTGCAACCTTTGCACATCGCAGAAAGATCGCCGCAATGTTCGTGTTGCAGAGGGGGTGACAGCGACGAAGGGTGCAGGGGGTGTAGAGCAATTGCAAAAACGGCGCCCCTTAGAAGCGGTACAGCAGCAGTACGCACGGATAAGCAGTGTTTCGCCGACCTCCAGCATCGTTGAACGGTTTTTCAGCTATACCCGGACGACTTATGGCCAAGAGCGTCATGGACTGCAGCCGATTACCTTGGAGATTGTTCCTTTCCTACACCAGAATAACGAGTATTGGACGGCGCAAACCGTGGACGAGGCTACTAGATAATCCTAATGTGATGTTTCTCTTTTATGAACTGTATTATGATCTTACTTGTGTCTCGATTCTTGAAGATACCATTATTTATGATCGACCATTAGCGAACCAACTCCATAAATTATGCTACGAAAGGGATCTCGATAAATAACAATACCGTAATTCGGAGCCTTGCTTCTCACTCGGTTATACTTTCTGCAGGTTTCAATCTCAGTCCATTCACGCACCCCTTCTGTTGATGTGATGCATTGCTTGGAAGGCAAATGCCGAAGTGAATTGATCAGTTTACTTAACATGCTCTACTAGTCCTTCCTACTTGCTGCCTTGGCCTCGATCTCAGCCAGCCACATGCATTGGCCAATGGCATTGCAGTCCGAAACGGTTCAGCATTAACCATTCCCCACGGTCCCAATGTAATATGCGAACCGTGCATGAGCGGGGCGCAGATTCTCAACTCTTCCAACTAGGGGCACGCCTCTCAGAATCAACTCTCGGACCGGCGTCGTGCGCGCGCCAAATCCCATCAACCGGACCCCTCGAGTCCGAGGATTCACGTGAATGAGCTGATTCTTTACCCCATGACCTGTACGAAAAGGAAATGGGGTTTTCAAGGAAATTCGAAGTGAAAAGATTTTTCCTGAAGGGAGGGTCATCACTCCGTCATCCTGAATAGCTGCACTTGTAGATGCCGGGGTTTCTGACCTGACACGGATCCTTTGCATGCGGTCTCCAGGAGGGTAGGTTTCCTATAGCTAGGATAGTTTACGAGGACTTGTTCATTCAGAGACCACTTGCGCTTCGGCGGCGACGCGACCATCCAAGACATAAGAGGCTCCGACCCAGCAGCGAGCCGCCGCCTCGACCTTTCAACCCCCAAGGCAGGACTCTCAATATTAACTATCGGTCCGGCGTCGCGTACGTGCTCTAATGCCCTTCGACGATAGTCCTCGCGTCCGAGGATTAATGTGAATCGTTACCCCCAGGACCTGTACAAAGAAGGAAATGCAGGGATAGCACTGGGTACCGTTTAACCCCGCATTCTAGGCATATGTGTTCTAAACGAATGCAACGCTGCTCATGTGTTCTATTCGTTTATAACGCCTATGTGCTATAGATCGAGAAAAGGTTAAAATGCTTTCAGGTCTAACACGACACTCGAAATATGACCAGGCGGTGGGCTCGAGAAGCGGTTTGAAGCTTAAATGAATTTTGACGAATGAGCAATGCGATACCTACATCATGAACACTGTTTTCTATTAGACAGGTGGTCAAAACGGGATTTGCTCAGCACCCCGAGCGAAAAAGCAATGTCTCTTTAGAACACATACGTCTAATTTGAGGGGTAATGCGGTAGTTCGGCCCTGTAAAGCGCCAGTACATGTAGCACAATATGCCGCTTTCCTAAAATATAAAAAATGACCGTGTTAACCGCTATCGTCGAGATTTCTGTCTTCATAACTCTATAACGTACTTCGTACGAGAGGCTGGAGTTAGTTATTGTTGTTGGAACGAGGAGTAACTTATGAACACAGTGTATGACAAAAATAGAGGAGAAACGAGTACAGTTGATGACGGCAACAGTGTGTCGTGGTCATGATATTTTATCGTTCAAAAACTATCCTTACACTTGAATTAATCGATCGATTACAAAAATAAATTAATTTTATGTTTTTAATAAATTAGTAAAATTGTAAAAAGATCAGCTGTCGTCTATAGCACATCTGCGTGACTGTACGAACAAGAGCCAAGGAGTCGTGTTTTGACACCGTTATGACAGTGGTATATGATCATGGAATTGATTCTGCTGTTTTTCATTTTCCAAAGTGACAATTTGCTCCCTCCTATATCAGTATAATTCAGTTGTGGAACCGTAAGGATGCTGCTTTGCAGTCGCGAAGAGATTAATTCGTCGTGTAAGTGTAGCCTCTTGTTAAAGTTACGATAAACCGTTGAATGCCCTATGATTCCATCGGGTTGCGCTTCGACTGTGGAATCGGACTTGTTACACTAGTATAACAGTTATATGTTAGTATCTGAGCTAAAGTAATAAAATAGTCACAATGGTAATAATAGGTAAGGCTGTAAATGTCTTGCACGATCATGGCGGAGTAGTAGTTCAACGAGGTTTTGTAGCCTAAGGTTTCCCCCAGTGTTTACATTCACAGAAGGTCCATACACGATCCCATATGGTGATCACTTTTCAATTTGCATCATATTGCCTAACCAACCCAACTTCCAGTCTTCAATTCCTAAGTAATCGAGAGCACTGTGCTGTTCTACGGCATCGCTCTTATTTTTGGTGTACGGCAAGAGTAACACCAGACTCACCTCCTTCCGAGCTGGATTCCCCCACTCCCACATCACGCCGTATATTATTACGTTACTAAAAATCAGATTTTTGTAAACCGTTGCAAGTCAAATCATAAAACCAAGGTAAAATACACACGACTTCTATTCCATGTCCGATTCAGTGGCGAGATTCATCATCCATTAAATCTGGGATCATCCTGGCTTCTTTTACAAAATCGCGGGACCTTTTTACTGTTCCCTCTGTTCGCAATGATTCCTCTGTTCGCAATGATCTATACGGTGCTATGATTATCACATTTGACCGTGGGCACCCCTGCTTCAGCTTTGGTTCGTCCGAGAGTTTCCGCGCCTACACTAGATTATCCACGCAGTCGCAAGCTGTCACAAGCTCCAAGCGCACGTGTTCGTAGCGACACGCCCCTGCTGCTTGCCTTTCCGCATCCTAGAGCTCCCATTAAGCTTCAGTACACATTATGTAGTAGACCGACTTGAGTCTTGACATAACACACGATCTGCATCTGTGAAAGCGCTCAGTACCGGTATCGCATCCACCGGTCGGAACACTATACCGAGCTGCTTCTAAGAAGCGAACGGCACGATTTGACATCGTGTAATTCTTACGTGTGAAAGCAGCCCAAGCACCGCACAACGTTGGCCATGCCAGGTCGAGTAAAAGCGTTGAGAAACCCAGGAATTCTCTGCACGGAGGCGATTTGTCATGAATCTTTGCCTTGTCCTGAGCTATTGTACTGACACGATGAAGTGATACACGCTTGTTACATTTTGGTCCCGAACTTTACCAGGACTGCTCTGTTTGCATCCGCTAACACATAAATAGAATGGTTGGCTCCTGTGTAGTGTAGTGTAAATTACGTAGATGCAAACTCATTAGTCAAACAGTCGTGGCGCACCGAACAGTCCAAAACAAAACTGCTCATTATTCAGGCTCACAAGTATTTTTTGGCCGAAGCGGGGCTGAAACTTACCCCGAGACGTGGCAAACGGCTTTCCACATGTATTGGCGTGTCGGTCGTGATGGTTGCGCGCGTTGTGGTGCTGTCGAATAAGCACGGCGGCGTCGCCGACCAAACGAGGTTGCCCTCCGCTGTCCGAAGTTACCGGAATGCACGATTATATCACCGATATAATACGTGACTGAAATGTATCTAGCCGTACTGATGAACTACGGCAAGCTGCGTGCACAATGGGTGCCTCACTCGATCCGACCTTTTTGTCAGGCAAAGTTTCCAACTACTTACAAGGCCGTAACAATGCCAACCAAGTACAGCCATGCAATTCTGTACCCCACCCCACCCCCTTCCATCCGGAGCTGCAACCGATAGAGATGATATGGGGGCGTTGAAGAATCGAATTGCTTTTGATTCAGCTACTTCTTTTGAGCCTTGGTCAGAACATCGACGCGGTGATGCAGACAATTGGTAGGAGAAACAGTGAATGAGAGCATACAAGAAAGCCCAGAAGCAAAAACGAGCGTACCTGGAGCAGATACCCGGCACCAACGCCCACTACGGAACAGCTGGATCGACATGCATATCAAGGCACGGACGCACTCACCACCACACCACTTGCTGTATGGGAAACGATATTGATCATTAGATATGCATTTGAATAGAATATTAAGTATTCTATATATTCCATCTCACAGGCTCACAATAAGTTACCAGTGCAGATACACGCCATAACATATGGTGTGTACATAGCCTCGATATTTTTGCCTTTTGCAGAGATATACATTTTTCATTAAGTTTTAGTCTTTTATTTGCCGTGGATGTAACGCATTGAATGGCTTTACTTAAAAGAGGAAACACGGAGCTTTCACTAGGTGTTTCATCTGCCAGGACCGGCTATTAGATCAGGATATATTGTCCCGCAAAAGTTGGTGTACCATTTCACCGTGCCAGTACAATACATTTAGGCGTCACAGTCCATGATCTTTTTGTGAGAATCCCACTCGGAAGCAGAGCAGCATGTGCTTGGAAGGAGCCGAGTCTGGTGTCACTTACACTGCGTCGGTGCATCCTACGATACACCTCTGTGCGGTGAGTTTGGATTAGACATCTACTTTTGTTGGTGATGCTCACGCGCATCAGAGGCCGGCGAGTGCCCCGCTGACTTCGGTTGGGAGGAGATGGAGGTCACACAGATCCACACACAGCAAATGGTCTCAGATAACGATAGCCATCCGCGTTAGCGCGGTTGCAAGCTGGCACACCAAAGGAGTCTTGCCGACCTTTTACTACCTCTTCCGAATATGCTAAGACTGCATGAGAAGGAGCTCGCGGAAAGCCTGCACAATGAGGAACGGGTGAAAGCCGCTGCACATACTGAAGCAGATGAAGCAACTGGTCGCTCATCTCGAGCTTGTGGTTTCATCGGGTAGTTGTTTTCGTCCCTGTCTGCTGAAGCAGATGACACATGTGCAGAGGCTTCCACCAGTTTCTCAATGTGCAGCTCTTCCACGGGCTTCTTCTCATGCAGTAGGTAATTAAAAATGGAGTACAGCGCCATCATCAGTCCAATAAATACACTATCCTCACGCAGTTTAGGTCCAAATCCCAGGAGACTCTATTTTACTGTCCAAAGTGCAACAAAGACTCCGAGCCGCAAGTGAATTATGTTTGACATCCAACATGCTAACGCTGAAATAATACTTGATGGTGATGCTGAGTAGGAACAGAAGCAGGGTAGCTACGAGTAATCATCTAATTTGTCACTCGTTTATTTTTCAAGTTCAATCCTCAAATTTGCATTCGCAGTTGTTTTGCACACGCCTAGCAACGAAGGAAAGTCACTCACAGTAAAACGGTCAACTCCACATCCACTACATCAAGCGTGGGGCCCACGGATACTCTCGATACACTTGGTATGAGACATAATGATGAGACGAGATACGTATAATATTCTTTTTCACTCATAAAAATTCATGTCTAGGCTTTCTTTAACATGATTGATATCAAGTATGTAAAAATAGTTCGTGCATCTAATATTTGACGTCGTCCCGCGGGAGGGGGTAAGATTGCCTGTGGAAACCTAAACGACGTCATCTGGCTGCATTCTTTGCAAATGTCACGGGAGTAATAACGGCCGTGGACGCTGAATTCTATGTTGGTGGTTGCATAGTCCAAGCAATACGCGCCCATACCTACTGAAATAAAAGGTTTAATTTTCAAATGTGATGTTAAATGACCTTACAGTGATGTGGATACATGACCCTACTTTGGCTTCAGACAGACCCTACCACACCCTGATTCAAACATAGCGTGGACCTTTGTCGGCCAGGTCGGACCCTACGTCGGCTGAAGAAGTTCCATCATTTGGTATGACACGGGCAAATTTTATACCCCGCCCAAGACAATATTTTGGGTGAATGTTGACCATGTCGGCAAGTTGTGTGGATTACCCCCAATAACCACCTTCGAGCGACCTTAACCGAAAATTCGGCTTTTTTCAGTCAAAATAATTTTGCTTTTAACCTTTTGTTGCCGACTGGGCCAAAACGTGGCATAATGCATCGTTCTACTAAATATAGTCCAATCAAAAATGTGATTTTAATATTGACCAATAATAGGTCTACCGGAAAATTGACCAAAATGAAATCATGCCACGTTTTACAAATGTCACCTAAAACGTTTTCTGGTCATTTCGAAACCTTATTATATAGTCACCAATCCAAAACGAGGCGCTATGCATCGTTTTACAATTTTATCTTGATTAATCTATGCTTATTTTCAAATAGAAAATGTATGGGCAACAAAAGGGTTAATGCTTCTCTTGCAAACACGTATTCCAAGTGTGGTAGATTGATTATTCAATCGACTAGATTGAAATCGATTGACATGCACGAGTGTCGAACTAATTGGGGTACCTTCGTTGCAGTGAAATGTGCGCATTAATAATTTAACCACATACGCGCGCAGATGGATACAGGACGGATAAACGTTTGTTTGGATTAAAAACGGTCAAGATAAAAATATATCAGCAGGGGTTCCCAGACCCCGCAAAAAAATTACTCCTGGTTAGGGCGATATGTCCATTCGCTGATGAGCACGTTGCTGTGCGTACCTCCGCAAAAATGGCACGGCCCTGCTTCGCGGGAACTCCGCCTAATAAAAATCAAGTAAATTAAATTGACCTTTTTGGGATGACCCGAATATGGCGCCAATAAAATCCTTCGTCCAGGTCTAGTGTATTGAATGTTGATTTTTCTACTCACTACTCTTAGTCTTCACCGTATTAATAGCTCACTTTGTGTTCATGTAAATGGGTTAACGTTAATCGGTTTGTGCTTCCTACAATTCTAAACATCTCTCTCACTTGGCGTCCAAGTTGCAATTTGCCGATCCTGGGTTTCCCAACAAGTCTACGCTTACAGCTCGATTGAACCGCTCAAAGAACGGCTAGCACAGACCCAGGGTAGCCATCGTGTTGAAGTGGACACTTTGCAGAAACAGGTGCAGGCGCAACAGCAGCTGGTAGTTTGGCTCGAAACGAACGTCGCTAACTGCCTGTAGGAAGAATCCAGGCGCAGACAGGAGTCCGAGGAGTTCGAAGCCATGGTGAAGCAGCTGCTGGATGACGAAGTGGAGGAATTGGAGATGCAGTTGGCCCAGAAGCGGGACTAACTTCGAAGAATGTCACGTTTGTGCGGACTCTAGAGGACGCGACTGTATTTCAGAAGATGAAAGCAGCTCTGGCTCGCAATGTCTGGCTTGCTTTCCCGGACTACAGTCGGCCATTTCACGTATTCGGGATGCAAGTGGACGTCAGATCAGCGGTCTTATTGTTCAAGGAAAACGCATCATTGCTTGCTTTTCTCGGTCTCTTACATCTAGGCAGCAAAAGCACTTGACGGTGGAATAACAATTGCTATCAGTAGTGGAGATTCTGAAGAAGTACCGCACCATATTGCTTGGGTTCCCAGTAGTCATTCATACTGATCATAGGAACCTGCCCCCAGAAAACGCATTCAGAGGCATGCGCTGGAAGCATTTTTCTGAAGAATATCGACTCTAGGTCCAATATGTCCCGGGCCATTGAACATTGAAACTGACGCATTTTCCGCTTGCGCTGCGATTTTGTGCAACAACCGACCGAAGAAGATCTTTTCGCTGTGGAAGAAGAAGAAGTCGCATTGGATGGGTCAGTCAATGAAAAAGCACCAGTTGGCCGACTCGACGTGCAAGGACATCCTCAATCAACGGGAACGAAACGAAGGCAATTCGGAATACACTCTCCGCCTTGCTCTAGGTGTCGTACTTTTGCACTACCGAAAGTGTGTGGTTGTCACTTAGTTACTGCGTAACAACTTGATGGAGCTCTAGCACGAGTATTTACTCCACTCTAACGTTGAGAAGCAGTTTCGGTCCAACTCGACATTTTGGTGGAAAGCGATGTGACCCAACTCGGGAAGAAGTGCGTGGACTGTAAAAGGCAAAGTTTCACGGTGGCAAACAGCAATACGGACATCTGCCTCCAACTCCAGTCTCCAAGACAGACCGGCCGTTCGATGTTGTCCATGTCGATCTGGAGGGACCGTTTCGGCAGAATTGCAACTGCCTTACTGTCATTGAACAGCAATTCCGATGGCTCAAGGTCATTCTTCAGAAGGGTAAAGGATCAGCTACACCTAGAGCGTCGCAGTGCTGTTATCCCGTCCGAAGCTTGTGGTTCACTATCAGGGACCAGAATTTACCGGTGATGAACTCCAAGCTCTGTTTCAGTCGATGGCAATCAAGGATAAGACCATCACAAAAAGAAACCGCATGCTAAGGTCGTTTGCGAGCGTGTGCACCTGGAGATAATGCACATTTCGCGAGCTCGTCCTGATTTGAATGATCAATTAGAGATGGTCCTCGACTACGCAGTCTATGCCATTCGCACTAGTTATCACACGGTTGTGCGTGCATCTCCAGCACCGTTTTTGTTCGGAGAGGATATGGTCACGCGTGGACCCCATTTCGCCAATTGGGGTATTCTCTCCAAGCAGCAGAGCATGGCGATCTTGCAGGACAACGGCCGAGAAAACCGAAAGCGTATTCAACATTTCTATCGAGATGATGACAATGTGATGCTGCGGACTCCAACCAACGAACGCGAGAAAACAGATCCCGTCTCAACAGGTCCATTCGTTATCAATACTGTGTACGACAACGGCAATGTCTTGTTAGATACTGGATCAACTGAGTACCGCCGAAACATCAGACGAATTTTCCCATGCTAACTCAGGAATGAGTCGATCTGCTCAATGACAGATTTACCGTCATGGGGGCGAATGCTAACCTCTCTTGTACCCTGGCGCCTCTCCTGTCGTGTGGGGCCTGTCCCTGGCGAATGGGTGAGGATTTCGATCTTAGTTGTCTGGGTTCCGTTGAACCCTTGCTCTGTGTGCACTCCGAGTCCCCGGGCACTTCATGAGTAGTGCCTAGGTCAGTTGGTCAACGACGGGTAATCTCACATTCAATCAGCTCTCCATCTACCTCATAGAGCTCACGAAAGCTTGGCATTACTTGTTTCTCTTCCTCGTAGATATCCGGCAGTTGAAGCAAAGTGCCCAGCCGCATACTGTTCGTGTCAGGATAGTAAAACCGAACGTACTGGATAAACCTAGAGTAACTTATTGTCCTCAAGTCAGTTTGGGCTCAGTAAAGTACTAGCGGGGTCTGCAGTGCACGCATGGGAAGCCGTCTTCAAGTATCCATGTAGCACATTGTAATTTAAAACGGGTAAGGTATTATTCGTAGAAAGCATGCCAGGTGCTCGTCTGGTATGAAAAGTATATATCCCAAGCTTGAGAACCTTCCGTAAGCGTGATAAACGATTCCCACCAACCGGAACAATCGCCCCTGTAACACGCTCTGAAAGACCTTGCTGCAAAAGTTGCAGAACGGCCCCTTCATGATATTATCCTAATTTCTCGTCTGGTGAGACGTAAAATCGATCTCAATCATTTTTCAGGAATTGCCTTGTACAGTATGCTCCCAAATCGCGGGTTCTGTTTGGAAACAACATTCATTACCCAAGGCCGTCTACAGCTACAAAATAGTTGTTAAAGTCTAAAGACTCACCTCATTTGCAACGTGAGAATCAACGTTCTCCCACCACTTCACCGTCCTGTACTGGTCATCGTCATCCGCCAAATCACGGAATATCTCGTTCACGCTCGACTTCGTGAACATACCAGTCTGCTCATTCTGCTCAAGCAGCTCGACACTCGATGCTTGTAATTCAGACCTCCTTCCCTTCTCCGATAAATTCTTCGACCTCGTCAACGACCTCTGCGATCATGTTCGACATGTACGCTCCAGTCTTTGTATCATCACCCGTTACTCGACACATCCAAAGGAGAGGTCGCAGGCTGGGGACTACCAGTATAAAGTTAATGAAACTTTCACGTCTAGAATTAGACCATCCATCCGTCACGAGGGCAACGTAGCCTTGGCTCAGTAAGTACTTAATCAGTTCTGAGTGCTCCAAGCGAAATGTATCAATCAGAAGTTCATCCAAAAGCTGCGGTCACGTTGGCAGAAATTTCAGCGAGCAGCTCCGTCCAAGTAACGCACGCACAGTATTGGCCGGAATGCCCATCCATTTGTGTAGAACGCCATCGCAGCTTGCATCCTAAGGCGTTGTTTCTCTTCTTCAATAATGAGATCAGGGACTGTGTTGTTGCTGGTCACCTCCTCCAGCCCGGCAGGTCGCGGTACGCCCATGTGACTTGTTTTCAAGCGCTTCGCCTGCAGATCCAGACCAACATACCAGTCCCGAATTTCTGGAGGCATTTTTTCGCACTTCAGTATGTGATTCTTTAACTGCCGTGATGGCTGGATGTGCTTGACCATTTTGTTGCAATACCAACAATGTACTTCCTTGTAACCTCAATGCAGAGTCGCACGAACGATTTTAAGTGCTGCCATGGCGAGGATAATGGGCGATCTGTCGCTATCCTTCCTCCTGTATGTAGACAACGCGCGTTAATCACCACGGTTCTACAGTAGTTTCGTTACACAGGGTAGAGCAAACTCACCGGAAAACTGCGCTGAGAGGTGCAGTAGATGGCTTAGAAGCCCACCGGCCCAGAAACTGATCAGGTGGGAGAAAGAATGTGGCAACCTTTGAGTTCAAATTGATTTTACAGAAATTACACATATGGACAAGTCTGAGCCCATATTCTTTTGAGGGGGTAATGCATACAATGTATCAAACTCCGTGCATCAAACAACGCTAACTTTACCTGGGGAATCCGAAAAGTTCCCTTCTCTGGACCCCCAAAACTAAATACACTCATCCAACTCATCTGCGAACTCATCTTCCCAAGTATCCCGTCTGAATGACCACGTTTCCGCCACCGCTACCCCGTGCGGTGGAGACGGTGGTGGACGGTGTGGCACTGGACGAAGACGACGAGATGGCGCCGGCGGAACCAACGATGCAGATGGCGGACGAGTAGATAGCGGAGGCGCAACCGCGCGGTAAGAACGTACGGAAGCTTCTCCCAGACGGCGAATACAGCGGCATGAATATTGAGCGCTCGTACGACTTGATGACGATGGAGACATCGCGCGGCACGCGCGTGGTGCTACCTCCGTCACTATGGACGGCGGTCTTCAAAAAATGCATCGCTCAATTTGGGTAGGACACCTACACGTACAAACATGTGGACCATATATATCCGTGGTCCCAGTTCCAGCGAGAGGTGAATCGATGGGTAAGAAGATGCCAGGAGTGCGGCAGCCAGAAGTCTCACCCACGCGAAGTGATTCCGCACATGCGGAGTATTCAAGGCGGTGACGTGGGCGACCGATGGGCCCTTGACGCGGTAGGACCTCTTTTTCAGGTGGCGGACAGTCGTGAACGGTATTTAATTGCGGTGCTTCACCGATCACAGTATTTAGTCCTAATACTCAAATAGTGTTAGTGGAGAATTAGTGTTATTGCGGTGTGCGGTGCACAGCGATCTAATTTACATTAATTGTTGTGCACGTTAACCCTTTCGCGATACAAGGGCGCATTTCTCGCCCTTTAAGCCCTTTCCCAAAACACGGTAAAAATCACCCTATTAAAGGGCGAAAATGCGCCCTTTAAGCATAAGTTCAACTTAGTATGCACCCTATTTTGTAACAGATCATAAACATTACTTGGCGTAATCATTGTAGCATACTGAACCCAAGTGAAATTCATGAATCAGGCAGTTTTGACAAATCACTGAATATGATTTGTTGCACGGGACGGGCAACCCGAGTATCTTGAAATCGTTAAAGGGCGAATTGAAATAACTGACTTAAATTTGTAAACTTTAGTTAATCTAGGTGGTTCGCGAAAGGGTTAATAGAGAAATTTACTGAAACACAGCCTTTCACTTCACACCAGTAACTTCCCAACACCAAAATTACGTTGATAAAACGGATATGCTGTCTAAATAAGCGCATTTATAAAAGCATTTGCTGATGGGATGGTGTACTATAATTCCCCAATATTCCGACTTGACATCCATTTCTCTACCAGCCTAAAACGCTAATTATCGAGCCAGTCAAACACAATGCCAATTACAAGTGCTAGCGCAGACGTAACAATACAAGAAATTCCATTTTTTTCGTCAAATTATGGAATGGACTGTATTTATCGGTAGGCGGTTGCTATTAATGTAAACACGAAATAGTGTTAGTTCAAAATTAGTGTTATAAACATTAAACATATGTTTTTATCCACTCGGACCTCTACGCCTCGGGCGCCCGTCCTCGCATAGCAGCCGTCAGTGAACTCGGACTGTCATTGCAGTCCTGCGCCACTCCGGAGTCTCCGCTCATTCACTGGTCTACGTTCGCCATGCACGAGTCGTTCGACAGTCTGTTCATCCGTCCAGCTCGTCCGGACTGCTCGGTAGCTACCGTTTGCTCTCTCTAATGCAATTTGCGAAGTGAGGGCTTCGCTCGCCCGTCGGCCGCCCTCCAAATCTTTCCAACATCGGCGTGCTGCCGATCGTCAGACGGTCGCAACCACTCTATTCGTCGCGAGTCAGCTGCTGCACGATCATTGTGCTGGTCAGTCAACGCTTCGACCAGCCAAATTCCATCCGACCGCCCAATTCGCCCAGCTCGTCCTGCACGCCCGTCATTTCGCCCGACTGTCGTGCCATCGCCTGCCATCGCTCACTGCGTCCAACCAGCCGCCCATCAGTCATTAACGTGCGCCTTCTGGTGCCTTCGTGGCACGATTTCCTCATATGTAGGTTTTTATAACGTCTTCCAGCAGTCTGTCGTACTCGCCGACGCCGATCCGCCATCGTTTGCCGTCGCCCGCTTTCCGTTCATGTCCAAGTTGGTGGAGTTCGTGTGCGAGTACGTATTGTCTGGCCAGGTTACGTCGTCTCCGTCTTCGAGGTTTCACCAGTCGCTCACTCGTGACGTCCGTCGTCGCCGTTCCATCCATCGAGCCTCTATGTCGCTTTGAAGTTTGTGCTGACAGTGCTGCATCGCAAACTGCCATCGTTGTACATACAACCGCTCTTATCGCCTCGCCATCGTGCCTGCGCTTCCGATTTAATCTTCATTGGCCAACTGGTCGTCCAGGTCTGCTGCCATTTGCTGCAGTAGGAACTCCGGCTAATGATTGCTCACCAAAACGAAACGTGGGATATCCCTACTGCGTGCGTTACATCCCTCTCCTCGTGCCGCAGCACAAAGTTCTCGTAGCCGGCCGCCCCACTATCTGCATCGGAACCATCGACAGATGAACGAATTTCATTGCTTTAGGGCCATACGGTGGGTTGTAGACCCACACGCGATCACCAACTTCGAACGTCCGCTTCTCCCTCACCTTGCGGTCGTTATAGTGCGCTTGTTGCGCTTGATCCTTGAATATCGCCCTCTCCGCACACTCGTGGCTCAGCTCCATCACCACCATCAAACGATTATGGTATGGCATCAAGTCACTGGCCTCCGTCACTTCCGTCCTTCTCTGCAACTTCTTCGGTGGCCGCAATCACCGTCCCATCATCAACTCGTTTGGAGTCAGGGTCACAGTCGAAGGCTGTGCCAAATTATACGCGTATACCGCGAACTTCACGTACACATTTCCTGTGCCGCATTGTTCATGAACGAGGTCACACAGTCCTTCTTCCACGAATGGTGGAACCGTTTAACCAGTCCTAGCATCTGTGGTATGTACGGGACAAGAGTTCTCTTCTTCGTCTGCAGCAGCATCACCAATTGAACGATCACTTCACCCACCATCTCAGGTGCTCCACCGTAAGCAGTTAACGAAATACCCCAAACATGAGCACCACGTCCTCCATTAAGAACGTCGCGACGTTCTCTGCAGTTTCCCTACGTCCATTCTGGATGCGTTCGTAGGACGAGCGTCGGCTATCAGTCTACGTGCGACACTAAGAAGGCGTAGTGAACGAGAAGCGAGTTGTATTGATTGTACGGAACGGAAATAAAGTAGTTTGTGCTGTCAGACGGCACACGCCGGCGCGGTGGACACGAGTTGTCACCAACGGCCTGGCGGGCTTTGGCGCAATTGGAATTGTGTCGACCAACCCCGACGTGCAGGGGCACAAGAAGACGCGTTACAATGCTATTCATGTTCTACTACACTCAAGATCACTAAGTAGTACTAAGTTAGTACAGTGAGGGAAACGAATCCTGGAGCTGTTTTTACATGTTATTAATACGAAAAGTCGAATGTATTTTCTTAACAGTATAAATATTGATTTTGTTATTAGTACGAAAAGTCGAATGTTTTTTCTTAACAGTTTAAAATATTGATTTTGTCCAGTGCATTATTTTTCGTGGACCACGAATCGTGGTTGATAGACAAATGGTCAAGACGGTGGTGGGCAGCGGCCAACTCGCTGCGGCGTTCGGCGTGGGTATGGCAGCTGCAATCGCAGCCCAATTCGTGTACCGGACCGTTCTCAGGCGTCGCAATGGCAGCACCAACGCGGCCAAATCCGCGACGGGGACCGAAGCCGCGGCGCAGGAGCTGCTGGAGGAGCAGATGTCTCGCATCGCCGCCTTTTTCGGTCCCGAGGGCTTCGCTAAGCTCAAAGACGCGTTCGTGGTGGTCGTGGGTCTGGGCGGCGTTGGTTCTCATGCTGCGCACATGTTGGCGCGCTCGGGTGTGGGCAAGCTGCGGCTTGTGGACTTTGACAACGTGACGCTGTCGTCGCTCAACCGCCACGCGGTGGCCACGCGCGCCGACGTGGGGCTGTCCAAGGTGGCGGCCATGAAGCGCCACCTACTGGAGATCGTGCCGGACTGCAAGATCGAAGGCATGGCCGTGATGTTCGAGGCGGGCAGTGCAAACGAGCTCCTGGAAGGTGAGAGAGGAGCTTTCATGAAGTAGCGGAGACCGTGACACTTTATTGAGGTGGTGCCTTTGTGGGTAACCAGGTAACCCGACCTACGTGCTGGACTGCATTGACGATGTGAAGACCAAGTGCTCGCTGCTGGAGACTGTGACCCGCAAGAAACTCAAGGTGATCACGGCCACGGGGGCAGGCGCCAAGGCCGACCCGACGCGTCTGCAGATCGGCGCGCTCAAGGAAGCTGTCCGTACGTGACGGTTGTTGTTTGGTGAGTGATACCTTGATGCTGATATTCTTGCGATGTTGTGTAGGTGACCCGCTTGCGACGAAGATCCGCTACGTTTTGAAGAAGAAGGGCGTTGCGTCGTCGGAGATCACGACCGTTTTCTCGAGCGAGAAGAGCGTGTGCAAGCTGCTGCCTCTGGATACCGAGCAGGCGGAGAACCCCGAGGAGTTCGGCAACGTGGACAACTTCCGCATTCGCGTGATCCCCGTGCTGGGCACGATGCCCGCGCTTTTCGGACAGTCTATGGCTGCGTATGTGCTGTGTGATTTGGCCGGCCAGAAGTTCACCCCGGAGGCGGTGGCGCGGCTTTCCCGCGACCAGCGCAACAAGCTGTACCAGAAGCTGCAGCAGCGCGAGCACGTGCTGTTCAACGAAGGCCACAAGCTTCAACTGGAGAAGGACGAGGTCGAGTTCATCTACCAGGAGATCTGGCGGGGACGCAGCTCCGTGGGTAGATCGAGAAACGGCGGCCATGACCGTCTGTACCTGGCGCGTTGGCGGGCGGACCGACCGCTGCACCCCGACAATGTGGTGTACCTGACGACGACGGAGCTCGCCATTCTAGACAAGGACGGCGTCGACGGTTTCGACCCGGAAGTTGTTGCTCGCATTGATGCACGACTGGTTCAATTCGGCAGCTGGGCTGAGTAGAATCGTCCATCTAGAAAAGCTCGTGCTACTGGGACGGTAGTCGAGCTTGCATGTATCGCCACTTTAGGTGAATAGACGTGGTCCAAAATGGACATTTCACGGTGCTTCTTCGTTCTGCGACATGTGCCGAGTACGTCATACAGGGTTTATCTTGGTTTTTGTATGCTTTCAGCCGTTACGCGGTCTATCCCTCCAGTTAGCAATCCCCTCGAGCTCACCAAGCAGAAATCCTCCAGCATGACCACCAAAGTGACCCAGAGACTGACCGCCGCGTCCTTCAAACAGTGGATCCAGAAGCTGGACGCCTTCCTCTTTGACTGCGATGGAGGTGCGTGGCCCATTGTCGTTTGATAGCGACACGGAGACTGACGATTCGGATACGTGTGTCAGTGTTGTGGTGTGGAGCTGCCCCCATTGAGGGCGCTGCCAACATGATCACCCTGCTGCGCTCACTCAACAAGCGTGTGGTGTTTGTGGTGGGTTCAACATGTAGTGGATTCAGTATTTGGAAGTGTCGGGAGATTGACCCGCATGGGGATTTTGTGCTTTCGTGAAGACCAACAACGCTACCAACAGCCGTGCCACCTACGTGAAGAAGCTCGGTGGGTGGTGAATTTCCCCAAATATGTTGATATTCGAGACTTACAGGGGTTCTGGTTGATGGGTTACAGCTTCGCATGGCATCACTGCTGTCGAGGCCGACATCGTCACGTGAGTCGCGCATTGGTTGATGAAATTCGTGGTTGGAGAGTATGCGTGCTGATGCTGATGCTATCGTGCAGTTCGGCATGGGCCACGGTGCAGTACATGAAGCAACACAAGATTGAAGGCAAGGTGTACATGGTGGGCGAGGTCGGTCTGAAGACCGAGCTGGAGCTGGAGGGCTACCAGGTCAGCGGCCTGGAGCACAGCGACATCAAGGGGCTCCCACACATCCCGGATATTGACATGGAGACGAAGGCGGTCGTCTGCGGTTTAGACCGGTATGATATTCATTTGATTTGTTTGATAGTAGCTTCTTGAGCTGACGTGCTTGTGATATTTTTCAGATACTTCACGTACTACAAGATGGCCTACGCCACGGCATGTGTCCGCCAGATCCCGGGCTGCCACTTCATTGGCACCAACCCGTAAGTTTGTTTATGAACGATGTACTCAACCATGCCAAGATTCCGCTCACCCAATTCATTGTTGATGTTTGTGTAGTGACCAGACGTTCCCGGCGGACGGTGCTATCATCCCGGGCGGTGGTTCCCTCGTTCACATGCTGGAGTGCGCCATTGGCCAGTACGTTGTACTGTTTTGAGTCCTATAGGTTTTTGTCGCGCTAACTCGTTTGCCATCAATTGTGTTCTTGCAGCCCACCTGAGGCTGTGTGCGGTAAGCCGTCGCAAGACTTGCTGCAAACCATTATCGCCACGTACAACCTCGATCCCTCGCGCACGTGCATGGTACGAAGCTGCAATTGCTATTTAATAGTAGCGCCGAGTTTGACCATTTCGCTGTTAACTAGGTTGGCGACCGCCTTTCGACAGACATTGAGTTTGGCAACGCTGGCGGCCTGAACACGCTGCTCGTCCTGACTGGAATCACGCAAGAGTCGGAGCTGGGCAGCATCGACAACGCTGTCCATGTGCCTGACCACTACATCGACTCGGTTGATGTGATCAACCAGCTTCACGCCGAGACCCTTGACAACTAGAGTTGTTTGTTGTCAACATGGCGTGCTTGCGTGCTCTGGTACTTGAGATAGGCATCGACAACTTCAATCGCTAGTGCTGGTTCAATACAATAGATGCAATCGAATCGACGTGAATGTTGCCGTACCGAATCACGGTATGAAGTTCATTCGGATGGCTAAATGACCACGATAATACCTTACACTATAAACACCCGAAACTAATTGTTGTGCTATGGTGACATGTTCCCGGGCGTCTTCGTCTTGAGTCGCGGAATGGTTCCACTACTGTTCACAAAAGCGTCGAACATGGAAAAACCACCGCTACTTGCAGCGGTATTGGCGCCACCTCCAGGAATGCCAAACCTGTTAACGTTGGCAGTCTTCTTCGGACGAACAGGGGCTGAATTCATCCGACGCGTTGCTTTCGCTGTCGTATCTACAGAGGCGCGACTTTCTGCAGCTGGAGACGCAGCCCTCGGTTTTACGAGAGATGAAGCGATCACTGGTGACATTAATGGAGTTGGTGTCCGAAGGAAGCGAGGCATTGGTGACTTGGTCAATCGCTTCGTAATCTCAAGGAATTGCAGCTTTTTGGTGGGCGTCACATCCTCGTCTACGGCTTCCCTTGGTCTCTTTCGCATCGGTGCTCTCACATGTCCCGGGAGTCATTGTCGCTCATAAGGCCGCTGCTGTTCAAACTGATGTTCAAGTCGCCATCCTCAATGTCCTCATTCCGCCGAGGCGCGTCCGGCTCTGCTGGATCACTCGCAAAATCCTTCTGAAATTCTGCATGCTTTGCTGCCAATGTCTTTGTTGCTGCTTTAGTCTGGGCCATCTTCGTCTTTTTGCCCAACACTTTTGGAGTGTTCATATCTTGCATCTTGCTCATCCGAGCGAGCAGCTCAGCATTTGCTAGTCGCTGCTTGATCGTCATTTTTCCACCCTTTCCTCCTGTTTTCTTTTTTACTGTCGGTGCTATAGCATTTTCCTCTTCATCCACGGGTGAATTTGCCTTCATTTGGGGTTTTGTCTTGCCCTGTGTACCCCTGCTTGCTTTAGCGGTGCCGTCCGCTGCTGCTGCTGTTTTAGCTTTGCCAGTTATAGCACCCTCCTTCGGCTTAATCGCAATCGTGGAATTCGCTACAGCCATCATCAAGCTTTTACCTGCAAAAGCATTACCTGCTTTCGCCGCCCCGTTTCGACGCTTCAAATGCTTCTTCGGGGTTGATATTGACAGTGGCATCGGCTCAGGTTCGGAATCGGAATCGGCTTCATCGTTATCGTCCTGCTCAGCACGAGCGGCAGCTTTAGCGACCTTCGCTTGTCGTTTTGCCTCCGCATTCGAAAAGTTAAAATCCAGAGACGGCCCTCCCTTCTTCGCAAACCGCTTCTGCGGCGTCGGCACCTTTTTCTTCGAAGGCGACGGCTGTGCTCGCTTCGGAGAATCCTGCGCAACCGGCAAAATCAAGCTCACCACTGACGGCCCATCATCAATATCCGAGTCGCTGCCCTTGTCGAACATATCGACTAGTCCATCATCCGGCAGCTCCAGCGGCGGGCTATCATATCCGCCAAGCTCAGTCTGGTTCTCCTCTGAAAACGACTCATCTTCCGGTTGCATCGTTGCCGGTAAGCTAACAGGCGTGATCCTCTTAGTTTTCGTCTTCTTGGCCTGCTTTGTGTGCACCTTGGACTTAGCCGACTCCTCCTCGTCCGTCTGTGAGTCGCTGGTCGCCACCTGCTTCAGCTTCTTCTTCTTCGCCGCTTTCAGCTTCTTTCTTTCCTTAAGAGCTGCTTCCTTCTCTAGTCCACGACGTAAGGCCACCTCCTGTGCCGTCACTATCTTCTTCTTTTTCTTCTCCGCTTTCAGCCTCTCCTTTTTTCTCGCCGCAAGGCCTCCTCCTGTTCCGCTGCCAGCTCACGCAACTTCTTCTTTTTCTTCTCCGCTTTCAGCTTCTCTTTTCACGTCGCAAGGCCTCCTCTTTCTTCACTTCTAGCTCACGGATCTTTTCTTCTGCTTTTCTGCTTTCAACCTCTCCTTCACCCGTAAGGCCTCCTCTTTCTCCGCTTCTAGCTCACGTAGCCTCTTCTTCTGTGTCTCCGCTTTCAACCTCTCCTTTTCACGTCGCAAGACCTCCGCTTTCTCCGCTTCCAGCTCGAGGATCTTCTGCTTCTCCGCTCTCAACCTCTCCTTCTCCCTTTCACGTCGTAGGGCCTCCTGCTCTGCTTCCTGCTCCTCCTTCTCCTGCTGCTTGAGACGGTGCAGCTGGCGTTGATACCGCAGCTCTTCCTTCTCCATTTCCTCTATCATCATAAACTGCTGCCAGGTTTTCTGCAGTCGCTGGTGCCGTAGGTCGATGGCTTTCCACTATACACAATAACAAGAGCAGTGTAAGCGTTGCACAAGCGATATCTCAGCTTATAGGGACACTACAAACGTACTTCCAGGTTGTACGCCTCCAGCAGGATTTCCTCCGGGTACGGACCGCCCACATGGTCCGTGAAGCGGTCTGGAGGCCCCATCCGCGTCTACGCCACCACCTCGTGCGTTAATGGCGGTCGGAATTTCAAAAATGCATGTTCATTTCAGTTAAGCGCTGTAACTTATCAGTTTCATGTGGCACACACGTACCAACATATCTCCCTCTACAAGAACAACACACTTAACAGAAAGCTATCTACCCGCTGCACCATATCATTTTCATGTGGCGAACACGAAGTTAAATATTTTCATGTGGTACACACGTTGTTGAAGCCGTTCTTGTGCAGAGATGAAAGAGACATGTCTCCCTCTACAAGCACGCAGCATAATCCCTCTTTCAGAAATTACAGACCCAGAAAGGAGTCAGTCGATACATAAACCAAGATACAAGCAACATGGCAGTGGGGGCGACGCGAATCTCTTCCAGCTCGCGGGCGGCATCTCGTGCCACGCGTGGAACAAGGACCGCTCAAGCTGGCGCTGTGCCCCAACTCGAACGAGATCTGGATCTTCTCTGGCTGCCACGCGCCCGACACGCTGCAGTGGCGCAAGGAGGCGGTGTTGACGGAGCACGACATGCTCGTGTCGGGGCTGGATTGGTCGCCTGTGCACGACCAGCTGGTGTCCTGCGCGCACGACCGCAGCGCCTTCGTGTGGAAGTACGAGGCCGCCTACCGCCAGTGGAAGCCGCTGCTGGTGCTGCTGCGCATCACGCGCGCCGCCACGAACGTCAAGTGGAGTCCCAACGGTGGGTTTAATGAAGACAAAGGTGCAATCAATTGCTGACGCTGTGGCTTTATACAGGCTTGAAGTTTGCAGTGAGCAGCGGTGCCAAGTGCGTGTCCGTGTGCACGTACCAGGAGGCGGAGAACTGGTGGGTGAGCAAGATGATCAAGAAGCACAAGTCCACGTACGTTGCAGTGATTGCAATAGCTTCAACTTGACAATTACTGACGGTGTGTTATCGGTTATTGCAGGGTCACGGACTTGGACTGGCACCCGAACAGCCAACTGCTTGTGACCGGCAGCACAGACCTCAAGTGCCGCGTCTTCTCGGCGCACGTGAGCGACGTCGATGGACCAGAGGACGCCGGTCCGTTTGAAGCTCTGCCGCCGTTCGGAGAGCCGCTGGCGGAGTTTGACAATGCCAGTGCCTGGGTGAACGCCGTGGCGTGGTCCCCCAAGGGCGACTGCCTTGCGTTTGCCGGTCAGGGCTCGTCCATTCACATCGTTCACTTTGGCGCGCCTGGCGAGTACCCGACGGTCCAGGTAGTTGAAGTTGCTGGGTGGAATTGTTATTTTTGAGGTGTGCTGACGTTTCGTTGTTGCAATAGTCGATCCGGTTCTCGCACCTGCCGTTGATGCGCATCATGTTCCTCTCGAACTCTGCGATCGTTGGTGTGGGCTACGATTTCAACCCGCTGCTGTTTTCGCAGGATGCCAACAACTTCTGGTACGAAGATGAAATGATTGGACCTTGCTTGATCGGGCTAATCGTTTTTCGACAAATGCGCAGGTCGTTCTCCGAATTTGTCGACAAGAAGCCCGCGGAAGGCGCTGTGAAGCGCAACGCGGGTGGCTTCAACGCTGGTAAGTGCAAAGGTTATTGCGTGGATCGAGCACTGAATGCATATTAACGATTGCTTTGTCTCAACCTCGCAGCTCGAAGCCTGTTCGAAAGCAAGGTGACGCGTGGCCAATCGTCTGATGCTACTGAGCACGATAAGAATATGCTGTGGATGTACGTTTAGTCGATGATGTCGGAACTCGGTGTCGTCTTTTTACTAAACTTTTCTCCCGTGTACTCATCGCAGGAAACACGCGAGCAACATCACATGCATCCAGTCGTACACGCGTTCTGCCTCAGGAAGTGTGTCGGAATTCTCCACCTCAGGTACGGTTCACTACTTTACATGCGTTGTTATCGTTATTAGACGTGCGGATGTGTAACTCCTATTCCTTAGCGCTTGACGGTCGTGTTGTCCTGTGGAAGCTCGGAAGCCTGAATGTGGAAATGAGCAAGCTGCGCCTGTAAGATGGTGCGCGGTACCCGACAAAGTAAAAAGAGCTCACACCCGTTGACTCAAAAACAGCATGCGTTAGCATCTCCATGAGGTGCAAGAAAAACAAACAAGATACAACAAGACCATGAAAGCGAGCATTTCAACTTGTCTGTCGTGCCTCTTTCTACAAGGCCAACAACACCTCTATTCGTACATCCGCTTAAGTCGTCTAAAGTCTTGGCGATATTGGTTCTCAACCATAGACGCGTGACGGAAGTCCTTCCACTCAGGGAACTCCGTGAGCAGAACCTTCGGGTCGAACGAAAGCAGTTGCTGGATGCCCTGGCTAACGTCATTCAGTGTGCGCGCGAGATCGATGTGGTCTGGGTTCAAATACATCCGCTGCAGCTCAAGCAGCTCATAACTGCTGCGCAGGAACAGGATCGAGTACTCGCACACTCGCCCAGTCTTCGCACGCAACAACAGGTCGCATGAATCTGCCACCAGTTTGTGGATGCGCATAAATACCAAGTGGTCATGGGCCACGATCTCCAGAGCGTCCGACAGCGTCTCGAGCGCCACGGACAGCGCAGAAGCAGCACTCTCCGGGTTCGTCTTGATAATCTCCTCTGCGCCCACCAGCACCTTCTCCAGGTCCTGCATACCTGGTTTCACGCCTCCACTTTCATCTGCCGCACCCGGCGGCGGAGGCAGCACACTGTCGCCTCGCCTACAAAGCTCACAGCCGCACCTGAATCCAAACTGCTCCCACAGGTTCTTCTGCCGGTTCTCGCGACTTTGCTCGCGCGGGTACAAATACGAAATGGTAAGCTGCTCGCCCTTGGCGATGGGTCGGGCCACCCGCACCTCGGACACGCCGCCTGTCGGCCCCGCGTCCTCCGGCGTGAACTTGACACAGTTCGGGTTGCAGTCGTGATTGAACATGGCGTTGTACAAGAACACACCACTGTCGAACGCGTTGCACTGCATGGCGAACACGTTCTGCAGCACCTGATCGTGCGACAGGGGCAGCTCGCTGAAGTTTCGGCACAACTCGTCGATCTGCGGGCCGAACTTGGCTCTGCCTGCAGTCAGTAGCTCCTCAGGCAGTTCACTCAGCTCCTCCGGGTACAAGTGGCCCAGATGCTCCATGATGTCGACGTAATCCGGTCTCGACAGCACCGACTCCATCGTGGCCAGAAAGAACTCCGGGTCCGACGTGGCCACGTCACTCGGCCAAGGGATGTACACCTGCTCCACGAGCACCTGCGTGCCTGGTGCGAGGTCCCGTGTGGCCACATAACCTCTCGATCCTCCGACGCCATTGAAGCTGGTCGACAGGTCCACGGGCCCCACCGCCAGCGGCTTCACGTCGTCCCAAGGCTCGTACAGACTGCGCACAACTTGACTCGAGGCTTCTTCCTCCTGCTTCTCAGCGACTGGACGTGCAACAGGAACTGAGACGATGTGTACAACCGCATGCGGCATCACGACTGAAGCTGACGTCTCCTCGTCGCTGCTGTCGTCGTCGAAGAGCCCGAACGCGGCCTGCACCGACGCACTCTTGCCACTCATGACGCTCTGGTTGGTTTGCAATTGAAGCTCAATGATTGTCCAGTTATGTACATTCACATCAAAGATATCGTAATGATTGCATCTCTTCATGTATCCTCCACAATCCACCCGCCATACAAAGGCCAAGTGAACTCTCGAATTACCGACTCCTGGGTTTTGCGCGCCATGGCTTCTCCGCTCGAGGATGGTCTCCAAGCAGCTCGCCCGGGGCTTCCCCTGGGGCGCCGCATGCGCCTGACGCTGGGTCAGAAACGCGAGGTGGTGGACCTGGCAGCCAGCAAGAAGTTCACGCACCGCGAGCTGGCCGAGAAGTTCCGTGTGGGACGCACAACCATCACCAATATCTGCAGACAGGAGGAGCTCATCAGGTCAGAAACGGACTCAGCTGACGCCACCAAGAAGAAGCGCAAGACCACCAAATGTACCTACGACCTGCGCGTGCTGGACGAGAGTCTGCACAAGTGGCGCATGGAGGTGAAGGTGAGCAGCCCCGACACGAAGCTCACAGGCACAGTCCTGCAGCACAAGGCCATGGAACTGGCCTGCAAGATGGCGGACGACCCGTACGCAGCTCTTCCCGACAAGGTCAAGCAGGCGCTACTCAAGTTCACAGGCTCCAATGGCTGGCTGGACGGGTACCGTACCCGGTTCGGGTCTTTCAGCAGCAAACAGTTGCCTGGAGGAGGCGACCAGAGCGTCATCAAGAGCGTGGACATCCAGACGAGACTCCGAGAGCTGCACCACAGCTTCATGGACGTGTCGCTCGAGGATATTTGGACGGCGAGTGAGTTCGCAGTCGTTTACAAGCCTCCTGTGCCCGAGGTGGGTGGGAGTAACAACGGCAGGTACACGGTCTCGCTCTTTGTCAGTGCAGCTGGAGAGAAGTTTGACATGCAGGTGATTGGCGTGGATCGTAATCCACTGCTGCTGGAAGGATTGATACCAAGGAGACGTACAAGATCCAGTACGGGTACTCCAAGACGGGCTGGCAGGTCGCTCAGACGACCGTGAGCATGCTCAAATCGCTGAATGTGCTCGCGAGGGAACGTAAGCGTACGTTCCGCGTCGTGTTGGACTCAGCGGTGCCCCATGTGAAGGCTGCGATGATTCTGGACTCGCAGGGCGACCAGCGAACGTTCTTCGTGTACGACCACATTCAGATCTACTTCTTGCCGCCGAACTTTAAGGCGCCGCGCTTCCACCCGTGCCATCTTGGCGTGATTCAAACATTCAAGGCGAGGTTCCGCAGTGAAATGCTCGAGACGCTGTTCAGTAATTATCGGCAGAGTGTGATGAACCAAGACCCGCGCGGATTCCACCCGCAACGTCACCTGCATACCCGAAACGTGTTTCACTGGTTCAATGTGGCTCTGCGCAGTCTGGATAAGCAGCTTATCCAGACGTGTTGGGTCAACAGCGGTCTGCTGCCCACCCAGTCCATTGCCTCGCTCAATTTGCGTGCCATATTGAGCAATACCTCACCCATGAGCATGGTCCCCAACACCTCCAGTGGCAGTGGCAGTGACAGTGGCAATGGAGGGCAATTTCCGATGTCAATGCCATAACTCCAAACGCGGCGAGTGGGGCTGGTTCTACGGTCGCAGCAAACGCTACGAAAGGAAGCTTGCTGTCGCCCGCGCTACTCTATCGCGATTTACAGCTGCAGCTGACGAATATCGCCCAACTCGCTCCCGACTTCTTGCGCTGGATTGGCGTGGCTGACCCAAGCAATGCGCAGGCATATGTTGAGATGGAAGGCAATGCTTCCGTAACAGACCCCGGCATCGATGAAGTGCAGATCATCCGCGGTGTGCTCCAAAAGCATGGCTATCTGTCCACAAAAACTTGATGATGAGAGTCATGCCGAGGGTCCGTGTGAAACCTTGGATGATATGGCTGATGAGCCCTGTCCAAGGCATGAGGAAGTTGTGGCGTCCATTGAGATTCTCAAGAAGTATTTGCGACTGTCACGGGACGCAATTACAGATCGTGTCGATGCTGTAGTGCAGCTGAATCAAGTCAAAAGGGCGGTTAATGCTGCTGCCTTTCGTGACGCTGCTGCCATCCGTGAGGTTTGAGTGGAGGCCATTTGACGGAGTGAAAATGTGCGGTATTGTTATATTCTACTTAGCATCATGCTCATCGGTCTCCATTGTATTGTCACTGTTGTCGACTTCTATCTTACACATGCATTGCTCTCGAATAATGGGCGACCTTGCTAGTACACGGTCCGGATTCTGTAGTTGGGAGGCATGGCCGCCATCACGGTGTTATCGTCTAGCCGTTGGTTAGTCGGGGTTGGCAGCGGTGACGACATTCGCGCAGGTGGGGTTGCCTGAGGCGAGAGATCATCTTCAAGCGGCAGGATAGTACGTTCCGCAATGGCCTGCTGCTCGATGCGACGTTGACGTCGTGCGTATGCTACGAGTGTGCGCAACGCACTCACTAACCAGTCGCGGTGGCTTGAGCTCTGGGTCTCAAGGTCTAATGTACGACCCCGGAAAACAACCGAGAAAGAGCACGCCTCGAGCACGCTGTTGGACGCGTACTTCCGGAACACAGCAGTATGTCTTCCGTCCAGCACCTGCAGCACTTCAGCTAAATCAACCGCTCCACTTAGCCCGCCTCTCTTGTGCTGCCACTGCAATGTCCCGCAACAGTTGCAGTGGAGCCTCGTAGCATGAGCACCGCCACGACGGCCATACTTCAGTAGAGGGAAGAACATGTTGATTGCCTGCACCAGATACGACCGGTGCTTGCCGCCAAAGCGGAAGGCCAGCTCCACGATCTTCCACCGCGCACCTTCAATGGTCTCAAGTTCTTCGTCTGTGAACAAATACGTTTTGCGCTTCTTGCGCAGGTGCAGTGTCTCCAGCACGCGTGGGCCGATCCTCGAGAATGCACTCTTCTTGTGCTTCTTCGCAGGGTGAGCTGCTTGTGCGGGGATAATGGGCGGCGGTGTCGACATCGGAGACCCAATGTGGGGAGACAACATGTCATTTGGCACCAGGTCGTACGCATTCGGGCATGACCCAGCTCTCCTCCGCATCGGGGCGGACTTGGACTTGAGACGGAGTCCATGAGATTGGGCCAGCGGTATGCTCAGCTGATCCGAGTCATCCTTCAGCTGGATCACTAGCCGCCGCACGCTCGAGGTAAGCTGATCCTGCGCTGACAAGGCAGCTTGCTCCGCCGCGCAGCTCAGTAGCCGAGTGCGTCGGCGCTGCATTAGCCGGTCCTCGATCGGGCTCAGCTGTACCAGCTCCAGCTCGACTCGAGACGCCGTTTCTTCCGCCTCGCTACTGGACCCTCCGTCGTCGTGCTCGTTGTTGTTGTCATCGAGGTCGAGCTCGTCCACGTCGTCGATCTGGTCAACGTCCTCGTCGTAGTCCTCGTCTTCATCCTGGTTGGACACCGCCTCCGTCGCGCTGGCCACGGGCACATCCGACTCGGTCAGGAGACTCTCGCTCTTGATCCTGCTCATGAGCGTGCGCACACTCGTCGACATGTTCAGCAGGTCGAAGTCCAGCGAATCCTCATCCTCTGCACTGGTCACAGCACTGTCTTGTTCTGCACTCTCCTCGTGCAGCTCGACGTTCCTCTTCCTCCAAGTTCTCCTGCTCGTTATTGTCCCTCTCCTCCTCCTCGACCGCCTCCTTCTCCTCCTGTTCATCCGGTAGCAGCTCCAATGGTGGCGCAAAACCTGCATGCAGAACTCCAAAATCATCAATCTGCGGCTCTAGAACCGCTCTCCTCTCCAGCTCCTCCGGACTCAACGGCCGAACCAACGCCGCCGCCACGAGCGTTCGCGCCGGATAAAACTGGAACCGCTGACCGTTGCCACTGCAACTGCTGCTGCTACTGGTGTTCGGGTCCCACATGGTCATGGCCGAGTGCGTGGGTGTAGCACCGACGCTGCTCCGTCGCGTGTGTCGAGGTTCCACCGGAATCACCGCGTCGACGGCGTCATTTGGCTCCTTGTCTTCATCGCTGCTGTTGCTGCTGCTGCTGTCGCGCGCCTCCTCCGGGTCTGCCTGGAAGATGCTTCCGCGTCGCACAATAGCCGACAGTTTGCCCAGCAGCACGACGCTGGACGAGCGTTCGCGACGACCTCCTGACCACGGCTGCATCGGAGAGGGAAGATCTGGGAGAGTGGGAGCTCCTACGCGAAAGTGAAGAGGGACGGAGAAAACCGCCGTGCAGTAACTGGCACGAGAATGGCCGGACAGGCGAGATGGATAACTGCAGGTGGTGACCAGAGTTGTGTTTGACAAGGAGCCGTTGCGAGATAGGTGTCTTCAATGTGTAATGGGGCTGTAGCCATGTCCAGTTTATCAACTCTACCAGGTGCAACTCCGAGCCAACCCCTGTGTTCGTCCACAGATGAAAGGTATAAAGTCTGAAGAGGTTCAGGCATGGTTATTAATACCGGGAACCCCACTGGAATTGCTGCTGGTCTGAAAGGCCCAACACGAGTGTTT
This sequence comes from Phytophthora hibernalis, assembly GCA_012656075.1. NCBI lineage: Eukaryota > Oomycota > Peronosporomycetes > Peronosporales > Peronosporaceae > Phytophthora > Phytophthora hibernalis. The sequence continues at coordinate 223,907 of JAAKBF010000010.1, forward strand.
CCTCGCTGGTCTCTCGCCGAGTCTCACGGGTTCCAATGCCCTCAATCTCCATCCACTATCCGGCCCTGAACTTTACCATGACCATCTTGCGGTTTGCTGGACACCCCAAGCCGCAATGCTGACGTACTTTTGGTACCACTTTAATGGTACATTGTAAGAGCGTCTTGAGCTTTTTAGTGGTGCACCTGTTGATTTGATAACCCGGTATATCTGATTATAAGTGCTAAAGAAACCAGTACAGTTTAGCTTGTATAAACCTAAAACCTCTGAAATCGATTCTATGATCAACTGTGTGCTTTTTGAGATGTGTCCGCAGTTGAGACCTGATGGTGAGTGGTGGCAAGACGCCTCGACGCGGCCCTACGCAGCGCCGTAGCCGGCTCCAGGGCACAGGTGCGCTACTGCAGAATAATCCTGACACTGCGTACCCGTCCTCTCGTCTGCTGGTGTGGCACTCGCGCTTCACGCACGCCGCGTCTCGTCACGAGAGCGTCGTGAAGGGCCACGCTTTCAACCAGCAGCTAGAGGTGTATCTGCCTTCCAAGACTGGGAAGACTACGGCGCAGTCGCTGCAATGGGAAACAGGCTTCTACTACGAGATCAAGGCGTCGGTGGACATGTTCCTGTCTCCGGTCTTTATCAAGGAGTACCTGCAGGACGGCTCAGTGTTCATGGTGGCCAAGAACGTGGCGGTGGACGCCTCGCAGTCGGCGATGCTACTGCCTTCCGGCCACTTGCTGCTGCTGGTGGACGCAGATACGTACCAGCAATTGGGTATTGTGGGTGAAAAGTACGGCAGAGCGGTGCCTGCAGCAAGCAGGACGAAACAGGGACAGAAGTACGTCATCACTCTCGACTTGACGTCGTCGACGTTTGCAGAGGAAGGAGAGAACGCTTTTAGGGACCGAGTGAGGAAGAGTTTGAGCAAGCTGGAGGATGTTGAGATGCTGCTGTGCGCCTACAACGCTCGTGGATCGGCGCGTACCATCTTGTTCGGAGACGATGATACAGTGCCTCGGAAGCGAGTTGAGCTTGATGGACAAACGACGACGTTCAACGAGATTTTTCTGCCCAAGTTCGACGCGTTTTATGCTGCGTTGGAGAAGGGTGGGCGTGAGGATGGAGAGAGGGACAAGCTGCGGACGTCGCTGCACGAGGCGTACGACTGGTTGGGCCTTGTGGCTTGTCGACTCACCGACTTGCTGCAGAGACAGAAGCTGGAAGAGTACGTGTCGACCTTCTCGGGAATCCCTGATTCGTTCGAGTGCGAGCCCGATAGTGAGATCACGACTGTGCGGTGGCGTGGTCTGGTGGCTGCTCCATTTTGCTCGACTATTGTCGAAAAGGTGCAGTGTGCTGTGAAGAATGGAGAAATGCCGTGGGGTGCAGTCACGGTTTGGGGTTTTCCGGACGCCTTTGTGTCGTGGGTGCAGCCTGTCAAGACTGGCAAAGGCAGTAAAGCAAAAAGTGAGTCGCAGCGACGAGAGCATGGCTACCTTGGAAATGGTAGCAACAATTACACCTTGCTCATGCTACCAAACAGCGAGTACTTCATGTTGCAGGCGCTCGGTCCGCACGATGCCACCGTGTAGACGACCAAGCCGGGCAAGTATCTACTACGTACTACCGCATGAATAACAGTGCTACAATAGAATAGAAACGTTGCATCATGGTCGATGTTGATTTTTTGCGCAACTAATCGAGCATCTAGTTAGCGAGGACGTTCTCGACGAACGCCGCAACACTGGACGAGTCCGATCCAGCTTCAGCTAGCGCTAGTGCTACCTTGATGTGCTTGCGAGCCGGCTTCACGTTGTTCTTCTTGCCGTGAATAAGCGCAAGCCGCAAATTCGCCAAGAAACAAGCAGCAGTATCACTGTTGCTGCTCAAGGCGGTGGTTGTGCTGCTCGCACCATCATCAGCATCGGCCGAGATGGTGGACTTAGTTGCCGTCAATGAAGCAACGAGCTTCCACACGTTGATTGCAGCGTCCAAAGATCGCTGCTCCTCGTAAAACCCTCCGAGTTCGATCAGGATTGGAACCAATCGGCCCGAAGAAGCAGCCGTATCGGCAGAGACGGCAGCAATAAGGTCCAAGTACTTCTGGACGGCCTTTGTCGGATGTGAAATCGATAGTAGCCGTGCTTCCAGTAGATCAGTGTCCACCGAGTCTGTAAGAACGCCCTTCGTCTTGCTTTCTTCAACACGAGCCAGTCCTTCGTTTGAAAACATTGTTGCTTGATCCTGTTCTCCGATTTGGGAATGGCAGTAGCTCGTCAGGAGCTCCAACTGAGCTGCATCATATTCTCGCCCACTTGTGGCAATAGCAAGTGATAACCCGGTCTGCAGCAAGCGCAGCAGCAGACGAATAGTTTTATGGTGCGTTTCTTGACTCGTTTCCAGGTTAATACGCTTGAGGATGCTTGTGCCAGCCAGAATGTATGCCTGTGAGTTCCACGGCTGGGCGCGAATCAACTTTTGTGCATCCAAGCACAGACCCTTCACCCCGACGGACCAGCCTTAAACAAACCCACTAACGCGTCCAAGAAGCTGCGATCCACCGTGTCCGTGCCAGAGCAAGGTACATTTCTGACAGTCGAACCCAAGTACTCTCCTAGGCAACTTGACACTTGAAGATTTTGCGAGTCGATCGTCGCAAGAGCTAGCCGCATCCATAACGTACTGGAATTCGCCCCGTCGTTGGTTTGAGACAACGCTTGCAGACGCGTCAGATAAGCATCTTCAGTACCCACAAACCGTTCGTGAAGCTCGACCAAGTGCAGATTCAGATAATCGCGCGTGGTGAGCGTTGAATCGGCTTGGTCAACTGAAGCCAAAAGACGCTCCTTGCACACTATGGCGAGGCCCGCTGCCTTGGAAATAAACTTGTTCATGAGCAAGCTCGCGATTGATAGACCCACAAGAGCAACGACATCGCTTTCACGGGACTGGGTTTCATCTTGTGACATCAACGCGTGAAGCAAATCCAGCGCTTCACCCCTTTGATTGACGGTATAGTAGCTGTGCTTGCACGATGCCCTGGAGCGCTGAGGATCCACTCGTTGCCGCATCAATGTGTGCGGCAATCCTTTGCAAATGCGCTGAATCGTCAATTCCATCGCAGGATTTATCGGAGAGCTGGCCAAGCTCTGTCACTAGTGTATTCCATTCAAGACCTTCTTGGTCACGACCAGATGAAGCCGCTCGGGAGTAGGACGCCAAAGCCTCGGTGTACAGTCCGAGACGATGCTGCGCAACACCTAGAGCGTGCCATGCGCGCGCATTGAACGGATCACGTTCTAAATACTTTTTCAGGTAAAACATCACCGGCTCAGTACCATGCTCTGGAGCCTGCGTCATCGACTCGCCGACACTCGTTCCATAGTCCAGCAGTGCCGTGCTTAAACCAATCAAAGCGTCCAGATCCAATCCGACTTGCAGTGCACAGTCAAATGCTTCGATCGCTTTTCTCTGCTGAATCTTTGAGCTAGCTTGGCGTCGAGCCAGCATCGCATACCCATTCCACATAGATGAGTTGCTTGGATTTATACTCTGCAGCTGCAGGAACGACTTCTGCGCCAACGACGCCGCTGATGGAACGGCATTAGCCTGGTTGAGGTAAAACATGCCCAAATTGGCCCATGTGGCATCGCTGCTACTGCCGGTTTGGATCGCTCGCGCCCAGGCAAACTGCTTCACCAGTAGACTATCAGACACAAGTGCCAATCCATTCCAGGCCAGTGAGCACGAAGGATCCTCCTGAAGGGCCAACTTGAAATTCGTTGACGCTTTTACCTTTAGCTTCGAGAGAGTAACATCTGTATCACTGTTTGCAATACCCTTTTGGGTTGAGAAAGCTGAGCTGGGAATACCGCGCACGTTGCTGAGAGCCTGCATTTCGTACCAGTAGCTTAGGCCGATATCATAGAATCGCTCTGCAGCCTCAGCGTCAGGACCATCCGCTGCCTTTTTCTCGCTCCTTTCAGTAAGTAGAGCAGCAGCTTCGTATGCCTTCCTTCCAGCGGAGATAAAATCAACCCACTTTGAGCCCTCGCTTGAAAAGTTGTCTGGCGACAAGTAGAATGCGAAGCAGTGAATGTCACCGATTAGCTTGCATGCTTCCACAGATCCTGACAAAGTCGAGGAGGACGGAAGACCCTTCATCATCCGGGACGCCTCCTTCAGATTCTCAGCAGCATTGCCATATAACCCCTCAGCGCATAAGTATTTTGCCTGTTGGAAAAGCAGGTCGGAATAAATCATGGATGCGGCAGTCACGTCTGGTTCACCATCGGATAATTCACCAGTGACAACTGGTTTGATTCTCCCAACGCATCATCGAAAAGCAGCAATGAGCCTTCAATCCGAGCCAGCTCACAACGAACGCACCAGCTTTCCTCACCCAGCTCGATGGCTTTCAAATAAGATCTCTGCGCGGAAACGTGTTTGTCGAAATTCTGGTAGACATGGGCCAGGATAACCCAATAGCGGGTGTTCATAGGGTCATTACGAAGCACAAGATGCATCTTCCCCACAGCTAGTTCGTCGTTTTGTTCCACTAGGTGCTGAGCCAGTCTCAGGAGCGCCCATGTTGGAGCAGTTTCTTGATCCTCAGTCACTCGTTCCCACAGTTGCACGTTCGCGTCATACTTCCCCTGTAGATCGTACAGGTTGCTTAGAGCCATTCCTGCCAGATCATCGGTGGGAGAAAGCGAAAGGGCCTTCAAGAAACACTTCTCCGCACGCAAAACATCATTTGCGACTTCTTCGTACCATTTGCCCAGCCATGAGAAGATCTCCGGGTCAGACGGCGTCAGCTTCGCGGCTTGTAATAGATGGCCAAAGCATCCCGTCTTTGCTGTTTGATGAGAACAGCCTAGGTGCCAGTACACAACTGCCAATCGTTTGAGTGTTCGCCCTTTAGCAAAAACATCCTTGGCTGGAATCTTGCCCGCATTTGCCTCTAGCAGCGCTTGGGCTTGTTGGAAGTCACCTAGTTGAAAGTGAATCCACCCACGGGTGCACAGTACAGCAGCACTCATGCTTTCGTCCACTTCAGACAAAGAAACGGAGTCTATGACTTCGAGAGCCTCCTTTGACTGCGCCTTAGTAGTCAATAGCTCTGCCGTTGCGATGGCCGATTTTACCACGAGAAGGACGTCGTCGCTTTTCATGACCCCGCGGTAGTTCTTTAATGCTTTATCCACGTCACCCGAGTATTCAAATGCTGTTGCTGACATGAACAGCACCTTGACTTCCGAATACCTGCACCATTTCAAATAGATTAGAGTCATTGTAACGCGCTATAGAAGAATTTGAGGTATCGACAACTTACAGAGATGGAAGCGGGCATTTACACCCAAGTAATTTTGCCTTGTCAGTCACAACTTTTTGGCCAAGGCCAAACGATTCAAGCAACCCTCTACATCGCGGGATGCGAGTGCCAGCGATGCCAGCTCGATTTGAGGCCGGATGCAAAGCGAGCTTTCTTGAAAAGAAGAGGAGGAGTAACCGGCGAGAGCTTCCACAAAATTCTCTCGGGCCTAGGAAGTACACGTATGCATAGTCAGAATTCAGAGTTAACGCGAATGAAGGTAGGCAACTTGCCTGGCTACTGTCTCCGACGCGCAAGCACTCCACCGCTTGAAACACAAGAGCCATTGGGCTCCTGGAATGGTTTGCAAATAGCTCTGCCGTGACTTCCTTGGCCTTTACCAAGGTAATGGCTACCGTTTCCGAACATCATCGACAACAATGTACCAGCACCGCCAATAGTTAGCAGAGTTAGCAGGCAATTACACGTATGGGATACGTACGGCTCTCCTGGTCTTCGCTGCGGAGTAGTAAGAACTCTGCCGGGGTCTTGGAACCAGGAAACCACTTGATGATCGACGTCGCCAAATCATCAATCGTCTTGAGGAGCGTGGACTTCTTTTTGGAAGCCTTCAACGCGTCCAGGTGAAAACGCATAAAGAACGCGATTGTGGCATCCATTCGCGGCCGAAGCGCGTCGATCTCTTCATTCTGAGCTGCCCAGTCGGCACACGATGCAACAGCGAAAACCTGGTGGGAGATGTCCGCCATGGAATAACTGCCAGAGCAGTCCGATAAGCTGAACCCAGGACGCTGCACCAAGAACCTTCAATATCCACGCCATCCAGACAGCACAGCAAAAGGCACTATACCTGCAGCAAATCCACCAAATCCAGCCAGATATTCAGTGGGGCCGGTAATTCTTCGTTGGCAGTTTTCTCGAGCGAAAGCTGGCCGACGTCTCCTTCCAGTTCCCCACAAGGGAGTACCACGCGTCAAAAGTCTGCAACACAGCACAAAATATAAGTACAAACCACCTCAGTGTGAATAAGAAAATACTCCACCTTCGGGAGCATCTTCAGTTCCATCGCTGTAGCCGCCACCTCTGCGACCCACTTCTGGCATCTCTTGATCTTCTTACCCCTGCAAAAACAACAACTATCAGCCTACAAAGACCACACCCAGGTCTCCTCAGTCTGCAACACCTCAAATTGATGTCCACGAGCTTCTCCAGTGGTTGCAACTTGCTCTTCCCGTCCTTTTTGGCCTCGAAAAGGTCCACAAGATACTGCGAAACAGCAGCAGATTATCAGTCTCCAGCCTGTAACCTAGCGTAACCCCTTCCACGCTCTGTACCTTCCAGGGCGCTGGCATCTCTGGCTTGATGTCTGCCGCTCGGCGATACGCGTCCTCGCAGTCCTCCCACTAACAGCAGAGTATGGTTAGTATGGGTTACACATTGGGGTACGGTATCCTCTTGACGCACATCTTGCAGGTGGAAACTGGCCAGCCCCACGCACATGAACGCCTGGAAGTTGTTGGGGTCGAACTGCGTCACGCGTCGTCCTGCGTCCTGCGCCTCCTGGTAGCGCTCAGCCTTGAGGAAGGCCGCGGCGTCCACCAGCATCTGCCGCAGCATACTCGCCGACATACTGCTTCAATTGGTTATGAGGTACCTTCGAAGAGTTATGGTTATGCGTAACCAAGACGGTTACGGTTATGAGTAACCTGGGTGGTTATGGGTTACTCCTGACAAACACTCATCCGCCAATTCACCCAAAAACATGTGGAAGACGGGAGCTCGGGCCGTGACGCCCCTACGGCGCTCGCTCGCGTCTCCGCTGTATGGACAACTGTCGACGGCGCGTCCAAGGTCACTACAGGTGCTGCACGTGGCGCGCCCCTTCTCCACGTCCTCACCGCCTCCCTGTACGTGAGTCTTATTGCGTAAATTGAAGTGTCGAATCTAATGCGGAATGGGTCTTTTAACCTCGATCTGGGTTTTATAGCCACGCAGAATGCGCAAATGGCAGCAGCAGCGCTGGTTGCGGCTGGCGTGGGTTATTTGTGGGTGACGACGGACCGCCAGAGCGATCAGCGCGAGCTGGAGATCCAGAAGGAGCGCAAGCTCAGCGACCGCCTGGCGGCCGAGCTCGTGGCGGCCTCAGCCAGCCAGAACAAGCTGGACTGGAAGGGTACACTGGAGCGGGTGGTACCGGCCATTGTGTCGCTCAAGCTCAATTCACCCAAGGTGGGTGATGGGTTTTAAATTGTGCTGACGTCACCAATTATTGACTGGGTGATTGGGTTTGGGTGTTTTAGTTCTTCGACACCGAGTCGCCGGGTAATGGGTCCGCCACGGGCTTCGTCGTGGATGCCGAGAAGGGAATTATTCTGACGAATCGCCACGTTGTGGGACCGGGGCCTATTGTACGAGAAAATGTTGCTGGGTAGAAGGGTGTGAGTGTTGATGATATAATGTGTGGGTTTTATAGGACGCTGAGGCAGTTTTCCAGAATAACGAGGAAGTGCGCGTGATCCCCATCTACCGCGATCCCGTGCACGATTTTGGTTTTTTCCAGTTCGATCCGGAGGTCCGTTTATTTTTTAAGGGTGATATTGTTGGAGAGGCTTATTTTTTACGATCAACAGGATGTGAAGCACATGTCGGTGCCGTCGCTACATCTGCATCCGGACAAGGCCACTGTTGGAACGGATATTCGTGTGGTGGGGAACGACGCTGCGGAAAAGCTTGCGATTGCTAGTGGCACGCTAGCACGTCTTGATCGTGACGCTCCCAACTACGGCTTCAACAACTACAACGACTTCAACACGTTTTACTTCCAAGCTTCGTCGGGTACGGTTTTAGAGAAGGTTCTATGTCGCCTCATTTGGATTAGTTACTCATAATTGCTTTCTTGATTGGTTATGCTACCACTGCAGGAACGACGGGAGGTTCCTCGGGCTCTCCGGTGCTCAACCACGATGGCGATGCTATCGCTCTTAATGCTGGCGGCAAAATTGGCACGTCTGCTTCGTTCTACCTACCTCTCGATCGTGTAAAGAGAGCGTTTGATTTAGTTCGAGAAGGTAAGGACGTGCCTCGCGGCACTATCCAAACAATTTTCAACTACAAGCCATTCGACGAAGTGCGCCGACTTGGCGTAGACCCCGCCACGGAACGGCTTGTTCGCTCGACCTTTCCGTTGGAGACAGGCATGCTGACCGTGGCAGAAACAATCCCGGGTGGCCCCTCAAACAAGAAGCTGGAGCCGGGCGACATTTTGGTCCGCGTCAATGGAGAGCTGATTACAAAATTTGTTCCGCTGGAGGCCATCCTCGACGAAAACGTTGGCGATGAGGTAAGCGTGGCTGTTGAGTTCTTGTCGCTTTTTTCAACGTGAACATGGTTGATAGACTGTTTTTTTGGTAGATCGAGCTTCAGGTTGAGCGATCCGGAAAACTGGTAACGCACAAGATGCAAGTACAAGACCTGCACGCTGTCACTCCGTCCCGCTTTATCGAAATTGGTGGGGCAGTAATCAACCCACTGTCGTACCAACAAGCTCGGAATCATGCGATGAGCCCGGGAGCTCCGTATGTTGCAGACCCGGGCTACTTCCTGCAGCGCTCACGGATTGGTCGTGGTGCGATTATTCACTCGGTGAATGGCGTGAAGACACCTGATCTTGAGACGCTCAAAAATTACCTGAAGCAGTGCAAGGACCGGGAGCGCATCGTTGTGAAATTCTCAAAACTGACGGACAAATCGGAAAAGGTCGAAGTCGTGCATGTTGACCGCAGGTGGTTTCCATTCTGCGAGTACGTGCGTGACGACAAGCTTGGCTCCTGGCATTGCGAACGATTTGCGCCACCCAGCAACGCGAATGATGATAAGACGGACACATCAAGTGCAGACAAACCAATCGGCTCAACGACAACGCTTCCGGGCAAGAACCCAGTCGAGAACAAGCTTGCGCGGTCGTTGGTGACAGTTGACTTTGACCGACCGTTCAGTGTGAACAGTTTGTCGACGGCGAATTACCGCGGTACAGGACTTGTGATCGATGCCAAGAAGGGGCTTGTGGTGGTGGATCGCAACACTGTGACAGACTCGATGGGCGATGCTATGGTGACCTTCGCGAGCACTATCATCGTCCCTGCCCAGGTGGTGTTTGTTCATCCGGTACATAACTTCGCCATCGTACAATACGACCCGAAGCTCATTGGTTCGACACCGATTGAAAGCTGTCAAGTGGCATCTCAGCCATTGGTGCCGTCTGATCCAGTGTGGCTCGTTGGCCTTATGAGCAGCGTGGGGCGTAGTGGCCATTCCGACCTTGTTTCCCGCGATACTATCGTGTCTGGCGTCAAGTGGATTGGATTGCCCATGCCGAACCCACCACGATACCAAGAGCACAACCTGGAAATGGTTTCATTGCAGGACGTCGTTGGCACTGAAGGTGGTGTTGTATGCAGTGATAAGGGTGAGGTGAGTGCCTTTTGGGCATCCTTCTCGTTCCAACAGCAACGTCGTAGCTCGAAGGTGGAGAGCCAATTCAATCGCGGCATTCCGATGGATCTGATCATGGAAAGCGCGGCTCCGCTGATACGTGGGGTCACGCCAAAAATTTACGACCTCGGTCTAGACTTTGAGCACTTAAGTCTGGCTAAGGCTCGAGAGCTTGGACTCGGCCAAGCTCTAGCCGAGATTTTGGAGAAGGATGCGCCTGATCGCCGAACCATCTTGAGCGTAGCACGACGGTGGGGTGGCACGGAGGCACAGGACGTGCTCAAAAACGGTGACATCTTGGTTGCGGTGGATGGAAAAATCGTGACAAGTTTTCGGGAGGTTGAGCGGTGCACACAGAAGCCGGAGGTTCAGCTCACGATTGTGCGCGATGGCTGCGAGATGCAACTGGACGTAAGGACCCTTTTCATGGAGCGCACGGAAATCAACCGCATCGTGTTCTGGCAGGGTTTACTCCTACAAGCGCCGCCACTATCTGTATCTGCTCAGCGCAGTATCTCGTTGGACGACGGCATTTATGTGTCCTGCCGATACTCGGGCTCACCGGCTGCACGCTACGGCCCACCGCCCACAAGTCGTATCAAGGAGATCGATGGAATCAAGATTACCAGCATTGACGACTTCCTGCGCGTCGTTACTGCTAAATCTGATAACGATTCGGTGCGCATCAAGTACACAGACCTCAGCGGCAAGGACCGTTTGAGTACGCTTAAGCTCGAGCCAAAGTACTGGCCCACCAGCGAGCTGCTGCACGAGGGAGGAGAATGGCGTCGCGTCCAGCATTGAAACGGCTCTACCGGCTCCTGAAGCGCATGGTCGTCTAAACGAAGCTTTGTACTCAGCAATCAACCAAATGAACCATCAAGTAAACGAAGATAAACGCAGAGACTGGAATTTACTTTGACCTTTTTCCAAATTGGTATTCGTGTAAGAGGACTGAAAGACGGGTTTTAGTGTCGGACTCGATCAATCGACGTCGGATGCTAAAGCTGATGTCCAACAGAAGGAAGGACGACACCGGCTGCGGCTCTCGACAAGCCACGACCAAAAAATCGTCTTGTTTGTCTGGATGAGCGTTGGGCTACTACCTTTCTTCCTGCAGATTCGAGGTTTCGCCCAGTTCGTGACTCCGCACAAAATCTCACAACACTTGGTGACGCCAACCGATGGAGAAATGGAGACGGCCGACCTGTACGAACATTGCCCCGTACAAGAACTTTTCATGGCAGGAGCTTGGTGGAACGTATCGCCCACGCAGTACAACCGACTCCACAACGGACGGCTGTGCCACTACGTCATGCCGCAGTACAACGTGCACGGAAACTACTTTCTCGGATCCAACAAGGTGTCGCCGTACCGTACGACACCCGAAGGTTGCGCCAACGACAGCTACCCGTTCGAGAGCTACTTCTACCACGGTAGCATCGGAGGGTATTCGTTCTACATCGAGGGTGATGGCACATACTGTGCACTGGACAACACGGCCTACGACGTGGTGAAAGGCGTCGGCACCGTCGACATCAACGGTGCGAGGCTGGCCGACGACAAGGGAGACACCACCTATCGAAAATCGTACTGGTACGCGCTCACGGGCTCCGCGTGGATCACGTACCGCTTCTGGATGTTGAGGCGCAGCTTCGTAACGTGCAGGCGGTTTGTGCGGCGATGCGACCCGAACACAGAGCGCATCAGCTTCCAGGACGCCATGGTGTTCGTGCAGGAGAGTCTACGGCTGTCGGCTCACGGGGCGAAGAACCACCACCGCGTCGTGCTGCTGTTCTTGCTGCTGGACCTGGGTCTCATGAGCGACTTGTTCTTGCTGATCACGCAGGAAGGGTTCGTGGGGCGGATCCAATCCATCTCGCTTGGTTACAACCTGGCCAGCATCATGTCTACTCTGTTCGAGATGGTGGAGGCCATGGGCTGGATGAGGGAGACGGCTCGGTGTTTCGTTAAGCGGCTGCTGTTCAACTACGAGACGGCGTTGGTGGGTGAGTTGCTCACGGCGGCGCTCATCCAGTACTACCTGACATCGCTGAACCGTTCAAGTCTGCGGCACACCGAGTCGGAGGCCAAGGCTGTGTCGTATTACGTCATGAGCTTGGTGGGTCACGGCTGCATCGCGTTGGGCTGCGTATCCGTGATCGTGTGCACCCGCGTGATCGGGACGTTGGGTTTTGTGCGATGGAAGTACGGAAGTTTGTCTCTGTTGACGAAACCGTGCTGTGTGGACACGACGTTGGGATCTCGGTGCAAAATGATTTTGTTGGCGGGGTACGTGTGGGAATCTGACGAGTTGTTCTACAAAGTGAGCACTCTGAAGGCGTTTGGTATTTCGAAATTGACGGAGGAGGACGGGAGCGAGTTTTTGGTGTACTCGAAGATGCACTGGTTCAGTATCCCTCGAGACGGTCTGGTGGTGTTTGGGAGCGCGTGTGGTGTGCATGTGCAATCGTGTGAGGAACGTCCATGTATTCCAGGTACCGGTATGGGCTTTGTGAGTGAATTAGGTCGAGTACTTGGTGGTGCACTTGTGGAACCTGCGGACAAGAGGCGATTTACTGGTAAGTTGCATATTTGTTCTGACCAACGAAATTTCTCATTCTACTTCTATCGATATGTCACTAGCATACAAGCAAACCGAGATTATATTTTCACACGCTGGTGCTGGCTACGCAAACAACAGGATATACCCAATTAACGAAGGTTGATACTGCTGATTCTTTTTCTGGGTATGCTGGCTTACTTGGAAGTGTTACCCGTATGAGTGCAAAAGGAAACTAGGCAAATACCAATTCACGTACTACTCGTTATGCTCTTTTGAGAACTTGAAATCAAATTGTAGAACAACTCGCCACGTCCCCGGAATTATGTTGCAATACAATAATTAATTGTTTTTCAATAAAAATATTTATTATTGGGGCTCGTCGATTCCAAAACAATATTTTATTGTCACAATATTGACAATATACATGTAAACGGCATTTTCATATAATGGAGACGCCGCCGAGCATTGCTCAGCAGTACGCGAGTCCGCCGCGCGAGGCGCCGGAGCAGCGGCGGCGGCGGCTGGCCAACCGGCGCGCGGCCAAGTACCGGCACTTTCGATCGGCGGACCCGGCGGCCGCGCTCCAGCGACAGCAGAACTCGCGCCGCCAACGGGAGCGCCGGTCGCACTTGGACGACGAGGAGCGCAACCGCGTACGCGCGCAGAACCGGCGGCGCCAGCAGCTCCGCCGCTCGAGTCTGAGCGCGCGCGCAAGCAGGAGGACCGAGAGAAGCAGCGCGCGCGACAACGCGAGCGACGCCAGACGCTGGACACGGAGGCGCGTGAGGAGTTACGCGCGCGTGAGCGACTGCGCGTCCGACGCCGGCGCCGCCAGCTGAAGGCCACGCTGCCGACGCAATTGCAGGTGCCGGAGCGCGAGCGACTGCCACAGCTGAGACTGGAGCTGCCGACACTACGTCAGCACCAGGAGCAGCAGAGACAGAGGCTCCCGTTCGAAGGCGGAGGACAGATCACGCTGCCGCCGCCGCCCATGGAGCGCGTGCGGACGTTCCTGTCGCTGCCTCATTTACAGCAGGTGACGAGACCCTCCATGCTGACGCCTCCGCCGGCACTGTTCCCGATGGTGGCTACAAGTACAGGAGTAGGAAGTGCGGCGTCCGGACTGCCGACGGTCGCTAGTGCAGTGGCCGCGGCGGCCACGAGACCGACGCCCATCATGCCGTCTGTGAGTTTACCGCTGGCGGTGCTGCCGATGGTGCCCCAGCAACCGCCGCGGACGCCGATCGTGCTCCCACCAGCGCACCGCTCGCTTCCGCCGCTGCCGGATTTCCTCAATAGCCGCGAAGCCTTCAACCCCGCTACAGCTGCTGCTGCGTCTGCAGTTAATGCAACCCGCGCGTCCCGACCTTCGAGCAGTGCTAACAGAGCACTGTTCCCGTCTATGATTGATCTACCTGCTACACATACAGAGACTCAGGACTCGGATACGTTTTTCCAACGATGAGACCAGACCACAAACGATATGTACACAGGACGAAGTGGATTTCTTTCTGAGAGAGGGGAAAGTTGTTCACGCTAGCAGTGCTGTCTGTGTGATTTTCCGTAGTGTGAGGCGGTCTACCGCAACAAACTATCTAGCTTGTTGACGCTGCCCTTCGCTAGTGGACGGTGTGGCGCTTGAACGTGCCAAAGAGCTCGGAAGGCTTCGTGGGAGTACGCGCCACGGTTCGCCAATAGGAACATCTCGAGTTGTGTCTCGGACAGATTGAGCAACTGATAGTATCTCTTGGCATGCTCCAAGCGTGAGGCCGATGAGCAAGACGATGGCATCGAAGCTGTGGACGACAAGGACACGCCGTCACGGGGTACGAATACAAAGTGCCTGTGAGACCTTGACGTAATGCACCAATATTGAGTAGCATCTGCTGGACGCCTCCGCGTGTGAAGGTGCAGCCGGTCATCTGTGCGAGGTTGCCGATCAGTAGGCGCGACAGCAGCGCATCCACACCATTGAAGACGAGTGCCATCTTGTCGCTTGCCAAATACGGCTGCAGCGCATTCTCGATCGATGAAAGATTGAGATTGAGCGTGAGCACACTATCCTGAGCCATAGTTGGTTGGCCTTCTTCCATGTCAAAGCGCTGTGAAACGAGCTGCGTGAGGTAGTAACAGCAATGCAGACGCACCTCGCGCCGCAGGAAAAGAAGACATTCGTCAGCTAGTGCGCTGCACTGCCAACTCGCAGCTTGAAGGGCCATTGTGAGAGCTGGCGAAGTAGTTGGTGGGGTTGAATTGTTTGATTTTCCTTCAGTGCCGCCCGCGACACGTTGGAGATACAGTGCAATGAGATCACATGCACTATTGGCGTAGCCAAGCATACCGATGCGCGCGTTGTCCATGAGGAGACCATTATGGCCTTGCATCCATGCATCTGGGTCATACATCTCGCTTTCAAGCTCAATCTCCTTTGCTGCAATCGCCTCCTCGGCGCTTATCCGAGTAGAATTGGCTCCGGAACTGGCTGGCCCGGTCGGTTGCACTTTCGAGTGATGATATGGAATTGGACTGCCTTGCTTCGCGCGCTGGTAGCCTTCATACCCGTGAAAAATGGCCGCCAAGTCAGCATACGTGACGTTTTTGGTTTGCAATTGTTTGTGGTTGAGCGTCTGCTCACGAATGTCGCGCACGATCACTGCACATTCTTCCAGCCAAGTCAACACCGATGTTTCCAACACGCTGGCCAGATCGGACGCGTGCGTCGGCATCTTGACCATCATCTCGCGTAGGTTTTCGATGACGTGAAGCAAATTGTCGATACTTGGTGGTTGGTACGTGGTGTCTGATGGTATCGGTAGCCGACACGCACTTGTTTGGCCCCGTGCCTTCAGGGCCAAGACATGCTGCGCCTTTGCCTTAACCTTGGGAATCCATTTCTGTGTGATGAAGGTACTGAGGAAAGATGCAAAACCCGACAACGATGAATTCACTCCGGAACGGGAATTACTGGCGCGGAAAAACTGCTGGAGATCCTTTCCAATGTGCTCCAGGTCTTGGTAGACCTCAGGCAAGTGAAACACGCTCGGTTCGCACACTAGGCGGCGCTTCTTCGCTACCAATTCACCGCTTTCATCGCCCTCAGTCGTTTGGTTCTTCCGTGGTTTGTTGCGACTCAATTTGAACAGTTCCCCGTTCTCCGGGGATGAAGATTCAGCTGGTTCGGCCGTCACAGGCTGAGGAGTGGTCACGCCGTCAAGATATTCGCCTATTACGCGCTGGCACGACAATCAAATTTCATGAGCTTGTACATCATTAACATGACAGCGATAAGATGTGGGCTTTACTCTACCTCAAGAACGCCGGAAATCCTCGTGATGACTTCGAACATGCCGTAGTCCCAATTGTCCCCGTCAGCTTCAAAATATACAGCGACGAGATAGTGGCGTTGAGCAATGCGGCGCAGCACAGTGAAAAGCAGACGCAAGAATGTGCCAAAGTCACTTGAGTGGTCGTGCGTCCCGAATGTTGCCTCAGTGAACGCGTTGACAAATGAGGTGCTACTACTGGTGTTGAAGATCCCTCGGCACAGCCGTGAAAGTTCAACAACAACGACATCCAGCTCGTCCTCGATGGAACTCTTGATGTTGCCGATAGCTTCTCGCTCGCGGTGTAACCTGCAGACAAGCACACGACGAGATCAACAGATCGTTAATATTTTGACTACGACAGTGGCAGATCGAAAGATTCATTCAGCTACCGGTATCTCCACTTACTTTTTGACGGCACTGACAGCAGTCTTCAAGGCGTTGCTTGCTGGAGCAGGTGGGACAGCCACATTGGCAGTATCGTTCGAACTCTGATCGGTGGCATCAGCTTTGGACGGGGAGGCTTGCAGCATTAACTTGTCAAATTCGTGGTCAAGCTGAGCATCGCTGTTGAGTTCATTTTCAATAGCAGCTAGCGAGTACTGGTTGGTTTTGGAGGCGATATTGGAGAAGGCGCCTTTCAGATAAATCGCTCGCTGCAACTCCTGTATCAACCGATCCTCGATCGTTTGCTTGCACTCCATCAGATCATTGCGCAGTCCAGTCGTCGCGTGGAAAGCCACTAGCTGCTCGCTGAAGACCAAGTCCAGTGCGCTTGCAAACTCATCGACCGCCTCCAGGAACTTGCGTTGGTTCAGTAGCGCGTCGATTTTGGCCGGTGCAGCTTCGATGCACTCGATGTCATTGATGATGTCGATCACTTTCTTGGCCTCGTACTTTTGGAGTAGCAGCTCACGCAGGTTTTGGTCTTGGAACCCAAAATTGTCCTCCCGTCCGCAGCTCGTTTGCGTACTTCTTGCACTTTGTCACGCGTTTCTGAAGGAAACAAACATGGTAATTTGGTCAAAGGGTATCAATTTGTGAAGGTGCACCGACCTTGCAGCTGGTTCGAGATGGCGGTGAAGCGAGCGAGGCTCGTGTTAAAGTTGACGAAGCTCTGGTCGATCACGCCGTCAATTTGCTCGTCGGCCATGGCACGGAACTTGCGCACTTTCTGCAGCTGCTGGTCGCGCAGTTCGTCCGTAGCGGCACCGACCACATACCGCAGCATGTAGCGAGACGCGCTGAATTTCTTGTCGAAGAAGACGGGATCAATCACGCTCATGGTGACGTCGTGGATGCTTGCTACCACTACACAAATGGTGAGGATCTTTAGCCTCCGACGTCTTTTCCCGAAATGCGGCGTCTCTACAAGTGACCCGGACTGAGACAGGATTATTTCTCGCTGGGTGGTTTGGAGTGCTTGGTGCTCGACAGTGAATTTCGATCTTTCCAAACGACGACGTTTCCCTGTGTCTCTAAGCGCAAAAGCGACTTTGATAGGCGTAAAGGAAGGAAGTGCTATGAGCGTTGTGATAAAGATTGAGGATCTCTTCACGAGTAAGAGCTACCATTCAATGCTACCAGCTTGTTGAAATCAAAGAGTGTCATCCTGACCTTTTGTGTAAGTGCAGTGGCAGCAGGCAATGGTGACGTGAAGGAGCTCGCATCATTACTCGAACAGGGCGCTCGGATCAACGACACGGATGTGAGTCTCATATAACGTTGAAATAGGAGTACCATGCCAAATCGTCTTGTGCATCGAGCAGAAAGAGGGATACGCAGCGTTGCAAGTTGCTGCGAAGAAAGGTCGAGACGAATGCATAGCGTTCTTACTGCAGGAAGGGGCCGACGTGAACCAGCGAGACGTGAGCAACTCTCCCATAATATCTGAAAATGTTCCCTCAATCCTTATTCAATCTCTACCACTAGTCTGACGGCTTCAGCGCTCTCCACGAAGCAGCTTTCTGGGGCCACGACCAGATCGCACGACTTCTTCTACGCCACGGAGCCGACAAAACGCTCATCAACTCGGTAAAGCAATCTACACCGACCTAAAACACTCCACTCCAATGTTCTGACTGCGTTTCATCACGCACAAAACGTCATTTCCACCAAAGGAAGGCACAACAGCATTGGAATTGGCGGTGCGCCATGGCAACGGGGTCATCGCGTACACGCTCACGGACGGTCACAGCGCCGATCGCGGATTCTATTAGACTTGAACAAAGTATACTTCTTTTCATTGGTGCACGGTGGTTTTCGAGTTGAGACCATGGAATCGTCGGACGTGTCCGTCGTGACTGTGACGCCTGCAAGCTACCGCTATTGCCTGCACATCGCCTACTATGGGATGGGATTCGTGGGGTGGCAACGACAACAACAGGCCGACAAAAGCAGCTCTGGTTACGACAGTGTACAGGAAATTGTGGAAAAGGCCGTAACTGAGACTTTGGGGGCCTCGAACCGAGTCAACGTCACGGGGTCAGTCGCACGGACGCAGGCACCCACGCACTCTACGTAGGGTCTCTATGATGATGATGAGGCAATTGTCGGGGTCGCAGAATCAAGTTTGCACTAAAGGGTGTATGTGAAATGTGCTTCTGTAGCAATTCGGCTTCATTCGACTGTACTCGGAGCTGTCGATGTCGCTGGAAGAATTGAAGGACAAAGTCAATGCCAAGTGAGTGGAGAGTGGTTTGATGGTGGTTTTGCAATATATGGTTGATGGATATTGTGTTGTGGTAGACTGGATGATGAGCGGATTGTGGTGCTTGGGGTGACGGTGCCGACGACGAATCCGTCGCGGATTCGGTCGCGCTACAAGAAGTACATTTACTACCTGCAGCAAGGCCACCGACCAGATCTGGAACTGGGCAAGTATTCGTGGTTCCTGGGCAGGCGACTGAGTATTGATCGGATTCGTGACGCGCTCAAGTGAGTAAAGTATGGTGCTTTGGTTTTGTTGATAAGAAGTCTGACTTGTTGTTGTGCTCGGTAGGTTTTTGGAGGGCACACACGACTTCCGGCCGTTCTCGCAGGGTCTGGCCAAATATGAGGACAGGACGACTGTGCGGACGATCATTTCAACCAAGGTGGTTGTTCGACGGTACACCCACTTCTTCACGCACCATTCAGATGCAGCACACCTCTGAAAGCTTTACTTGATGATTTTTGTCGTTGATAGGAACGTAAACTTTTCGTTGGATCCGCAAATATGCGGCAATGGCGAGGTTATCGATGCTGCAGACATGTACCGCGACACGTCTGAGCACAATTCGGATGGTAGCCAGGCTGTTGCAACGGACCATCACAAGAAACGGAAGGTGGATCAAGCAAAATGTGTGCCTGTGCACTTCTTTTGTATTGAGCTCGTCGCCAACGGATTTCTTCGGCACATGGTGCGCCGCATCATCGGAACGCTGCGACCAATTGCTGAAGGTACTCAACCACCGTCGCGAATGCAGCAAGTTTTAGCAGGTGCGATTGAGCCGGGTCCTTCCGTGCCAACAAAAGGTCTTTGGCTGCATCGCACTTGGTTGACGCAAGAAGAATACGACGCGGACTGTGCTGCGGAAGAGTAGAGTGCATTATCGCAGCGACTACTGTCGATACATGAGTGGCTAGCTGTCACCGCTACTTCTGCCTTCATTCACTGATCTATAGCTCTTCGTGAGCACCTGCGGGTGTAGCAGCTTCTTCCTGCAGAGCAACAATTTCCAAGATTCGAGTGATATGCTCCAGGACAATCTCTCCAACGATTTCTGGGGAGTATTTGGCGACCATGTCTTCCCTCGCTCGCTTGCCTTTCGCCGCTGCTTCCTGCGATTAACAATTAACAGCAAGACATCGTCAGACTACAAGCTGCAAAAACGAATCACACTTCATACGCCATACCTCAGGATGCTCCTTCACACGAAGCAGCAACTCTTTCAGATGCTCCAGAGAGGGCTCGGCCCACATGTGACCTCGAAATGCTCCTTCCGGAATCTACACGAATATCCAGACACTCAGCCACCAATCCATTTAAGAAAACTGGTGTGCAGCTTACCTCAACAAGTCCGTCAATCTTAAGCGGGTACGAGTTTTCCTCCGTCATATATTCCGTAGTGCCGCTCCAAAAGTAGCAATCACAGGCCGCTCCATAGCCATAGCCTCGACATGCGGCCGGCCCCATCCTTCACCACGAGACGGCAGGACAAACGCGCTCGCAGCCTTATACAATGCCAGCATCGCCTCTTGCGGGATGTGCGGTGGCAACACGTGAAGGTGAGGCAGCTCATTGAGTTTCTTGCCCACGGCTTCCACCGCAAACTTTTCAATATTGTTCATAAAGTCACCGGCCGACGACGACGTGCTGTGATACCCATTCGTCAGCAGCACAAGCACCACATCCTCATGAGCCTCAAAAGTCTGGAAGTAAGCGGTCAACAACACCTTCCACGCCTTCCTCTCCTCCCACTTGAAAATGGACAAGTACACAGTCGTGTGCTCCGTCAGCTCAAACTGCGTCTCGCTCGCGAGATCGTACGGCGTCTCCACCTTCTCGGGGTCAAAAAGGCCACATCCACCACCTCGGGCACAACTTTGATCGCTTCCGGTCTCACTCCTCCATCCACGAAAACCTTCTCCTGGAACTTGGTCGGCACCCAGATCTCGTGCATCTTGTTCATCCTGTCAGGCCACCCTTTGGGCACTCGGTCCGTCTCGAACATGGTCCTTCCGACCGTGTACTGCGCCCCATCGGGCGGACACTTGGACGTCATGTAGTGTGCGGGCTCCCACGCCCCCGGCTCCGAATGGCAGATGGCGAGTGCAATCTTCCGGTGCTTGAGTCTCCAGGAAACGTCTCGTTCCTGGATCCAGTGCAGCTCCAGCGTCGACTTCATGCTCTCGGACAGGTCCTTGATGAAGGAGGGGTTCAGGGAGTCCCCGTGCTGCGTAATGAACAGCTCAAAAGGCTGCTGCATTGGTACATCACCCTGGTCAACAGTTTCTGCTTCATTAGAGGACGAAATTGATTGTTTTGGGGCAGATGTCGACCATTTCGACAGTGCAGCGTCCACTGCCACTACATATGACTGCGCTTCGCTGCAGTAGCCGCCGCCGCTGAGGAAAGGCGCATACCACAATACAGCAGGAGGTTCTACCTCACTGCTGGAGGAGTAGGGGCGTCCAAAAGCGTCTGTGGACGTCGCTAGAAGCGTCCACAGAGCGAGGAAGAGGTGCATCATGTTGGTGTTCATTTGGATTGAAAAGTCATGTTAGGAAGGTAATATTTCGGGAAATGTCAGGTTGGTGATTTTTGAAAAATGTTGAGAGACCGTCAAGACCCTAAGTTAGGACGCGTACTGGTTGGTCCAGTCCTGCGCCGTCTTGTCGAAGTCGGCCTTGTTCTCGTGCATCTGCTTGGCGATTTCAGGCTCCAGTGGGTTGTCCATGTCTGGCTGCTCCAGGATCTGCTTGATGGCAGTGAGGCAGTGCATCACATTGAGCGTCGGACCCCAATTCTGCAAAAGTGACAATAGCATGAGTACATCTCAAAGTCTCTACTATATGTATTGCTAGGTACCTCATTGATGATGTCGGCGCAGATCTCGCCCGACTGCGACTTGACGTTCGGGTGGTACACACGTGTGAGGAAGCGCACCTTGGGGGCCTTGAACGGGTACTCGCTCGGGAACTGCAGGTCCAAGTTGAAGACGCCGCCCGAGTACGGCGAGTTCTCCTGCAATAGCAACAGTGAGGTCTTGTACCCCTTCATGTATTGTCTCTTGCTGGACATACAGGGCCAGCAAGCATGGCGTTCCAGTGCATGAGGTCGTCGTCTACAGCGCTGACGGTGCACCAGTCGGGCGAGTTCTTCTCAAACTCGGCGAGTTCCTACAGTAGACAATTGATTAACAGTTGGTTGGGGTATCAGGTGTATTGCAAGTCGGACGCACTTTAGTGAGACGGCGAGCCATTGTCTATAGACTGAAGGAGGGAGTGTCGCGTGCGATGCTAATCGAGAAGTGAGGAGGAACTTGTCGGGTGAGATTCACTGTGCGACGAGATGAGCTAAGCTACAAATAGGTTCTAGGATCGCTATTTCTAGAGTGACGTGCACCACACAATCTGAGGACGGTCTGAGTCAGCCGTTACGTTTGACGTCTCTTGGTGCGCACAAGTCGCAGATCGGGGAACTCGTATTGCTCCGTCCACTGCGCTAATGGCCGATTCATCCAGCTACAGTCGGCAGTTCGTGCTACGGCAGCCTCCTACAGCCAGGAAAGTGCTTGCAGTGGACAATTCCAACGTCAGGAAGCGCTGTAGACCAAAAGATACGCAAAATGCCTCGTCTCACAAGACACTAATGGACGCCTTCAAGCAGCACGGCACGCGGTTGTGTGACGGCTCGAGGCTTAACGCTGTGGGAAAAGGGATTTATGTACTGGGACGCGTACCCTCCACTGTATGTGCAGGCGTCACGGCGCTGTATCTGAGCCAGAACAACCTGCGCAGCTTGGCTGGGGTGGAGCAGTTTGTAGCGGTGCGGCTGCTGTCCGTGGGTGGCAACTTGGTCGCGTCTGACAAGGAAGTGATGAGGCTTTCACAGCTCCCACAGCTGCACAATTTGAACTTGATGGGGAACCCGCTGTGCGACCAGCCCAACTACCGACTGCGAGTGGTGGCAGTGCTGAACAAGCTGCAGGTGCTGGACAACTGCGACATCACTAGGAAGGAGAGACAGGCGGCGCCGCAGATTGCAGTCCAGGACGATGCACTCAGAGCGATGGTCACGCAGAATCATTTGGACATCCACAAGCTGCAGCGAATTGCTAAACTGATTTCACTGCACAAGGAGTTTTACGGCCGCGTGATGGCGGGCGTAGCGGCTGGACGATTCGATCGGGTGCCGAGTCCGAGCGACGTGGCGTGCAATGTGCAATTGCTGCTGCGTTTGTGGAGATATATGGACGCGCTGTCGGAACAGGAGCAGGAGGTGCTGCAACTGCAAATGCTGACGATTGTCACTGAACGCACGCAAAGTTGGCAGACCACCCGAAGGTGAAAGCGAAAGAGTACTTGCTGAAACTCGCGAATGGATCTTCACCGCGCGCTCAACGACAGGATGGCGCCTTGAATGACATCAAGCAACGATGTGCGGCGTGGGAGGAAGCGTACGGGAACGTCATCGCTCTACAACAGAAGACGATTGCAAATTTGCGTGCAGTGTGCGAGAAGAACCGCAGAGAGATGGTGGAATTTCTTAAAGAATTATTGTCGATGGACCCGAGGCAGCGAAAAAGACTGGTTGGGAATCCGTTCGTGCAACGGCCAGTAGATAAACTTGAAACGAAGCCGCCACCACGTCAGAATTTAACTCAAACGAGGGTATGGGAGGAGTCACATATTATCGAGAAGCAACGTTCAAGCGGAAGTGGAGATTTGCGATCTAGCCACCATCAGCTCCCGCCTCAACAGCAAGATCCTGACACCTGGGACCGGCAAGGAGAAGCTAGAATTCCTCCCCACCATCGTTTACTGAGCACTTATCCCCACCCGAAAGAAGGAAGAACGAAGCAACAGAGAGTCGATACTCACGTGCCCAAGAAGCACCAGCACACTGTACGCGAGATCGAAAGATGAACATTCGCAGTGGTGAATTTGCTAATAAGTCTCTCGGAGAAGCCATTCACAGTTTCAAGCTGAGAGATTCGGTACCAGCTCCACCTGTCAAACCAACAGGAGCCATGCCATTACCGGGTAAAATCCCGCAAGTCCATAGCGTTTACACTCTCCGCCAGCAGAACGATATTCCATTACCTCCGGACTTGATCGAGAGACAGCGTCCTCCGCGGAATGGAGATCAACGTCTGCAGTCATCCGCTCACTTTCGGAATGACACTCGTGAGTTGAATAGAAATCGCCTCGACACAGAAGCTGCAACTGAGATCAGCTGTAACCAGCGTCGAGTATCGTCCACTTTCACCCGAGAAGACCTAGATATGACAAGTATCAGCGCGATAAGCCATGCATCTTCATCATCCCCACGAACCCGCCGTTCCCACGAGGAAATTTATGTTCCTGTCGCCAAGAGCCCACCTAATCCGCTGAGTGAAGTGTCTGCGTTTCCACCACCCAGTCGATCACTACAAGACACTCAGCGATCTCAAACCTCTCATCAAAGGCCCCCGAGAAACAGACTATTACCGCACCGATTAATGATGGCCGCCTCCAGGAGCTTGAGCAACGAGAAGAAAAGTACATTCGGGCATTGATGCAGTCCGAACAGAGGGAGCTTGACTTGAGAAATAACCTGTCTGGCGTTCAGCGGAAATTAACTTCTTATCAGCGAACGCTAACACAGCAACTGCACGAGCGTGAAGCAATCAAAGAGGAAATGGACCAGCGCACCATAGCCATCGCAGCGCCCAAGATCATCAAGCGGTTCTTTATCAAATGGATTCAATTCTACAATTGGTCACAACAGGTCAAGCACGTCCAGATGAAGCGCTGTTTTATTGTGCAACATAATCGATTTTGGATTTGGAGAAGGAAGGTGTGGATGCAGCAAGAGCTGAGATCATGCTTGAAGAAACAAAAACTTCGTGCACGAAAGCTTCATTTCAGCGAGTGGGTAAATTTTACCAGAGTGAGCATCATTGCAAAACGCACTGCCATGATGCGAGAAGCCAGATTTTTTAAATGTGTTTTTCGTGCATGGATTGACGGTGTTGGTTCACTAAAACGTGAGAAGCAATTTCAGCAACAACAGCAAAATGGTATGGTACATCGGACACAACGCACATGCTTACGTGAATGGAGGCGAATATCAAGGCACAAGAAAGCGCTGACGAAGGTGCAAGACTTGCGCTGGCAGGATTCCATTATAGTCAATAAACAGGTTGTATTCTGGAGTTGGAAGCTGTTTCTCTACTCGATAGCTCGCCCCATTCAAGAACGCTCAGCACAACTTCAATATCGAGTAAAAGGCAGACAAACACGTTTGCACTTCCGTGAATGGTGCAAGTTGGTTAAGATTGACAAGATACATAATTTCAGGCTTCGCCGACGTGTTTGGAGACGGTGGACTGATTGGCGTCGGCGTGTCGAATCCGAGAAACATGCTGCTCATAAAGAGAAGATCGCGGTAGTAAAAGTGTTCATTACCGCTTGGCATGTTACTGCGTCCGAGCAGGCTACATCGAGGCGATCTCTGAATCTGGCCAAAAGGTATGTGAATCGCCACCGTCTTCGAAAACTCTGGGTCTACTGGAAGTATTTTTCCATGACCAAGAGAAAATATACACAAGACTCTACGAAAGCTCTGAAGCACTACTTTATCAAGATTTTGCGAGCTTCCTGGGGGTTGTGGAAAGACCGAACACATGCCAACTTGCAGAGAGCCAAAACCAAGAAGTTTGGGACTATTCAGCGCCATTTTGACGCATTTCGAACTGGAATTCGACTGGTAAGAGCTCAAAAAGCGAGGGCCAGAATGCTAGCACACGTTGAGAAGCGACAACAACGGTCCCTTCTCCGACGAATCGTTGGAGGCTGGCGAGGTTACACTTTGAGTAAGAAGCGCTGCAAGCAAAATGGCCAGGTGGTGGCAAATCAACGAAAACAAGGAATCCTGAATGGTGTTTGGCGACACTGGAGATCAATCAACCTGGAAAATTGCATCACCAGATGAAAATCCTACAGAAAAGCTACGACACCGCAGTACACGAAAAGCATGAGCTCGAGGCTCATCTACAGGCTGCAAAGGACACCGCAGTATCTCTGTCAGACCAGATTGAAATCCTTCACGAGCACTCTAAAGGTGATGATAAACAGGTTGAAACAATGGAACAGAGACTGCGTCTCTGTGAGGAGCGTAATGCTTCCCTAAAAAAGAGCTCAAAGGTGCTAGAGGAGCCATTGAGCGCGAGCGGCATGCGTGGGAAGAAGCTTTATGTGACGAGGAAGAGAAACGAGAGAGCGACAGTATAAAATATCGATCACTAGCTCAGGATAACCAGATGCTTCAAGTTCAAGCGATTGAGCTGAGAAGAGAGCTGGAAGCGGAAAAAGCAAAGCTGGTTGAAGCAGAAAAGGTCAATGAGGATCTACGGGCTGCTTCAGAGAAGGCATCCGATTGTCACCATGAAGAGTTTGCTGCTGCTGTGGAGAAACAGAAAAAGCTGGAGCAAGAGATAGCTCAGCTTCGTGTTCATTTGAAAGAACAAGAAGTGGAGCGTGAAGACACTGCTAATCGTCTGCAAGAGTACGAAAAACGCATTGCCAGCACTTGCGAAGAAATGAACGACCACGAGCAAGCACATGGACGTGAAAATGAACGCATACGCAACGAGTGCGCAAACATCGAGGCGAAGTGGAAAGAGGAGCAGGCGAAAAATGTGGAGCTCAGTCGTCTACTGCAAGAAAAGAACCAGTTGATTTTGAACATGACGCATCGCGTCAACCATGGGGAGTGCACAGCGCATAACAACCAACTCGAAATGCAATTCGAGCGCGGTCATCGCAATACATCGCCCGGCAATCAGGATCGACAAGCTGATGGAGAGCTGCACATGGTAGCGCATTCATGTAGCAGACACTCTGGCAAATCAATTTTGAAACCTCGGGCCACAGATCACACTACCAAAGCATCGTACTCTCACTCGTCTGCTGTTGTAAAAGACGAGAAGGGACCTCTTAGGCGTTCGGTTCACACTCCCCTGTGCGTCCTATAATTCGGTACTCAAAATCGGACGAGCTGGAGTCTCCGACAGTTGCAAATTCTATAGCAGAAGAAATTTTGATCGACAAGCACACCAGCAAGGTTCATGAAGACATCCGACTCCTCCAAGAGCGGATATCGAAGAGGCTTGAACAAGCCCCGATGTATGCTCAACTGCCGACACGACATCCCCCAAGAACCCGGCGACCACTATTTCGTGGTGAATCAAAATCTCCGATCAGCTCGGGTTCATCACTTTCAGATGAAACCAGTGATTCTACTGAGGATGGCCAATCTATTGCGGATCATGTGAGACGAGCGCGATTGCGACGAATACAAGCGCAGAAACAAGCGATGATACTGGCAGTAACCCCAGCGGTATCTCGTTTGACATCCCGGGCTCAATTTTCCACCTTGAAAGCGCGAGAACGGGAAAATGTTGCGTTGTCG
Organism: Phytophthora hibernalis; assembly: GCA_012656075.1. NCBI lineage: Eukaryota > Oomycota > Peronosporomycetes > Peronosporales > Peronosporaceae > Phytophthora > Phytophthora hibernalis. The sequence goes on from JAAKBF010000010.1 coordinate 250,783, forward strand.
GCCAACACGTCGAAGAAGAAAACTGTTCGAAAACCCAACAGCTCAAGAGTGACAGCGGATCGATCTACTCTGTCGAAAGTATCCGAGAAGAAGAAGGGCACAAGAAAGCATGTTGCAATTGCAGGTCACGCTGGACGTGTGCTATGAGAGTCGTGTTCAGGAATAACAATCGAAACTGTTTTGCTGACATTTTGCTGCTGATGCCTGTGTTCAACTTGCGCGATGCAAATAGGCTAGTATCACTCGGTTTGAGACCATTAAAAAGCGTAGAATGGAGCAAGACAGCGGTGCACCGGAACCTCCACTTGATAAGGGCATTGCAGGAGCAGTCGACGAAAATGAGAATGATCTCCATGAAGAGCTGACCTTAACTCTCCAAATACCTGATTCACCAACAAATTGTACAAAGACTGAAACCAGTCTCCAGAGTCCAAAGCGTTCACCGACAAAACATCATGCAAATTTACTCAACATCGGTACGTTCGGCGCTATACCAACAAAAACTGTTTAGTATCTTGACGACTAAATGGTGATTCACAGATCCTACTGCTACTCTGGCTGCTATCAGTGCACGACTAGCTATTGTGATCCCTCCAGCTGAGAGTGAAATCGCACGAATCAACCGAGAGGCCCTAGCAGCGGTGATGAATAGAGCATTAAGGGCCAAAACTCAAGGCAACAGCAGCCCGACGAGACCAAAATCGCCAGAACAATTCAATGACGCGTCCGTGGCAATTTCTGACCCAACGCCACCTATGAGTCCAAACTCGAAAGGAGGAATGACACAGTCTCGTTATGACTCTGTCGTCGCGGAAGAATGGGTGAATTTGCACTTGGAGACGAGTGGAGCATTTCTGCTTCCAGCAAGCGACGTCACCTCAATGTTGAAAAGTCCTGGAGCTGACGATGATGAGGTTGATTTTGAGGCCGAAGCGTTTTCCTTTCGCAAGGGAGGGGGTGGCGGACCACTTGCACGCGCTGGTATGGATCGATTTTCACTCTATCGCATGGGTATGCCCAAAGACCTCGTTGATCGACTGTATCGTGCATTTTACGTATACACGAATGGCTTTCATAACATCATGAACGAGATCGCTGCGCACTGTCCTCCGGGTGCTGAAAGTCACGTGTCATCTAACGCGTGGCTGACGTTCCTTCTTCTGCTTGAGCAGTGCGAGAACGGCAAGTACGAAATGGCGTTGCTAAAGCTTAAAAAAGCAGCCCAAGATGCACAGAAGCAGCTTCAAGATGGCTTTCAACAGAAAAAGCAAGACTTGGAAGCTCAATGGCGTATTGCAGAGACCACATTGACGGAAGAAAGAGCGCGTGGTGTGGAAAAGAGCGAGTTGATCCGAACGCTTGTCACAGAGACCACAGAGTCAAATCTCAAGGTCAGTGGGAAATGCATCTACATCTTGTATGGATACTTGTACTAACTCAATTCTCTGTTACTCTTGCCTGGTAGTTGACGGAACAACAACATCAAATTGCAGCTCAATCTGAGCAAATTCGCCTGCTTAAGATGGAAGTTCTAGTTCATGAAGACGACGAGAAGAAGCTGAACGACTTACTCGACGAAGCTCGGCGGGACTATGAGGTAGCAAACTCAGAACGCCTAAATGCGTTCTCAGAACGATTTGCGCTTGACGAGGAGATTCACAAGTTGTCCGCTCAATTGGAACGCGTCGAAACAGAGAAGTCAAACTATGCCAGGAGAATGCACGAAACGTTGTTCATGAACCAGGCACTCCGAGCAACTAATGATCAGCTGAAACTAGATGCTGTAGTTCTGGGGATGGAAAAGGACAAAGTGATCGATGAAAAGCAGACCTTGCAAGAGCAAATAGAGAAGATTCAGGTCGAGATTGGACAACTACAAGAACTGAAAGTGCAGGTTGACAAGGAGCTCCTTGAAAACCAACGCAAACAGGGTCATTTAGAGGCACGACTGCAGACGACGAAGGAGCAATATGAACTCGAAGTGGAGCACAGTGTTAAGCACCAGCAGGATATTCTCCGATTGACAGCACAAATTGACGAGGAGAGGGTCCAGACTGGTGTGCTTGAAGCGAAGTGCAATCTGTTGACAGCTGAAAAGCAGGTCACGGGAATGCGAGCGCAGGACAAACTGCGTATTGAGAGACTTCTCAATCAGAAAATGGAGCTGGAAGCCACAGTTGAAGCGAACATACTCGATCGGAAGAGGGATGAAGAGCAGATCTATAACCTCCGGGCGGCGTTAGAAACACTGGATACCGAAATGCAGCACTCGAAGCGTGTTTACTCGGCGGGGCAGCAGGCGTTTTTGCATTCTGAGCGCGCATGTGAACAACTACGGCAACAGACGCAAGAACTAGAGAAGAACTACGAAAAGGCCAAGAAGAAGTACGTGCAGCCGCAAAAGTGCTCGTGTTATTGGTGTTTTGTGTCTAACCATGCGTATTGCTTGAATTCTCTAGCGTGGCGTCATTAAAGGAGCGATTCAAGATGTATGAGACTACTGCGAAGGAACAGATCATAAAACTTGAGGTGGAAGTCAAAGTAGCAAATGCACAGCTTCGAGAAATCACCTACGTCAACAGGGACAACGTCGCGCAAATCGACCAGCTCACAAAATCGTTGTCGTTGTCCGAGAAAGAGACCACAATGCTGAAAACACTTGTAGAGGAATCTGAGCAGCACGTTGTGGAACTTCAAACCGAAAAAGAGGATCTGCAACGCAACAAGACGGAGCTAGCCCTTGCGAACTCAACCTCAAAGAACACACTCCACCGGTTCGTCCTTTCTCTTCAAAATATGTTGGCACTTGTCAAGCTCGATGAATTCCCTCTTGACGAGGCTATGCGAGAACTGCTGCAAATGGTTACGGACACGTTTGGAGAGGAGCTGAACCTTGAAAATATTCTCGCTGAAGATGACAAACCTGTGGATATCGAGGTAGAAGTCCAGGAAGACGTCACGGAAGAAGAGCGTGCGAGTCGGCAGCGACGAGCTGCAGCACGTCGCAAAGGTATCATCGGTTTACAAGAAAACGGAGATGACGATGAAGGCGATGAAGAAGAATCGATCATGCCGAGAGCTAATACAAATGATGTAGAACAGGTACCTATACAACGCGAAGTTGTGCGCATGAGTCGGTTTAGGAAGAGCAAGCTGGACCATCTCGTGAACAAGCAACTCCGAGATATTGCGCTCAAGGCAGACTTGATCACAAACCTGGAAAATGTAGTGTGTGAACAATTGCGGCAGATATCTCAACTAACTACGACCACAAGGCAACAGGCTCGTGTGATCATGCAGTACGACTGCCAAAAAGGTATGCTGCAGTCAGATCTGGAAACCACGACGATGACACTGTTCAAAGTCCGGAATAAAAAACGAGGTGTTGAATTCACACTGGAGCAAGTTCGCATCGACCAAGTGCTGCAGACCAACCGCGCTTTCCAAGTTGAGGTCGCATTGGCAACATTACGGCGCGAGCTGGACAAACAAGTCATCGTTAACGAAGACCTGATGGGAAAATCTGGCGCAAGTACGAATACGACCTGTACATGAAGTCACTTCGCCGCAACAAAGAAGTTCAAGCTACCGTCATGGTCTCTGACCAGAACTGCCAGACACTAGTTCCTCAGCGGAACCCTGCACTGGAGCGACCAAGAATGGCGTCGCTGTATATACCCGCGGACGCTCCTGGTGCAGCCGAAAGTCTCCTGCAAAAATCAGCAGAGCGACACGAGAACTGCTTCCGGGTTGCTAACGAAATGGATGCCCATTTCTCCGTCACAAAGTCCAAGCGATCGCCCAAACACCAGCAGAACAAGCAAGTTCTGGTGAGACCTCTTGCTTCGAGTCCACGCAGCAGTCGCACCCAACTACGAGCTCAAGTCAGCCAAGAACCTGGTACCAGACGAAGACAACGTGGTAAACATCGGATCAACACGGACTCCATTGAAGTAGGAACGTCCACGCTCCCGATACTGGACGACAAAATAGCTGGTAGACTGTCATCTCCACCGAAGATCATCCACCACGTGAACGAGTTCGGTACACGTCAAGACGTGCTCGTGTCGCCAACCCGAGCACCTTTCTTCAATCAATCTCCAGTAAATAGCTCCGCCAGTGTGACAGCGTTATCGCCTCATCCACCAGCACCTCAGAGTCCACGTGTACGCAAACCAATGCCTCGTAAGCCCAGCGCCGACAAACATCGTCCATTCAACCACTTGCAGCTTGACAGTCAGTACGAAGAGCGGGTGGAGTCCACCGGGCGACAATCAAACCGCAGTGCACTCACCACCCACCCAACATCACATCACTCGTCACCTCCTAGCAGCAACAGCAGCACAAGTACTCTACGCTACAGTCGCAGCTTCCTCCGTGCCGGAATGGAAGTTCTCCGCAACTCCAGCTCAAGTGGCAGTCCACTGCCTTATCCAGACGACGACGATCCGTCTAATGCGAGTGACAATGACAGCAGCGAAGACGAAGAGCAATTCCTAAGTCCCAGTCGACTGGCAATGGCCGTGAGTGGATACAACCACGACCAACTCGCACAACAAGCTGAGACCCGCTCACCCCGTCGATTTTTCACCGATAAAGTCGACCAAAACGACTTGAGAGCAGGTTGTGAGGTGGATTCCGAGCTGTTCGAGCAGGACTTGCACTCGCCTTTCACTCCTGCAGCACTATACCCCATCCTACCCAACCAATAATAAATACAATAAAGGTGTCTAATGGTGTTGACAATGGTGGTGTTAATGGTGCAACGTGTTACAGGTACGCGAGCACAACCACGACGTCAACGAAGTCATTTACATTGCCCTGTGTTTTGGGCGAAGCTGCGGATGCAAGACAACTTGGAGGCTCCAAGTTGGAGCTACTGTTGACATGCAGTGCCGAAATGCCCAAGCGAAACCTCGCCGAATTCTTTGCGCTGAAACTGATACGAGAAGGTGTGGTGCGTGTTGGTGAGTGCTAATCACACTATTTGTTGAATACGATGATGTCATGTCGGGACTTGTATTTTTTGGGGGTCATACAATCCGAATTCTATGTTTGAATTTGTTGCTAAAATCTTTTTCTATTGTTGTGTTGTGATAAAGGCGAGTTCATGGTGACAGCTCCAAACGGAAAATGTTTTTTTCTGTTTGTGAGATGCTTGTTAGCAACCAGCAGAGGAGCACCATTCAGTCGTTTATTTTTTTCCTGCGTGTGGTGGGAGAATGCATTACCGAGTCCATCACTATTGATAAAGACTTCAGCGCGTGGTGCATTTTGGAAATTCCCACGAGCAAAGGTACGATGATATGTAATTAAAGTCACTGCAATCGATCAATTAACAACATTGACGATTATATTTGTTGTTATTGCAGGTGGTGCTCTGCCAATTCCATGCTATTTCTGCAGTCAAGAAGAAAATGATGGATCCAAAGATGATATTAGCTGCCCCGATCGTGATCACGTGGAGCTTGCGATCGGCTATATACGCTTCGTCTACAAGCTTATTTGACAGAGCATGGAGCTCGCTCGTTTCAACTGCTCGTACATATGGAGTGAGGTTCGCAGAATATTTGGAGGCAAACTGGGACAAATGTAGGCTACCCATCTCCGGACGAAGGCGTTCACTGCTGGCAATACTACGAGTAATCGACTGGAAGCGAGTTGTGGCAAACGAAAAGGCTCATCAACCTAACTATAACTGAAACGGGCCTCCGTATCATTCTGTCATATCTGCATTTAGAAGTTATGTGCTCCCATTGGTCAACAGGGGGACAGCGACCTGGCACTACCGTATAACCTGTGTAGTATCCGACAGAATGTTATATCCGACAAGTCATATTAGCCAATCAGATGACTGCAATTTGGACACCACCGGATCGTTGTCATTTCCGACAGCTCCAAAATTGGTGGCCAAGGATCGATAAAAGTTAGGCACCAGACCACTGAAGCGCAGTCACTTCCCAACTCTTCATGGGCCGCGCACGAGCACGTAAAGATGGAGGCCGCCGCGCTCGGCAGTACAAGCGCTCTACGCCGACGTATGAGTTTCGACTCCATGTCATTCACCATTCTGATTCTCACGGAGTGTCCTCTGCACTCGCCAAGTTCTACCCTGAGGCCAAAGGCACCTCGCTCGAGACTAAGCGCAAGAGCATCTACCTGTGGCGGAAACGCCGCGATACCATCAAGAAGGCCGGGAAGAGCAGCTCATCCAGCGTGCTGCGCAAGCTCAGACCTGCAGGAAGTGCCACTGTGCTGTCGTCTGAGACGGAGTCTCAGCTTCTTCGCTGGGTCAACGCCTACCGCGCCGATGGGGCGCCAGTTTCGGCTCTAATGCTCCAGTTCAAGGCCCAGGAGTATGCGGCAGCAGCTGGTATACTGCGCGGCGTTTTCACCGGCACATGGGCTTGGCGGCCTGGATTCGTGCGCCACCATGCGCTGCGGTTCCATGCGCGTACGCGCCAAGGACAGAAGAATCCCGCAGACGGCGAGGCTGCTGTTCTTGCTTTTAATACCAGGATGCGCGCAGTCATGCACCGCCTAGGCTTTGATGTCGCCTACAACGCCGACCAAACGCCCGTTGTCTTCGAGTACATTCCGCGCACGACGCTTAACAAGCGCGGCGCACGTACGGTGTGGGTTTGTACATGTGGCAAGGACAAGGAGAGGATGACGTGCATGCTGCTTGGGTCCTCTTTCGGCGAGAAGCGGACGCCGTTTTTGATACTGAAGGGCCGCCCATCCAAGGTCGCGGCGACGCAAGCCGATAACGTGGAGCTGAGACACGGCTTCGGCAAGCATCTTTGGAAGCAGATCGAGAGCCTCCAGGACAGACATGGCGTCCAGATCTACGTTAATAGCACGGGTTGGTGGAACACGTCGCTGACTCTCATTTGGCTGGAGTATCATTTCGGTGGACGTCAGCATCCAGAACAGCCTGTCCTTCTACTCCTCGACGACTTCTCTGAACATTGGACGCCGGAGGTGCGCACCCGCGCTCACGACCTCAACATCCACTTGCTGGACGTACCAGCAGGGCACACAGGCGTCTACCAGCCGGCGGACATTGCTTGGAACCGCCCGCTGAAGCAGCGTCTGCGCCAGCGCTGAGTAAGCTGGCTGATTACCAAGCTGACGGGGAGGGAGAGCAGCAGCAGCGAGGTCAAGGCGCCGTCCAGGAATGACGTGGTTGACTGGGTTGCCAGTGCGTGGGAGGGGCTGTCCGCTTCGACGATCTCGAACGGGTTTAGCGTGCCACCTGTCGACCCAATGTTCGACGCCTCGTCTAATGCTCTTGCTGAGGAACTAGAGCGTTTGCAGCTCCTTGATTCTGATGTTGGTGAGGTCGCTGATGAAGAAGACGTAGTAGGTATGATGACTAGAGGATAAGTAAGCGTCTAATGCAAGTGTTGGACTTTGTTCGAATCGTTCCTCGCGCTGGGAGGGTTCTCTGGGTAAACCCCTCCTGAATCTAATGGCATTATTCGCGAGTGCTAATTCGGTGGGTTTTAGCAAAACGTCTGCTTTTCCACAGGGATTGTGAATTATCATTTTTAAGGGGCCGAACCCAAAAGTCAGAAGTGCAATTACATATCTTAGTTTTAGCCTATTAGAGAGGGACTCCCAGTTGGGTGGCCTATAATGGCCCTGGCCTTCCGCCAGGGTCTACTCCTAATAACAGACTCATTTTAACCTTAAATCCCGCACGTCCTTCTCGGACGTTCGTCTTAACCAAGCTTCCTCAGAGCACTCTATAGTGCAATCTGTATAACGTGGCTCTAGCCTCGTTACACCTGATAGCACTTGTTGGTCCTTCCAACGCCCAAGATGAACGACCAATCGATGATTGATCAAGCGACGGGTGAAGGTAGCGCTCGAGCATATCTCGAGCGCACACAGTTCCCGCATCTCACTAGCTTCGAGTGGGATGCGTTGCACCGCCTCGCGGCGGCATCAAGCGAAGCAGTGGTGCCCACACTACTGATACAAGGTACACCGGACTAACACCGCGAGACAGCCCAAGGATTCCTGGCACGTGAATTCGCCGACGCACATCGGCGAGTGTCGACTCCCACGTCAACCAGGAAGGAGGACGTCGTTAAGCTCGACGTCTCAAAGTACAGTGGCGAGGGCTCCAAGCGTCTCGCACTGAATCGCTGGTTCTGTGAAGTGGACCTCACATGCGAGGCCCGTCAACTACGTTTCGAGTTCGCTCGGAGTTACTTCCTCCTGTCTAACCTTGCTGTCAAGGCGAAGGAATGGACCCTCGGCAAACAAATGGCTGATCCGTTATGCTTCAGGACGGTGGACGTGCTCAAGGATGATCTGTCCCGCGCGTTCGAGCCTGTTCAAGACGAGACCCAACAACGCGCGGCCTTCCTGCAACTGAAGCAAGGGAAGCTCGCCATGCGCGATTACATCCAGCTCGCCCGTTACCTTGCGCCCTGCATTGTCAAGAACCCCATGGACTCGGTGACCCAAGTCCACATCTTTGTCTCCGGAATGAACGCTGGTTATCAGCGCTTCTACCTGACGCGGTAGCCCGCTTCACTGGAGGAATCATTTGACATCGCCCTCCGCGAAGACTTCAATGTCTTCGCGTCGCAGACGTCCCTCTTTCCGTCCAGCTCGAGCACAGAGCCCGAGCCAATGCAAATAGACACTATCCAGGAAGACCGCCCGCGCGGTTCATTGGCGGCCGTCAAAGCAGTCAACAGCTTCCGTTGGTCTGCTTCCGATGCCAGAAGTCTGACCATCGTGCGTCTGTTTGTCGCGCACCGACGCCGGTATCGGCGCCTATTGAGATGGACGCTGCCAACCCCGGGCAGTCCAAAACGGGTACGACCAGTAGGAGCGGGGCGTCCTACTGTACACGGAAGGCCGATGGCAGAGACACCTCCCAGCCCCGCTGTTCTTCATTTGCGGTTACACGCCACTACCCCCAGCAGCGACAAGCGACGGTCAAAGCAGTCAACAGCGTCCGTTGGTCTGCTTCCGATGCCAGAAGTCTGACCATCGTGCGTCTGTTTGTCGCGCACCGACGCCGGTATCGGCGCCTATTGAGATGGATGCTGCCAACCCCGGGCAGTCCAAAACGGGTACGACCAGTAGGGGCGGGGCGTCCTACTGTACACGGAAGGCCGATAGCTCTCTAGTGGCAGAGACACCTCCCAGCCCAGCTGTTCTTCATTTGCAGTTACACGCCACTACCCCCAGAAGCGACAAGCGACTCATTGTGTTGAGTCTGTACGTCGCAAGCGCGCGGCGTCCGCTCCGCGCGCTGTTGGATTCAGGCGCGACGAATAACTTCGCTCGCGCGGAGAGTCTGTCAGCGCTGCCCACCAGCGGGCGCGTTCGCAATAGTCCATGCGAGATGGAGACCATGTACGCTGATGGCGCGCCGCGCAGGATCACGCACTGCTAGCTCCGGTTCGCCTACGAGATCGACGGGTTCTGCAGTTCCGCCGAGTTCCTGATGATCGAGCTGAGCGGCTCGCTCGACCGTCATCGGTATGCCGTGGCTTGCTCGCCACCAATCCAACGTTGACTGGCTCAGCCGCATGGTGCGGCCGCTGCGCCACAACGAGAACAAGGCGCGCCGACAGGTGTCGACGCTGCGCCACAACGAGAACGAAGAGTGCCGACAGGGGTCGATGCAGCGCAAGGCGCACCAGTCGGAGAGGATGCTGCGCTACTGTGAAGATTATTCGAACCGGTCGGAGCCAGTGCTGCGAAGTGTGGGAGATGAGGAGCGCCGGCAGGGGCCGCAGCAGCCTTCAGCATCGGATCCCGATGCATCGTTGTGTGACGTGAGTTCAGTCAACGACGCCTTGTCGCACTCCAGGGAGAGCGCGCTTCGTCGCAAGAAGCACAAGAAGAAGCGCCGCGACCGTCTCCGCCGGCGTGCAGGCTCGGACTCTGGGTCCGAGTCGGTGTCAAGCACGGGGGCCGTCGCTGACATGGAAGTTATCCACGCCACGGAGCACAACGGAGTAGAGTCGTCCGCGCACGGCTTGCGCGTACATAATCTGCCGTGTACAGAGTTTGCGCTCACGGAGCTTCCAGTTCAATCCTGGAAGGACTTCCAAGTAAACCTTCGTCGTGGCGACGTGGAACATGTTTGCTTGTTCACGACAGCGGAAGCGACAGTTTCGTTCAACGCCATTGCCTCTGGTTCGACTTCGGCGCTCGGCAAACATGAGCGCCTCAAAAGCGCTAAACACAAGTGAGTGCGTACGGAGCGCTTTGCATCCCAATCATGGGATGCGCTGAAGGCGAGTGGTAATCCAGTCTACGACCTCGCTCGCAAGTACGCGGACGTTTTTCCTGAGAAGATCCCGGCGACCCTTCCCAAGGACCGCGGCGTGCGACACGAGATCGACCTCGTGCCAGGAGCCAAGTATTGCGTAACGCGGTAGTGGCCGCTGCTGCGCGATCAGGTGCAAGCGATCGATGATTTCTTTGAAGGCCGTCGCAAAGCTGGTCACGTGCGGGAAAGCATCTCCCCACACTCAAGTCCGACCTTCTGCGTAAAGAAGGGCACCGGCGGATGGCGCATCGTTCACGCATTACACTAGCCGAACGATGCGACCGTTCCTGCCCAGACTCCGATTCCCCGCATGGACATCATTCTCGACTTGATGTCCGGCAGTACGATCTACAGCGCCAGCGACATTCCGCTGAAGGCTGTAAGCACCCCGAGCGGCATGATCTGGGAGTGGCTCGTGATGCTCCAGGGCTTGACGTATGCGCCAGCGACATTGAACCGCACGGTCTCAAACGGACTGAGACCCCTGCAGCTACTTTGATGACATCTTCGTGCACATCAAGGAGGAACGCGGCTGACCCGCGCTCGATGTTCATTTAGAGCACCTCGAGAGAGTATTCGAGGCGATGCGCGAGAACAAGCTGTACGCAAATTCGAAGGAATGCATCTTCTGCGTGCTGGAGATTCCGGTGCTTGGGTGCTACGTCAGCAGTAAGGACGTTCGTGCGGACCTCGAGAAGATCACGTCGATCTGTTCCTGGCCAGTGCCCATGAACGTGAAGGAGCTACGGTAATGGCTTGGTCCGGCTAACTACCTGCACACGTATACGAAGGACTATGCTCGTATTATCCGACCTCTGTCACAGCTACTCAAGAAAAACACGCAATGGACCTGGTCCCCCGATCATCAGGGGGCCTTCGAAGATGTGAAGTACAGCCTCGCGTCAGCCCCAGTGCTGGCGCTGGCAGACCACTCAAAGGCCTTCCACGTCGTCTGTGATGCCAGCGACTTCGCAATCGGCTGCGCGCAAATGCAGTTTGCCGACGAGGGCAGGAGCGTGTCGAGAGTTATCAGTCATTACAAATGAAACGCGCAACTACCCGGATCATGACAAGGTACTCCTTGTCATGCGCTACGCGCTCATCGCGTTTATATACAGATGCTCGCTCCGTACACGGATCACGCGTCGCTGAGACGACAACCAAGAGCCCCCATCTGAACCAGCGTATGGCTCGCTGGTTCTTCTTCCTTGTCGATTACAACTTTGTCGTTTACTACAAGCCAGGCAAGTCGGATATCCTGGCGGATGTGCTCTCGTCGTCCCGACTACGGCCCTCGACACGACTTGGGGGCGTCTGGCTTTGCGGACGCCGGTGAAGACGAAGATTGCGCTACGTCTGTTGTAGCAGGCATCAACACGTCTGAAGTCCAACACTACGCGATAGCTTCGCGTCCGCCTACGACGCAGACGGCTTCCTCTCTGAGATCCGAGCCTATCTCCGCGAGCCGTCAGACGTTGAACATCGCAACCTTTCTACACAAGCGCGCTTCGGTCGCGCGCTACCAACTCGAAGGTGACCTGCTGACGTACATCGTCGATCGCTTCGACGCTCCGCGCGTCGCCGTTCCTCTTGACAACGACCTTAGAGCTCGTCTGATGCACGAGTACCACGACACTCCGAGAGGCGGACATCTAGCGCGAGGAAACATTCCTCGCACTGTCACACGACTTCTTCTGGCCCCACCTGTACAAGTGGGTCCGAAAATGGGTTCGTTCGTGCGAAGTCTGCCAGCGCGTCAAACCCGCGCCGTCTTTGCAAGTTCCGCTCCGTCCACTTCCGGTCGCGTCCGATGCGTCGTTTCAGACAGCATAGACTTCATCTTTGGCTTGCCTCCAGACGCCGATGACAATGTCGGCGTCGTCGTGTTCGTCGACCGGCTCAGAGAGATGGTCCATTTGACGCCGGTCCCGGCGTCGGTCAGCGCAGAGGACACCGCGGCTCTGTTTGTCGACATCGTCTTCAGACACCACGGCCTTCCGTCATCCATCGTGTCGGACCGCGACCCGCGGTTTACGTCGGCCTTCTGGACTCGACTGTTCAAGCTCTTATGCACTTGCTTGATGATGTCCACGACTGACCATCCAGAGACCGACGGTCAGACTGAGCACGTGAACCGCATTCTTGAAGACGTCTTACGCAGCTACGCGATATCGTACGCGTCTTGGAGCTCGTTCTTGACGTTAGCCGAGTTCGCGTTGAACAACGCAGTCCATACGTCAGCTGGATTGACGCCGTTCTTCGTCAACCATGCTCTTCTTGCCGTGGGCGAGTCCACGGCTGCGAGTGGTTCGACTCGTGGTGGGATTCGACCGGGCGACGCAAATCTACATATCAGAGTCCGACTGCAGAAGTGGCGACGGTACGCGCCGACGTCATCAAGTCCAAGAACAACGCGATCGCCAAATGGAATGCCAATGCCTTGATCAACCCCGCGGCACCAGCGAACCGTGCCGTGTCTTTTCCTGCAGTTCATGATCATGCGACCGGTGCCGGATCCGCTGTGGCCAGCTTCGAGATAAAGCCTGACCTCACGGCCGCAGATTCCGCAGCGATTTCGGACTACCTGCTGCACCGACAATCCGTCGTGCGTTTTGTGCGCAACGCTATCACCCAAGCCGTTGACAAGCAGAAATAAAATGCAGACAAGAGAGGACGCAAGAACACAGACGTGTATTATGTTGGCGACAAGGTCCTATTCTCAGTCGCAGGCATTCAACCTAGCGCAGTGACTAATCTCGGTGCCAACAAGATGCTGCTACGGTTCATTGGTACGTTTACGGTTATGGCTGTCAAAGGATACGCTCGAAATTCCGACCACTACGCGACTCCACCCCACGTTTTACGTGGGGCGTCTGAAGCGTTACTACCCGTCGGCAATCCCTGGCTGATCTCCTCGAGGGACCCCGTCAACTCCCGAAGCTGATGCAGCAACCGCTGCATCGCATCATGCTCCTGATTCTGACAGTCGCACACCGCACGCAGCGCGACGGCCTCCTTGTGAAGACTGTTCAAATCCTGCCCGTTGACCACTCGACTCAGCCGGATCGGCTTGGTGGTTCACCAAGTTCAAGCGAGACGCCTACCCCGCAGCACCAACGCTCCCGACGCTTGGCAGATCTGCGAGCGACGCAGTCCACGCCGGTCCCCGTAGTGGGTCACCAGCATGATGTCCCGCCTGTTCATGACTTGCAACGCGACCACGCGGAGAGCTCTAGATGTGGCGCGGCTGCCACACCTCCTGAGTCCGCTATTGCACGGATCCGTGGCTCTACCACAACCCCGCTCGCGCGCAGATCATTTCAGCATTCGTCCCTGTGCGACGCCTGATATCTCCGGTCGCGCCTCTCGTATCCTGGACGACGATCAATCCGCACCGGCCAGCTTCCGGCGCGATGGCCCCCTCTTGTGGATACTGCGGGGACCGTCGCTGGATCATCGACCGCACCGTACAATTCAGACAATCTACACTGGACTCTGTTGATAATTGACGTCCGTGCAAGAAAAGCTTTGATGTACGACCCTCTAGAAAACGAAAATTGGACTCGTAATGGTTTTGTCAAGTTATCCCAATCATTTTATGCGCTGAAAGTTTGGATCAACTATTATGACGGGGGTAATAGCAGAATATATTCTTTTTCCCAACAAGAGGCTAGGGTTTGTGACGAAACCAACGTGATTTAGGCTTTTCAGAATATGTTCTGGCCCTGGTCCAAGTGCGAGCTGGAATGGGAGCTATGTGTGAAGCGCCCAACTGCACAAGGTGGCATGGATGCACAGAAAGCGGGGGGTATGCGTCCAGGTGCTGCGCCGCCTACTACTGAGCTGCATACTGATGAAGACGCCGGCGACAGCCTGCGTCTCCTGCCCCACGTGCGCTTTGATAGTTCATCAAGTCCCAAGCCCAGCAAGAAACAAGCGGAAACCCGCGTCTAAAGCGATGCAGACTCGCAGGAAGGGGCCAACGACATGGCCTCAAATCCGCTGAAGATCCGCTTTTTAGGATTGTCGGGTGGGGCTTCCGTATCCCCTTCATGTAGACGGTCATGTTGGAGTTCGTATTGAAGACCAAGACGTGGAGGACGTTAAAGGTCAACGTGAGAGCGGGCGTGTGCAAGTGAAGCGCTGCTGAGCTATGAGGTATAGTCAAACCAAGGTGTTCGGGTCTCTCTGCATGTGAAGCGCGATTGAAGCGCGCTTAAAGACTGTCGGAGCCCTAGTGTTTTAGAACCAACGATCTCAAACTTTCCTTCTCCTTCAGAAGTGGTGGTCTTAGGTTGTACGGATTGTTTGCATAGTCCATGAGGGTTATGAGCCCGAATTGCGTGGACTTCTTGCTGCACTGGGTGATTCAAGATGATAGTGCCACTCAAGAAATATGTGAGGGCGTCTCGAAAATTGGAATGGGAAGGACTGGCATCAGTACAAGTGGGCAATGCAGATCGTCTTCCGAAAGAAGAAGCTTCTGGAGATTGTGAAATGTGATGTCGCGAGATCGAATCTATTCAGTAATGAAGCTGAGGAAGCCTTTGATGAGAAGCAGATATTTTCCATCAAGTTCTCGATGGAACAGCTCTGTGGAAGGCAATGTGTCATCTACGAGAGCAGAGCGAATAGGACGACTATGGCTCATCGAGCAGAGAGCATCGGACAAGAGCTATAAATGCTGAAGCTGGCTAATGGTGGAGATATGAACCATCATATGAGCAATATGTTCAATTAGCGCGCCGGGTTGTCGTCACTGAACTACCTGTTCGACAAAATCACTATGGTGGAGCTAATGCTTAACAGGCTGCCGCATCAGTTCGAGAGTCTGAAGAGCGTGGTTCCTTATAATTCTGTGGACACCTTTGTCACGCCAGAACGCGTTCGGGAGCTCATCCGAGTCGCTGATTCGCGGCAGAAAGCCTACAATGCAACGAGTGTGGCCGGGTAGCGTGGTAAAAACGGCGGTAATGGAGGAGGCAGCAAACCAAAGAGTGGTGGGGCTGATGAAAACAGCACGGGCGTAAGTCGATTAACTCGCAGGCGAAGTAGCTGAGAAAGTTATTTGTCTAGGAGAGCACTGATCATCTTCGTGCTGATTTTCCTGATCGACCACTGCCCGCTGATGGCGCACAGGCAAAAGAAAGCGACCAAAAACGCAAACCGCGGGGAAATGTGACTGTTGTCTGGGATAACAGTGCGTCAAATGCCTCGGAGCGAACTGACGTAGACGTGGGTGTTGGGACGGCTGGACTAGATGCCGTGGCGATTGATGCTGGCATTGAGGTCGCAGTTAGTGAAGCAATTCAAAGTGATGAAGATGCTGATGCAGCTGTTGAGGCAGAAGAACTTGATGGTCCTGCTGCTGACACGAGTGATGGTTGGTGGTACTTCGACACCGCAGCAAATGTACACATTACCGGAAATCGAGCTTACTACTCTTCCTTCAGTGATGATGTTCTCATTCGCACAGTGTTCATGGACTAATGCCTGCTCATGCTACTCGGATTGTAGGGGTTGGAACTGTTTGCCTAGTGACAGAGGTGAACGATAAACCTGCAATAATGTATCTGAGCGACGTGTTTTACGTGCCAGGAGCCAAGAATGGCTGATTCTCACCTGGTCTTGCTGCCGAACAAGGATTCGAGTTCAAATATGAGCGTGAAACAGTGGGCTTCCTCATCACAGACGAAGATCAAACTGTGACGGTGGCTACACCGCATGATGCAACGTGAAGATTTCACATATCTCACCCGTCGGACGCAGAGAATGTCATTCCTCGGAACCGTTTTCTGGCAAACTTCACAGAAGCTGAGGATGATGCGAAGCTCGAGCGTTGGCACGAGCGTCTTGCTCATACCTGTCCACAATATCTGAAGACGATGGCCGACGAAGAACTTGTGTGTGGCATGATGCTGACGCGTCAGCAGCTTGGAGCTTGTGACGCATGCCACATTGGCTAGCCGAAGCAGAAGCCGCATCGGAATAGATTGGATCGGAAGCTGAAGAAGCCGAACCGAGTGGTGTACCTTCTCTCTCATTCCGAGTAAAGATAATGGAACTCGTTATGAAGCAGTTCTTGTGAGTTTGGATGGATTTTATCGTTTCGTGACGATTCACTTGCTAAAGAGCAAGTACAGCTCTGTTGTGAATAAACACATGATTGAGTACGTGATGTGGGCAGAGCGGCGAGCTGGCCGTAGCCACAACGGGATCGAGAGAATCGTGCTCAACGTGCAGCAAGTTCTCACTGATAAGGGTGAAGAATTTGTGAATGATGCAAATAAGAACTGGTACGCTGCTCACGGTATTAAGCACGCTTTAGTTGGACCAAAGAGCTCGCAATTGAATCTCTGTGAGCGAACTCATCAGAGCTTAGTTGGGATGATGAAGTACATGATGCACCAGGCTTGACTTCCACGAAGCTTTTGGCCGGAGGCTCTGAAGAACGCTGTGTACATCAAGAACAGGGTGTACAACAAGTGTACGGAAGGAATCCCGTACGAGATGATGTTAGGGATGAAACCCAACGTTCACCATATCCGGAAGTTTGGTGCGCAGGCTTATGTCCATGTACGGTGGAAGCATCACAATAACGCCAAGCTGGACTACGTTCTCGGTTACGCTGAAGATGTGGTGGGGTGAAAGGAGTTTTTCACTGACCAGCGCATAACCAAGTTCGTACCCGACTTGTGTGTGGCGGAGGACGTGATGTACCGTGATCGGTACGAAGTGCTTCTTAAGGGTATTGATATGGAGTCGCTGCACTTCAAACCAGTCAGTGCGGTAAGCCATGACAAGGTTAACGGTAGTGAGAGCCCCGAAGTGATGAGAGCCCCGGAGTGACGGAGACTGTAGCCGCTTCTGTACTAGACGAGACCAGGAACTTGAATGACATGGAGCTCGAGGGAGCGAAGATTGCGCGGCTACCGAACATGACCGTGGTCGCAGCAGTATTGCTGATGGTGAAGATGGTTTGAACGGTGCCTTTGAGCCGGATGAAGCTTTGGACGATGACCGGAGTAGTGGCACAACTGCGCGCATTGGTGAAACGATTGCTGATATTGGCGGTGTGACAGTCAAAATACCGAGTTAAGCGTCCGAAAGCGGAGCGGGTACGGAGACCCATGACGGTTCAAGTGATGAGCAGGCTATTGATATGACCGAATCTCTACGCAGTGAGCTGTTGCAGTTAATGCAATCCAGCGAGCTTGGTTCTTGACGGTGTTCGACACCCCTCTTGATTCGTGCGATGGTAGTGAGTCTGTTGCAGCGACTTGTGGAACAGTTGCGGAGCAAGACCTCGGTGATGAGGATGAACACATGGATGTTGAAGTCGATGATCTTGCGGACAATGAAGCAGTGACTGGGGCTAGTGTGTTAACGGTATCGGAAGACAGTGGACAGAGTAAAACGGAAATTATGCTCAGTGCCACAGAAGTTGTTGATGCTAGTGCATTGATGCTTTAACGGCAAACTGGAAAACGCTCGCAACGTGATGAAACTCGATCGGAAGAAGCTCGTGTCGAGCGCGATACAGAGAAGCCGGAACCCAAGCGAAGACGCCCGGGTCTGCGCGAAAGCTCTGAGCGTCGTAGTCCTAGCTACTTGGCTGACTACGTGCTGAATGCAGTTCAGAGTTGCTCTCGTGTTCTAGACAAACCCGGACAGCCTATCCGAGCGAGCAACACCACGATTCCACGCAACCACCGCGATGCAATGTGGTCTAAATACGCAGACATCTGTCGGAAGACTGAGCTCCAGGAGATGGCTGTTTTAAAAGCGAAGGTCGTTATCCAAGAGATTGATCGCAGTGAGACACCAGAGGACATCAAACCCATTCCCACCGGGTGGGTTTATGCTATAAAGTAAGATCAGCAAGGGTATGTCATCCGCTTCAAGGCCAGGATTGTGGTGTTTGGAAAACATCAACGTCCGGGAATTGCTGTTCGTGAAACTTTCTCCCTGTTGCGCGTATACCATCGTTCCGGATATTGGTTGCGCTTTCTGCTGCCTTGGGACTAGACTTGTATGGAGGAGACATCAACACTGCTTATTTGAATGTAGTACTTAAGATCAGGTAGTATTTACATTCGATCGATGGCTTCCCTTGTGAGATCGATGGGAGAATGTATGTGGTGCTAAAAGCTCTTTATGGGCTAAGACAATCGGGTCGCGAGTGGAACAGCAAGTTGAACCAATGACTGCTAGATCGCGGGTACTTGCAATCTCTGACGGCGCCGTGCCTGTACTACCTGTCCGAGGGTAAGACAGTCATGCTGGTGTTGATCTACGTTGATGACATTCTTGTGGTAACCAACAACAAGGAAAACAAGAAGGCGTTATTCAAAGATTTGGACAAGGCTTATGGAATTAAGGATCAGGGACGATTGACTGACTATCTTGGGCTGGAGGTCAAGCAGACGGCAGAGCAGATCATTATTGGGCAGAGCAAGTATGCTCGTGAGATCCTGGAGCGATTCGGCTATGAGAACTCTCATTCAGTTGGCAACCCCATGGAGGTTAATGCAAGACTTGTGCCGCTCGCTGAAGGCTAGGACAGTGACACAAGTTTTCCCTACCACGAGTCGGTTGGAATGCTAATGCATCTAGCTACTAGCACGCGTCCAGATCTTGCTTATGCATTGGGGCAGATGAGTCGACTCGTGGCGAACCCAACTGGCAAGCACATTGGCGCTGTAAAGCGTGTGTTGCGCTATCTCGCAGGCACTCATGACTATAATATCACGTATGAGCGTCAGTATGATGCAGCTCGCACGGTAGTGCTACAGGCTATTATGACAGTGACGGGGCGAATGATGCCGAGACACGGAAGAGTACGACGGGCTTCGTGTTCACGCTGGCAGGCGGTGACATCTCTTGGATACGGAGGCGTCAATCTATTGTGGCCCTATCTACAGCCGAGACCGATAATGTGGCCGCGTGCAAGGCAACGATGGAGGCACTTGCTGAAAGCAATATCTTGCAGGAAATTCTTCCGCGGTGTCTACGTACTCGAATTGACAATCAAGCCGCACACAGTATGGCACCAAACCCGACGAACAGTCGACGAACGCGCCACAAGAGAAAAGTGGAGAAAGGTGCGGTCGAATCGCACAAAGTGAAAAGGGACGTGCACCCCGCCGACACGTTCACGAAGCCGCTGAACATTAGGCACCTGAAGACTGCTGAACCTGGTGGGCGTCGGAAAGTCTGAGTAGTTCGAAGCTGATGCTTCGAGGGAGGCGTGTTGGTGTTCGCATTGAAGACCGAGACGTGGAGGACGTTGAAGGTCAACGTGAGACCGGGCGTGTGCAAATGAAGCGCTGCTGAGCTATGAGGTATAGTCAAACCAAGGTGTTCGAGTCTCTCTGCATATGAAGCGCGAGTGAAGCGCGCTTAAAGACCGTTGGATCTCTAGTGTTCTAGAACTAACGATCTCAATCTCAATCTTTCCTTCTCCTTCAGAAGTGGTGGTCTCAGGTTGTACGGATTGTGTACAAAGTCCAAGAGATCATGTAGAGAAGAAGGAACTTCAGGTACCATTTTGTGCAGCTCAAATGTGTGTTGAAGTAGCGTGCCCTCCTAGTTTGCAATTCCTTCTCGAAGGTCTGTGGCGAGGTGACTCTTGCAGAGCCAAGTGGGGGCGAATTCGAACCGTTGTGACCATGCTGACAGCTCCAGCGCACAAACGATCGCGGTGGCTGCTGCTCGCGTATTCTTCTCAAATCCCCCTCTCCCGTCCAGAACAAAATTCTGACTTCAGAACACTGTGTGCTGTGTTCTAAAAACAGAGATTCTCGGAATGTGGGTCACAAAACTGGCACACTGAACCAGACTCATCTGACCAATCAGATGCGCGCAAAAGGGAGCTCAGAATGTATTCCGGCACTTGGGCCAGGGCCCAACCCTTTCTTGATCCACTTGTGTGTGCAATGCATTTGATTGCGTAGTTTATGTTCCAAGTGTCCCGCCGAAGTCGTACTTTTTAAATCGTAAAACGAAGCAATTTGCTGCGTTTTACGAGGGTTCACTCTCGTGCAAAATGCCGCGTTTGACCACGAAAGTTAATACACGTACATAGCGATGTTTAGTGCATTGCAGTTTTCGTGCATTTTACCCTGCTATGCACACAAATGCATTTACCCCTGCTATGCATACTTTACCCTGGCCCATTTGAGGTACCCCATGTGTATAATAAGGTTCCTCATCCACCATGACTTCTCTTCCTCGCTTTCTCGTGCCGCATGCTCGATACTTCGGGCTTCACGGGGGCACTCCTCGAAGGGTGTTGACCAAGTCCGGGGTTAGATTGGTGCGCACTCTTGGCCGGGTGACTAGTCTGCCGGAGCAGCAGGGGACAGTGGTATTGAGCTCAGTGAAAATCGATGAGTTATTGAAAAATTGCTGTTTTCGGTCTGGCGTGTGGATGCTGCAGCAGAAACGACCTTTTCCGGATCGCACGGAGTTTGGACGCAAGTAGAAAGCAGATCATTCGAGAATTAGAGCTCGAGCGACGAACGGTACTTGGAAAAGAAGATCTCAGATTCGGCCCCCGACTGAGGACCACAGGTGGACCTACCATCTATCTATCTCCCTGACTGGCATTTCCGTGTTGCCGTCTCATCGCCGTAGATTTGATCCGACATGGTGAAGATCGGCCTGACGATCTCGAAGCCGTCCTACATTGCTGGAGAGCTCGTGATCGGCACTATCAAACTCGACTTCACCGACAACCATTTGTTTGACGGTGAACCGACATTTGTTGCGAGGATCCCATTCACTGCGAACTAAAGATTTTCTTTTGCTTGCAGCGTTGGTGCTGAAGGTGGTGGGCAAGGAAAAGGTGAAGTTCACGCGAGTTCGGCACGAGACTCAAGATGGCGTAACGACCCCACGCCGGGACCAAGTGGAGCTTGACAAGGAGTTCTTCAATCAGAAGCTAGTGATCTTTGGCACGACGCAGGCATATGCCGGCGGTCCAGAAGGCTTCACGTACCCGTTCGAGTATCAGTTGCCGGATGAGCTGCCGAGTGCGTTCCAAATCTCGGATTATTCGCAAGGAGACATCGAGAACTTGTCGGCCGAGATCAATTACAAGTTAAAAGCTACGCTTAAACTCACCCAGTCCTTCGGATCTGACCCCAAAGCGGACTGCAATTTGGTAGTTCATGAGAGGAATTTCCTGGAACGAGTTGCAAGTGAAGATTCTACCACACAGGATGTCAAGTTTCTGCGCTGCTTCAGTCGTGGAAAGTGTGAATTTGCAGTGGCCATGGATAAAGGCGAGTACTTCCCTGGAGAGACGGCTCAGATCCAATGCAACATCAACAACAACTCCACGGCGGAGATCACACCCATGCGCTGTAACCTGTACCAAGATATCACTGTGCAACTCGCCAAAGGGGTACCCTATCGCACTTTCACGAAACAAATGTGCGAGAAAGAGTACCCACGTGTCCCGCCCGGTTCTTCACTCGCGCAGTCTCTACCGCTCGCGTTGGTACCGACTTGCAGCGATCTCCTTCATCCGTCCACGGAAGGAGAGCTCATCGCCTGTGCGTACCGTATCGACATCGAGTGTGGCATTCCTTGGGGCCCGGACGTGCATCTTCACCTGCCCGTTAACATCATTGCGTCGGAGCTATCAAAACCTGGGGCTAGTTGGATGCTTGATCCTGCTGTGGGTGAGCCTACTGTGGATGAGCCTGACGTGGTTGATCCTGCTGCTGCTGTGCTTGAGCCTGTAATTGAGCCTGCTGTGTTTGAGCTTGCTGATGGAGAGCACTGCAGTCCTGCACCTCGTTTCCGGCACCGTAGTCAAACCTCATCTTGAGAACTACCGGCAGGGCTGTTTTGTGCTTTGGGTACCTCAAAGGGGACCATGGTCATTTCTGTGCTACAAAGGATCTAAATTTCGTACCCATATCCGAACGTCAACGCACGAAGCGCGCCACTGCAGCATCGTGCATCCCGAGTACTTGTCGGCTACATTTTGCATCTGCACGAAAGTGTGCACAAAACGCATTACATGTCTGTTTAGAGACATCCCTGTTGACGTGTGAGAACTATAGTTTTCTTGAACTCTATCTTCCGAAAACTAGGTGCATTGTCAATGCACCTATTAATAGTGCTGAATGCAGCATTGAGCTCGCCATCGAAGTGGGTTCAGCTCGTCTGAAGCCCCAGGCATCGGTGACTCACCGAATAGAAGGCAGCAGCTTCACAAGCTGTTGGTTCTCCTTGTGCAGCAGAAAAATTATCGCCCTGGCGAAAATCTCCCAGCCCCTTGATCAGCATCGACGCACAAAAAGCTGACAGAGTTAGGCTACCGCCCCTTTGGTGTTGCCCGAAGGCAGCGAGTAAACACCCGTGATAAAGGATTTCAACAGCATCGACAGCATGCACGCATGTTTGTCATTCTCCGATGTTGTCATTGCCTTAGCTAACCGTTGAATTGAACGGACCGCGTGCACTTTGAAGGCATCCGTCATAATGTAAAGTTACGAAAGTCTTCTGCGCGATGAG
Source organism: Phytophthora hibernalis (assembly GCA_012656075.1). NCBI lineage: Eukaryota > Oomycota > Peronosporomycetes > Peronosporales > Peronosporaceae > Phytophthora > Phytophthora hibernalis. The sequence continues at coordinate 273,623 of JAAKBF010000010.1, forward strand.
CGTTGCATCGAAGGCGTACAGATAACTGTACAGATAAGCGTAGCACAAAAAGCTCGCAGGAGGTCTCATCTTCACTATCTTGAACATTTTTATTCGCTTCAGTAATGGGCCGGCTCAAATGGGTAATGCTCCTTCAAACTCGACAGGCGAGGCAGCAACAGATAGCCGCCTGTCTCTCCGATACGAGTACTTGATTTTCAGGAATAGCTACTAGTGGAAACGGGTCGGTCGCCATGTCTGTCTGACACCATACCTGCCCTGCGATAGATCGCACTCTCGGATGGCAAGCATTGCGACGCTGGGTGGAAGAATGCAGCTCAGCGAAGCTGGCTTCGGGCGTAGCCGCCATAACCGCAACAAATACGAATACAAAATTGAGAACTACCAAATACAGATCCACGGCGAGGGCGTGGACGCTGTCGTCGATTGCGCCGGTAAATCGCCAGTATTGTAGCTTTTACAGTTATTAATAGTTTTTCCAGCGCTGCCAACCGAAGCTTCCTGGCGCAGTAAAAACTTTACAAGAAGTAAAACTTTCACTTCAACGAGGGTGTTTCTTTCCAGATCCCTCAAAACTAATGCCGTGCTGTGCACGGAGAAGCTCTGGATTTGGTTTTCAAGATCCTTCGTGTGACTAAGAAGGACTGGTCACCTTGCCGAGGATAACGCAGTAACCCCAGTGCCTTTCGTGGCTTGAACAGCACCAGGTTATCACAAGCGCGCTTGTCGAAGCTCTCGAACGAGAGTAGCGACTGCTGGTCACCCATGAAGTAGTTCAACTGACAAATATAATGGAATGACCAATTTCTACGAGGCCTTCAGCAAGAATCTGAAACTGGGCATCCACGAGGATTCGACAAACCGCACGAAGATAACCAAGCTCCTGAGCTACCAGTCCACCAAGTTTGACGAGGAGATGACGTTACTGGCTACGTAATCTACGTAGCTCTGTCACCGCTGTAAAAGCAATTTCATGCTGCTCGTTGTGACGAGCATGTTCAATTTGCTGCATCAGCGACATAATGCCTAAGATAGCCACAGTATGAGACGCAAAAATCATTACACGCAGTTAACACAGCTGCACCTTTCATTGAGTGCCTGCGGTCGGTGGCTTCTTTTCTTGCTTGGCTTCCCTAATTCGAAGTGACCGCAACCGACGCGGCCCCGCAATGGTCCCGAGGTTTTTCAGGAACGTCTTTAGATTCAACGTTCAGTCCCATAAATGCGAAATAATGAACGACTACTTCCTTGCTTAATTCTATACTACGAGGCGCAACGTCGCATTCGCCACTAAAGTGTTGTAGCTGTATGCGAGGTATTTAGCGCAAATCTCATTGCGTTACCGTTATGTAGCTTCCTGTTCTTCATGTAGTTGCTGTTGCTGCTTCGAAGTTTATTTAGCTTTATGTGATTCATGCAGTTGTTGTTGCTGCTTCGATGTGTATTTTACTGCGTGCATCGAAAACTACGATCAAAAGAGCGTTTGATGAAGTTCAATTCATATACCTGTAACCTTAGTGTTTTATGTTTTTCCTATTTCCTATAGAAGCCTTTTGATAATATAAAAGACGCGACTTGATGTCGTTCGCCTGTCGTGGTGGAGCTTTTGGTCTTTGTTGGTCTTGTATCGTCAAGGTGGCAAGATAATCTTGCATTGGGTCAGAACCCACTTCAACTGGGGTGATATTTCTAATTTTTGAGGGATCTGGAAAGAAACACCCTCGTTGAAGTGAAAGTTTTACTTCTTGTAAAGTTTTTACTGCGCCAGGGAAGCTTCGGTTGGCAGCGCTGGAAAAACTATTAATAACTGTAAAAGCTACAATACTGGTGATTTACCGGCGCAATCGACGACAGCGTCCACGCCCTCGCCGTGGATCTGTATTTGGTAGTTCTCAATTTTGTATTCGTATTTGTTGCGGTTATGGCGGCTACGCCCGAACCTAGACGCAGTTCGACACTAGCGAAAATCCACGAGACTCGACAATACAACCTGCTGCAGCCCAAAACGACTCCTGATGCTGCAGACTTGTATACTTATAGTATACGCGTAGTGAGACAGGTACTTACAGTGCACGCGTAGTGAGACAGGGCATTGGGGCAAAGACACAGATTTTGGCACGACAGCCTTGAGGGTGAGCGGAAATTTGAAAGTGAGTTGTAGCTGCGGACTCAGGGTAGTCTGCGAGATGATTGGACGCTGGGGCTCCACTGCCATCGGTGGCTGTTGTGGCATCTGCTGGTTCTCCCCGAAAACGCGTTTTCCGTACCTTTTAGACTGCGATTCGCGTAGAAAATCGGGCGGATTGAATAGCGCTTTCAGCTCGAGCGTGGGAGACACCAGCGAAAGTGACTAGCAGCAACGCCAAAAAACTAAGCTTCATGTTTTTCTTTGCGGGGCGACTCGCGAAGAAACTCGGGCGGATTGAATCGGTCTTCTCAAGTTGAGAATCTCAACACGGCTTTCAGCTCGAGCGAGAGAGAAACCAGCGAATGTGACGCCAATAAAAAACTAAGCTTCATGTTTTTCTTTGCGGGGTGAGAAATGGGGGTTTCCGTGCCCTGCTGATTTGAAGCGAATTGCGAACTGAACGCCAAGCTTATTCCTGCATTTGTAGATGCTATGATTCCGACAATTCGAGAGTACACATGAATGTGCTATTTTAATACGTATCTTCTCGATTGATTGTTTGATGATTGCGAACTCGCAATTTTGTATTTGCCTTTGTAGTTTTCTCGGTCGAGGTGGCTACGTCCGCGGCCTGTGCTGCATCCTTCCATCCAAAGTCGCAACACTTGTCATCCGCAGAGTGCAGATAAAACGATACACGTCAGATAGGTATGGGTTGCTGCCTCGCCTGTCGATTTTGAGTGAGATAGACCACACATTCTCGGAGTCGCACTGTGTTCATCATATCCTGTCTCCAAACTCTGGAGTTTAAAGTCCGGAGAACGGTTGACGCGGTCCAAATATATCACCAGTCCGACCAATGGCGATGCAGAAGTTGGGGAATTCGATTCACCGCATATCCCTGCGCAGTAAAAAACTTTACATGTAAGCTTAATTTTATTCAACGATTTCACTCAAAAGACACTCCAGAAAAACGTTAATAACGATTTCACACAGGAAAGAGAACGCCAGTACTCAGGAAAGAGAACTCCTGTAAAACATTAATAACGATAACACTGGAAAGAGAACTCCAGTAAAAACGCTAATAACGATTTCACACATGAAAGAGAACTTCAGTAAAAAACGCTAGGCTGAGTCTCCCGTCCAGTTTTCCCAGATTTGTGGATAGTGAATAGGTTTACTCAGATGCAGGTACCTCCAGTTCTCGCCCAGTTTTCATTAAGGTTTTTGGTTTTCGAGCAAAATCGACGATATAAAATACAATCCAAATATTACACAGGTATTGATGACCTGGAATAGTCATGTGCGCGCTACATGAGCAAAAGTCGAAGTGACGGAGAAAGTGCTTTGTCGGCATGCAACATTGCACCACAGGTTTGTCATCTTCAGCGAGAATTTTGTCAAGGTTCAGCTCCTCTCCAAACGTGTCCGTAACCATTTGCAGCAGTTCTCGCATAACCTCGTCAAGAGGGAATTCGTCGAGCTTGACAAGTGCCAACGTATTTTGAAGAGAAAGGACGAACCGGTGGAGTGTGTTCTTTGAGGTTGAGTTCGCAAGGGCTAGCTCCGTCTTGTTGCGTTGCAGATCCTCTTTTTCGGTTTGAAGTTCCACAACGTGCTGCTCAGATTGTTCGCTTCAACTGTGGCTTCCAGCTCCATTTTCTGATTGAGAAGTCTCTCAATACGCAGTTTGTCCTGCGCTCGCATTCCCGTGACCTGCTTTTCAGCTGTCAACAGATTGCACTTCGCTTCAAGCACACCAGTCTGGACCCTCTCCTCGTCAATTTGTGCTGTCAATCGGAGAATATCCTGCTGGTGCTTAACACTGTGCTCCACTTCGAGTTCATATTGCTCCTTCGTCGTCTGCAGTCGTGCCTCTAAATGACCCTGTTTGCGTTGGTTTTCAAGGAGCTCCTTGTCAACCTGCACTTTCAGTTCTTGTAGTTATCCAATCTCGACCTGAATCTTCTCTATTTGCTCTTGCAAGGCCTGCTTTTCATCGATCACTTTGTCCTTTTCCATCCCCAGAACTACAGCATCTAGTTTCAGCTGGTCGTTAGTTGCTCGGAGTGCCTGGTTCATGAACAACGTTTCGTGCATTCTCCTGGCATAGTTTGCTTTCTCTCCTTCGACGCGTTCCAATTGAGCGGATAACTTGCGAATCTCCTCGTCCAGCGCAAATCGTTCTGAGAACGCATTTAGGCGTTCTGAGTTTGCTACTTCATAGTCCCGCCGAGCTTCGTCGAGTAAGTCGTTCAGCTTCTTCTCCTCGTCTTCATGAACTAGAACTTCCATATTACGCAGGCGCATTTGCTCAGGTTGAGCTGCAATTTGTACTGTAGTTTTTGTTCGCCAACTACCAGGTATGAAAGAGAAACAGAGAATTGAGTTAGTACAAGTTCCCCACTAACCTTGAGATTTGACTCCGTTGTATCCCAAGTGCAAATTCACCCATTTTTCCGCGACGACAGTCATAACGCCTTTCGAGCTTGGACTGAAAGATGACGTTCGGTCAGAAATTGCCACGGACGCATCATTGACGATTTTGGTCCCGTCGGGCTGCTGTTGCCTTGGTGTTTGGTATTCAAAGCTTTATTTGTCACCGCTGCGGGCCTCTCGTTTTTTCGTGCGATTTCACTCTCAGCTGGAGGGGTCACAACAGCTAGCCAGCAGCCTAGGATCTGTGAATCGTCATAGACAAAGCTCAAGTTGTTAGACTAAACTATTTTTGTTTGGGTAAACCGTCAAACGATATTGAGTCAATTTGCACGGTGTTTGTGGACGCTTTGGGATTTTACTATACCTCATAATATCATTATGGATACAACACGTATTAATTCGAAGTACAACCAAGATTGAGATCTATGAGTAACATCCGAGGATATTACTAGCTGTGCTGCTCGCTTTGGATGTCATCTAACATCGTTATCTCTCCATGTAAAACAGAACTTCAGTAGTAAACACTACGTACGTCCTTGATTCTGACTTATTATTGGTACAGCTCAGTCACCATTAGAGTTGTACTTCAGTGGAAGGGGAACAGGGATCTGCAACGAGTGGGAAGTACTTCGAAGTATCGGTTGCTATCACTGCGGGGGTCTGGTGTCTTCCACCGAATTTGCTGACCACAAGAATTATTCTTTGCCGCAGGGACGTTTGCTATACGAAGCCTCCCAACAGCTACTACGTAGTAGTACTAAATAATGGTTTCATTTTTATGTAAACACGGCTTCGAGCTGTGGTTGGGAATTCATGTTGATATTAGCTGCACGAGGAAAGAAAATGAAAATACCCCTAGTACTAGGACTCATGGCTAGCTGAAGTAATCGTCTGCGTCGGCGAACAGCTCAAAGCAATCCGGACGAAATATTATTTTGAATAACAACGAACGTCTATGTTGGGCTGCTCGATCAATAAATCCAGCTTCTGCTGGAGGGTGTCCATGCAAATGATCAGATTGTCCACGTCAGGCCTTCCAACTCCATTTGCAGACAAGCGACGGCTGGATTTTTGTGCTGGTGAGTAGCTGAAGTTCTCTTGAATACCCCCTCCTGGACTTTGAACTGACCGAATGTTCTCCAGCTTTAAGGGTAATGCAATAGGTTCATCCTTATCCGCAGTTTTTTCAACTAGCTCGTGACACGATTGTTGCTGTTTCCCTGCTGCGATATGCGTCAGTGTAACCTCGCACTCCTCCGTTGTACATGTATCCACCGGAAACAATTCCTTTAAAGTAATCGCCGTGATAAGTGTTTTATCAGTCCAGTCGACAGATGGATCACCACATCGTGGTGCAGCTAGGAGCCTAGCGTCCAATACAGCTCGGAGCCTAGCGTCCAATATAGCTGGTCGGATTCTCCCCAGAACACAACGTAGTGTCGACTGTTCTCATGGCGACAGCAAGGAATCCATAGCAGGTCATTCACTCTTGAAAGCCACTCCCGGGATACATTGTCGGCCACACGGAGAAACGTCCAGCGTTGGTCCTCATCTTTCTTGGGTTTCTCTTCTTGGTAGGCATCGACGACAATGGCAAGTACAATGTTCAAGACCACAAAAGTCTCTATCGCCATGTACGCCCAGTAGTAGACAACCGAGTAGTCGATGTCCTTAATGCTGTCAAAGTCAAAATTGCCATAGGTCATGTTAATACAGGTCTTCATTGCGCTTAAGAACGACGAGAAGTCCTGGACACGATCGCCAAACAGCACTGCGCCTGCAATAGCAAACGCTACGAACACGACGGTACAGACCAGTGAAAAGGCCCAGACATAACGAAGGGCAGTCACCATTGTTCGCGTCAGTACACCCAGCGAAACATGGGTTCGACAAGTGTAGAGAATTCGCAGCCCCAGCACGAAGATCTCTCCAGCAGCAAAAGTCTCAACAAGACTGTTAGACTGGCGATCAACCGAAACGAATGCGTTACCGATTTCAGTGTATCACTCATGCCTCCATCGGTTAGTCCACCTTCTCCGAGACTGATCAGTTTGCGTCTGAAGTCGGAATTCATCGTGACAGCCTGCGTGATAAGGACGGTGATGTAGAACAAACAGACCATTGGTCCTTCGAAAGCGTTGATCACCACCCACCCGCCACGGTCTTGAACCCATTTCGCAATAGTCTTTATAAATTCCAGCCATTGACGCAGTGTACTTAACCGCCCGGTACTCTCTGAAGAGTGTTATTCCATACGAAATGATCCGATGAAGCCAACTCGCAGAAAAGAGAATCCACGACAAGAACCACATAACTACAACAACATCCAGCACGATTGTAGTAGTAGACGGGTATTGATCCAACAGTGTTGATGTCGTCGATGCGCTAGGCTCAACGTATCCCCCGTCGTTAAAATCAAGCTGCAGCTTTGTGACGGCTGCCCCGAAAGCTGTCCGTTGAGCGTGATAACAGTGATAACCAGTTGCTGTGTGGACGAATTGAGCCATTTTCCGCTGTATTTCTTCTCCGTGAGTAGTGTGGTGGCATCAGATATGTTAGTGTCAAAACTGATGAGAAGTTTGTCCGTGGTTGTCCTTGATGAGTCGTAGCAAGTCGAGTAGATGCCACCGATAAACTCCGATGTATCACATTCTCCCGACTCCATATACGTCACTTCAAAATGAACACCGCCCAGTACTTTGTTGAACGTAGCGATTCGTCCCCATTGGGTTTCCGGTAGAGCAGCTCCGTTGTAGTCTGCCGTGACGAAGGCCTGAGTGACGAAAGTGTCGTTGAGCCAGTCGAAAATGTCGGGGATGGTTTCAATGTTGTAGTATTTGACGGGGACTCGTCCGTGATGGAATCACCTCCTACCGTTGCGAGCGCCGAGAAAACCCCGTAGTGTTGGTGGTACATGGTGGCGGTTGGAATGTGCAGGAAGATCGCAGCGGCAAAGATGCCGAATGAGGTTATAGCGAGGATAATTTGCCTCATTTCCATTGCATGCTTCTTGTCGTGCTGTAGTACGCCGAGTGCCACCTCAACTGAAATCCCCAATGAATCGTCTTCACTTGCTTGGTATTTGCCAGCGCGTTCACCTGTATCCCAGGGATTGGGCGTCTGAGCGAGATTGTTATCTGCCATGTTGGCTTGGCGAACAGCAGATGGTGGTCGAACTTGGCACTTGGATATCGAATTGTAAAGTGAGACTCGCAAGCGTTCGACTCCATGTGGCTTGGGTTCAAGCGTCGAACCTCGACAAGACAGGTTCATCATCAGAAGCAAGCATCGCGATGAGTACAACTGGAGCGCCAGCTGACTCAGCTCCGAACCGAGAGTCATTTCTGGTACCGTTTGATGGGATAATACATGGATCTGGCCACAATACTGCCTACAAGTGTGACGAAGCCCGCATGATTCTATAAAACACGACCAAACTTCTTGCGTTCTCCTGTACTGTTGAGGCTACTCCCCGTTCCATGTAGGCAGCACTACCGACCATTTGCGATCCTCCCAGTGATGAACACACTATTAACTAAAGGAATTCGCGATGTCTAATTTGAAAGAAAAAAAGTAAAAGTTTTTAGTTAATAGCCGTTTTCGCCGTGGCTCGCGTCCAGTTGTCTTCGAGCATGTATCAAACATGTATGGGCCCAGGTATCGAACAGGTATTAAAATTACCGTTTTCAAAACGAATTTTATTTTTCTTTCGTCTGCCAGCCACTCATCGGGGAGACCAGTGGCCACGCGGCAGTTCCCGAGCGATCAGCACGCCGTGAAGCCGGACGAAGCCGACGGAGACGACACCACTATGACGCGCACCCACAACACGGGCCACATCAAGCAGCGGATGGCGGAGCAGGCGATCAGAGAGGAAGAGGCTCGCGCGGCGGCAAGTGCGTCTGAAGCGGCCGCTGTCCAACGAAGCAGAGAAGCTGAAGCCGCGGCAGCAGCCGCTCGCCGTGCGACCGTTGGACAGGCTCGCACTCGACCGAAAAGCGGCTGCTTTGCAGCGGCTTCGCGAGGGCGTGCCAGTCAGTTTGGCAGTGGAGACGACGGGATGCATGCTGAGGAGGAGGGCGACGGTGCTGATGTCGAGAAAAAAGAAGATAAGCGTGAAGAAGTCTGCGGGGAAGATGAAGGTGTTGCTGCAGCGGAGTCGGAATGCGAAGGTAGTGGATCTTCACGGCACCAACGGCAGAAGCGTACAGTCAAAGAGGTGGATGAGGACATGTTAATCGCCGTCCCGCCGTTTCATCAGCACCACAGGACATGGGCGGAGTTTGAGCAGGGGCTGAAGAAGTACATGACGGAGACGCGGCAAGTGCTCATTGTGAAAGAGGTGATCAACGTTGCTAGACACAACGCAACACTGAAGAAGCAGATCCAGTACCAAGGCGTGCCCGAGCAGGAGATTCCATTGGTGCCGAGCGCCATGGAACCGTACCAGCGCAAGTACATATGTGCTCACGGATGGCCCGCCCGCGAAAAATCGTCAGGCAAGCGCACGTCGCACAACCTTCGTCGGATTGAGTGCCCCTTCCAGATGCTAGCTCAGGTGACGCAGATGGATGATGGCTCGTGGGGACTCGTGGTTAAGCGCGAAATGTACTCGCACAACCACCAGATATCTCCAAGGATTTACCAGCACTACCCAGGTATCCGCCAGGTTTCACAACAATCTCCGTTGGTGTCGGGTGTCCAGCTATTGATGCAAGCGCAAGCGGGGGCCTCAAGCATTTACGAGTACATCCGCGAGAACTCGGACCACCATGTGACGATGAAGGACACGTCCACAATTTGGTGAGTCATTGATGTGTTGCTGTATTTGATTCTGGGATAACAGGTCTAACTAACTATGTCGTGTTTGAATTCATGCGTAGATGTCCAGCTGTCAGATGACGATGCCGTTGCCGAGACGATCGTCAACTTCAATTTGGAGTCTTCGGGGAAAGTGTCGTCTGTTCACCAGAGCGCCCGTGGGAACACCGGTGTGATCTCGATTACGACTGGACATATGCGATCGATTGTTGACAGTTTCCCGAAATCCTCCAAATGGACTGCATTCACAAGACGAACAAGTGAGTTATTATTTGTTGGCCATGTATTTTCCAAGTATTATCCGTTTCATATCCACGTATTGACCAGTCCTCTTTGCTTAGATACAATTACCAGCTACAATCCATGGTTGCGATGGATCAGTTTGGCCACGGCCAACCCGTGCAGTACTCTTTGCTAGAGACGAACGCCGATTGGCATATGGCCAAGTGTTTGGACCATTTCAAGCGTGCGAACGAGCACTGGCGCTCCGTTCGGATCGTGGACAAGGACAAGCGTGAGGTGGATGTCGTACGTCAGAAGCTGCCGGAGGCTCGTGTGCTGTGCAAGTCAAGCAAGTACGGAGCGTATCCAGCTGATGTGCTGATCCAAATGAAGCATACAATCACGATCATGACCTACGCGAGGACTGAAGCAGACTAGAGACGCATCGCGCGGAGTTCAAGAGCCTCTCGTTGCGAGAAGGAATGCAAGAACTGTGGGATTTTTCGAGAAGAACTGGAACGCTGAAAAGAGATGTGGGTGATGGCGTACCGGATTGACTTGCCCCACTTCAAGAACCACACAAACAACCGTGTGGAGAGCCTGTTCAGCAAAGTGAAGCAGCATTTGAAGGGACATCTGACCATGCACTCAAGCTTGGAAGCTCTCCTGGCATTTCATCGACGCAATGAATAAGAATGCTACGCGAAGGTTGAGATGCCCGGTACGCTGAGGGATACCATATACTCCGAGGAGATGAACATCGTTCTTGGTATGACGATACGGTGGATGGCCGCCGCCATCAAGACCCAGTACGATGTTGCCGTGGACCCGGATACTGCGGACGCATACACGTTTGTCGACAACGGAGATGCAGTGACCGTCCGAAGAAGTGTTCGCGAGTACATGCTGCAGAAGGAGAGATGGGAGTGCGACTGCGAGTTTGCACAGACCATGAAGCTTCCGTGCCGACACGCGATGGTGTTCAAGAAGAGAGGTGACAGTCCATTTGTCATTCCGTTTGCTGCGATCGCACCCAGGTATGTCCAGGTTTTTAGCACGTATCTATTCAATCACCCAGGGTTACCCAGGTATTGACCATGAATATTGTGCTTCTTGACCGCCGTGTGTCATCTAGGTGGTACGTACAGAGTCGATTGTCTACGCAGGGTCTTTCAGAGGTGGCGAAGCCGTTCGTCGCCAATATCTTCGAGCCTGACACGCCTGTAACTACCAGAACGCAAACGGAGCAGGAGAAGTATCGGCGTGCGCAGCAAGCGTTCGAGCGTATCAGTGGAGAGCTAGCCCAGTTCAATGATAAAGCATTCGACAATGCTATGAACCAATTCGACGAATGGTGGTATAATCTACGCCAAGCGCAGACCACGATAGACCAGACGATTCACAGCGGCAGCGGAGAACGTCGCGACCATGACGAAGGGGGCAGAGAAGCTGGCGGTACTGACAGCAGTCGTAGTGGTGGAGGCGGTGACGGCGGCGGGAACGCGGGCGGTGGTGCCGGTGGTGGTGCCGATGGTGGTGGTACCGGTTGTGCGGTCACGGGCAGTGACGAACCGGATTTTGATGTCGCTGGCGGCAACAATGATGACTCGGATGAGGTGCCACCCACGCAGCAAACTTGCGTGCAGCCAAACCTCCGAGCAATAGTACCTCTTGTGCCCGTACATATCAAGTTGAACGGCAGAGTTGTGCCGGTCGAACGTCCAAGACTGAACCGTAACGAGAAGCGTACGAAATCAAAAGCCGACCTGAAAGAATACAAAGGGTATGAAACGGCGTGGCCTCCTTCGTGACGTTTGTGAAGTCGTTGCAGCTTTAAAGGATATTCAACCCGAGCTACGCGAGGTAGGATCTTTGCTCGCGACTTTTCAGGTGCTAGGAAAGGCCGTGGGCAAGCCACTAGCGTGGCGACTCAACGCCAATTACGTCTCCGACAATGTTCGGTACCGGCTTCCTGAACCAACTGTGGATCGGGCGCTTGAGCAGCTACGCGAGAAGTTATGTGGAGAGACAGAGGAGATCCAGCTTGATAGCGATGGCGAAAACGTGGGTGGTGCGGACATATACGTAGTATCCATTATAAGATTGGCACCTACACAAGAGAACAGCTGGAAGATATGAAGTGGATATGGAACCTACATACTACGTGTCGACGCGGTTTGTCGTTGAGCAGTTGGCTGAACACCGAGGTGAGAAGCCTCGTGGGAGAATCTGTTGTCGTAGGTTTGGTACTCGATGAGTTCCTGAATGCATGGCCATACAAGATAATTCCTGGATTTGGGGTTGATATTGCGATGGCAGACCTCTTCTGCATCAGAGGTTCAACGTGGTTAAACGACGACGCGATGCGCGCTTTCTCGGTGTTTCTGAAGTCGTACAAGAACAACGCGACGGTGATGATACCTCCGGTGAAGAAGCAACCGAACAAGAAACCAACCAATCCGAACGTACTGTTGCAGGAGAAACAAGTAGCAGAGATTCGTGCTGGTATTTCGACTCTGCAGTACGTTTTGATGCCTATCAATTTGAATAGTGTTCACTGGGGCTGTTTGGTGATCGACGGAGGCTCCAAGACCATTCAGATGTACGACAGCATTGGCTCGAAGAATAACACGAATCGCTTGAAGGCCATCGCGTTGGAGATTGTCTCCGCATTGCCAGACACGTACACTAAGCTCAACGTTGAGGGGCCTCTGCAGAAAGATGGTGACAGCTGTGGTGTGTTTGCATGCCTCCACCTCTGGAAGTCCGTGTCCAGTGATGCTTCGACGGACGTGTCCACTGCTGGTATCAACAAGCTACGCTGGAAGTTGCTGCACACAATTTGGAAGATGAAGCGCCACTGGTAGCTGAAGGTTAAGGCGTCGCAGATGCGTTCTATATCGGGGCCAATGATTTAGACCAGGTATGACCAAATACGGATACAGGTATCGTCCAGGTAAAAGCCATGTATTCATCGTTATGCTGCAGATATCGAGGTAGAAGTTCAGGAAGACGTGACAAAGGAAGAGCGTGCAAGTCGGCAGCGACGAGCTGCAGCACGTCGCAAAGGTATCATCGGTATACAAGAAAATGGAGACGACGACGAAGGTGATGAAGACGAATCGAAGGTGCCGACAGCTAATACAGCTGATGTGGAGCAGGCACCTATACAACGTGAAGTTGTACGAATGAGTCGGTTTAGGAAGGAAACCACGACGATGACACTGTTCAAAGTCCGAAATAAAAAACGAGGTGTTGAATTCACACTGGATCAAGTTCGCATCGACCAAGTGCTGCAGACCAACCGCGCATTCCAAGTTGAGGTCGCATTGGCAACATTACGGCGCGAGCTGGACAAACAAGTCATCGTTAACGAAGACCTGATGGGGAAAATCTGGCGCAAGTACGAATACGAGATGAAGTTACTTCGCCGCAACAAAGAAGTTCAAGCTACCGTCATGGTCTCTGACCAGAACTGCCAGACGCTAGTTCCTCAGCGGAACCCTGCACTGGAGCGACTACGAATGGCGTCGCTGTATATACCCGCGGATGCTCCTGGTGCAGCCGAAAGTCTCCTGCAAAAGATCAGCAGAGCGACACGAGAACTTCTCCCAGGAGTTGCTAACAAAATGGACGCCCACTTTACTGTGACAAAGTCCAAGCGGTCGCCCAAGCACCAGCAGAACAAGCAAGTTCTGGTGAGACCTCTTGCTTTGAGTCCACGCAGCAGTCGCACCCAACTACGAGCTCAAGTCAGCCAAGAACCTGGTACCAGACGAAGACAACGTGGTAAACATCGGATCAACACGGACTCCATTGAAGTAGGAACGTCCACGCTCCCGATACTGGACGACAAAATAACTGGTAGACTGTCATCTCCACCGAAGATCATCCACCACGTGAACGAGTTCGGTACACGTCAAGACGTGCTCGTGTCGCCAACCCGAGCACCTTTCTTCAATCAATCTCCAGTAAATAGCTCCGCCAGTGTGACAGCGTTATCGCCTCATCCACCAGCACCTCAGAGTCCACGTGTACGCAAACCAATGCCTCGTAAGCCCAGCGCCGACAAACATCGTCCATTCAACCACTTGCAGCTTGACAGTCAGTACGAAGAGCGGGTGGAGTCCACCGGGCGACAATCAAACCGCAGTGCACTCACCACCCACCCAACATCACATCACTCGTCACCTCCTAGCAGCAACAGCAGCACAAGTACTCTACGCTACAGTCGCAGCTTCCTCCGTGCCGGAATAGAAGTTCTCCGCAACTCCAGCTCAAGTGGCAGTCCACTGCCTTATCCAGACGACGACGATCCGTCTAACGCGAGTGACAATGACAGCAGCGAAGACGAAGAGCAATTCCTAAGTCCCAGTCGACTGGCAATGGCCGTGAGTGGATACAACCACGACCAACTCGCACAACCAGCTGAGATCCACTCACTCCGTCTATTTTTTACCGATAAAGTCGACCAAAACGACTTGAGAGCAGGTTGTGAGGTGGATTCCGAGCTGTTCGAGCAGGCCTTGCACTCGCCTTTCACTCCTGCAGTACTATACCCCATCCAACCCAACCAATAATAAATACAATAATTGTGTTACATGTACCGGTACCGGTACAGTAATGTGCGTCAATAATGAACGGGGTATCAACCAATATCCTTTGAAACATTATACATCTGTCAGTGAGGAACATCTGTGTGCGGATTGTGGGCACCTATACCCTTTTAATTATGTACATATCAGGTGTTCCTTATTGACGCACATTACTGTATAGTCAACTTCAAAGTGCAGCAAAAAGCCAGCGCAGACGATGCATTTTTAGGTAGAGACCAGCCGTTGGGGTTTGCCGAAATTGTTTGGACGGTCTCAGTCGTCAATTTGCCAAACGTCATGACGGACTTGGTGGTGGCTGCGTGTTCCATCACAAACACGTCACCGAACTGCTACACGGCCTCGTGGTACCTCATTTGGGACCAAGTTCGCTACTGGCTGCTCATTCAAGTACCGGTTATCGCCATCTCCATCGTCTACGAGTGGCTCGAACTGGCCTCGCACCGCTACGTTGAGCGGTTTCGCAAAATCTGTGACTCTCCACTCACCAACGTGGTGGTAAGTTGGTTGTTGGTTAGTTAACAGGGTGGTATGATACTAAAATGTTGTGTTGATGTTAGAACTACCTCGTGCAAATTGTCACGAGTTTCTATGTGTGCATCAACTGGAGTACGTGGTACTGTCATTTTTGAAGGTCTCTCTTGTGATATTTTGTTGAACTAATGTATCTTATTTTTGTGTATTAGTTGTTCGAGGCGGGTCGTTGGCTGTGAGTTTCTCGTCCTGGTCCATTGAGTCGCTGTTTCTGATTGCGACGGGTGCGGGGTACGGATTCGGTGGCTTGCTGCGAAGAACAAGTAGGTTTTATTTTTTATGTTTTGGATGGAGTACTAACTGTTGCTGGTAGGGTGAATTATGTGCTGCAGCTGCACAATGTGTTCGACTTGTTATCGGTAGTGGCGCATTTTACGATTTCGTTCCAGACGATTGTGATCGGGAGCAAAACGTATCGCTCGTGGTTGGATTTTGGATTCATTCGGTCGTATGTGGGCTACGTGGTTGTGGATCATTTATTCGAGCGATACCCGAACAAAACTTTCTTCTCGCAAGTGCTGCTGGTGGTGTTTAAGGCGCTGTGTCTTGTGTTTTTCTGCGCGGCCGTGCTGTTTTCGCTCGAACAGCTCGGAGAATTGCCGCACACAAACAGTTTTCTGCTTCATGTGTACGAATGCAGCAACGAAGACGGAACGGCGACTATCCTGCGAGCTACGAACGACGGCACGGACGAGTACCCGAACTGTGACGAAACCTGGAGCTTCTTTTCGTCCATCTACTTTATGTTCGTGACAGTCTCCACTGTGGGTTACGGAGACTTCTCACCTCACACCGTGCTCGGACAACTTACGGTCTGTGTGATCATCGTTTTCGGTATCTATACATTTGCAAACGAATCTGCTGCCTTCATGACGCTCTATGGAGACCAGCGTGGAACGCTAGTGAAATACGACGGCTCAAGAAATACAGTGCACGTGATTGTGACAGGAAGCCCGTCATTTGCGCAGACCAAAGACTTCATTCGCGAGTTTTTCCACCCTGACCACGAGGAGGCTTTCCAAGGCCACGAAAGTGATAGCGATAGCGACGATAACGAACCGAGCAAGCGGAAAGCAGGCCAAAGTGTTACTGATACCTCACACTCTCGAAGCGATATTCCACTCAAGAACCATGTTCGGTACGGCAGTATCCATGACGCGTACACTGCAATGGAAGAAGGTGCAAGTAAGGACAAGAAACGAAATGTCAAGCCACTCGTGTCAAAATGGATGCATCGTGGTGGCAGCCTCATTCGTGAAACACATATCGTAGTGCTGATGCAGTTCGACAAGGCCGGCGAAAATGCGGCATTCCAGCGCGAAATAATGGAGTTTGTGGAACAAAATCCTCGGTATGTCAAGCGTGTGTTCCTGGTGTACGGATCTCCATTGCTCGAGACTGACCTTAAGAATGCGCAGCTAGATCGAGCAATGGCTGTGTTCTTTCTTCCCAACAAATACTCCGATGACGGCAACAAGGAAGACGCGGCTACAGTGCTGCGTGTTCTGTCGGTGTCCCAACAAAAGCAAGAGCACACGCAATTGTTTGCCATGTTGGTCAATTCAGACAACCGTACGCTTCTGGAGGCCACCGGATTGAGTAAGGAGAACTTGGTCTGTGCTGATGAAATTCGACTGGGGTTGATGGGACTAAGCTGTCGGTGCCCGGGTCTGTCCACGGTGGTGTCAAACTTGATCACAAGTCGTAGCGGTGAGATCCCAGAAGTATCACCAGAGGAAGCCCACCTTGTAAAGTCATGGGTGTCCGAGTACATTTCCGGTGCGGCGAACGAGATTTATGCGTGCTGCTTGACGAAACATTTCCACGGCATGAATTTCATTCAAGCGACCATGCATATTCACAGACAGTCGAACGGTTTGGTGCTTCTGATTGCTGTCGAGTCGGACGGTGAGATCGCTTTCAACCCTGGTCGGTGGTATCGTATTGCCCCCAGTACGAAAGCCTATCTCATTGCAGAATCAATCACCTCTCTCGAACCTTTTGCTGGTACCCCGAGCATGAGCAGCATTGCTGCCTTGTCATCCAACAAGGCATTACTCCAAAGTCGGGGCAATTTGCTGAGCCGAGCTCGTCAAGCGCAGCATAATGTCGAACGACGCATTCCCAAGGACATTCGGGAGTACATTAGGCGATGTGCGGTTAGTGATGATCCATCCCAGATTCCGTCTTCTCCTTCACCCCAATTGCTCGCAGCTGGAGGTCATATTGTCGTGTGTAGTAACATTGGAAACGAGAGCGGTGGTCAGCGATCAGTATCTCGGCTGGTAAATTTTTTGAGGCCACTGCGAGCGGCGCATATCGAAAGGATCGTCCCAGTCGTTATCGTAGACGCCGGCATGTTTGATAGCGTTTCCTGGCTTCAGCTCCGAGATTTTGGCGAGGTGTATCACGTGCATGGTTCGCCTCAGAACCACCACGTTTTAGACGCTGCTGGAATCTATACAGCCTCTTCAATTGTAGTTTTGGCGCAAGGCAATGAGGCTGGTTACGACGACTCGAAGGCTATCTTCAACGCCATTCTCGTGAATTGGCGCTGCAGCGCAACCAGATTTTCACGATTATCGAGCTCCGAGATGTAAACAACAACCGCTTTTTGGATCCTGTATCAAGTTTTGGTTCTACGCGTAACCTTCAAGGTGGCGACTTCGTTGATGACGCGGACGGTGAATACGATGTGAAGTCACGCTTGTCAAGTCTACGCGGACCACTTTCATCAGCACCTCGCGATAGTGTGCAATACAGTCGAGCATCTACTGTTACGAAAAAGCGTAATTGGGTGCAGCGTAAGACGAGAGTATTCGGGCACGCATTTTCAGCTGTGCAAACCTTTTTCCTCGGAAGCTTGAGAACTGCAGCTGAACAGGTGACTACGTATGGAACAGGATCAGCAGACTCCTCTGGGACGACAATTCAGAGCCTCTACAGTGGTGACGATAGCGACACTTTCTTCCAGGAGCGCTTCATGAACGGTGCACTATTCCCTCGTACGTCGCGGACGACTTGCTGATCCAGAGTTTTTTCAATCCGTCGCTGAACATGTTCATTCGTAAGATTCTCGATGGCAAGAGCTGCTTTGTCCTATATGACGTCCCGAAGGAGCTGCGAGATCGAACCTTGTTGTATGGAGAGCTTTTCGAGTACATGACTTCAGGAGTGGCGCATACTCTCCCGATCGGATTGCTTCGTGCCAAGGGTGGCCCCGGTCGTGCCCCTACCCATACGTCTATACATGTCCGTCGTCCGACACGATTGTCTACCCTGGAGACAAAATCTTCGTGTTGATCAATGTTATGGCTCTCAATCGTCTAGCTGACAAGTTGCAGAAACGATTCCGGAATCGCACCAAACCGTCCATGACGCTGGCAGATTTGGTGAACACCATTGCAAGACCATCTAACTCCTTGTAGTTGCAATTGACTGAATTAAGGGTGATAACAGCATGAACTACAGATATTCCAGTCTTCCTCTTTTGACATTTGGATCTCTTTATCAAGCAGAAAAACGTTTGCCTGTCGTCTAAAAGAACCTCTGCCGGTGGAGGTCAATTTGCCGATATCCAGAAATCCTCTCCGTCAAATCGTCGTACCTACACTCGGTACTGTGAAAATATAGGGCGTCCCCGGTTGGGACAGTATCGCTCCAAGAGCGGCGACCAGGGAGAAGGGCCGACCAGGATTATCCGAAAGAATGCCTTTGTTGGCCTCCAGTCTTCATCTCTCGATCGATATATTCAACTTCAAATTGAGAGTGTCCATGAGAGAGATCATTTCGGGACTTAATACTGGGTAATTCACTCTGCCCGAAATTGAACGAGATGCTAAACGTTTCTCCTCCTCGGCATATTTGGGAAGTAACTCGTGGGACAAGAAGTGTTCTTTCTCCGCGATGAGATGCATCATTGTAGCATCGCACTCATCCTTATGAGCCTCAGGGAACAATTCCTTTAAAAAAATCGCGGTGATAGATGGTTGCGAAGGCCGGCGGACAAAAGGATCGACACCTCTTGTCACATCAAGCATATCGCTGAGTTTTTCGTACAACACAACTGATCGGATTCTTCCCCAGAAAACCACACAATGTCGACAGTGCTTGTGGCGACAGCACGGAAGCCATAGCAGCAGGTCATACACTCTTGCAAACCACTGTCGAAATACACTGTTGCCCACACGGAGAAACACCCAGCGGCATAGGTCCTTATCTAGCCTTTTCTTTTCGTCTTGATAGGCATCGATGACGATAGCAAGCACCATGTTCAAAAGCACAAAACCTGCATCGTTATGTAGGCCCAGTAGTAGACAACCGAGTAGTCGATGTCCTTTATGCTGTCGAAGTCAAAGCCGCCATAGCCTATGTTCATGCAGGACTTCATTGCGCTCAAGAGCGACGAAAAGTCTTGGACACGATCGCCAAACAGCACTGTACCAGAAGCAGCAAACGCCAGAAAAACGACGCCAAAGACCGGTAAGAAAGTCCATAAAGTACGAACACCTCTTGCTATCGTTCGCGTCAGGATACTCAACCCATCATGGCGACGAAAAGTGCTAAGAATTCGTAGACCCAACACAAAGACCGCTGCAGTAGCAAGAAGCCTCAGCAAGACTGTAAGGATGGCGATCACCCGAAACGAATGTGTTACCGATTTGAGCGTATCATTTGCTTGTCCATCGGTTTGGCCACCTTCTCCAAGACTGATAAGCTTACGTCTGAAGTCAGAATTCATCGTGACAGCTTGTGTGGCTAGCACCGTGATGTAGAACAAACAGACACTTGGTCCTTTGAACAAATTGATCACTAGCCAACCATCAGAATGTGCCACTACTTCAACCCACTTCGCCAAAAGCCATCGACGCAGTCTATAGAACCAGTGATTTTCACCATACACTACGAAAAATTCTCTGAAGTGCGGTGTTCCAGACGAAATGATCCGACGAAGCCAAATCGCAGGAAAGAGAATCCATGGCAAGAACCACGCAAGTACAGCAACATCCAGCACGATAGTAGTAGCAGAAGGGTATTGGTTCAACAGTGTTGATGTTGTTGAAGCACTAGGCTCCACGTAGCCTCCATCATTAAAATCAAGCTGCAGTTTGGTCACTGCGTATCCTGGAAGCTGTGCGTTGAGCGTGATAACAGAAATAACCAGCTGCTGTGTCGACGAATTGAGCCATCTTCCGTTGTCTTTTTTGTCAGTTAGTAGTGTGGTAGCAGCGGAGACATTTGTGCCAAAACTGATGAGAAGCTCGTCTTTCACCGTCCTTGATGAGTCGTAGCAACTCGAGTAGATGCCACCGATAAACTCCGGTGTATCGCAGTCTCCCGACTCCATATAGGTCACTTCAAAATGAACAGCACCCAGCACCTTGTTGAATGTAGCGATTCGACCCCATTGGTTTTCCGGTAGAGCAGCTCCGTTGTAGTCTGTCGTGACGAAGGCCTGGGGAATAAAAGTGTCGTTGAGCCAGTCGAAAATGTCGGGGATGGTGTCAATGTTGTAGTACTTGACGGGGACTCATCCGTGATGGCATCACCTCTTGATGTTACGAGCGCTGAGAAAACCCCGTAGTGTTGGCGGTACATGTTGGTGGTTGGAATGTGCAGGAAGATTGCGGCGACGAAAATCCCAAAGGAGATCATGGCGATGATAATCTTCTTCATCTCCTTTGCATGCTTCTTGTCGTGCTGTAGTACGCCGATGGTGTGTCGTGAAGCGATATCCGAACACGGTAGGGCTTTCTTTTCAGTTGAAGAGCGCATGTTCGCTCTCACTTGTTGACATATTTTGCGTTTGAGAAAGGGTGAGGTAGAGATGTAACGAGTAGCAGTCATAGCGATGGAAGATTTAAACACAGCATGCGGATGGGGCACACATAGTTTATTCACTTAAAATTGAAATAGACTATTTGTCGACGAAAACTTCACGCGATGTGTGTTTGAAACTCAATAAGTGTGCCGATCAAAAATTTAGCTTTTTCGAGTGTCCATGCTAGCGATCGGGACATGCAAAATCATTTTCAGACAAGCGACGGCTGTGCGTTTATGAGGGTGGATACATACACGTCAAACGGATCTGGATCAGAAGGTAGTTCACCCGTCATTGCATTTTTTCAGAAAGCAACTTTAAAAGAGGCGTGATTGTAGCTTCGCACTCTTTCAGCGTAGCCTCGGGAAACCATTCCTTTAACGTCATCGCCGTGAGAAGTGTAGGATCTCTACCTCGTGTCGCATCGAACCAAGTTATTAATTGCTTCTCCAGCTTGTCCAGTAGTACAACCGGTCGGATTCTTCCCCAGAACACCACATCGTGTCGACCGTTCTCATAGTGACAGCAAGAAATCCATAGCCGGTCATTCATTCTTTCTAGACACTGCCGAAATAAACTTTTTACGACACGGTAAGGCTTCCAGTATTTGATCCCAACTGCCGCTTTTTTCTCTTCTTCGTAGGCATCGATAACGACGGCTAGCGCAATGTTCAAGAGCACAAAAGTCTCCATCGCCATGTAGGCCAAATAATAGACAACCGAATAGTCGATGTCCTTTATGCTGTCGAAGTCAAAATTGCCATAGGTCATGTTAATGCAAGCATTCATCGCACCTAAGACCGACGAGAAGTCTTGGACACGATCACCAAATAGTACTGTTCCTGCAACAGCAAACGCTACGAAAACGGCAGCAAAGACCCCTGAAAAGGCCCAGATATAACCAAGGGTATTCTCCATCGTTCGTGTCAAGATACCCAGCGCAAAAAATCCACGAAAAGTGTAGAGAATTCGCAGCCCCAGCACTAAGACCGCTGCGGCAGCAAAAGCCTCAACAAGACGGTAAGAATGGCGATTAGCTGGAACGAATGTGTAACTGATATCAGTGTATCACTCGCGTCTGCATCGGTTTGTCCACCTTCTCCGATACTGACCAGCTTACGTCTGAAGTCGGAATTCATCGTTAGAACCTGCGTGATAATCACCGTGATGTAGAACAAGCAAAGAATTGGTCCTTTGAAGACGGTGATGAGTAACCAGCCGCCAGCGTCGTCAATCCATTCCGCCTTAGACTTCGCAAATTTCTGCCATCGACGCAGTGTTCTTAACCGGTGCTTCTTATGGTACATTCTGAAGAGTGTTCTTCCATACGAAATGATCCGACGAAGCCAAATTGAGGGAGCGAGAATCGACGGCAAGAACCACATAACGACAAGAACATCCAGTACGATTGTAGAAGCAGATGGGTACTGGTTCAACAGTATTGATGTGGTTGAAGCGCTGGGCTCAACGTAGCCCCCATCATTAAAATCAAGCTGCAGTTTGGTCACTGCATATCCTGGGAGCTGTGCGTTGAGTGTGATAACAGTGATAGCAAGTTGTCGTGTCGACGAATTGAGCCATTTTCCGTTATCTTTCTTCTCGGTGAGTAGTGTGGTAGCGTCAGAGACGTTCGTGTCAAAACGGATGAGAAGTTCGTCCGTAGTAGTGCTTGAAGAATCGTAGCAAGTCGAGTAAATATCGACAAGAAACTCGGGTGTTTCACATTCTCCCGGCTCCATGTAGGTCACTTCAAAATGAACTGCACCCAGCACCTTGTTGAATGTAGCAATTCGACCCCATTGATTTTGAGGCAAAGCAGCTCCGTTGTAATCTGTCGTGACGAAGACCTGAGGGATGAAAGTATCGTTGAGCCAGTCGAAAATGTCAGGGATGGTTTCAATGTTGTAGAACTTGGCGGGAGACTCGTCCGTGATGGCATCACCTCCTGACGTTACGAGCGCCGAGAAACCCCGTAGTGCTGGCGGTACATGGTGGTGGTTGGAATGTGATGAAACATGGAAGTGACAAAGATGCTGAACGAGATCAGGGAAAGGATAATTTTCCTCATTTCCGTTGCGTTGTTCGTATCGTGCCACAGCATGCGATGTGCCCCCAAACTGGGATCTCCATTGGCGATGCTCCATCTGGAGCTCCATTTTCACTTGCTTGGTATTTGCAAGCGCTTTGATCTGTATCCCAGGGATAAGGCGTCCGAACGAGATACCTATCTCCTGTCAACACCATGCTGACTTGGTAAAACAGCAGATGATGGTCGAACTTGGCACTTGGATGTCGAATTAGAAAGTGAGACTGGCTTGAGTTAAAGCGTCGTACCTCGACAAGACAGGTTTATCATTACAAGCAAGTATCGCGATAATCACAACTTGAACGCTAGCTGATCCGAAACGAGTATCATTTCTGGTACCGTTTGTCTGGATAGTAAATGTACTTCAGCGCAACTGGCCCCACTACTGCCAACAAGTGTGCCAAAGGCATTGTCCGTATGGTTGTTTAAAACACGATCAAACTTCTTGCTGACTGGCGTTCTCTTGTACGGTTGAGGCTACACCCCGTTAGGCAGCACCTCCATTTGCACCGGGGTGGTATTTCTGTCGATCCTCTCCTGCGGTGGACGTTATTAGCTGAAGAAAGTCGTGATGCCCTAATTGCACTGATCTATGCTCTGAGGTTAAGTTTTGATCGAAAGCCGAAAGCAGTAATTTGTTTTACTAACCATTATTATATCTCACCTCCCACGAGATACATGGTGTTGACGCACGTTGAACGAGCGACGAAAATGACTACAACAACGACGAACATTGGTTTTTGTTGTTGCTAAGGATTTACTAACGATCGAGCCGAGTCACAAGTCCTTTGGATGTCAAATAATACCACTTTTGTTCATGAACCCTATTGACACTTTCCCGAACTGCAGCATTCTGGACTGGTGATATATTTGAAGCGCATTTACTGTTCTCTGGACTCTACATGTAGACTATGGAGTCTGGAGACAGGATACGAAGAACGCAGTGCGGCTCCGATAATATCTGGCCTCTCTCACTCAAAAATCGACAGGCGAGGCAGCAACCATACGCCGCCTGTCTCCGATACAATATGTCGTGCTGCTTTTCAGCCATAGCTACCAAATTGAAACTCGTCGGTCGCCATATCTATCTGACCCATACATGGATTGCATTATCCCCACTCAAGTTCTCTACTAGAGAACTTTACAAATACTTTACTTTTGTAATTCTTGGACACTGTGGGTTTGGAACAATGAAAATCCGCAAAAATCCGTGGATAATTTACGGATAAATTACCGCTCACTGCTCCGGAACAACTCGGGTGTCCGCTGCTCCAAGATTGTGCGGTTCTACTGATTGTGCGCAATACATACATGTACTCTCGAATTGTCGGTATTATAGCATCTACAAGTGCTGGAATAAGCTTGGTGTTCAGTTCACAATTCGCTTCGACAGCAGGAGGGACACCCCAATTTATCACCTCGCAAAGAAAAACATGAAGCTTAGATTTTTGTTGGTGTTGGTGCTGGTCACTTTCGTTGGTTTCTCCCTCGCTCGTGCTGAAAACGCTGTTGAGGAGACCGATTCAATCCGCCCAGCGCATCACGGTCTAAACGGTAGTCAACCAAAGAAAGAGACTACATACATCGATTTATGAAATGAAGAAAGAGGGTTCTCCATTCCGGGTGTCAGCAAGCTTAAGAGACTTTTCCAGAAGAGTGGCGGGCTTACTAACAAGTCTGGTGCATTGCAGAAGGATTCCAAACTCGTCAACAGTTTGCAGAATAATTCTGAGTTCATGAAAAATGTCGAACATTTGAAGAAGCAGCCGAAGCAGTGGAGGCAATACAGAAGACCCCGTCAATGAAGCCAATTTCAACAAGGTTCAAGAGGCCGTGATGAGCGGCAAAAAGCAAGGAAAATTTGAATCTACTGCTCTTTTGTCTCTCGTATATGGCTTGCTCCTTTTAGGTGGGAATACATTACCTTGCTACATTTCTTCTCATGGCATAAGGCAGTTGGGGCCGCCTGTCAATGCGGTTGTCGGCACTGTACCGTGAAGTGAAAGCGTAAGCCAGACATCGTTCCAGAACGACACAGGACATCGTTAGAAAACACAAAACAGTAAGCGACAATATTGTGCCTCACTAAAACCCGAAATTATTTGAGTAAAGGCTACTACATCTCGTTATGTTTACTACTGTACTACTACGTAGTACACCCAAGCTTTGAGATTCCTGATAATCTTGTGCGGATAGCACTAACTGTTCTGCTCGCTTTGGATGTCGTCTAACACCACTGTATCTTCGTGTAAAACAGTACTTCGAAGTACTTCAGCAATAAAACACTACTGTTCCAGTGTCTACGTTCTTGATTTTTGACTTATTGCCCCTTTACTGGTACAGCTCAGTTACTATATGACGCGTAGGTTCTGCAAGGAGAGGGGGTACTTCGTAGTATCGGTTGCTGTAACCAACAGCTCCCGCGGAGTCTGGTATCTACATCGAATTTGTTGTCCACGACGTTCATTATTATTTGAAACGAATTTACAATAAACATTCGCTTCACAAAAAAACTTATGGCTGCATCGAGTTATCGCCATTGTAGATGAACAAAGCAATCCGAACGAGATATTCTTTCGAATAACAACGACTGTCTCCGTTGTACTCGCTACTTCACTCTGTTAGCTTCATCATCTGCTCGATCAGTACATCCAGCTTCCGTTCGAGGGTGTCCATGCGAGCGATCAGATTGTTCATGTCTGGACTTCCAACTTCATTGTCCGACAAGTGACGGCTGGAATTCTGTGCTGGTGAGTAGCTCATGGCCTCTTGAATACCCCTCCTGAGCTTTGAACTGACCGGATGTTGTCCAACGTTGACGGTGATACAATAGGTTCATCCTTAACGGCATCCTTCTCAACTAACTCGTGAGACGACTGGTGTTGTTGCTCCGCAGCAAGATGCGTCATTGTAGCCTTGCACTCCTCTGTTGTAGCCTCAGGAAACAGTTTTTGCAATGTATTTGCCGTGATAAGTGTTTGTGAAGACCAGCCAAAAGATGGATCGCTACCTCTTGTCACATCGAGCTTAGATCGGAGCATGTCGTGCAACACAACTGGTCGGATTCTTCCCCAGAACACCACATAGTGTCGGCCGTTCCCATGGCGACAGCACGGAATCCATAGCAGATCATTCACTCTTGCAAGCCACTGCCGGAATACGTTGTTGGCCACACGGAGAAAGACCCAGCATTTGTTCTTATCTTTCTTGGTTTTCTCTTCTTGGTAAGCATCGACGACGATGGCAAGTACAATATTCAAGAGCACAAAGTCTCCATCGCCATGTAGGCCCAGTAGTAAACGACCGAGTAGTCGATGTCTTTAATGTTGTCGAAGTCAAAGTCGCCATAGATCATATTAATGCAGGCCTTCATTGAGCTTATGAGCGACGAGAAGTCCTGGACACGGTCGCCAAACAGCACTGTACCACCAGCAGCAAACGCCACGAAAATGACGGCGAAGATCACTGAAAAGGTCCAAATAGAACGAACAGCGCTCGCCATCGTTCGTGTCAGGATACTCAGCCCAACATGGTCACGAAAAGTGTTGAGAGTTCGCAGCCCCAGTACTAAGACCGCCGCAGTCGCAAAAATCCTCAACAAAACGGTAAGGCTGGCGATCAACCGAAACGAATTTGTTACCGATTTCAGAGTATCACTTGCGTCGCCATCGATTTGACCTCCTTCTCCAAGACGGACGAGCTTGCGTCTGAAGTCGGAATTCATCGTGACAGCCTGCGTGACAAGCACCGTAATGTAGAACAAGTAGACAATTGGTCCCCTGAAGAAGTCGATCGCGAACCAACCGTCAGGAAATGCCCAGACCCCAATCGCTTTTGCAGTATGCTTCGCAAATTTCATCCATTGACGCAATGAGCCTAACCGGTGCTTTTTCTCGTAAGTTCTTCCGTACGAAATGATCGCAGGTAAGAGAATCCACGGCGAAAACCACGCAACGACAAGAACATCCAGTACAACTGTTGTAGTAGACGGGTATTGGTCCAACAGTGTTGATGTCGTCGAGGCACTTGGTTCAACGTAGCCCCCATCGTTAAAATCAAGCTGCAGTTTGGTCACTGCATATCCTGGAAGCTGTGCGTTCAGCGTGATAACAGTGATAACCAGTTGCTGTGTCGACGAATTGAGCCATTTTCCGTTGTCTTTCTTCTCGTTGAGTAGTGTAGTAGCATCAGAGTTGTTAGTGTCAAAACGGATGAGAAGTTCGTCCGTAGTAGTGCTTGAAGAATCGTAGCAAGTCGAGTAAATATCGACAAGAAACTTGGGTGTTTCACAGTCTCCAGATTTCATATAGGTCACTTCAAAATGAACTGCACCCAGCACCTTGTTGAATGTAGCGATTCGACCCCATTGGTTTTCCGGTAGAGCAGCTCCGTTGTAGTCTGTCGTGACGAAGACCTGGGGGTGAAAGTGTCGTTGAGCCAGTCGAAAATGTCAGGGATGGTTTCAATGTTGTAGAACTTGACAGGAGAGCCGTCCGTGATGGCATCACCTCCTGACGTTGCGAGCGCCGAGAAAACCCCGTAGTGTTGGTGGTACATGTTGGTGGTCGGAATGTGCAGGAACATTGCAGCAACGAAGATGCTGAAGGAGATGATGGCTAGGATGATCTTCTTCATGTCCGTTGCGTGCTTCTTGTCGTGCCACAGTACGTCAAGTGCCATTCCAACTGAAAGTGTCAGTGGCGGTGCTGCAACAGGTGAATCATTTTCACTTGCTTGGTATTTGCCAACCCGTTCACCTGTATCACAGGGATCAGGCGACAGAACGAGATACATATCTCCTGCCAACACCATGTTGACTTTGGCGAAACTGCAGATGATGGTCGAACTTGACACTTGGATGTCGAATTGGAAAGTGAGACTCGCAAGTGCTCTACGTTTTCTGGCCTCAAGTGAAAACTTCGAACCTTGCCAAGGCGGGTTCATCAATAGAAGCAAGCATCGCGATGATCACAACTGGAAGACGAGTTGACTCAGGACTGAAACGAGTCAATCGTGTTACCAGATAATATATCAGCGGAGCTGGGCCCAACAGGTGTCGAAGGCACTGCTCGTATGCTTGCATAGAGCACGATCCACTTCTTGAGAGGCCTAGTCAGTTTGGCACTCGTTTCGAGGATAAGTCGCGCGTTCAGAGCGTTGATTTGTATTGCTGTCGGCTATACCTCATTCTTACATGAAGTGTTCCAAGTGAAGTAGCATTCTTCTTGTAGCACTGCCGGATAATTTCGCGAATCGAAACCAGTCACGATGAACTCTCTCTCTCTCGTGCAAATATAATGGAAGGAGATGTGAACCAGGGTGTTTCATGAACACAAAGTAAACACTACAAAATTGGCCACCAAGGTCTTTCTACAAACTAATAACTCCATGACGAGAGCATATCCACACTTTGTTCACTCATTCTTCACGAAGTCTCTATAATATTCACATTCATCTACAGTACTCAACTCACATTTAGCATTGTGGTAAGCTCGAGCTTGCCACCTTGGGTTGTTCGCGGGATCCAGAGCAGGAGAGACCCTCCTCCAGTTCCTGGGATGCCCAGGAAACCAGCCCGCCACCGATCTAGGTACAGCGTTTTACCCCCAAGCTTTGTCACATTCGAGACCCAAGTGACACTAGTACCAGCCTCGACCTTGACCTCGTCGATCTCGTTGCCCCCTGACATGATGTTTACTTTAACGTCTTCAGTGTCAGAGCTCTTGAAAGTGATGGTAACAGTGCCGTCGCCGCTCTTGGCCCAGTTGCCAACACTATTGTTGAAAGCCTTTCCGACTGTTGATAGTGACAAAGCCTTTTCAGCGGAGCCGTCATCGACTTCACCGACAAACTCCGTGGGTCTGCAAATGCTCTGAAAAACTCCGACACCACACCAGCAATGTTCGTGGGGTCCCAAACTGCCGCAAACATTATGCTTTTGTCCGAAATACTGTAAGCATACTCTTCAGCTGAGAGAAACGTGCCGTTGTCGCTCGTTCCGGAGCTGATGAGATCATCCACGATACCCCCGAACGTCTTGCGGAGAGTATCCCGCGTAGTGTACGCAGTCGTCTCGTCGGATTCGGCGATCAGTTGCTCCATGCAGTTGTTCGTCACTATCGGGATTTCGTACAGCATGAGGTTCGAATCGTACATTTTCATGCGGATGTCAGCTTCAGAAATGCTCGGGTTTTCGTTGCGCATGTTAGCTATCGTGAGCCACACGCGGTCTGTAAGGCGCTTCATGTCCTCACCGCATGTTGAGTTCGACTCCAGGGCGAACTGCAGTGAGGTGATTTCGTTCGCACTCAGATCTTCGATGGCGTCGTCTAACGTGATGTTTTTCATGAATGTTATGAACGATTCCCAGCCGGAAGTGATAGCTTCCTTGTAGGTCACGATTTCCTTCAAGAACAGCTCGATGGTGTTGGTGACTCGATCTGAAATCTTCATTCCTTTCGAGACCTTGATTCCGAGACAACTCATTATAGTAATCGGTAAATCGAACACCACGTTGTCCGTCTGGTACAACATGGTCATCAACTGGTCTGTCGTGGTCTGCGGGTCAGTGACTTGAACGGTTCTCACGTATTTGGTGAGGGCCCTGACCAAGTTCGCGACCTCTTTGCCACATTGGAACGCAATTTGAACTCCTTTCGCCATGTTGGAAAACGCGCCGTACGCTCCAAATGTAGCGACAGACAGAGCGGATCGGGCAATGGACGACACCTTCGACAGCATTTCAAGCGTACAATCATCGTTTTGCCGGATACATTGCATCCCGCACTCGACGGGGTACTCCAATGGACACTGAGCCCAACAAGTTCCCAACTTGTAGTCGAAGCCTATGGGACATACGTTTGCCACGTGTGTTTCACGATAGCACGCCATGTCGACTCCAGCGCTGAAGCCTGGACCGACCCAATTAATGTAGGTCGACTTTACGGTGCTGATGTTGGCTGATAACTTCAAGTCCACGAGCTCAGAGCTCTCCGACGAGTCATCATCATAGTCGTCGTCGCTGTCGTCTGAGTCGGAATCAGGATCCTCAATGGACATCACAACTGAAGGTGACGGGGACGGTGTTGGTGTGATACCATCCTCGAACGTGAACGTTTGGGCCGCAACAGAAGCGATCAGCGTAACCAGCACCGAGACAAACCAAAGAAGCTTGATCATCTTGAGTGACGCGATGCGGGCACAGAGTTCCGCTGGTTCTGTTTGTGGCTGCCTGTCAAATAATTAATGGGCTCCTGAGGCCCGACCTTGCTTTCTGCGCGGTGTTATTAATAACTGTATCCCATCAGGTTTTGGTTTTGTGTTCGAATCTCGTTGAATCTAAAGCAAAGCCCGATGAAAAAGGCAAATCGTAGCGATGGCCTGGTGTCTGAAGTTCACTGAACACGACACGAACGGAAACCACACAAAGTCCGCAGCGAGCTTGAATCTTGAACCAACACGGAGATTAACAGCGATTAATGCGGAGATTAAAGTGCGGAAACGTCATATCTAATCTATGACGTGATCGTAGTTACAACTCCACGAACGACCGCACAAGTCTCGGAGCATCCTCAAGTATTGATCACTGCTCATCAATTACAGTTCCATCACCTTTTGGGAATTGTTATCCTGCGGCCAATTTTGTCGCGCTCGCTGTGTTCATGAAACGCCTTCCCTTGGCCACTCCTCCTTCCGTGTTGGTGATTTATTTTTGTCGCGAGAGAGTTCATGGTGACTGGTTCTGCCTGCCAACGTGCTGGCCGAATGCCGTTGGCACTAACATCGACCATCGCATGTGACGACATTCCTCTCGTGTCTCCGCAGAGAAATCCTTCAGCTGTGCTACAAGAAGACTGTTTCACTGGGAATACCTCATGGTACAAGTATCCAGCTCGACGACTGCAAGACGCCCTACAAGAATGTGCAGAGCTTGACCGAGAGTTGAAAGTGCTAGAGACATCGGGTCACACGCGCGTTGGAGCCTTCGCGAAACCTTTGGCGGTGAAGCCGAAAGTCGAGTCCAAGAGTACGATATTGAGTCCTCCGGTTCAGGATGATCTGAAGAAACCCAACGACGATGAAGCCTCCTCGGACCCTTTCATTAACCAGTTCTACGATGATCAAGGCCAGACAATTTCCGAGCAGCTACTTCGGGGTCGCATGCGTGTGTTGGCGTTGGTCAAGTTGGTCCACGGACAGCACAGTACAAGGAAAGCTCATGCAGAGCTTGAATTGGGCGAGGCCTATGCGAGGCTAAACCTCTGAAACAGGCCGAGGTGCACGCTTCATGCGCTGCCAATCTACTTCGTGAGATTGAGGTCGAGGCACGGAAGGAGCGTGACGCTACCATCACTAAGACTAGAACGGGACAAAAAGACAACGGGAAGCTGCTGCAGCTTGCACTCGAGTTTTTCTATGCGGCGCAATGCGACGAAGCAGCACGAGGTCGTGTCGTGGCAGAAGAACTGTTAGCGTACCTTCACCGAGATGCAGAAGCCAGCTCTCGCAACCAACTTCTGGCTGCCGTTTTTGAGCGGGGTGTCCTAGAAAATGCCTTCGGCTCTGAGCAAGCTTTGCACTGGCAGCAATTGTTGCTACGACTGGAAGCCCAAAGTGAGCCACTGCATCAACATCTCACATTCGTTGCAGCTCGATTGCCTCCGGGGTTGCGCAGATGCTGAATGCGTTGTTCACTTCGCTTGACACAGCGGAAGATGGCATCGTACCATTTCATACCTTTCTTGATCGACTTCAAACGGCTAGCTCGGATTTCAGCAACCGCAAATCCTCTGCTGCCACTTTTCTTCAGGACCTCTGCGTCGCGCTGCAGCGTGTACTCAATCGAGTCGGCTACCATTCGATCACGTGGGCTGAAGTTCTAACGCATGGCGCAAATGGTAATATCAAACTCCCCACCAACGATGAAGACTCCAGATTCGACGATGACAGTCCTATGGCGTTGCTAGCTCGAGTCAAGTTGTTGCTGAGTCGTGTGTATCTTCGTCGAGGACAACTTGAGGAAGCCGTGCGCTATGCACAAGAGGCGATCGTAGAACGGGAACAAATTGACGCAGACAGCTCTGAGTTGGTCTCGTTTTATCTTGTAGCGGCTGAGTCGCTTGCAAGACGTGGACGTCAACTCCGAGTTCTCGGTCAGCAAGCACGTCGCGATCGTGCCGAGCGCTGGTTACAATCGACGGAGGGTTCTCGACGGATTCGATCGCGCACCTTGGAAGAGGTTGAGCTTGCAAGTGGCAGTGGGGCCCCATTGCTATCAAAGAAAGAGGCGGAAGCACGAGCTAGGACTGTGTTGCTGCAAGAACTCACGGTCTCACCTCCTCCACCCTCTCTCAGCAATAAAAATGCCGGAAATGACTATGAGGCCTCTGCTCGTGCTGCAATGGACGACGCCTTAGAATTATGCAGCAAAGCGTGGGAGCTTCAGGAACGTCACTTTGGCCGTGGCCATGTCACCATTGTAGCTGTGCATGTAAGCCTCGCTCAGGTTCATCTTCTTCGAAGTGGAGTTGAGGATCGGTTAGGCCCTGAAGACGCAAAAGAAGCAGCAAACGAGGCAATACGCTGCTTCGTGGCGGCCATCAACATCTATGAGAACGCATGCGGTGGGCCTGTACCAGCATCAGCATTTCTTCATCTCGAACTCGCCAAGTTGTACCAACAGGACGAAAACAAACTGGACAAGGCACGAGCCGAGTTTCAGCTCGTGGGGCGCTTTTTGCTTCATTCTCCAGTGAATTCGCTGGGTCAGAAAGCACCAAACGCGAATGCTCCGCGTTGGCATTGGATGCATTCCGTCAATGGCTCACACTCAGCCGCAGTAGTTCTTGGAATTCAAACATCTCACTTGAGGATCAGCGAGTGGTGCTGGCTGAAATGTACACAGTCAGCGTGAACGGGTACGGCGAATTTTCTCTGGAGGCATGCGAGTGTGCTGGGGGGCTCGCTCGAATGCTGCAGCGAATCGCGACATCAAAAGAATCGCCACAAAACGAGAGTCAAGACAAGTTGCGTGTTGCTGTCAAGCTGCTAAGATCTGCGAGTTACATTTCTGAAGGTTTGTTGGGCGCCAATGATCGTCGCTCAAGAAAGTTTCGCAAAGATGCGATCGAGATGGAATCCCAGCTCCAAGCGACTGCTTCAGGTGACCAAGACGATGGTGGGGGCCACGAATGGCTTGTTATATAAGAACAGACTCAATCGCAAACAGGTTTACAGCATTAAAAAATATCACATGCTCTACAAATGCGTACCGTCCCAGTTCTAGGTGCTGAGAGAGAGTAGCAAAGCTGTTCCACGACGCGTCCAGAGGTCAGGCGCCTTGCCGGGTCCCACCTTGAGATCGACGGCAATCATGAACGATGGACGCTCGCGCGTGCCCGTGCGCAACGGGTACATGTAGAGCGGGCAGCTGTATAAACCCTTGGCGGATTTCTTCTTTGCTTCAACAGGACGGAAATGTAGAATAGGCATACCGCAATGTAACTCCATCGGATGCGGTTCTGCAAGACAATCGTGATCAAAGTCCCACCGAGCACCTTCCAGAATGAGGCCTTTGATGTAGGCACCGTCCTTCGGGCCCGTCGGTAGTGCGTTCTCGCCCTGGTTTAGCACAATAAACTCCCAGTTAAGCGAATCGATTGCCAGTCCATTCTTGCGAGCTGCTGTCTGAAGTAGCGCCGTAAGAAACCCCGTTGGATATGTGAAGCCAGTGAGCCAGAATACAGCCGGCTGAGCTTGGTTGGCCCAACGATCCATTTGCTCGCAGCGGAGCTTCAGGTCCTGCGTCCATGGTCCCAACGGTTTGAGGGAAGGGTAACAGAAACTCCAGGCTGTGGGCACAGCGCCAAGCAGCAAGGCGTTGTAAACAGCTTCGAGCTCGGGGGTGATAACGACTGATCCCTGAATGCCTTTCTCCAAGGCTCTTACCGACGAATTGATGGTAGCTAGTAGTTTGTTGTAGCGCTCAAGTTCCTGCATAAGTACTGTCTTGAGCGCATCTGGATCACTTCGTCCACTGAGCCCAGCTTTGATATTTGCGAGGTCAAACACATCAGGGACTGTTTCTCGCAGTGTTTGTAGTAGTCCCAAAACCGTGTCATCGTTTCCACTGGTACCTTCAGCAACGTCTAATGCCTGGAGCGACAAGATCGTGGCCAAAAGCTCGCGGCCGTCATCGATCTGTGACGCGATCTGTGCATTCGGATGCTGGCCAAACGCTGAAGGTGGGTCATCCAGCGGCAATTGGCGAATGTACTCCGCATACGAGCCTATCTCACCGTCGTCTGGAACGAAATAGTATTCTGAGTCAGACAACGGCATGTTGTCCACAGTCAGCACATTCTCAGAGAAGAACTGTGAAATATACACCAGCATGAGGCGCCGATCCCAGTCATCTGTCACGCGGCCGCCGTAGTTGGCCTGAGCGATAAGATACTTGAGCGCGTCCCAAGGAGTATCCTCATATTCGTCGAGGTAGATGGCAAGCACGTCTTCACTAATGGCGAAGTCCGACTCATTGAAGTCGTACGGGATGTTCCAGCCCAGATTGTTGAATTTGCGTCGTTCCAGCAGTAGCGAGTGGAACCAACACAAGCAGAAAAGCAGCCGTTTGTACTTCCTTATCTGTCGACACCGTGCAAACTTTTCGGGTGTGAGAGTGTTGTACAGTCGAATCAGGTTTGCCTTCAGTCCACGGGGTGGCTCAGTAGTCATCTTGATTCCGCGCTGCAAAATTGCAATGGGGAACTTCGGGTTTGGGCTACTCGTCAGCCACAATCGGAACTGTGGGTTAATAGGGCCAGCGGGGGCTGGAGCAGCGGCACAGAAGTTATCAATGAGCTTCTCTAATGTTGGCGCCCAGCTTAGCATCAAGTGACAATTAGCAAGGAAAACCCAGTTTCCAGCCTCTAGCCCACGCGCCAGCATTGCCTCAGCGACACTTGCTTGGCCTTGCCCCAGCGCACAGTTTTCTACCTTTTTGTGCAGTGAGTCAGCCAGAGCAATTAACGAATTTGTCGGGTCCACGCCAGGAGAGAGCACGAAGATAAGAGGTGTCTTGTAGTTAGATGTTTCATAGATAGCCTTCAGGTCAAATGGTGGCGGGTCAACAAATTGGGCCCCCAGATGCGTAGCCGTAAACCGAGCTGCCTGAATGCTGAGTCGATCAGGTCGAACGCAACGGAGTAGCAACATTCTCTGCAACTCGTTGCACTTACCCTCCCAATCCCCTGGAAGTGCCTCGATTTCGGGAGTACTGCTCTGGTACCATGATTTCCAGGCCTTCAAGGTCTGCTCAAGAGAGCTGATAATACCATGAAAAGCTGGCAACTTATTGAGCTCAACAATGCTAGCCCAGGCGCCTTCGGAAAGAAACTCATTGGCAGCATTAGGCACATTCTCTTCTTGCGCCAGAACATTTCCACCCTTAAGCAAGAAGTCGTACTCGTCGTGAGGGAGCTTATTCACACTTTGCAGGACACGAGCGCACATCTGCAACGAGAACAGCAGCTTGTGGCGCTCAAAAGACCCCGGCACGCGTAAGCGTACACAGCGTACGTATGATAATCGTTGATGGCGTTAATACGTTCCGTGAGCTCCTCGCTGAGCGCACCCTGATTCTTGAGACTACGACTTTTTACGATAGAGTCCTGGAAAAGCGCCACGTACGCGTCAAGCGAAAACTGGTACATTGGATCAACACTAGTCATGTCGTTCAGCACAAAATACAAAGTTGACGATCGCAGTGCCACTCGCGCATATCCCATGCGGGCAGCGTCGATCTTTTTCTCAGTTTCTTCACTGATCACGAGTTGCACCGAAACCTCTTCAGAAGTAGTCTTGGACGCGTTTAGAGTCGTAACAAGCTGTTCGTCATCCAGCAGCGAGCCCTTTGCTGCGGAAAGCAAACGCAAGATCTCATTTTCGAGATCAATCAGTTTCTTCTTTGCCGCAGCCACGCGCATGACGAGGTCAGATTTCTGCTCCTCTAACGCTGGTTCCTCAAGTTGAACGGCGATACCAAGCAACTGGGCCTCAAGCCCTGTTCCTTCACAACAAAGTTCACAATAGTCGTTTTCGTGGACACCTCTGGGGTATAGTGGGGTTGTGCAGTTTCGTTGTGAGATAGAAGCGGAACTCTCGGTTGTAATCAAGCTCTTTGTCACCCAGACGAAGAACCTCGCGGTTTCCCACCTTGATGATACTCTTCGTGAGAACAGGTTCAAGGCTCGGATCCAACTCCTCTAAGATATCCTGCATAAGCACCGGAGAACCAAAACGAATACCATTCTCCAGCTTACGCAGTAGGTCCTTCATCATTGGGTCAACGACTTCGAGTCGTGTTCCTTCCATGGCCTTAATCCACTTGTTTGCCTGACCCTGAGGGTCAATCATGAGAGGCCACCTTTTGCCTCGAGTTGTTATCACACCATTCTCGGTGGAAAGTGGATCACGCGGGAGGCCGTGTGCATTCCAACTGCGTACGTCTGTCGGATCCGCTAGGAAATCTATGAACGTAAACTTCGGCGACAATGGAAGAGCTTGTTGAGTCACACGATTCATCCACGTATCTACGAGCGATCCACGATAAAAAGTGTCAAACGGCCCTGCATATGAGATGAAAGCGGCAGCAACAAGTGCATCGCCGACGACGTTTTGAAGGCTTGCGTTTTTATCGGCAATAGATACTTCCCAACGTTCACGCTCGCCGGCCAGGCCCTTTACCAGTTGTTCAGCTCGAGATAGTTTTAGTTCCAGCAATTCAGCCTCTTCGCGTAGAGCATTCTTCTCAGAGACGCTGGTATCGTATTGATTTTTCAGGGCTTCGACTTTTTCTATAACTTCTTGAAGCTTCTCCTTGGCAACCTGTAGATCCTTTTGTTTGACAGCCAATGCTTGTTGCGACTTTCGAAGCACTTCTTTCTTTGGTAAAACGACACGAAAGACCCCAGCGTAACACTCCATTGCTAACACCCATGAACACAATGCTCCAGCTGCAGACGATACCTTCCTCACCCCATCTGAGTTAAATGTTGGCTTTGAGGTGTACTTCTTCAGAGCAGTGACAGTCTTGTCGCGAATCGAATCCTTGTCAAATGTCTTGATTTGCTGCAGAAAGCTCACATCATTCATTTTCGTCTTGGCTGATGCCCACGTAGGAGGAAGGCCGAAAAGAATCATCACAGCACACATGACCATCGAGACGGCTTCAGGTGGTTGAGTATAGACTTTGACCTCTGCAATAGCCTTTTTGTCCAGATTTTCCACCTCCAGCATTGCGCGTTGTAACGCAGGCAAGGCCTCATCCAAATCTTTCTGGGCATCATCCGCGATCTTCTTCGTTTCAGATTCCTCCTTTCCAATACGCTCACTGTCAGCCTCGACCTGTTTCCGCTGCTCATCGGCGACACGGCGTTCAGAAACAATTACCACTAGCAGGTCACTGCAGTCCTTGTTCTTCTGCGCGACCACAACTTTGCGCTGCTCGAGTTGTTTGGACATCTCTTCCACTTGCAGTCTGGACTCTTCTAGTTTTGCTAGGCCATTTTTGAGTTTGTCGCGGGTGTCGCGAATAGTGGCTGCTTTTTCTGAGAGCAGCTCTACATATCCAGTAACTAAAGACAGATAGTTAGTTGGAGTCACGTAATTGTGACGTTTCATTCGGGCAAGGACTTGCGACGACGCGAGCATAACGCTGCTGTGTACAACAGCAAAAACCGCCGCGATTTTAGGACGTTGAGCTTCTACAGCCACGTTCTTCTCCTCGAGAAACTTCATGCCAACTTCTTGGAGGGCATCAATCGGCCACTCATTGAACCAGTCAATGTTCGTATTGTTAACAAGGGACGGGAACTGTCGGCACCTATTACAGAAGCCCTTGCCAATCGGACTAAAGGCGAGAACAACATGCAAGTTTCGACGAACTTCACTGATGAAGAAGTTCCACAGTGATTCCTTGGTTTCACGTATACCTTGTGCACGAGCTCGCAAACGAACACCGTCAAGTATGCCGGCTTGTTCATCCTTCTCAAATAAGCCTGGAATTTCGCCGCTGCTCAGGATATTGTTTAGGTCTTCCACGAAAGACTCACTTTTGATTTGCGTATCGCTGAACAGGAAAATTGTTTTCTGTTGCTGGAGCCCCACCTGGGTATAGAGCTTCTTAATATCCTCATGGAACTCGAAGCTACGATAGTTCTTTCCCACTTCGATCTGAAAACCTTGAATCCACCCATAAAACCTGCAAGCTTTGTCAATGACTGCCTACCACTGCCACCAACGCCTACAAGCAGGAGATTTCCGCGCATTGTCATCAACTGCCTGTGAATACGCAATATATGTGTAAGAGCGTCACTGAACATAACGAGATTCATTGGCACAAAGCCTGGTTCGGCGTTGTGGTTCTCCAACTGTTCTTCCACAAAACTTTTAAGCATTTTCATGTCCATAACCTCGGCATATCGAGCACTCCCCTCGTCGGCGCCTGGGACCGTGGAGAAAATGTAAGTAAACAATGGTCCATTTTCTTTGAGCTGTTCTGGTGCTTGAGACAGTAATCTACCCCAGTCCGTCTGAAAATGTACACCCAAAAGCTCATCAAGCTTCTTTTTGAACATTTGGCGATCTTCGTAACTGGTGAGGCGATCCGAAAACACGCAAGCTCTCGTGCATCCACAGCCTCAGCATACCGTCACGACTTGCTACGTTGTGGTTATCAGCGAGAAGAAGGCCTTGAATTACTCGAGCCATATCACGCAGGTTGAACAGGTAGTGGCAATTTGCTGGGGTGGGCAGAAACTGCTCGAGCACATTTTGATAGAGCTGGATTGTCGCCGATACCAACGGAACACCAAGGGGCTTAATTTCGTCATCAAATTCAGCAAGCTTGGGCACAAGCATGGTCTCGAAAATGCGCTTGAGCTGGGCTTGCTCGGGAATCGTCATATTAATCAGGTTGAAGCGACTTTGGAAACGAGAGCTGATGACGGAACGTCCACCACCTGGAGGTCCCATCGCAGCGACAAACTGCATATCTACAAAGTACTTGAGCGTTTGCTTTTTGCGGTCGTACCAACAGCTGTAGTCAACCCACTGTCGTAGCAGCTCCAGGGGTGGCTGAGACCCAAACATGTCCTTGGTTGGCATGTTCATATCATCGATAAATGTTACGAGCTTCTTGCCACCGACGGGTCCAAACCTGTTTAGTGAACGCTTTTCCATGACATTTTCAATCATATCCTGCGTCGTTGCAGAAGAAGTAGCAGACGAGAAGTTCATCACCAGTACGTTATACGCGTCACTCAGGGCTTCGATCTCTCGTTCAACAACGGTTGTCTTCCCCACACCAGTTTCACCAACAAATAGAGTGTGAATGCCAGCGGTAAGCATTGTTTGGAGCAGGAACCCATAGCGCAGCGTATCAATCGTAGGCACCATGATCTTGTGGAACGGGGTGTTGGGTGCGATACGGAAATTAGGAGGCAGTTTTTCATCCCAAAGCTTGAAATCGCGGCTGGAAGGATCTACATAGAAATCATACGCAGTCTTGAGAGGAGGATAAACAGAATCGATATCACGCAGGAAGAAGTCAAACTTTTGCGCCCTTCTTCATTCGCAGCGGCCATGACACTCCATGTCATGCAGAACAGGAAAAATTTCTCGATAACACCGGCAAACTTTTCTCCGCACGTAGCTAAGTCGACACCGTTCTCAGTCGTAGCAAGCGCGTTGTAGAGGTTGCAAAAAGACTTGACACTGTTAAAGGTTGTAACTGGAATTAGTTCCGTCACCTCCGAGGTCTTGAATCTCAGTATCTTTTCCATGTACTTATCAAAGAGTGTCTGGAGCACATCACGCTCTTCCTGGAGAGAAATTGTCGTAGCGAGCCATGTTAGAATAAAGGGCGCCAACCAAGATCTTCAACATCCATGTACACCATTCCAGCACGACTGACGGTAGCTGGAGAAGCCACCGCAAGGTCTTGGACCTCAAACATGAGTGCCATTGATGGGCTCATACTGATACGATCACCGTTAATCAGTGTTAGCACCTTGTTGTCATCCATGACACTATTCATACTCTCAATCCAAAGTGTGTCTACTGGTCCATCCAGCATGATCCACTTCTCTTCCGCTTTCTCATCCGCTGCAAGGTTTCGGAAGATAGCTGACAAGATACCATCGATCCATTCAAACGTTGAGAGATCGTAGACACCATAGATTTCGTTCAGTGAAATCGATTTCGGATTCAGCACCTGTACTCGAACAGGCATGTACCCAGGCACTCCTTCTTTTGCCATCCAAGTCTTGGCCGAGCGCAGTGTTTTCCAAATCGTTGTTTTTCCTGCCATGGTCTGGCCCACGATCATATTACAGTGACGAGTTATCTGCGACTCGTAGAGCTGGATCGTTTTGAATACAACCACGGGGTGGATCTGTAGTTTGTGCTCCAGCAGCGCCTGCTCAATACTACCCTGCAACTTACCATAGTCCGTTACTGGTAGTTCAATCGAAGGGAACAAATCTCCTAGCAACAAACGAAAAGTACTGCGTCTTCTCGGATGAACTTGGGCATGTTCATGTCTCGCAACGCACGCAGCAAAATGTTTTCCTCCTGCAAATTCGGGTCTTCACGCTTCAGTGTGCCTGCCATGTTCAACACTGCCTTTAGACTACGCAGGCCAAAATCGTAGTGGTCT
Source organism: Phytophthora hibernalis (assembly GCA_012656075.1). Classification (NCBI taxonomy): domain Eukaryota; phylum Oomycota; class Peronosporomycetes; order Peronosporales; family Peronosporaceae; genus Phytophthora; species Phytophthora hibernalis. The sequence goes on from JAAKBF010000010.1 coordinate 314,003, forward strand.
TGCTTGCTTAGCTGTTGGATCATTAATCCATAGAGCGTTGTCGTCTTCTTGGCCAGTACCTTTGCATCACGGAAGCCTTCAGCTTGTAGCATTACTTCAGCAATCAGTGCCAGATCAGGTACCATCATAGCGCACGGGCGCATCAGAGCTTTGAGGTTGTCTGGGAGTTCAGTACGACCTGCGTAACCTGGGTTCATCGTGATGAAGATGCCCATATTAATGTTGACTTTCATCAGCGTACCAAGGAACATAACCTGCGTTTGCCTAGCTGTCAAAGCTTGCATGATCGTCAAGACCTGCTGTGCGACCACCGACAGCACTTCAATCTCGATACGGTTGAACTCATCAAAGCATCCCCAGCCGCCAGACTGAACAAGTCCTGCAAACATACGGCCGACGGACTTGTAATCCAGACCATCGCTGCAGTTGAAGACGATGACGTACTTCGCCAAATTCTTGCCCAAGTCCTTTACCGTTTCTGTCTTTCCTGTTCCAGCTGGGCCAAGGGGATTGCCGCCTCTGTTCAAGTGCAGGGCTGTTGTCATGGTGAGAACGCAGCGATCTGTCAGTGGCGTGATCACAAGTCGTCCGTTGTTGCCTTGGTATTCGTAAGAATACTGCAACGACGTGACCGTCTGCTTGACTTCGCAAATGCCGACTTCACCCAAATCCTTGTTGAAGTAGAAACGAAGCTGCATCAACCAGTCGAAGTCGTTCACACTCTTGCAGTTTTGCTTAACCAAGCGATCTATGACATCACGCGAGTGAATTTCAATCGTGATGAGGGCCACAACTTTTTACGATCTGTCGCTGAGAGCTGACCGCGCACCATATCTGCGAGCTTGTTCAAATACGAAACCCACTTCTTTTTCAGCTGCTTCAGCGCTTTTTCTCACCTTTAGCCACTTCATTGAGCGCTTTGATGCATTCGTTTGTCCAGGCTGTTTGACCACATGTGATCAAAAGCTGACCGGGAAATCTTTAATCCACTTCTCTTTCTTGCCTTTGTAGCCCACGATACATTGAGCAAATATTTTCTCCAGTGTATTGACCATGGCGGCCTCGATACGTAGCAGCCACCCTTCCACAGCACCTGCAACGACTACATTAGAAGCAAACATAACCTGCTCACCGCAAGGTGAATTCATTCCCAATGCCTCGAATGTTGCATTCCCGCGTGCTCCTGGGGGAATTAGGTTCAACGTCTTGATGGCTTCAAAACACTTCTTGATGTGCTTTTGCACTTGATCCGGATCCTTTTGATGTCCTAGAATCTCAAGCAAATCATCGTTGGAAAGAAAATAGAAACGAGGGAACAGCATTCGTTTTGTCTCGAGATACTGGTCCAGACATTTTTGAATCTGGTCGAGCTTTTCCTGCATTGCGACGAGCGTTTCCAGTACACCTGCTTCTTGCGTAGCTTGCAGCGCATTTTCGTCTTGGCCATCCCTTCCGTCACTCGGCAGTAAGCAGTGTTAACCTCATCAAATAGTTGACTCTCTAGGGGTAACTGTTTACGGATATCTTCAGACGCCATGAAAATACTCTCCAAGTAGATCCAACACCGCTGCACACCAAGCAGGGTTTCGATGACTTCGGATAAATGGGAAAGTGCTTTCTCCCAATACAGAATGCGCGTATCGAAAGATCCGAAGAAGGGCGAAGCCTTCATTGTAGACAGCTGCACTTGGTCGTCTTCGAGCGCAGTAAAAAGATCGTCTGCAGACCGGATTTTGTAGTACACACCCTTGTATTCCGTGATATCCACATCTATAGTTGCCCAGCGCTTTTCGATAGCGTCGAGGGTTTGCTCGATAGACAGTTCTTTCCCTGCATTGCTTGACAGGGTGCTAATAAACTCGGCATGTAGATGGAATCCGAGAGAAAAACACGCTCCAATGTGAAGCTTGCAGATTCTGTATCGAAAGTCTTGTCCATCTCTTCTTTTAGCTGTGCCCAGTGACGAGCGCGTAGTGCTGGACTCTTGAGATCTTGAATCAAGGGCAGTGTCTGCCTAAACTGCTCAATCTTAATCTTCATAGAACTCCACACCGTCCAGCTCTTCATGTCTTTTCCATACTTGACTACCTTCTTGAAAAACTGAGCAGCAGTCGACTCCATCGTGTCCACTTCAATATCATAGAATACTTTGTTTTTCCACGAAGCCCACACGATTTCCCATTCATCAGTTAGTGCCCAGATCTGTTGCAACAGCTCAAGTTCCTTCTCAGTTTGTACAAAGCCATCGTTCTTGGATTCCTCAATCCCGAAAATCTCCAGCCCTTTCTTCAACGCACTTTGGCGAGTGCGTGTAGCCTCCATCTTCTTCTCGAACTCTACAAGAATCTGATGAGCAATCTTAGATTGTTGTTCACCAGAGTAGGGTAATGCTGCCTCTGCCTCGGTACGCAGCTCTGACATGATGTTGTTCAGATCTGCCACAGAGTCTTGCAGGCTTTGCTTCATGCTCACTTTGCACTTTTGCAGCATTGTGTTTGAATCCATCAGCATCACCTCATAAGCTTCCCAGTTGGGTTTCAAGTTTGTCAGATCACGTTGCTCCTCGTCAGTCGTTTGCACATCGAATTCGGCCAAGAGGTCATATTTGTGTTGCAAGGGCTCAAAGCGCGCCACAACCCCGGGCATTCCCTCTTTTATATCCTGCAGAAGATGTATGCTTTCACTCAAGTGGTCTAAATTCAACGGCTTGACTTGGAGCTTCTGTGTGTTTTCTTTCATCATATTCATCAGTTCCTTCAACTCGTCGTGTGCCGTCTGGTTCAACAGACCTGTAAGCTTGCCTATCCATTGCACCGTGTGCTCCACTAGACTTGCTTTCAAAAAGTTCGTATCAATCTGAATGAAGTTAATTGTGTTCGTCAGATCTTCATTTTGGATGCTGACTTGCTGTTCACGATACCGCTCAATATCTGCGCGAAACTGCTGTAGCGGTCTGTTTGCTTTAGCATAACGACGAATGAATGCTTGCTTGTCTTGGTTCCAAACAAGTTTGTACTTGTCCCAGTAACCCAAATACTTCTGCAGTTCTGTGGCGCTGGAAGACATACCATTCATGATATGCACAAGGACCTTGAGAATTTCTTCATCGTTGAAAATGGACTGGTAAAAGTTGTTCACAACAGGGGCGACCTCTGCTTTCTCAATTATGTCAACAGAGGAACGAGCTTCGTCCTGATTTCCCACAGGTTCCCTACCTGCAGTATCAGCTGCTCGGACCTCCTCTCCACTTTTTGAAGCGGCAGCCGCAGAGTCAGACTTTCCGTCAGGTGGTGCACCAGCACTAGAGCTGTCTCCATTGATTTGGTTGTTCACATTATGACGTGGAAGTGACGCAACTAAGCGGGGCACCACAGAAATGACGTTAAAAATTTCCTTTGCGACGGTGTTAACCATTTGTGTGAGGTCAGCCATAAAGGGTTTAAACTCCACTTTGTTGTCTTCAAGCACGACATGGATCCGAAACAGCGGCCTCGGGTCAGTCTTGGCATCACCGTTAATTGCCTTTGATAATTCCTGAAGGGATTTCTTTACAGATTGCCGCAGCGCATCTTCCAACATTTTGTCGGAGCGCTCCACAAAGCGATTCCATTCCCGTTGCACCTCTGGAGGTCCCGACGCAAAGTGCTCGTAAGTTGCCGTCATCGTGGAACTAATCGTTTGATACGCGTCACGCAGTTGCTTCTCGATCGTCTTCCGGTGAATTACCTGTTTCGCCTCAAAAACGCCATCATCGTAAATGGTGTTGCGCTCAATGAAAATGTGCATCAAGCCACTGATCATCTTGCAGTTCTTCATCACTATATCCTTGTTTTCTTGAAACTCTTGGACTATCTTGTACGTATTTTCACAGTGTTTTCGACAGTCTGCAACATACCACTCGACAATTCCTTTCGAAACCCAGGTTAGCTTTTGGAGCCCTGGTTGAATGCGGCGATCAAGCTTGCGGATAATATCTTCAAATAGTCGTCGTTCAGTCGATGACAGATCCAATAAAATGCGGTTATAGTCGCGGACGACTAGCATCACATGCTCGCGCAAAACACGCAACTGTTCTTTCTGATTGCAGATATCGTGAGCCATGTACGGGATTTGGATCTCTCCGTTGAAGTACTGCCAGTAGTGAACTTCCGTGAATAAGTTCAGCAATGGACGGTCGAAGTTGCAGTGAAGAAATCCTTTTTCGCTCGTCCAATTAGCGTTTTCTCTGTGTTTTGAAGGGCATTGTTGTCCTTGTGGTGGGAATTTAAATTCACGTTAGAGGGTGCGGCATCAGGATCTGAGCCAGTCTTTGTCATCAACGGGTTCTCCAGTCTCGAATTCATATTTGTATTGCCCAACGTGTTCAAATCCTCAATCCAATCGTGATACTTCCGCTGAATGTACTCGTTGATGACAAGTCTCAAACCGTCGTACGCGTTTTGGGCTTCATCACACTCCGCAGCGTTGGAAGGATCAACTAGTTCTTGCAGACGCACAAGGTCGTCGGTTGCACGTAGCAGCAGGCTTCGTGCCCATAGGGCAGAGCCAGCAAACTGAGGTTCCGTGGGAGATAGCAATGGTGCATGTTTGTTCTTTTCAAACAAGTTCCGAATTGACGCGATATTGGCCTTAAACATACCGAATATATCAATCGCGCGCTTCTCCACGCAGCGCTTGATAGCCTCACGCTGTGCAATTTTCTGGAAAGACCGGATCATGTCCGCGCCAGCAGCAACCGTAGAAATACTTTCGAACGCTCCGTTGATAACGTTTTGAGTCATAGCTTCCAGATCCTTCATTCCGTTCTTGAAGGAGTTGAAGTCGCTATGCCAACTGGTATTCTTAACATCCAGGATGTCGTAGTCAAGTTGGCGCAAACGGTCGACGTGTCCCTCAAATTGTGTCTCGATACCTCGTAAGCTCTTCACTATATCCATGCCACGATTGCCACCGAAGGTAGGGAGGACATCTCGCTTTCCGTCTTTGCCCTTGCGTGCAAACTGGATCTGGCCTTCACACACTTCCAGCAGCTCTCTGCAGCGCTGTACAAATGCATCGATCTGCGCGAAAATGCCTGTTTCGTCAAAGTTCCAGCGGCGGTCAGGGGACGGAGCTGTGGCGTTCACGGCGTTGGAGGCTTTGCCATAAATCTGTTTCCACGACACTCCACACTGAATACTCTGCTCAAGGTGGTGGACGCTGGCCTCAACGTTTCCGTCGAACACGTCCGGGAGCGAGATCTTCTTACAGCACACAATAATAATCTCGTTGCTCACCTTACGCAGCAAACTCGTGATGCGATCCTCCGTGTTGTAGTGACGCGAGTACATCCAAATAAGACGAACGAAGTTCAACAGCTTCGGTAGCAACAACGGAATCTCATCTGGCTGTGCCTGCGCAATATCTTCACATACTGGACTGAGCTTCTGTAGGAAGCGAAGGTTGTCGTTCGCCTCCGTTGACCCCTGCTTAATGATCTGAGAGAGGGTCTCAAACGGCTGCAAGTACGACGACTTGGCAGCGCGTAGGATCTCCACAATCTCCTTCACGCCCTCTCGGTTTAGTTGGTCCGTAATGCCCGACAAATCCTCCGTCCGATGTTCCCAGAACTTGATCTCCTCCAACGGACCGGCACCTTCTGCGTCATGGGCGTTGTCCTGGTTGTTAATCACCTCCTTGATTTGTCGCGTCCAGTGGATGACCGTGGACTCCAGCTGTTGCACGAGGTCCTTGTCCTTGTAGTTAAACTTGTCCGGGTTCACGGGCGGCAGGTACAGCACCGTCTTGCCGCAGCCGCGACTCACAGTCTCCGTGAGACTCGACATGAAGCGGAAGAACTGGCCCGTGAACTCTTTCTGCACGCTCTCGGGCCACGCCCTGTTGGCCTGCAGTCTCTGCAGATAGTAGCCGTTCATGAGATGGAGCAGCGACGAGATGACGTCCTTCTCCACGGTGCCGAACTGCAGCGCGTCCTTGACGTTGGCAGGTGTCACGAGCGTCTGGCCGTTCTTGACGAAGTACATGACGCTGTGCGCGCCTCGAGGTGCCGTCGTCATGACCACGAGCGACTCGTTCTGCACCGTGAGGAAAAGCGCAGGCACGCCCGAGCCCTCCACGAACTCCTTGACGGTGGCCAGGTCCGCAGACGTCCAGGCCTTGGGGTGGTACCCGGGTAGCGTGATGCGCTCCCGTATCCACTGCACGATGAGCTCTACGTCTTCGAACGAGCTCATCGCTGGCTGGCTGTCAAGTTTCCAAGTGGGGATCGGATCCGAGGGTCGCGACGGGTCAAGCGAGAGGATACCCACGACCGATTTAGTACGCGACCTCTAGCAGTAGAGTAGACATGGCAGGGGTAGCATGGTAGTGATGTTCATCGAGAGGAAGCGCCGCTTCCGCTTCCCTGCAGATGACCTTGACGTCATGGAGAAGAAGCGGAAGTGAGGTTGCGCGCACTAATGCGGAATGGTCAAGAGTGATGGTCCATACAAAGTTCAAGTGAAAGAGGAAATTCGTGTTCTGAAACGCAAATCCCATCCTACTTCATTAAGCCTCTTGTGCGTCATATTGCGCACGTCGTCGACCTTCTGGAACTCAGAGCGCTGCGTGGTGACCCCCTGCGCCCTTGCTGCTGTGCTTGCCTTCCTTCATCTTCTTCATCCTTTCGTCCTCCAGTGCATGATGGCCAAGGCGTCGCCGAGCGAGAAGCGCGCGGAGGAGCGACTGATCCAGGAGCTGCGCGACTTCCAGCGCTCCAACCCCACGAACAAGCGCTGCTTCGACTGCAACGAGATGGTGCTGACCCTCAGTCTGCTAGTATAGGGATGGGCTTGTTTAAGGTTCTGACGCTGTACTATTTGCTTGACAGATGCCCCAATACGTCTGCCTGGACTTCAACACGTTCGTCTGCACGGCGTGCAGCGGCATCCAGTGAGTGGTCGACTGCCAATTGGGTCCTTCTGCTGTTATACTGAGACTGTTGTGGCGTGTTGCAGCCGAGAGTTCGCGCACCGAGTCAAATCCATCTCCATGTCCAAGTTCACGGAGAGCGAAGTCAAGAACATGGTGAACCTCGGCGGCAATGAGGTCGGATCTGTCTGTGCAAGAGGTTGGGATATTGTATTGTGTTTCTTACGATGTGGAGTGTGGTCGCTGGGAGCAGGCGGCGCAGAAGTACTGGCGAAGCAGACACGACCCAAGCTTTCGACCGAACGGCGGGAGCGACGGCGAGCGCACGCGCAACTTTATTCGCTTGACGTACATCGACCGAAAGTAAGTGGTGGATTGGTGTGGATGTTAGGAACTAGTGGAATCTAACGGTGCTCTGTTGATTGTCGATTCAGGTGGGTGTATGAGTCGCCACGCCACGCCAAGGAAGAGGAGCCCGAGCGAACGTCGTCGGTGAGTTTGCCTCTATGCATGGGATATATTGGTCGCTAGATTTTGTTGCTGACACTGAACGGTTATGTTCTTACAGAAGAGCAGTAAGTCAAAGAAAGAGAAAAGGCAGACAGCGACGATGACTTCTTTTCCGCTAAACCTGCGAAGAAGAGCAGCGGAACCGATGCGCAGTTTGGCGACTTCTCGAACTTTGAAGGTAGCTCCCGAACGGCAGCACAGTCATTTGGGGACTTTGGCAGCTTTGATAGTCCGGCTCCTGCAAAGAAAGCGGACGACAGTTTTGCGGATTTCGGCGACTTCGGAGGTTCCACTGCAACCAGTAGAACTACTAGTGCGGCTCCGACAGAAGCACCCAAGCCGCCTCCGCCAGCTCCAAAGTTTGGCTCGTTCAAGATTGCACCACCGCCAGGATCGAACTTCTCTTCCAATGCGAATACGACACCCGCTACGAATGATCTAATGGGTATTAGCCCTACGAACAAGACTGACGACCCGTTTGGATTTGATACTCCGGCGCCAGCACGTGAATCTCAGACCCAACCAGCTCCCGTGGCTGCGTCTCCATTTGACGCTTTTGATGCCCCTACACCCACCAGACGCGGAGGTAGCCGCTCCAACTCCGCTGCGTCTCTCGACCCCTTTAGCAGCATGGCTGCTCCGGCACCAGCACCAGCTAAGCAGAACAATTCGCCTTTTGATGCGTTTGTATCTCCGACAGCATCGACGTCATCGGCATTTGATGCTTTTGCCGCTCCATCTCCTGTATCCCCCCGGGCAGCAACGTGTTTGACGCATTTGGTGGAGGCGGGGACGCGTTTGGAGATTTTACAGGCTCAAATAATTCATCGCGAACCAATTCTGCGAACGCTCCTGTTGCAGACCCTTTTGCCATCAAACCTGAGAAGCCTACGCCCGCTGCTGCCGCTGATCAATTTGCAGCTTTCGATGGGATGCAGTCAAGGAGTGCTGCTGCACCTGTTGCTACTGCTCCAACACCCGATTTTGGGTCTGTAGCCTTGTCAGGAGGTAACGGTGCCAGTCAGCAGCAAAGCACAAGCGTTGATCCGTTTGCATTTGCAAGTGGGGCGAGTAACACTGGGCTTCCGGCGGCTCAACAGCAGGGAGGTGGGGCAACAAACCATCAATTTGGCGGGTTTCCTAGTACCACAGGAGGGTTTTCGCAGCAGCATCAGCCTCAAAATGCATTTAATGGGCAGATGCAGCAGCACATGCAACCATTCCACCCAGGCCAACCGCAACAAACTCAGCAGCAGCAATGGTATGGTCAGCCGCAAGGATTTCCCGGTCAGTCGCAGCCGATGCATCCAGGACAGCAGTATCCGGGACAATTTCCGCCACGCCCGGTCGGGGGTGCTGCTCCTCCTGCACCGATTTCAGTGAAGGTAAGTGTGAGCAGTGCGAATACGATGATGTGGCTTTAATCTTACGACTCCTTGTTATACAGACTCCAGCGTCAGCGATCAACGACCCATTTGCCTCACTTAACATCGGCGGCACCTTCGGATTCAGTGGTTCGAGCTCTACTGAAGCACGTACGGGCTCGGGAGGAGCAGCCAACGCTGCACCTTTCCCTCCGACAGTCCGACCTGGCGCTGCCAACTCTTTCGGAAGCGCCCCTCCCCGGCACCATTCTCCTACGGACAGTAAGTATTATCAAGCGTATGCCTTTTGGATGTTGGTTTAGTTGCTGATGGAGTGTTGCCATTTGACAGGCCTCCAGCCCGATCGAGTTCCTCGTTCACGCATCCTCCGCCGAATAACACCGCGTTTGCCGATCCGAATGCGTATGTACTGTGCCGTGTTGTGATGCTCGCTTCTATTGCTGTTAACTTTTGTGCATTTTATTTTGCCGTGGCAGGTTTGGGGACTTCACGAGTGCGCCAACACAGACGCCGGCTTCTCCGGCAAACCCTTTTGACCTGTTTTGAGCGATGGTGAAGACCACCTCGCGAACGCAGCTTGAGGTGGTTTTGTAGTGATGGCAAATAGAGTTGAGATATCAATGAAGCTGGACAGCATTCCTCAACATACTACAGTAGAATTTGGCTGCCAGCCAAGTCTTCCTCTCTTCGGTTCTCAATATTCACTCAAACCGATGCCAAGCAGCGTCTGAAAAGGCAACACTGGCATTCGTTGTGGCGTCGCTGAACTTGATCACGAAGATACCGATACAACAAGCCTCCTTCCAAGTTTTCTTTGAGCATGTAGCGAAAGCAGCTTTCTCACCAACGCCAATAGTTCTAGCAAAACGCTTTGCAATCAATCAATCAATCGAAAGATGACTTCCTAAACCTGAAGGACGGAGAAGGACAAGAGAGGAGGATTTCATGCTAGCCGCGGGAGAAAGGAGCGAGTTGTCTGCTGCGTACACTGGTTGTCAATGACGCAGCATGCAAACAAAAGCTACACCTTTAGGCAACACAAAATCCGCCCGGACAGAAGAAAGCAGCAATCTCGCTGCGATCAACCCAGTGACGGCAAAGGAGCACGGTCGGTTCTATTGAGATCCGGTTATGCGCTCTCTCCTAGCAGCAGTTAAACCCCACTCTGTTGATCGGTCGAAGCAGCAGCTTAGTCCTCCTCGATCTCGATGTTGGTCTTCTCGGACACGTAGATACCGTCCAGGAACTTACGGATATCCTTGCGGCGCACGAGGCAGGCCTGCGTAATGTTGGCAGCGTCCTGCGACACCTTCTGGAGGTCGATTCCGCTCAGCTCGATCTGGTCCTTGACGTCGCCCGTGCGCACGTACTCCACACCCTCGGACAGAGCCACGCGACGCACGCGCTTCTCACCCAGGAAGTTACGGATCTCCACCACGTTGTTCTCGAACGTCACGTTGATGGGGAAATGGGCGTACACGAAGCGCATCTTGTAGAGGTAGCCCACACGCACACCCGTGATCATGTTCTCGATCAGCGAGCACAGCGTGCGCACGCAGGCGAGCTGCTTGCGGTTGCCGAACCACAGGTCCACGCGGAGCTGCTCCTTGTTCACGCGACGCAGGTCGAGCGTCAGGTGGCGGAAGTCGCGCGTGAGCGAGCCGCGCTTGCCCGAGACGGTAACCTTGCGGCCGTCCAGGACGAGCTTCACATCGGCGGGGATGTCAATGAAACGGGTGGCCAAAAGCTGACGGGGCATCTTGCTCGAGTCTTGGGGGAATGCTAGTTCGCAAGTGGTCGAGCAGTTGTTGTATCGGCTGGATTGACTGGCCTCGGTCGGTTTAGGAATTGCAGTTGGCGTTTGTATGGAGACGTTTTGACCAATGAGAAAGGGTGGAGATGCACCACATCAGTGACACATTAATTGCGGTTGGTGAGCTTTTTGACACGGACGAGAGGCGGACGGTAGCAACATGTTCGAGCGCAGCCCCGAGATGGAGGAGACGTTGGGTGAGGGAGTAGGAGGTTGCAGCAGGTTTGGGAGGGTTTGGACTGGAGTTTGACAATCTGTGGGCGTTTGATTCGATGCAGATAAGGCCAAGGGCGCGGTCAAGCACATGCTGGTGGGAGCCAGTATGGCTGGCGCGACGGGGCCACGATTGGCGCAGTGCTGGCGGCGCTGCGTAATGAAAGCATCAGTTTCTTCGCTGCATCAATGGGCTCCAACTTCTTCTTGCTGTCGTCGACGTATATTGGTGATTGGAGTCAAATGGGGGAAGTTGGTATTTGATTTTGAGCTGACGACAGGGTGTTGCTATGAACAGCGTTTGAGGAGGTGATTGCCGACAAGAGAGGAGACAAGAGGGACTGGATCACTGGCGCTGCTGCCGGTACAATCACCGGCGGGTTTTACGCTGGAGTAGTTGGTAAGATTAGTTGTATTGCTTGGTGGAAGCAAGCACAAGGAAGGCTGCACAGGTGCATTGACGAACTTTCAATGACTTGCTATGCGTCGTTTGTGTTGAATTGTAGGCGGGCGATTCCGTGGTCTTCAGGGAGCCGCTACGGGCGCTGCTGTCGGTGCCGCCGTGATTATCGGGCGGGAGGAGTTCCACAAGTGGCGTCTGTCCAAGGGTGTGCAGCGCTACGAAGCCAAGTACGGCGAGGCTCCTGCCGTGTATCACCCGACGACCGCCGTTCTGGTCGAGAGCCAAGGTCCTCCACGAGAGCTGGTGTTCCCATCACTGCTCCCTAAGAGCATCAAGGTGACAGATGAAGAAGTCGAGCGCCGCATCATCGCCCGCATGGAAGAGATCCGACTGGAAATGCAGCAAGAAGAAGAGGAACAAGCCGCTGCGAAGGCCAAGAAGCAGCAGCAGGCTGCAAAGTAGAAGTTGCCAAACCGTCCATTCTCCCAAGACAATAATTGTAAAATCAAATTGGCTTTGCACCAATAATTGTAATCAAATTCGCTCTTCACCAATACATGTATGTATTTAAATAACTATTAGTCAAATTAATTTACACCAATAATTGCTTAAAGCTCTTTTCTACCAATGAAAATTCAAAACACGAAAAGCCGTCACAAGTCACAGACGCCATTTCCTGGTCAAGAAAGCACCAAGATGTCCAACTCACCTACGCTTCCTTCATGGCAGCCCCGTGACGAGATGCCAATGCCCAGCGAAGAGGCGCTCGCGTCCGGTACCTTAGGACCCATGGACGTCCCCATCACGTCTCCTGTCCCGTACTTATGCCTCAACAACGGACCGTACAAGAAGCGTCAGCAACTGCTCAACTGCCGCCGTCAGATCTACCGCAAATGGCAGCGCGAAGGTCGCGAGCGCCTCGTGTCCAACAAGATTTTGCGCCTACGGAAGCTCAAGCGACTGCGTTCTTCACACAAACTACCGGTGGCGCCAGGACTGCTGCAGAAGGCGCAGAAGCTGCAGGACATGGACGAGGAGCTGCTCGTGCGCAAGAACCTGTGCAATTTGTGCAGCTGCAAGGCCTGCAAGCACCTGCAGCACTGGAGCTCCTCCATCCTGCCGTTCCAGTGCACGAACGTGCATTGCAGACGCGTTTTTGACGCTTTCACGGACCTGTTCGAGCACCAGCTGGACGTCCACGGAGGGCTGGACCCTCGAGCCAACCGCATCGTGGACGACGTGTACCATCAGCAGCAGGGAATGCTGGCGTTCCCGCCGGCTACGGTATATATCGGACAGCAGTACATGGTTCCCAGTCGTCCTCCGACGAGGTGGAAGTCGATGCAGCAGCTGGACGACGAGGCCGAGACGCTGCTCGACCGACTGCGTAGCTACAACCGCTTCTGCTTCAAGCGGCCCTACGACCTGTTCGTGCTGGCCCTCGAGCGCGTGGTGCGGCTTGGATCGGTCGAGATGGAGCGGCAGTATCAGATCGCCATGGAACACTTCAACTCGGCGTACAAGTTCCCGGCCTCGAGTCGCGGAGTGTACGACGGATGTCCGTCGGTTGAACGCGGCAGGAACTGGCTGGTGCGTGCTGCAGCTCGGCTAATATGTTGTATTTCATTGGGTTTGACCTTATTGTTTTGCCGCTGTTGCAGACATCTACGGACCGCGAAGACGCGCGTCTGCTGCATCCGTTTAGTCTTGGCGACCAGGTGGACGCCGAGCCGGAATTCGTCCTCATCGACACGAAACGCGACCAGGAAATGCACGAGGAGCTCAACGGCGCAGCAGAAGCCGACGACAGTGACTCGGAGCTCGAAACTGTTGACAATAAACCTGTCAGGGAACGAAAAGTCTTCCAAGACGACAGCGACGAGGAACAAGAAGCAGCCACCGAGCCGAATGTGTTCGAAGAGGACACGGAGGACGAGGAACACGAAGCGTCCGAAGGCTTGACGCCTAAGCAAGAGGACATATTTAACCACCTCGAATAGACTGTCCTCCATCTGTCCACATGGACCGTCCATTTCTATTTCTTTCCGGTGTTCCACACCACATTCAAAGTCGCAATAATGGCCACCGATCGAGTTGATGTGCTGCCGACTGACGTCGAGTCTCGCGAGCGCATCCCCGGCAGTCCGTTGGTGCCTGGCGGCGTCTCCTGGTCCGAGGACGGACGACTGGCCGTCGTGTCGGACGCTAGCGTCTTGGTCGCCACCTTCCGCAGTCGCGAGCTCGAGATGTTCCAGCCTGAGAGTCCTGCAGTGTCCAAGGACTTCGTCTTCCTGCCGGAACGCACCGTCGGAGAGCACGTCCCAGTGGAGATTCCGCCGTTCACTGACTCACTGGACGCTGGACTTCCAAGGGCCAGCGCCACGTACTTTTGCTCAACGAGGGCGACCGCCACCAGCACAACCCCAAGGAGCTGTCACTGTCCAAGAACACAGGAGCAGCCTTTGTTTCTGCAGTGTGGGGGCCTCGAGGCTCCGCTCCCAGCTCCTCTTGTGCTTTATTGACACTCACAGCCTCGTCCAGACTCAGTCTGCACCTGCCTCCGAGCTTCCACATGAGCTGGAAACAGGTCGCCGTCTTCTCCGAGAACCTGTTCGCGTTCTTCGACGCCAACGAGTTTCGACTCGGACCGTCCCATGACACGAGGTTCAATACGCCGCCACCAAGTGTGGCGATGGCTGCTCCTCGAGGAGACAAAGGAGGCAAGAACAAGAAGAGGAAGCTCGACCCGGCGCAGGGCCATATCGCCATGAACTCTGTGGCCGAGTACACCCACAGATGCGCCATGATGTCGACGCTGTCAATGGCGTGGTCGCCGTTCATGGTGACAGCAGATAAGCAGAGCACCACGTCACTCATTGCGCTGTCCGGACGCAAAGTCAGCACCATTTGGGGGTACGAGTATCCAACGTTCGCAACGAACCAGCAGAGTTTCCTGTCGACTGCTCCGGTGGCGTGGATTGGCACCGAGAAGTACGGCTGGGTCTCCACGAGCACGTGGCAGCAGATGCATCGATACGGGACGGCCCATGCGACGCAAGAAAGCCTCGGGTTGGCGCTGGGGACGTCTGAAGGCAACATTTTGATTGCTACTGTACCGGTTAGAGCTACAGCACTGGATGAAACACCGCAGGAACTCGTAGTGGATCGCGTTATTGTGGCGCCACACGCTCAACCTGTTTTCGGGTTGTGCATGGGAAATCGCTGGACGTACTCGAATAGCCCCACGAATGATTTGATTGTCGCGTCGGGATCGACGATTTCCGTATGGGACCTGAAAAAGAAGAAGCAAGCGCAGCCGAATGCCAAGTGGAAAGCGCATGAAGGCAATGTGACAGGGATTGATACCAATTTCTTCGGTGACACGGTCTTCTCGGGTGCGATAGACGGCACGATCAAAGTGTGGGAGAAGACTACAGGCAAAGAGCTGTTCTCCAGTAATGTTAAACCAGTTACTTCATCCGACGATGATTCCACGGTGACCACCAGTGCATCTAGTGGCAGCAAGTACCCGGTATTCGGACTAGCGATGTCACCAAGCTCGGCGCAGTTGGCGTGCGTGTTTATTATCCCTCCAGCCTCCCGACCCAACCGCAAGTCGCAGGCCGACGTCTCCTACAGCCGTGTATCGAGCGCGCTTGAGTACATTCCGGCACCGTGGGTGAAAAACTCCGAGCAACTTGTGGAAGTTGTATGCCGTATCCTGAACGAAAGTCAGTCGGTGAGCAGCTTCATGGACGTGGTGTGGTTTTGCTATAACGACAACGCTGCGGTCACGTCGCTTAATGGTTCTACGGACTTGGCGATTCCCAACTTGTTGATCAAGATCAGGAGTGCCAACGGAGACGCAACCGACAATGAAATGCTCACGCGTCAGCCACTGTATCTGCACCTCTGTGAAGAACTCGAAAAGCGTTACTATGGGTCTACTTCGGCTGTTGCACCCGCAGAAAAGAAGCTATACCTCCCGTTCCGCTTTATCTCCAGGCATCTTTGTTGGTGCGCAGTGCGATCACACCAGCGGATTACCAAGCAGCAGCTCACAATGCAGCGCTGGCGAAGATTCGACGATCGTTGGGTGTGTACTGGGCAGAGCGGTGTTTGTCGGCATTGCTGGCAAGAGCCAAGAAGGACGACAAGCCTCTTCGCGACTTCCTTGCTAGCTCTTCGTCAGAGAAAATAAGCGCACTCGTGATGGCCGATTTCCTCAGCGTTCAAGACCCTTTGACCCCTCGTAGAGAAGCGCTCGTCACGCATGTTTACGATCAGCTGGACTCAACTGAAAACGTCGCTGCGTGGATCGCACACGTCAAATCGAAGACAACCACTAGTACAGAAGACCAGCCTTCTGAAACAAATACGGCCTCGACGACGCGTGTGCCACCATCTCGCGAGACGTGCTTCATTTGTGAGAAGACTGTTCCTTTTGGAGAACTAGAGACTGCATGTGAATCAGGTCACGCTCTCGAAAGGTGCTTCCTCTCGTTTCGTTGTATTTCGGCTATGGAAGTGTGGAAGTGCATGGGCTGCGGGGCCTCCGCCTCCGAAATCGACTTGTCGAGTGGCACATCTCCCTTTATTTATTGGACTCGGAGGCTCATGACGACGGGGACCGATAGCTTCCGGGGTGAAGATTATCTGTCGACTATGTGGCAACTATTGCAGCTTCTCAAAGTATTGAATGAACGGGGTGTTCATACGGATTTTATCAAGCAAATGTCGGTCGTATTGATTCATTCAGAAGTCTCCTGTGTACGTGATTTCGCATTCATCGTTATTTGTACGGGTTGGTACTGCGACTTCACCCCCAAGGCAGCAGTAAATCTGTTCATGTCTACCCGTGCTTTTTCATTCTGTTCACTTACGAGCAGGCCTCCGTCTTTGACTTACGAGCAGGTCTCCGTTTTAGACGCGCCAAAGTTCTGCGTCCAGTAGTGCTGGTACGTGGCGCTCTCGCTATACGCGTATCCGCATCCGAACTGAGTGAATTTCTTCCTCAGAATGTTGTCACGATGGTGCTCCGAGTTCATCCACGCCTCCATCACCTGCTGGACCGACGTGTGGCCGGCCGCGACGTTCTCTCCGCTAGCAGTTCGGTCGTAACCTGCAGCCTTAATGCGCTGGGACATCGTCGATCCATCGGGAGAAGTGTGAGCCATGTAGTCCTTTGCCGCCATGTCGTCAGAGTGGCCTTGGGCAGCATTTTGAAGCTTCCTGTTCATGCACAGCTCGCCGAGTCCGCGAGCTCTGCGTTCCTTGTTGACGGCGTTGAGCATTTCGGTCTGGAATCCGTTGGGCGGGTAGGCCGCCTGCAGGGATCGACGGGTGCTGGAGTTGGTCACGTCCTCGAAAAGAGCCTCGCCGATGATCGGAATTGGGATCGAAATGTCTTCGAAAAGGGCATCGCCGATGATCGGTGTGGGGATTGTAACAGTCACATTCAAGTTGACATCGACTGCTGCACCTGTCGAGAAACCGAGCAGAGTCACAGCCAGAACGAGTAGGTACGCAATGCTTGACATGGCGATGACAACTTCGTGGATTTTGAGGCTTGACGGTCAAATGAGGAATGGAGGAGGTCTCAATAGCGGAGGAGGGTGCTGCAAACCATTGAGCGTCACATGAACCATTCCATTGATTTGATCTCGATACAAGGCCCAGGTCTTGTGTAAACTGAGCAAAGCTTGGTGAGCGCCATAGGGAACGCCCCATGGGAACGACCGAGGTCCGAATACTTTCATCGTCGATCGTGTCCCCAGTTCTATGGGCTGAAGGCATGGTCTCAAGCAATGGCCACCGAAAAAATCTACAGCGCTTGCCGCAGCCAAACGATGGTCACCATCATGGTGGCGTCAACTTACCGAGGTCGTAAAGCTCCGTCCAAACAGGATTGTCTGCTGTCCATACCGGTACACTTGCAATTTGCAATTCGTGGGTTAACAAAGATCTGTAAGTGCATCAGGTATAGGAGACCTTATTCCTACAGTACGAACAGAAAATCTGGATGAAGCAATGCGAGTCGCATCGTCGGAGTTGAAGCTTGCAGGGCACATGCACCAGGAAATCCTGCATCACGGCCGTATACACGTAATTACATTTAATGTACGCTTAGGTACAGTTATTAATAAGTCATTGCTCTAAGCTCGAATTGATCACTCAGTGACCGACCACTTGGACCTTTCAGTCATCTGTTCGACGGATACCAGCTGTCAGTGTTTTGGCACATGCGGGCTTCTTACTTACATTAGATGCTGCATCTGCCAAATGCTCGCATTGCTTCATTACAAAGTTGGTAGCTTGGTCGGCGGCATAGAGTTTCAATTTCAATAATGCTGGCTCTGCTGCTCGACAAGCTCGCTTTTCATTCTCACGGAGAACGAAGTCTCTCGAATTGTGGTCTTGGTGGTATCAACCGATATGCACCTGCTAGTCCTATCACCGGACCTGCATGAGAGTTCTCGGATCGACGGAGAGTATCATGCAGACAACAATGAAGAATGCACCAGCCAAGAAATCCCAGTCCGGACCGCGCTTGACAGGCTCTGGCACGATGAGAAGCACGCCGCAGACATGAAGGACATTATCATCGCCATGATGTCCTTCAGCATCTTCATCGCCGCGATGTTCCTGCACATTCCGACCACCAACATGTTTTACCAAAGTCACGCGATGTCTCAAGCATCGGGGCGTTCTACTACCGCCAACGAGCTCCCCGTCAAGTTCACTAACATCGAGACCGTCACCGACATCTTCGACTGGCTCAACGACACGTTCGTCCCCGAAGTCTTTGTCACGGAGGACTACAATGGTAAAACTCTACCAGAAGATGACTGGGGTCGTGTTGGTTCGCTCAACAAAGTTCTAGGCGCGGTCAGCTTTCAGGTGACCCGCATGGAAGCCGAAACGTGTGAGACACCCGATTTCCTCGTGAAGCTGTACCCGAGCTGCTATGATGAGAGCAGTACGACAATGGAGGAGTTTCTTGTCACTTTCGATACCAACTCAACTAGAGCTCGGTCGATTCTCGCCAAGAAAAACAAGTGGAGATTGGCTCAACCTGTCGACACAAGAGTTGCTTATCACAGTCATCACACTCAATGGTGAACTACCAGGATACGCAGTCACGAAGGTACGGCTGGAATTTAACCCTGGTGGCTACATCGACCCGAGCTTCTCGACGACGTCTACTTTGTTAGACCAATTTCCGAGCGCAACTACAATTGTGCTTGACGTTTTGGTGATTCTGTGGTTCTTCCCTTGGATGTTGGCGACGGCACTGCTCTCAATAGCGATGCGGTACAAGAATATGAGCAAGGAGTCATCAAGTCGACACCTCGACGAACTTTTGAGGCATTCGGCAATGGCAATTAAGTTCTGGGCGTTCCCGGATGGCTGGTTCGCTATCGACGCGTTGAGGGGGCCGATCGTTTATGCGTTCTACATCGCTGTAGTCGTCACGCATGCAGCAATGACCAACTCCGACTTTCGGCGCAAGCTTGAGTCTTACGAGATACTCGTCAAAGCGAGACGGGGGTCAAGAAAACGCTGCTATCGGTCACCAACTCGTTCGAGCACATCGCGGATTTGACTGTGTTGTTGCGTCTTCTTGCTACAGCGGCAGTATTTGTGCTGGGCTTGCGCGTCCTGAACACTTTCCGGGATCATTTTGGACTGAGCATACTCACGCGAACGATAGCAAGTGCTGTACGCTCCTTCAGAACCTTCACGGTGATTTTTGCTGTGATTTTCAGTGCGTTTGCGTCAACGGGAACCGTGTTGTTCGGCAACAGCGTTGAAGAGTTCTCGTCATTGCTTGAATCCACCAAGACCTGCATCAATATGCTCTTCGCAAACTTTGATATCGGCACCATTGACAAGCTCAATTACTCCGTCGCCTACTATTGGAGCTACATGTCCTTGATGACATTTGTGCTGCTGAACATCGTGTTGGCCATCGTAGTTGACGCTTATAAAGAAGAGAAAGTCAAGAAGGACAGGACCAAGTGCTGGGTGTTCCGCCGCGTGTTATGTCACGTAGTTCGACGCGGACTAGCACCGGTGCACCACTTGCTGTCCATTTTCCTCTGTCGTTCACCAAGTCGGCGGTATGCCGTCGTGTTTTGGGGCAGAATCCGCTCGCGCGTGCTGCAAGAAGCGCTGAGAGACCGACTCGGCGTCATGCCATTGGAGTGGTCACCGAACACTAAGCTCACAGCAAGGCTTCTCCACACACTATTCCCTGACGCCACAATGAAGGAGTGTGAGGACACTCTCAAACATCTTGCGAACAAATCCTTCAACCGAGACTGCTGCCCTATCTCGGAGCAGACTGAATTTGTTGAAAGAACCTGCAGTCAACGAAGCACTGTTCTTTCGAAAGGCACTCAAGATTCGTCAGCAGAAATCAAGCACGATATTTCTGCTGCTAGAAACACAGGGGGTTCAGACCTCAAGCAAGTATCCGCTCGTTTGGACTTGCTCGAGCAGAAGTTAAACTTCTTGATTGAGAAATTATCAAAGACCACTGCATAGTAAGAATCAACATGCAGTGCCTTACCAGTGCAGTGCCTACACTTGGCGAAACACGACACCAATTTCCAGCTCAAATTTTCCGTCTCGCTTCGTCGTCTCGACAAGAACGGGGTTAGCCTTGTTAGCCCACACAAATATACGCTTATTCCCTTTGTCCGTGTAGTACTTCAACGGAGCTGAAAGTACACCATAGTCCACGACCAAATCGTCTCCTTCCTCACGCACTTCAAGCGACCCAAAGTAGCCTGTGGACGATTGAGCCACGTACTTCCCCAGCATTTTCGACCTCGCCACGGAACTGAGAGAGCGATAGGGAGGATCCTGCCAAAAGCGCAGACCACAAGCAGGAATGCCGTCCATGAGCGGTACCAACTTGTCATTCGTACGCCAGTCACGATACGAAAAGTCCAAAATGTGCTTCGGGACGTCAAGAAACACGCCCATGACGTACGACCGAATGTGATCAAGCGGATACGATAGATGTCCTTCTGGTGTCTGGGTGTTGCTCATAAACATCACGCCCAGTTGTGCATCAGGAGCGATACCTGTTCGCGTTACATGCACCGCAGTGTCGCCGCTCTTGTCAACGTACGCGTGGCCCCACTGACCATGAGCAACATAGTCAAATCCATAGCCAGAGGCGAGCGTGTTGCCGTCGGGGTTATACTGGTGTCCCTCGATCAAGAACTCATCAATGAACTCTTTGTTAACAGCGTACTTGCCCGTGATCATATTGTTCACCGTCGCCGGGTCCTTCAAAATGGTGACGCCGTCCACCGTTCCTTTGTTCAAGATAAGACGAAGTAGCGTGGCCAAGTCATCCGAGCTGGACAGCGTAGATCCCGACGCTATTTTGTGACCCTGGCCATGGCCGGCGAGCTGAGCTTCTGGGGCGTCCACCAGATCATAAGGTCCAAAAGGTCGCCACCACACTCAAAGTGGCCGTAGCTTGTATCGTTATCACCCTGAGCATCAAAAGCTGAGGGGAACGTGCGCGTCATTCCCAGCGGGTCCCAAATGCGTTCCTTCAGAAACGCCTCCCAGGGCTGCCCACTAACACTTTTGATGACCTGGCCAAGGATGGCGAAGTTTGAATTCGCGTAGTCATGCCCACCACGAAGCGTGTGTGCCGGCTCAATGAAAGCCAAGCCAGCCACCAGGTCTTCATCTGTCTGGTAAACTCCAAAGAAGCGGCCGATATCAGGAAGGTCGTTCAGTCCGGAGTTCATCGCGCATAAGTCGCCAATAGTGGCGAACTGCTCCGCGTACTTGTCGTAAAGCTGGAACGAAAGCAGGTGCTTCTTCACTGGGTCGGCCCAAGACAACTTCCCCTCTTCCACTAGGATAGCAATGCCGAAGCTGATGAAGGTCTTCGACACCGACCCAATCTGGAACAATGTCGTGCTGGTGACTTTACTATTGGGGTCATCAGACTTGCGGAGACCGTACCCTTTTCTCAGCAGCACCTTGTCCTCGTACACGATGGCGCCACTCACACCGACACCTCGTTGCTCTTCAATGGCAAACTCTCGATCCAGAAACTCGTTGGCCTCGTCGATTTTCTCCTGCAGCGAGCGTCCTGCCTTGGGAAATGCTCCTTCTCGCACATAACGTGCGATCTGATCTTCCAGCGACTCTGACCCACGCACAACATCCCTCGCGCGGTATCCTGCACGCCATTCATCGAAAATGTTCTGGGACTGGGACAGAGGCGACAGTCGAGCGTCCACGACGTTGTCAAGTAAATTGACGGCCAAGCAAAGACTTGCAAACATCCAACGCGTTGCTACCATTTCCACTTGCTGAAGGTGGGGGAATCTTCGAATGGGATTGACAAGCATGCAACATGAGACCGTGCGAAGATACACTCATCAACCAATCTGATTCGAGCCGATTGATTTATCATCGATGACGATTTCTGACGTATCTTCGCTATCGTACTGTAGGTTGAAGTGCGCTACCGGTATGCTAGAGCTTCTTGCAGAACTTGTTTTGCCTGGCGAAAGGGGCTTGCTGATCGATGAGATCGCCCATACGCTTGATGGTGGCTTCATGGAACTACGAGTCGAGAAAGGATGTGAGTGGGGTTGAATGGGGATGGTAAGGTGAGGAACGCACCTCCACGAACTTGACGAAGTGGGCGCCTTCGTCCAGCAACTTGCCAAAGTGGATTTCCATCTCGCGTTCCATGGCCTCTCCGTACTTGAGGTATCTGTCAGTTATATATGTATAGTGTTAGTCACTGCTCGTAAGTTCTGCAATGGCACGGTCTCTTACAGGATGCTCATGGCGTCGTCCAAGGAAATCTGGACACAAAGTCGAAGGAACATGGTCAATAACGTTGAAGAGCACAATGCTGGCAGGTATGAACGTACCCTGCCACAACCTTCCTTGTCAAACATGAGGAAGCACGTGAGAAAGAAGATCTCGGACGGCTCGAGTCCCGAACGATCGTTGCGCGACCTGACGTAGCTGTTCACGAACTCCTCGTAGCCGATGGCGCCGTCCAAGTCATCGTTCACCTGCCAGATCACCTCTTCCAGGCGACTCTTTTCCTGAGTGGCGAAGGTGTAGCCGAGCTGTTCGTAGATGGTCATGAGGGCTTTCGTGTCGATCTGGTACTTTGAGCTCACGAGTTCACGACCCACGTTCACTTCATCCTGTAGCGTGGCCAGGTACTTGAGTTTCTCCTTCGTGTAGCCATCGCGCTTCGTCTCGTGCTCGGACAACGTGTATCGCCTTTGCGAAGTTTGCCGCTATCATTATCAAACAGCATAATGCTCTTAGCTCCGTCAACAGTGTTACGATGAGCTCCGTCTCCTACCTCCAGGGACTTGACGTCATGTGCTCTATCCGATAGTTTCTGCATGAATCACTCCATGGTCAGAATGATTTCAAAGTCTCTTTACTCTATGAATTCCGTGCCGATCCCCACCTCGAGCTTTTCCTCCAGTCGCCGGAGAGGGGTCTCGAACGCCAACAACCGAAACACTCGACGTAGCTGAACTTGCTCTTCCACGCTCGTGTCAGCACCACTGCTGGAATTCATTGGGTTTCCAACAATAAGTTGTAAAATTAGAGGTAGTGAGGTATACCATCAGCATCCTCAAACAAGTATCAAAATGTGAATAACCGAAGATCAATCATAGTTTAGTTAGTGCAGCCTAACCGTCTCCAACTCAAGGTCACGCTTACGAGCAGCTCTCCGTGCTGCCATATCCGAAGTCCTGGGTCCAGTAGTGCTTGTACGTCGAGCTCGAGCTGTACGCGTAGCCGAATCCGCAGTGCGTATACTTTGTCGATAGTATATTGGCTCGATGTCTGCTGGAGGCCATCCATGCTGTCATCACCAGATCTACCGTTGTCTGGCCACCTGCCACGTTCTCAGCGCAGGCACTCCACTTGTAACGTGCCGCCGTGATCCTTTTGGACATGGTTGTGCCATCGTAAGACGTGTGAGCCATGTAGTTCTTTGCCGCCATTTCAGTTGAATGGCCTTGAGCTGCCGTCTGCAGCTTCGTGTTCATGCACAGCGAGGAGAGTCCGTTGGCGGTGCGTTGCTTATTGACGGCGGTGAGCATGAGCGTCTGGAACCCCGTTGACGAGTAAGTTTGCAACTCTCTTGTAACGGTGGAGTTGTTATCGACCTCGTCGGCGATGGCAGTGAAGACCTCTTCAGTGACAGCAGCACCGATGATTGTCTTTGGGGTTGCAGCAACCAACGTCGAGTAGCCGAGTAGCGTCAGAAACAGAAGAATCGCCCAGCGGTGAGCAAAGGACGGCATTGTAGAGTACGGATGTCCCTTGAGAGCTTGACCACGACGCGGTAAATTGGAGAATGGAAGTGTACTAAAGCTCGAGACTGAGCTCAAGTTGAGACAGATTGGCCGGGCATTGCCGAACGTATGACTTCTTCCCACTCGCTTGACATCACGACGGTGCTTTGAGCATCTTGATGAGACCGCAACGGGAATGAATCCGAGTGTTCGAATCGTCAATTGCGCAGGCCGCGGTGCCAGCTGAAGTTATATGCGCTATCGAATGGAGCCGGTGATCTCTGGGTCATGCTGGTAAAAGATCGCCAGAAAGGAGACCAGCCGACGTTGTCCAGATATTATTGTAGTTAGCGTTCCTCCGTTGACTTCAGCTGATGCGCTGTAAACGACTGTAAAAACGGATCGTTGCGTGGGGAAATAAGAGACACGAGGAAATGAGGATAAGGTGGGGCAACTTCTTCAATTCATTTCCACGTTTACTTGAATTATAAAAATGTGTTTTTGCGTGGCTTCACATCAGGTTGAATATCCGTTCTCCATTTTATCGCAAAACGCAGTTTTCTCACCTTATAGAGAAGAAAGGAGACCACCTCAACTCTGTAGACCAGCGTGAATGTGCTCGAAATGCCAGTCAAGGGCATCAAGTAACCTTCTACGTTTGAGTGCACACTCTAAAACGGTTCTGCAAAGAGGATTCAAGCAACTCACACAATATCGGATGCGTTAGAAACATCATCATGCACGCCAGGGTGATTACCGGTACACGTGTATTGTGTCACACAATTTGTGTGCCAACGGCGGGTGCTTATCCTGAATACAGTCCATCAAGAAGTTTTATTTGCTTGGACGGTGCATGATTTGAATTTGCATTGTGGTAATCACCGAGGTTGATTCCCTTCGCCTCGTGAGGTCGAGTCGGCCATCAATCATTACCAAAGTTTCATCGGAGTTATTAATAGTCATGCCCGTCTCCTCTCTCTATCCGCCCAACGCCGCGTCGCTGAGTGATAACGTGATCGGCGCTGTAATTCAGCGCTCAAAACCGAGTCGCAGTCACGCCGTGATTGAGGAAACCAGCCCCATTGCCACAGAAAATGCCCAAACCCACAAGAAACCGTGCTTGTCCAAAGCATATATCAGTCCTAAGGACGAAAGACTACAGCGGAACGTCGCAGAGTGAACCAGGCAAGGTACCGGAGCAAGCAACGCGAGTCGACACTCGCCCTCGAAAGCACAAATTTAAAGTTACTAAAAGAGGTTGAAGAGCTCGAGCTAAGGCGATGCAGCACCCACGTCGGCATCCCCACAACGCAAACAGTCTGGGATGTGGTGACGCAGTATTTCCGCATTTTCCGCTTCGGCTTTAGATTCCCTCCACCGTTGCTGCACGACTTCGTGCTGAGATTTCTGCACAACTCGATGTCCCCGGACGTGATCGACGGCTCAATTCGCGGCGTGGACGCTCTGCTAGAGAATTGGAGCCTGTTCTCGACCTACTTTGCTAATATCAACATCCAGCTCGAGCGCCTGGAAACTCATGGTTTGGCGAACTTGTTGATGGCAACCACGACAACAACCGTCACGATTTCTGGTGACACGATACAACGCGTATTTCCTCGCCTGATCGCTGATGAAGAAGGCAAAAGCATTGCTGCCAAGCTGCAAGGGCGCCGAATCTCTATGCGTGGATCAGTGCTTTTCACCTGGGACAACAAAAACGACTGCGTGGTGAGGATGCAAAGTCGGTCGGACATGCTAACGCCATTACTTCAGCTGCTAGGAAACCTGGCGGACGTATCTCGAGTATTCGACAGCGCTCTTGTTACGCCCGAATGTAGGCCGATAACAAGAGAGGGAAGTGATCTGATCACGTGATAGCGCAGGCTCGAGCTCGGTAGCAGTAGTTTCAACACAAAAGTATTGAAGCCTGGAGATGAATAGTAATCCGTTTTTCCCATTCCTTTTATGACTACTTGTCATTCATGGTCATGTTGGCTGCTACATTCGGACGTTGGTATTTGTAGATAGGATGCTTTTTGTTATGTTCATTCCCTTGTTAGGACAGCTTTTCAAACGCATAGTGCAAGCACTGCAAACTTTGCCGGTTTTAGTTGCACACTTCACCCCTGCCAGACGCGAAATCTTGGGTCCAGTAGTGTTTGTACTTGCTGCGCGAGGTGTACGTGTAGCCGCATCCGAAGAATTTGTAGTTTTTGCTCAGTAAATTCGCTCTGTGACCGCTGGACCTCATCCAGGATGACATAACAGTGTTCACGGAAGCCTGGCCGGCCGCGACGTTCTCTGCGGTGGTAGTCCAGTGGAACCCCGCGGCCGAGATTCGACTTGAAATGGTAGAACCATCGGTGCCGCTGTGGCCTAAAATTCCGCCTCGCCATGTCGTTCGAGTGAATTTGAGCGGCCGACTGCAGTTCCCTGTTCCTGCAAAGCTTTGGTATACCACGGGCGGCGCGCTCCCTGTTCACAGCGTTGAGCAGGGCCGTGTGGTAGTCTGTCGCGGCCTCTTCTAGAAAACGAGGAAAACTACCGTTCACGGTTGTGTTGCCTTCAGAAACTTCGGCAACAGCATCGACGTTGGCCAACACGCTTGATGCACTCAGGGTCGTGGTGATAGCCACCAGTAAGAAGATGGATTGCAGGAACGACATCGTGCACGAACTTGGAGCGGGGAGAGGTCGATGTCGAACAAGTAAAAATGCGAAGTGGGGGTGGGTGCTGCTTGGACAAAACCCACTTGCTGCAACCACCAGGAACACCCGTCAGTAGGTGCAAGCTGGCATGGAGCTGTTGCCTCGAGTTTAACCGACGTAAAACTTTAGCGTGAAACGGGTTCGAGGTGAATAGTTGCACTGCAGCCTGTCGCTTACGTCACGTCGGAATGGACTGTAAAGGCCGTGACAACATCTCTGAGCTGTTAGTCTGCTTTGGCGTAGGAAGGCTCACTTCCCTCGTTTTTGTTTGTCTCTGTTGGGAGAATCTAAAGCAATGACGACCCAAAGGTGGCAACAATGGGGTTGTCGTCAAGAAAGCTGTCTTGATGTTGAAGCTGTATGCAAGCGTTTTCAAGTCAACTCATACAAGATCGTGATTAATATGGGCAGACACGACAAGCATGCGATGCAGGAGCAGTCTACAGCAAGTGATGCAAATATGGTCGAAATTGCAATGGCAGCCTTAAAAATACCTACATTTACTCGTCGGCATCTTGGCTTTTCGGCTCCTACAAAAGGCAATACAAAACACAAACTGTGAGAAAACACTGGGGGATTCTCAGTGCAAGACAGTACCTGGGGCTCCAAGTCCTCGCCGTAGTTAATGGCATGGTCCACGTGCATGAGCACAGTCTCGATACTCTCCTCGCGGTTGATGTTCATCGGAACAAAGGCCACCATGCTGAAGTCGTTGATCTGAGCACAAAAATGCCCAGCACATACAGAAAGACGCACATTTTTGAGTCGCATGTCTTAGGAGATGCATCAGCGTACAGCTCACTCCATGCCAACATACCACATTGCAGATAGCAGCACTCAGCGGACGCCACTTCGGGTCAGTCGAGTTCGAAAGGTTCTCGAGAAGGTATCCCTCGGACGGGTCCAAATACCTACAAACACAGATTGCACCGTGAGAATATGAAAGCCGCGCTTGACTATCAAATGTGGCCAGCAGGCTCGTAGAGCGTACTTCGACATCTCCTTCTCGTCTACGAGATCGCACTTGGTAAGCACGTTGATGTGAGGCAGCTCCATCTGGACCATTGCCGACAGCGAGCAGAGCACACCAGAGATGAACTTGGTCGGGTCGACGATAAATAGAGAGTCGATCTGTACATGCCACTACATTTAGCACACGCCGTGCGAATCAATTGCATGAAGAACTCACCAAGTAAACACAGCAAATGTTGAACCCCCAGTCTTTCAGCGAATCGCAAAGCTGCTTCATCACAGGAAGGTGCGAGTACAGCTCGATTTGGCCTGCATCGGTAAAAGTTATCAGCTCCAGCAACAGCAATCTATCAACCCACCACATCCAACGAACCTGGACAGTCAAAGATGAAGTAGTCTTCATCACTGTACTCGCCCAGCAAGTCCTGCAGCCAGTCAAGGTTCTGCACCAGATACCTGTCCAAACCCAGTCAGCACGGTCCAATCTCCTCCAATATCCAACAGCAACCACTCACTCCATGCAGTAAATGAGACCGCCATTGGGGCCGTAGCCCAGCTCCTCCATCACATCCTCTACGCTGATGAGGTCGCGAATGTCTGCTCAAAACACGGAAGTATCGTAAACTTCTCTTCTACTGCTCCAATTTCAATGGAAAAGACGCGTACCGAACGCCACGGGGTAGTCGAAGTTGTCTGCAGCCGGGTCCAGGTTCACCACGTACGTCATGCGCCCAGACGCAGCGCAGAACTCGTGCATGTTATTGCAGTACGTGGACTGTTCACACCAATGGAAATATGTCAATTAAACCGGCACCCGACTGTCAAATTCTGCTCAAATTTGTGCTGCAGGAGCGCACAAACATGGAGAAGAATGTCAGACTATCGACGCACCTTGCCAGTGCCCGCAGGGCCCATAACCATCTGACAACAGCGCATGATGGACGGGCTCCAATTACTCTGCCTCTGGTAATGATGGCCAGCCAGGCACGCGATTTAGTAAATACCGTGAGCGATTTCATTAAGTACGATTGAGCACTGTAGAGTCACTAAACTGATCTGACAAAGTGTACACAGGTAGACA
Organism: Phytophthora hibernalis; assembly: GCA_012656075.1. NCBI lineage: Eukaryota > Oomycota > Peronosporomycetes > Peronosporales > Peronosporaceae > Phytophthora > Phytophthora hibernalis. The sequence goes on from JAAKBF010000010.1 coordinate 342,323, forward strand.
CAGACAAGAAAGACAATTTTGTCCTTTTGAAGAAGACTCACATGACGATTTAGTGATACATTGTGCACATAGCCGTCCGAATGACGGTACCGTATTCCCTATGAAATGTCTGCTTGAAAGTCCTCTTTCCACTACCGGCGATGGAAAGCTCAGCACGCTACGCTGCGAGAGACCCGCGCCGCGACGACCCGAGGACGTTGTTGCTGCTGTCTTTGCGGTCGATTTCGTCCCAGGCGCAGCCCACGACTCTCTCCATGAAAGCGTCCGACCACTTGCGGTTGCTGCCGGGCGAGTTCTCCTTCGCCTCCTTGGCGCGCTCGTCGAACACGGAGCTGCACGTCTTGCACACGCGCTTGAGGTTCGAGCGCTCGTCCGACGGGTTGCGATCAATATGGCCGACGAAGGTGCTCGGGAACGCCTCGCTCTCGACGGACACGTGCGAACAACGACCGCATACGAGGCGACCGCAGTGGCGGCAGTGGTGGCGACGCACACCGACACCCAGACGGCTGAAGTTGCGCGCGCACCCCATGCAGCTCTTGCGCTCCGTGTTGGGCACCCACACTGGCGGGTACGAAATCTTGCCGCAGAGCTGGCGCAGCTCCTTGCGGTCGAGCTTGTCGAAGACCATGCGGCCTTGGCCATCTTTCGCATTCAAGCGAGCGCCGTGACGCACCAGACGGAAGGCAATCTCGTAGAACTTGAGATCCACAGCCTTGTGCAGCAACGTGCTGTTGCCAAGTGCACCGTTCGGGTCCGTCTTGTGCTGCAGCAGCATCTCCGTGATCAACGGGTCATCTTGCTTGGCCGTGATAATGTGCACCGCCAGAGGCGTCTGGTTGCGGTTGTTCACGCGCGAGGCATCAGCACCGTGCTCCAGCAAGTACTTGGTGATACGACGCGACTTGGCCGACGCCAGGTGCAGCGGCGTGTTCTGTCGGTTGTCAACGGCGTCAATCAGCAGGCCTCGCGTCTTTTTACCGCACAACAACTGCACCGCGTGCAGCTGGCCGAAGCGTACAGCAATGTGCATGGCCGACTGGCCGTGGACCGGGTCGCGCTCCGTGAAGTCCGTGTTCCTGTCCAGCAGACATGCGCAGCAGCTGGAGGTTGCCAGACTTTACAGCGCGGAGGTAGTCCGACAACCCCTCTTCCGTCACGCGGGGACCAAAGTGCATGACCGAACCGCGCATAAGATCCGTGCTGCGGCTGCTCGCCATCAGGTCCACGCTGCGACTGCTGTCGAACACGTTGCTGCTTCTGCTGCTGCCGAACTGGTCGTTGCTGCGGCCGCTCTCAAGTCCCACAGCGCTGCTGCGACTGCTAGCGTACAAGTCTGTGCTGCGGCCGCTCTCGAACGTCTCAGGAGCCAAGCTGTCCCGCGACATCATCAGGTCCTGCGGCTTGAGATCACTGGGTCGATAACGCATCATGCTGTCACGGTAGCCGTTGTTGCTTCCTCCTGTAGCAGCGTCCGCCTTCTTCTCAATGGACAGTCGCTCGATCTCCGAGTTGCCACGTGAGTTGCGAGGCACGCCCAGATTCACCACCTTGTTGTTGTCTGTGGGGTTAACTGGGGCTTGGTTCACAGGCATGCTCTTGCACTTGCGCAGCTTGAGGTCTGTACTGAGTTTGTCGTCCACGTTGTGGGTCAAGCTGCGACGTCCGCCACTGAGAAGCGGAGAGTTTTGCGGCGCGCAGACTCCGCGCGGGGTGGAGACGTGGGTAGTGTAGGTGGGAAGTAGTCGTCTTCATCTTCGTCGTCTTCGTCTTTAGGTTTCTGTTCTTCTTCGTTTGTACTTGGGTCCGACACGGGACTGGACGCCTGTGTGTCTGTCACGGACTGAGACGACGCCTTCTTGAGCAGACTGGGGGAAATGCAGGCTGCAGACTGCCACGAGGGGCGTTCATCCACGCCGGATCGTCCGACACGTCGTCGTCGTCGCTGTCGTAGTAGGACGACGCCTGCGACTGCGAGTTCTGGTTGGCCACGCGCACTGAGAGACTGGTGCGTACTGGAGGCGCGTTGCGGTTCATGAGGCCTTCGTGGTAGGGCATGTAGGCCAGATCCAGCTCTTGGCTGCTGCGCGCTTCTAATGCCGGAGCCATTGACTGATATACTACAATGGATAGTACTCTTGAGTGAGCTCTTGCGTTTGCCTGGAGAATTCCGCAAGTGAAGAATTTTGATCCTTTGGAAGGCAATTGCTGCTGTTGTTCGGTTGCTTGTTGCAGCTGCGGCCAGAGACCAGGCGTCGCGCCCTTTCTGTGTGACAGTCCCACTGTGCGAGTACCGTAACGACTTTGATTATGACGGGTCTCGACATGCAACTGCTGGTGTTTCCAGGCTCTGTTGGTACATGTATCAATATCTGCTACTCAGATGTGTTCGTGTGGGGTTGAAGGTCCTCTGCCCCACACACGCTTGCCAGACTTCGGGGTTGCGGTTTGATGCAACGCACAATTTTTCGAGTGCTTTTTGAAACAACGTAAGGCTGAAACCGAGGCGGACAGGAAGCCACCAGCTGGCCGCAGTCCGTCCACTGCCTCTCCGCTGCAAGTTGCACTTCGCCGCGTCGAGTAATGCACTGTAATGCGTGACCCCCGCTCAATGAGCGGCTCATGACCTGAAAGCCATCGCGGCACGCACGAGTTGCTCGCGCAAGGACCGTCCGACGGCGCCGTATTTGGAGCTCACTTGTGGCTCTTGGCGCTGTTTGTGTTCCTCGCCGACAGGCTGCCGCTGGATGTCAACTCGAGCCGATCCGCGCAGCACCGCCGCGGACGTTATGAGCACTGGAGCGATGTCGTATTCACCTGCCGCGCGTTACAGCACGCTACGTTGGCCATGGCTGCTTGGCCGTGTTGGGCCCGCTGCTTTGCTGCAGAAACAAATGAGGCTGCATTGCTGTCTCTTTCGCATTTCGCGTTGGACGCGAGTGCGGCCGCGTGCAAGACTCGCCGAGGATACTGTACGATTCGTACATCGTAACGACCACGCAACTTGCTACGGACGTCGATGGCTGCTCGATGCCGCCCTGCAATGGTCATGATGGCCGTCCTCGGGGTAAGCAGCCGATCGCAGACTTGCTCGGTTATGATATCACCGCTGCATGTTGTCAAGAGAGCACGCAGTGCAGTGACAGGATAAGATGATATGGAGATGAGCTGGAAGTCTGACGTAACGACTTGGTGCGCAGACCAAATGCCTCGTCGCTCGACGTCTATAAGGCGTTGTCGTTGCAGTGCAGTGTATGCGAGGTAGCGAACCGAGTCCCCTGGGACAACCGCTGCCTGTACTTCAAGGCCACCACGGACGTCGCCATTTCGCACCCGCTTCGGATCGACAGTTCGCACAATTGCAGCCAACGCGGCAGCTTCCCGAGCTCCAATGACCTGCATCACGTGTTACAACTGGTACTCCACTTGAAATCGCAGACGGCCTTCTCTATCGTCACCGCGGGTTTTGTTGTATTACATATCGAGGCCTAGTACTGTCCGTACTGGTACTCGTCCTGCTGCAGCTGGATCTGCGGCTTCTTGCCTTCCAAGTGCGCCAGCACCTGCGCCAACTGGAACTTGACCTCCTCGTTCATCTGCACACAACCAAGCCAATCGTCAGACTTTTACCAACCTTCTCACACTGTACTGCACACTCCGATACGCACCATCAGGTCGGTGTTTTCCTCCTCCTCCTTGCTATTCACGAACTTCTTCAGCAGCTTCGCCGCCGCCTTGTCACTGATCGCCGTCGTCTTGAGCACTTCCATCCTGCAGTCGCCAAAGTATTGTGACCAGCCAAGCGTTTTATCGCAGTCGTGTGGCACACATAATTACATTTAACACAAACCAAATATTTGTGTTTTAACACCGAAACAATTTTTTTGGCCCACTCCCAAGATATAATAACTGTCGAATCAAAGCAAGATGGAGGCCTTCCAGTGGCCGACATGGGCGTCTGCCAGTTGTGTCGGACTGTTTGCGTGTTTGCTGTCTCTTCACATTATCGAGAAGCTCATTATGACGCCAAAATCAAAGCAAAAGGGACAAAATCGGCTGACGACGAGGCTTTTGCGCACTTCCAGCGCCAGTATCTGCTCGTGTACGGACTCGTCATGTTCGCTGACTGGTTGCAAGGCACCCACATGTACAGCTTGTACCAGGTTCGTGCTAGCAATTGCAATTGATATGGAGTGGTTGATCGCGTATTAAGCTGTTGTGACTGCTACCAGAGCTACGGCATGAACGTTGGTGCGCTGTTTCTGACGGGATTTCTATCGTCCGTAGTCTTCGGTAATTTTGTCGGCCCGTTGGTGGACAAATACGGACGTCGCAAGGCGTGTCTAGTATACTGTGTGTTGGAGGTGAGCTTGCGCTGTAGGTGTTGGTGATTGAGGGAGTTGTCTGACTTTTTGCTTGTAGATTGTCATCAATTTGTTGGAAAATGTGCCGAATATGACGGTGTTGTTGACTGGGAGAGTGCTGGGTGGTATCTCCACATCACTGCTGTTCTCGGCATTCGAGAGCTGGTTGGTAACGGAACATCGAGCACGAGGTAAGTCTGCGCTGTTCGATCTTTAGCTACTGATCACTGATATCGATCGTGATTAAACTTGTTTGGGCAGCATAGGTTTTCCGGAAGAACTGCTTAGCAAGACTTTTGCGCTTGGGTCAGAGATCAACGGAGTTGTCGCGGTGATAGCAGGCCTTGTTGCACAGGTTGCTGCCGATGTGTTTGGAGATATCGGCCCCTTTCGGGCTGCTGTCGTCGTGACAGGCGTTGCTGCTGTTTTCGTGTTCTCTTGGTCGGAAAACTATGGAACTGAGAATGTTCACAAGCCTGGCAGCTCAGATAACAGTGAAGCGGGAACTATTGGCAGCTTGCCTATGGATGCCTACGCGTTAGGCCTTTGCTACTCTCTCTTCGAAGGAGCGATGTATGTATTTGGTGAGTTCAATCCATTGCTCCATGCATTTAGCTGCGAGCCTTACATGAAGATGCTTGCTTGTTCTTTCCGTTGTAGTTTTTCTATGGTATCCAACGCTAGAAGTTGTGGTTCCCAACGGGGTGCTACCCAGTGGTTTGGTATTTTCAAGCTTCATGCTATGTATTGCTATCGGTGGGAAGATGTTTGATTTGGTGAACAAATCCTGGCTCCGCGAAGAGCTCTTGCTGGTGGCGATAGCTGCTGCTTCTGCAGTCTCTGTGTTACTCCCAACGGTACGGTTTGGTGAGGGTTCTCCATTGCTAATCATTATAAACCGACTGGCGCCTGATGTGAAGGTTACGGAGGACTACCAGTTCGTTTTGGGAAGTTTTCTTGTGTTTGAGGTAAGGAATCGGCTTATTCATTGTTCTGCTGTGTACATTTTCCATTGGTTCCGTGTTTACTGAGACCCGTATCTGTATTGTCAAAGGTATGCGTTGGATTGATATCGCCGTGCTGTGCAACGCTCCGCAGCAGACACTTCCCGAAAACCCAGTTGAGCAGAACACTCTCATTGTTTCGACTCCCGACCAACGTGCTAGTTGTCCTTGGAACTGGCGGCGAAAACTACTTGACGAGTGACCAGCTTTTCTACGGATGCAGCGTTGTCCTTGTCGTGGCCACTGGATGCGCTGTAAAGCTCGTTCAGACTTCATCTACAACGCCAGGTAGGAAGCTCAAGGAGCAATAAGCTTGACATTTCGTTCTGTCGTTACCTAGCCAAGCTGCGTCCACTGCAGCAGCAATAATAGATGTCTGGCATTCTCTCGTGGTCCGTGCGCTCACCCGCTCCTTGAGCAACAGCTATTTGATTCCTAGCTATTTGTCCCCGCTTCCAGACACCTTGCCTTTGATATACAGGACTACGAGAATGATGAAAATCTAGATAAAACGCACGTAATGAAGTGAGCAAGCCGCAGTATTTGAATCCCGAGAACCAGTGATGCACGTACCAGAATTATTGCTCCGATCGCAATGTTCATTTTCACGTTCTCCCACCACAAATGGCGCCGGAGATTCGTGCTCGACTTGGCAAATGCTGCAGACTGGGAGCTGTTCACGACACGAAACCGACGAATTAGTTGTCTTCAAAAGTACAACATTATGAGTATGGACCCTACTTCAGTTGATCCGTCTTGTCCACCAGCAACTCGATTTTATCGCCGCGTTCCAGCACTTTGTCTGTTCACAAATACCCCCAAATCAGCACAATATTCTCGCACTTACCCTTTCAAACAACTCACTGATGTTCTCCTGAACATTTGTCTTGACGTTGTCCAGGTCCTTCTTAAGCGCCTGCAATTTCTCCGCCCCTTTATCCGAGGAGAAGGTCTCCATCTGCTTCTTCAATGTCGGTGCAAAGTCTCGGTTCATGTCCAATTTGAGCTTCGTGGCCTTGCCTCGGATGCCGAACTGCGTGTCGAAGAGCTGGTTGATGTGTCTCAAGAACAGCGCGGCCGAACTGCAATAAAAACGTCAATAACCCTCCACAACCCGAAGTAATTTACTGCATCCATCACCTCTTGCCGAACGCCGCGTTGGTGACGCACACGTAGGCCACTTCATTGTCCACGCGGTAGCTATATGTCTTCCCGTCCAAGTCCATGGCCTCCACCGCGTCCTCAGTCAGGTTCAGCTTCTTCAGCAGCTTCAGCGCAAAGTCGTTCATGCTCTTGTCGCCGCCGTTGCTGTACTCGGCCAGCGGGCAGTGGCTGTTGGCCACCACGCAGTAGAAGATGGACATGCTCTTCCTAGAGAAAATAATCGAGTGAACCGTTTTTTATTTTTCGAGGTGGCGAAACATTTCGTACTTAAGCATAGATATGTCTGCCACTTCAATTTTTTCTGACTGCGACCTTTGACGGAATGTATCCATTTGACAAAGGTGGCAATAATGGACCAGGACTTGTCGTACTCGTACGCCTCAAGCCACGACCCGTGCAAACGAGTCGCAGCAAGACACGCGATGGATTGAACAAGACTTTACCGACGAATATCATGCACGATCCGAGGATTCCACGCGGAAGCGTCTTCGCACCGGTCGGTAGAAAGCGATAAGTGAATTGGTGGATGGATACTTATTGTTGTTTCGTGTGGTAGGTCAATACGGCGAGGGCTGCAGAAGGTCTTAAGAAAGTGAAGAAGCGGAGAAGTACCAAGAGAGGCAGTAACAACAAGAGCAACCCAGGCGTCTTTGAGGGGCCGGCAATGCCGTCCTACGGATGTACGTGGAGATGAAGATACATTTGGTTTGTTGACCGGAGTTGATGGTGTGTATGTGTGTATTGCTACAGTCACATCGATCTCGCTGGAGGCAAACCTTGTAGAGCAGGTACAGCCGACATCTGAGCGCGAGTCTTTCAGCCAGACAGACGAGTTCCTGCCTCGTTCAGTACGAACCAGCGCAATGCCACGACGAACGACATGTTCATGCGACCGAAGATTGGAATTGACACCTCCACACAGGTGAGGTGGATGTTTTCTCGTTATTACCATTGTCTCTGACGATGGTTGCTGTGTTTTGACGTAGATCGAGGAGTCGGACGGGTTGTTCAACTTCGACGTCGAGGTGAAGCCGCTGTTGAATGTATTGGTGAACAAGACGCTCGCACAGGCACTGTTAGAAGTGAAGGAAGAGCAAGAGATACGGACGCTGCACTATCAGCATGAGGTGCTGAAGGCGGAAAAAGCGACGCGAAGCAGTCAGAGCGAGAATTGGAGGATAAGGCGAAGGAGGCCAATCGACGAAAAGAGCTCACCAAGAAGAAAAAGCTGAGAAACTACAGCGCGAGCAGGTCATGCGCAAGAAATTGTTTGCTTGGCAATTTGCACGTCCGATGGTATCCGAGGCCATCAGCCAGGCTACGTCTACACTGCAGAAGAAGGGCGTATTTTACGACCCGATGCTCCGCAACCTCGCTATTTGGCTCGCCGGAGATGTTTATGAGGGGCCGACGCCAATATTCGCCTGCGAGGCCTGTCTTCGCAGCTACTAGATGGTAAGCATGCGATCGAATGCTGAACGGTGCTGTCTACACTCGAGTTAATATTTGATGCTGGTTTTACAGATCTTATCTTACACGGGCTTCGTCGGCAAGCCCTGTTTGCACAGTTGCTTCCAAACGAAAGTGATGCTATGGTTCGACTACTGCTTCGGGATCCACTCATCCTTCCTCTTCCGGAGGAAGCACCAGAAGGTACCGAACCATTGTCTGTAAGCGTCATTGGTCCAATTTCTCTCTCGCGTACCGATAGCTTGGAGAGCATAGAGAACAGTATCAAGGTGCGTGTGCATGACATCTTGCTGCTGTTTGGCTGGGTGCTGATACCTTTGTGTGGTGAATTGTCAGGAATGGATCGAAGGGCAAGTAGGCTGTCCTGTGGACATCCCCGTAGGAGGCTTCCTCTCGTTACTGCAGCTAACCAAGACTATTTAGCACTCAAATGGTACCAACCCCCAAGGACGTAAGAACCCTGTCGTCTGTATTATTTTACACGATGGTGTTCGGAGGAACGACCGGTAGGAGGCAGCTACTCGTCCGTCTCCTTGTACATCATCCACTCCTTGTCCTCCAGTCGCCCGGACATGATTTTAAGCATCCTGTCAGCCGTGACGTTGTCCTCCTCCTCGTCCACCTCTCCGAAGTGCACCTTGTACGTGCCGTCCTCGTTGCGCGCGACCACTTCGGCCTCATAGTAGAGCCTCGACCCCTGCTCCTTCACTTTGACCACGTCGCCCACCTCGATCTCGTCCCACTTGGCGATCCGCTTGACGTCGGCGCGTAGGATACCGTCCAGCACCTCCGAGTTGGACACTTGGATGCTGCATCTGTCCTCCTGCACGTCCGCCACAATCTGCAAAGCCACAAACCGTTAAAACCAATGCAATTACTAGTATCCATTGCAATGGCCAATTAAAACTCACGCCCACGACGCGCTTGGGGTGATCTTCGACTTGGAACGTGACGACGTCCCCACGACGATCTACCAGCACAACGACAGAGTCAGCTACAAGCTCCAGACAGTCACGACAGCGTGGAGACAACCCCACCTCGCCCGAGTTGTCGGTCGACGCCCCAGCGCCCATGCTTTGATCTTCTGGTTATCGAGAGGTGATGGCTAGACGTTTTCACGCCGCTTCAAGCTGCTATCTTTAGACAAACGCGGTGATTGGCCGAAACTAAAGTGACAATACGTGCGTGTGTCACTTAAGCTTACCGCCAAAATGAAGCCATCTCAGAACGACCAACACCGCCGTACAGTAGATGTTGTCTGTACAATGTAGGGAGTAACCTCACTTCCCATTCTCTCTCCATTGCCTTGCCACTAAAGCCACGGTAGCCGATAACGTCAAGGGGGTACTATTTTTACAAAAAGCAAGTGAGCAGTCAGCGTACCCCTTGTAATCTTGTCCGCCCTTTTTAGCCAATCAGCCTCCCCACTCTCATCTCGAGCAGCTCAATTCCGAATGAACCGCGTGCTGCAGCTGCCGCTGGGCGCCAGCGCCCCGCCCGTCGTGGAGAGCTACACGCTGGGCGACGTGCTCATCTGCAAGGCCAACCGCGGCAAGCTGCTGGAGGTGGAGCACCTCGTCCAGTCGCTGCACGCCGACGTCAACTACCGCAACCAGGCAAGCAATATCTCTTCCTCTTGTACCTTATACACCTCCACTAACAGTACTGTTATACGTTAACTTGCAGCACGGATGTTCGGCACTGCATGGAGCAGCAGCCTCCGGTCAACTGGACGTGGTGCAGTGGGTGGGTAACAACTGCAGCGTGGACTGGAGCGCCACGGACCTGGACGACCAGACGGCGCTGCACTACGCGGCGTTCTACGGCCATCTGGAGGTGGTGCAGTTCCTGGTGGAGAACGGGGTGCCGCTGGACGCACCTGACAAGTTTGGAAGGCTGGCACACTGCTCTGCTGCCATTAATGGCCATCTGGATGTGGTCACGTACTTGCTGGAGGAGTGTCCGAGTCCCATTGACATCAATGCGGTGGACGAGGTGGGTGGGTAGATGAAGAGGTGGAGAAGGAGGCTGATGATTGTGTTGATGACAGTATGGAGGAACGTGTCTGCATTGGGCGTCGTCCAAGGGACGCAAGGAGGTGATCCAGTACCTCTGCATGAAGGGCATCGACATCCACATCACGAGCTATGTGCGTACTTACTGGACGAGGTGGTGATGTACGTACTTACGCTGGATGTGAACAGGACAACAAGACGGCGTACCAGATTGCCAAGGACAAGCACAAGCAAAAGTGCGTGCAGTTCCTCAAGAACTGGTACGAGACATCGCAGGTACGACCTTATGCAGTGCAATTGGTTCTCGTTGCTGTAGCTGACGAAGGTTGATACCGGTTTTGGCTATGATGTGCAGAAATTCGTTCATGCGGCAGAGGAAGGAGATGATGAGGAGATTGCGCGAATCATCGCCGATATCAACGGGGCATATCCGTTGCGGTTTTTGCGCGACAAGGTATAGCAGTTAAGTTGTGAACCTGCTGCGTTGGGTAGACTGCTTACGGTGTGCTGCGGTGCCTCTACCAACAGAATGGCAAAAATGCGATGCATTGGGCTGCCGAGTTCGGCCATTTGTCCACGCTGAAGATCTTGAGCGAGCACTTTTCTCTATGGACCGATGTTGACAAGGTAGCAAAGATGGACCCAGCACGTTCGGTTGGAGGGTGCTAATCTTTTCGTTAATTGTTCTGCAGTTCGGTCGCAATGCCTTGCACAGCGCTGCGCTAGGGGCAACAAGGAGTGCGCGTTCTGGCTCATCCGAAAGTCCCGCGATTCGTCGGAGTTTCTCTCGTTGACACTGGTAGGTTTTCATCTTTGGTATCTGTGCCTAGCGATCTGATGCGTCGTGGCGTTGAAGCGATCAACTTGGCTTTTCTAACGTGTTTAGTCCTGTAGACGAACAAAAGTCCGTCGCGTTGTGCGTTTGAGGCTGGCCACAGCTCTCTCGCCAACTACCTGCAAGCTTGGGAGGAGGGCAATGACGACTATTCGACGAACGACGAGACATCGACGGCGTTGCTGGAGTATGATGGCGGCCGCCCTGTGGGTGATGAAGAGGGGAATGTCGCTCCAAAAAGCAGAAGTACGTTTCGTTGTGGGCATCAAGCGCATAGTTTGTTGATCCGATGTCTTACTTTGCATGTTGTTATTCAGATATTGAGACTGTGTACAACTGGCTTAAGTTCTTCAAGATGGAAGAATACGCCCACAATTTTGAAAAAGATGGATTCGATACGCTGCGTGGTGTGGCAACGATTGATGAGGAGGATCTTATCGACATGGATGTGAAAAAGGGTCATCGCCGTGTCGTGCTTTCTCATATCGAGGAACTTCGCAACCAGCTTGCATTGCTGGACGAAAACGCGCAGGTGGCTGGGATGGAACCCCTTTCATCTCCGACTTTGAGCATGCTTCCGCCGATCACGAAACAGACGTCGATTTCCAGTATTGTTAGTGCGCCAGGCGCTCCTGTAGCAGGCCCCGAGGCCGTTCCTCATCGAACAGAGCGACGAGGATCGATCACAGCGCCTCCCCTGCCAGCAGATGTGTAGGTAGACAGACGGCTCTCCGGTTGCCATCTTCGTCACTTCTATCCGAAGAAGGTCCCAGTGCCAGAAGACGGGAAGAGCAAGCTCAAAGGGATTGAGGAAGCGCCTGAAATCTTGCCGGTGGTGGAGATGACGGAGAAAGGAGGGCTTTAATATGTTTTGGGCGTAGCCTTTCTTATATGTGGGTATAACATTTTTCCTCTTTGCTCATGTGGTAGTACGTATCAGCGAGTCGACTTGTCTGCAAACGGGCTGCAGCCTGACATAGTGCAGTAAGTGTCGGCGAATTTGGTGACATCGCAGCTGGAAGCACCAAGATCAAACGGAAGGCATTCACAAGGTAAGTACAAGCTTGCTACAACACGGAGGTAAGAGCTGATTGTGTACCTGCCACGCCCCTTGAACATTCGGTTGTGCATGTCAGCTCGGATTCCTTTGCTTGCCATTTCGTGCAGCCACCCAACGCGCTGTGCTTCGGTCATCGGTAGGGCTTGCTTCTCGGTTGGCCGCTTTGAGACTGCTCGAAGTTTAGTTACAAGTTCACGCGTGACTTGGTCATCGTGAACATTGCCGAAGTCTGCTGGATGAGTTTGTGTGGGCTTCAGGGTGATCGAACTCACTGTCGAACAATCATTTGGCACAAAAGCAAGGTTAGCTGGTGGTGACGAAAGGGGCGAAAGAAGTTATCCGTACGTGTCTTGGGGTTGAGCTGGAACGGTGTCAAGGCGCTCTCCATTTCATACTCGGTTTTGAGCTGTTCACGCCAGATCTGGTTGCGAGCAACCTCGTCGATCTTGGACGCGAGTGATTCATGCTTCTTGTCTGGCATGGCAAATGATGGAGGCAATTTCTGGAGTGCATCAGACGGTGGAGGACATTGATCGAAGCTACCCGAACTCGCAGCATCGCATGGAATGAAGCATGTATTTCGAGAAAGCTATTTGGGGGCGATGCCTGCTACCTTCAAGACTTATGGGAAGAAGCATACCCCTGATAATTGTCGCGGCACCGTCAGCATGGATTTGAGCAGAATTTTGCAGTGAACGCTCACATTTTGTCCATGGTGGTCTTGACGGCCTTGATAAAGTCGTCTCGCTGCTGAACCTCGTACGAATTGCGCCGCTCCACGATCTGTCCGTCGTCAGCCTTCCACTTGTAGTAGATGCTGACCATGAGCGCGTTCTTCTTGAGGCAAGTCATTCGCGTGATGTGCGACAGCGGGTGGCACGACTTCACGATGAACATGTCGTCCTCATTACGCGTTGCAGACTTCAGTACTACCAAGTTGTTCTCCATCACAACTACGCGCCGTGGGTGCATGCTGGAGTGTGAAGCAGCTCCTGCCTGCGCTTTCTTCTTGTAACACGCGAAGAATGGACTGCTCACACAGGGCAGCATCTGTGTGCGGCTCACCGCCATACCCTTCTTCAGGCCACTCACTTGGCCCTTGAAAACTTCGTGAATAACGCCAATAGCATCCCTGGAGGCGACAGGGGAATCTCTCGCGAAACTTGACGTTGCAGCCGTGCGACTTTCACTGCCGTCGATGTCCTGAACGAAATGACCTTCTTGATCTTCATCGTCGTCGTCGTCATCGATTGTGAACATCTCGTCCGTCGACTGGTGGAAGAATTTGCTGTGAGCGGGGTCAGATGAAAGAGCTCCGCGCGGAGCAGGAGGTGTGGTTGCTGTGTTGCTCGAGGGTGGCTTTGCCGTTGCGGGAGACGCGGTGAATCCTGCATCTTTCGAGGAGGGTGAAATGGTCGATGGGAAGGGGACTCGAACCTTCGCTGTGGTGGTAGTCGTGGCTACAGCAGCTTGTTCGACTGCGTGCTCCATCGCCGACTCCACCTTCTTGAGCATGTCGAGACTCTCGGAGCCGATGGCTACCAATGAATTCCGCAGTCTGTTCAGGTTCGGCATCGCTGGCTTCGTGTCCTTCGTAGGAGGAGTACCTGGGGTCTTGCTGACTGCAGCGGCGCCTGTCATACTACCCGTGCGGTTCTTGCTGCCCATATTACCCATACTCGCTGCAGCGTTTGCAAACTCGGCGGTGGTCGTGGCTGACTTCTTCAGAAGCCATTTGGTGCCATCCATCGTGGGGCTCAAGAGTGTCTTGCTACCAGTCTTGAAGGCGCCTGCAAAGCTCGAGTAGTATGATCCTGCTACTGGGCTTTTGCTGTTGGCAGCATTGGAAGGAGCGAGACTAATATCCGTAAAGTCGTCGACAGCTGCACTCGATCGATGAGAAGACGACTCACTCCGCGAGCTTGCAGTCCTCGCGTTCGCTGCGAAATTCGCGTCACCTTCATTCGCAAAATCTTTCTTTTCTTCGGAACTCGCTGCGTTCAAGGCACCGCCATTATCAGACGAGTGACCGGATTTCATGCTTCGGTTGTGCTGACAAAGTTTGCAGTTGGGTGTATCGTGGTCTGCCAAGTCGTCGACAGTTAAGCTGTGAGAACGGAAGAGGTGGCCGTGCGCAGCGGAGTATCCACCCTCCAGGACGCTAACACGTGGGAACTCGTGCTTGAGCAAGAACTCGATTGTGGATTGGACCCGGGATTGGTCATTCGCGTAGGTCTCGAGGAAGCTCTCGCTCAACGAAAAGGGTGAAGCTGATGCTACACCTTGCTTCTCCTGGAACTGACGCAGCTCCTCTGCAATGTGCGCGTAGCCGTGCCCCATAACGCAAATGTGCACTCCTGCAGTTTTCAGGGGCCCGAGTGTCGTGAGAACTTGATCGAGAACATTTCGATCTGCCACAGCGTCTGGATCAAAGCGGAAGGCAGTGGGGACTTGACCACCACGCATGTCCTCCGAACCACGGCAGTCGACGACAAAGTATCGAAGAGATGTTGCTGCGGGGACATCGTGTCCTTGAATTCCTCCGAACATCGACGGCATTACTTCTCTAGCCTCCAGAGTCATTGACACGGCAGCGACTTCCATCGCCTGAACATGCAGATAAAAGAGCTGCTGGGTCTCTGGCGAGTCAGTTAGCGAATTGGACGTCGGGGATGACAAAGCCGCCATGGGATTCAGCGGAACCATGGTGAGCAACTTGACGGGCATGTCTATCATCAATTTCCCGGCATCTCAATCATCATGTTGGATACATCCTTCAAGCCTTGCGTTGATGCCGACAGCAACGAGTTCATCCCGAAATTGCTGTTGGAAACGGCGGGTGCTTGGATTTCTGCAGACTTAGCATCATTTTCTACTATCGGCGGTGGAGGCACACCAGAACTGCGTAGGTTCGCACAAAAGCATGGTGGCGTGGCATTCATCAAATGACGGACACCCTGAACGAAAAATTGGTTCTTGATTGTCTCGCCACGCAGTAGCGCATCTGTAAGAGTTCCTGCCATGCAGTGTCGAAGTTGCTCACCTTCCATACGCATCAATTTTTCTCCGCAGTGACGATGGAGTAGAGCGTGATGAAGCATCCTGTCGTGAGGGGGCGTTCTCATCGGAAGAGAAAGCCTCTAGCAGCAAACTACAGTCCCAAACCTTGAGCAAGAAATCGAAGTTGGCAGGATCACTCACAATTGCGTCGCCCTCGAAGAAAGACGCAAGCCACGAGTCCGGGATTGCGCCGTTCCCTTTAGTCCCATCATACTCCTCGGGAGGTGCATGATTCCAGGTGGGAAAATGCTCATTCAAATGAGCAGCAAGTCGTGGTGCGTGGTAGAGCAGCATGCGCTTCAGAAACGGACGTCGGCCGGTGGTTGTTGAACGCATTGGTAACTTTTTACCGATATGTGGTAGGAATCGACGGCATGTGGCTGCTAGTGTCTCCACAGTTTCAGGGTGCAATGGTTCGCTACCACTCGCGATGAGCAATGGTGCGAACGTGAGCACCATTCCTGAGAAATAGTCGATATCAAGCTGGGTGCAGAGGTAAGTGAACAACGTTTCGGCACCATCGATGAAGAGCAAGTGCGTTCCACGCATGCTGTCGCCCACTTCATGAAGGATGCGCGCGTGAGCTGCACTCGAGAAGATCCGCGAGCACAAGGCCTCCACCTCCTTGCGTAACAGGGCTTGGCTTGGTAACGAGCGTGATGTCGTTTGCACCGCATACATTGACGCTGAATCCGCAGTTCCAGGCTAGAACAGTAACAATAAGGTAAGAAGCCTGCCGGGATGCTAAGTCGCTGAGATTGATGCCGTACCTTTACAGCACGCTGCCAAACCGAAAGTCGAGAGCCTCCTGGGAGTTCTCCGGTCTCGAAAAATGCCTGTCGCGCGGCTGTCACATCTGGTACGTGCAACAAGAACATCGTCAAGTAACTGGTTCGTACCACCAACTCTAAAAGCTTTGGAGCTCGAGGTTAGTTCCTCATCGTACCAATTTGTGTTTTTGCTGTGCCTGGACCTGACTCTTGATCTGCAGGGACGAGTTGCTGTTTTCACGCGAACCACCTGCGTTCGCTTGTTTGTTTTGTTTGTTGGCTTTCTCGACAATCTGCTCGAGATCGTCATCATCGTCGTCGTCTAGCGAAATATTGCCCACTGGGGATGCCGGATCGAAATGATTCGAGCCGATTCCAGCACTGCGTACAATTTTGTCGAGGTCATCTTCATCGTCAAACGAAATACTGTTAGCCGTAGCCGCTGAATCGAGTGTCGAGTTCGCTTGTGAGCTTGAGGCCTGCAGCATCCGATCAAGGTCATCATCGTCGTTGGGCGATATGCTGTCACTTGTAGCCTCTGGAGGGGGCTCAAAGGAGCTGGGTTGAGCGCTTGTACTATCTAGATCAAGATCATCCGTGTCTTCCAGGGAGAAGTTAACTGCAGCTGCTGGAGCAGGAACACTCGAGCTTGGATCAGTGTTTCCACTCTCCAACATTTTGTCAAAGTCATCATTATCATCGTCAAGTGAGATGCTGTCAAACGAGTTGGCAGGAACAGGAGCAACCGGTGCGGGTGGCGGTGCAACATCAAATGTCGATACCGGGGTCTCGTGAATGGAACCCTCTGTTGCTGGGGCTGTCTGCGATGAGTTTTCTCCATCGAGCCAAGACATGAACTCATCCTGCTCGCTACTACCAATGTTCGCCCAGTTCGATTGTCCTTGGGGTGGCTGATCACCACTAGCCGCAACAGGCTTTGTCACCTTACCACTGGGTTCTCCCCAAACAACTCGTCATCGTCCAGGCTAATGTTCGTCAATGTGGGTGCTGCCGTCGCGTCCATCTTCTCGTCATCGCCAAAGATGTCATCAAAGTCGGCGGCCGACATCTTCACTCACTCTAAAGCCTTTGAAGGACAACTTGCTCTCAACCTCTATACTGCGCTGGGAGGAATGTTCACTAGGAAGTGTTGGGCGGTTGCAGGACTCGCGTTCACTATTTCCAGTCAGCAAAACTGCCATGCTCTTCTTCCACCGCAAAACCGCCCTATAGCAAGCACATGGAGAGATCAACAAGTCACACACCAACTACCCCAGCTGCAGCAAACCTTAGCCCACCTTGAGCTTGTACGCTTTCAAAATATATATTCTCGTTCACTTGGGCTCACAAACTGATTATCTGCTTTCCTCATTACACCACTTCAGGTAGGTGCACCGGAGGCGCGGCATTCATGGCGGCCGCTGCGAATGACTGATTGTAGATTGACACCTCGCGCTGGTGCAGGTACGAGTGGCGAATTGCAATCACCCACATGAACACGAGCATGATCGTCTGGAAGATGTTGGCCGACACGATATCGTCTTTCGTGGGGCCCTGTCCGCCGTAGGGATACTGCACCCTCTCGGTGGGGAAGTCCGACTCAGAGATCTGCACGGTGGTGTAAATCTGCTCTGTTACTGTCAGGAAGGCGAGCCACACTACTCCGCGGCAGTAGAAGCGAATGGGGCGAATGTCCGTGTCGTGCGCTGCCTTGAAGCCAACGCAGCCCACATACACGCCGAAACAATGCACCATGAGCTCGAGGCCGCCGATAAACGGATCCGGCGTGTAGATTTGCGGGTACTCATCGTATCGGTCCATGGGTCGGTCGGTTCCGCTAGCTCCAGTGCCGGTGCCAGCCCCCTCTCGTTCCTGCTCAGCGGCCCGTTGTTGCTGTTCATTGGCCAGCAGTGCAAACTGGCCCATGACCTTCATGGTGTAGATAATGAGCAAGAACGAGCTCCAGAGCTTCACACGGCGCGCACAGTTGCCCAGCGGGGAGTCGAGCATCAGTGGGTCCACGCGTCTGGCCGAGTCGGACGGGAACACAGCCGTCGACACAATGTCACTATTGATCGTGACCACAGCATGGCCGTCGTCTCTGACCCCTGACGTACTCCCACTGCTATTAAGCTCTGCACTGAGAATCTCGGGGTCGGGCGTGGGGCCGCCCGTACGAACAAGTGGATCGTGTGGCCATCTTCCACCTTGTAGCTGGCCAGCGAGGCCTCGTCCTCCAGCACTCGGCCGCGGTAGATAAGTCTCTGAGAAGCGATGGCCACGTCGGTACACTCGAGCACCTGCTGCTTCGTCTGGGCCACGGTCCAGTCCAGCTCGCACGAGATGTTGAAGAACTTGCCGTTGAGGTCCAAGATGCGGACGTGAAACCCGTCGGGCTGGCCGTCGTCGGCCGCGTCTTGGCCGTCAATGACCACCTCGTCCTTGTCCTCGGCCTGTTCCTTGGTCTCGGGGTGGCCTCCTGCTTCTCCCTCTCCTCTAGGGTAGAATTCTCCTCCTGTTCTACCTCCTGGTGCTGTCTCTGTAGTGTAGGGTGCGTGGCCTCCTCTGTGTCGGCTTCAGTCTCGCTGTCGCTGCGCATAAGCGCCGGGTCATTGGAAGACGTCACGTGCTCGTTCTCGGCACTGGAAGCCGCTGGAGAGCGCGGAGAAGCGGCGGCCGACGGCTGCTGCGTGTCTTCCTCCTCGTTGTCCGCTGGAAGCGCCGCGTACCTGCGTCCGCGGTCACCGCCGGCCGTCGGAGAGGGTCCTAAGAAGCGCCCCATTCTGTCAATTAACGTTTTCCCACACTGAAGGTCGGAACTGAACACGATGGGAAGGAGCACTGTTTGTGGTTTTTAAGTACGACCCACTGATTGATACTTTGTTTTAGCCAATGAACTTGCGTGTTTCTATTGGCATTTTCACCGGCAGCGGAGATGGCGAAGTCGAAGGCGGCCATGCAGTTCAAGCGGCCGGCCAGGGCGGCCAAGCAGCAGCAGAAGAAGCGCAAGACGCGGCGGACCGTGGACATCGTTCGGCCGTGGACGGCCGCGCAGTTTCAGGAGTTGGCCAAGGAGGAACGCGACATCGTGCTGGACCGATTGCAGAAGGAGGTGGCCGACGTGCCGGCCACGCGCAGCCACGCGGTGTGCGGCGTGAACCAAGTGGCCCGCGCCGTGGCCAGAGGAGAGCTGAGTGTGGTGGTGCTGGCCAGCAACCCCGAGTCTCTGGCCTTCGGCCACCTGCCGCTGCTCTGCCGTCTGCACAATGTGCCCGTGTGCGTGCTGCACCTGTCGTCCAAGACGTTCGGCCGACTCTTCCAGCTCAAGAGCATGGTGGCGGTCGGGATCAGAGCTCCTAGGATGAGCGGTAGCGAGACCCAAAGCGTTGTCGAAGCGGATACTGATACTCCAGAGGAGACTAAAGACACTGCAACTGAAGATGCAGCGGCCAAGAAACCATTGCAGTTGACAGAAGCTGAGCATCAGAAGATCCTGAGTATCATCGACTTCCTCATCTCCAAAGCCAGCAAGCGAGCGGTGCAGTAACAACGTCCACGATGCAAATCGAATCATATTTT
This sequence comes from Phytophthora hibernalis, assembly GCA_012656075.1. Classification (NCBI taxonomy): domain Eukaryota; phylum Oomycota; class Peronosporomycetes; order Peronosporales; family Peronosporaceae; genus Phytophthora; species Phytophthora hibernalis. Next base: position 361,644 of record JAAKBF010000010.1, read on the forward strand.
AGGTTTAGAATCCAATGTCCTGCTCACTTTACCCAAGTCATTGTGCATTTAGACGTCGCCAATCAATTCCAAATGACAATCTAGAATACCGGTATACCGGTACCGGTATTAAGATCAGTAGATCGGTACCCAATTGCTGGTACAATATATTTTCCATTCCCTTTTCCGTGTCACTTCGATTATTGCAATTATTGTGAAATGGTTAACATGAGAGTATTTTTCAATCGGTTACTTTTAGCTAATTTTTAAAAATTCTCGTAAATTTATTTCACTGAAAGATAGTCTTTGCATGCATCCGTTAGATACAGATTCCAATTTTTTGCAGCCCCCAGCCAATTAACACTATTCGAATCATCGGAAACTTGTAACGAGCCGTCCTAAACTAATTGCACTTAACAAACACGTGTACGACAGTCTCAAAATTTATAAATCACGTGGAAGGCTTGCTCGCCTATCTTTCCAGCATTTCGTGCACGATGTGCCCGTAAATTTGCATTGAGCATAGCTTTTCTTTTCACGTCTAGTGTGTGCAGGTAGCCCCTGCCAGAGATCTAATTTCAATATCCATGCACGCTCGGATCTTTTCCTCCTAGCGATGGAACCCCTCAGCCTCGAGACAGAACCATTCGATTTCCATGAATATCTAAAAATCAGCAATTATTGCAGTAGTCTTCTTCTCATCGATGATCCGAGAATTGAATTGCTGCGAAAAATCCGCCAACGAAAGTTTCCACGACAACCACACCAACCCTCGACCATCGTCAACTACCAACTCTCGTAGCTCGGTGCGGTTGGACCTACGAGCTGAGTTGTGAAGTGTGAACGCGTGCTATCTATACCTTAAATTGTTGTCCTCAAACGGGTTTCGAGCAAGTTCCTCACTACGAAATAGCTGCAACATGGTTGGTGGGATGTTGATCATGGTGCATTTCAATTCTGCGTCCAAATTGCCAACAGGCAAGTCGAGATCGTTGAGGGTACAAGTAAAATTTCACACTGTATCTGACCCCAACAATAGTGAATCCATATTTGTTCAGGGTTTGTCGCGGTAAATTCAAAGTCAAATTCGGCCCCACCCATCCCCGCCTCCACTTTTCCGTGAAATTCATCACCCAGTTCTTCCGCACCCGTTGGAACTGAAGCATCCTCAACCTCGACGTCAGCGTTAAACTCAAATTCAAATTTCTACTCCACCCCGTCCGTCTATAGCATCCTCCAATTCCAAGGACGCATTTCATTTTCACGCAGGTATTGCCTTGAGTGAGGAATACATCGCGCTCGTGCAGCTAAACTCGCTTTCAAAAGGGGAATCAAATCTGCTCGTTGCACGGAACTCAAGGTTGAAACATCGATGTTGGCAAACTCGAAGGCTTCGTGCATAAGCGGCAACTTCAGTATGATTGTTTTGCTAAGCAAGAACGGTAAACAATAATCTGCCCGAATAGATAATCGAATACGCTAAAAACTATACTATCTGCAACAAAAAATACTTATTGCAACCTGTTTAATGACTCGTGTCTACCTGAGCCATCGACAGAAGCTCAAAATGCGCAGCTTCTACAGGGTAAAGCCCACAATGACGGTTAACCAGTTACAGGAGTGAGCTCATTCCCAGTTCGACAACTGGCTCACACGCACCACCGTAGGAAAAGTAATGCGAGGCGATATCACAGTCCCCCGAAACCTGGATCACAAGCGCATCCAAAAGGTTTGTTTCCGGTCGTGGAAGTGGAGATCTTCGCGTTGTTCAAGGCAGGACCTGGGCTAAGCGACGCGGAAGTTCGCTTACGTACCGACGCAATTCTCGAGCGGACGCTTGGAAATGCAAGTGTGCAGCCATCCCGTGTGACTTCTTTCAAGAGGAGACATGAACTTCTCTCATCACAAGAATTGCGGGTAACAACAGAAGCGACCATGAGGCAATTGACCGTGCCAGACACAGAGGCGATCATGGATCAATTCGAGCATGCACTGGTAACCCAGAAAGAATGCCGCGAGCGAGAGATAGCCGAGCTACAAAGTCGCTACGTCCAGCTGAAAAAAGCGCTCCGTGACATGAACCATGCACAGGACTATGAAATGGCTCTGCTCAGCTCTGACGAAGGCAACAGGGTCATTGGGGGAGGCAAAGATAGAAAATGACTGTTTTCTTTTCGTACCATAACGAGAACTAAGGATATCTCCTTGATTTTTGTGCTTTCACATGAACACACGAAGCAACTAGCAACCTGACCGGTGGGACGGTGCTCCCTAAAATACTATGAGGGCGCTCGACAGCCTACCCTAAATTATGGGGATCCCTAAGGGTACCCACAAAAAGTCAAGGGCACACTTTTTACAGTCTACCGGTAATTGATTACCGCTATTTTTAGGGAACCCCTCAATTATTGCATTTGAAAACGAATATTGCAATTGCAATATTCGTTTGCAGCATCAATTATTGCAATTTTTGTGGATGATTTCATTGGTCAAAACGGAACACGTCCCAAACCGTGATAACTTAGAGTCCAATACTGGATGTCATGATGCGCAAGGTGTTGGTGGTGATCGGTACGACGGGTGCAGGCAAGACGAAGCTGTCGGTGGACCTGGCCAAGGCTGTGGGTGGAGAGGTCGTCAACTCGGACGCCATGCAAATGTACCGCGGGCTGGACGTGGCCACGGCCAAGATCACGGAGCACGAGAAGCAGGGCGTGCCCCACCACCTTTTCGACATGGTGGACCCAAGTGCTCGCTGTGACGTGCTGGCCTTCAAGCGCCTGGCGTTGCAGACCATCGAAGACATCCTGGCCCGAGGAAAAGTGCCCATTGTGGTGGGTGGCACCATGTACTACACGCAGGCCGTGCTCTGGAAGTCGCAGGTGCTGGACGACGTGCCACTGAAGCCCTCGGCCGATGGCCAGGAGGAGCAGACGCAGCAGCAGACACCCGAGGCTTTGTACGCCCGACTTCAAGCTGTGGACCCCGTGATGGCCGGCCGGTTGCACGTTAATAACGTGCGCAAAGTGCAACGCAGTCTTCAGGTGTTCGAGCAGACAGGTGTCCCGCATAGTGAACTACTGGCCCAACAAGAACGAGATCAGCGTCATATTGAGAGATACTTTGATGCTTGTGCTTTCTGGGTGCACGCTAGCAAACCCGTGCTGAGTGAACGACTGGCCACGCGTGTGGACACCATGCTGAGCTCCGGCCTGGTGGAAGAGATCCGAGGTCTCCGTTTACAGATGAAGGAGAACCCGCCCAGGATGAACCCGGACAATGACGATGAGGAGCAGAACTCGGTGGGTATTCTGCAGGCCATCGGATACAAGGAATTCCAACCTTACTTCGATGCACTGGAAGCGACGGACGGCTCGGCCGACGACCCGAAGAACCTTAAGACCGTCTTGGATGACTGCATTGAGCAGTTGAATATCGCCACGCGACAGTACGCGCGTCGTCAGCTCTCGTGGATCCGCAACAAGTTTGTGACCAAGAACATCCCAGTTTACCAAGTGGATAGCAGCGATGTACCGAACTGGGACAGGCTCGTGGCCCAACCTGCGATTGAAATCGCACAGAAGTTCCTGAAGGGCGAGCAGATTACATCGTACCAAACAGTGCAACAGCAGCAACCAGAGGCATCGCAGGCTGCTTCATTAGAGGACAAGTTCCAGAAGAACGCGTGTGAGGTCTGCAGTGGGCGAGAGTTCACTGGTAAGAAGCAGTGGGCCGAGCACTTGCGCTCAAAGGGGCACAAATACCATCTCAAGCGTGTTCAGATTGAAAAGGAGCGAGCTGAGCGCGGTGAACCGCCAATTCCCAACAAGCGACGTCGGCAGGAAGAAACGGAAGTAGAGAGCGAGGTTAGACCAAACACACACACAGAGGTGCAGGCGTCAGGGTAGAATCCAAAGCGATAATATGTTGTTAGACTTTTGTTTTCTATCTACCTAGCTAGCTGATCAATCACTGCTTGCGTGTTTTCCTGTGGCTCAAGTTCCGCTCAAGCTGGCTACCCAACACTGAGAACGAGCGCTTCTTGTCGGCGCTGGTGACTTCTTCCTCTAAATCATCAGCCTCCGTAGCATCAGCACTCTTGCTGCCTTCGCTCGCACCGCCCTTGTTTCCGCGAAGAATGGAGGTGGACTGAATTCTGCCAGCCTTTTCTGCCTCGAGTGTGTCCTTGAGCTGCTGAAGAGCCGACGTGTAGCGCGGGATGAGCGTCTTCATGTGCTCTTGCTGGAGCGGGTACGGCTTGAGCTTGTTGCTGTCGGCCTTCTTGAGCATGCGCATCATGCCCTTCGTCTGGCCATTCTTCACGAGCGTCACACTGCGACCGTGACGGCCAGCACGAGCCGTACGACCCACACGGTGAATGTACGTCTTGATGAAAGACGGCACATCGTAGTTGACAACGTTCGCAACATCGTCGATATCCATACCACGCGCCATGGCATCGGAACACACCACCGTCTCGACGCGTCCAGCTTTGCAGTCCGCCACCAAAGCCGATCTCTGTTTCTGCGAAAGACCACTGGAGAACTCACGAATCCGCTCCGGGTGGGTAGAGTACAACTGGAGCAGTCGAGCCAACCGATGCGTCGAGTTCACACTTGCCGTGAACACAATTGACAGCGCGCCATCAAACTCGCTCAGCAGCTCCAGCAGCACCAGCGGCTTGGATCCAGTGTCACACTCAATCCAGAACTCGTCCAGATTCGTAGGCGTCGAGTACATCTTGTTCGATGTCGAGGCGTCTTCCCTTCGTCGTCTTCGTCCGAGTCACCAGCCGTGCCCAGCTTGGCGTTGTCAGCCAGCGGGTCATCAATGCGGCCGATCTTGGTCAGCTCCGCGTTGCTCATGCCGATCGCTGCGAGTTTCCGCGGGTTGCGCGTGAGCGTGGCAGACAGCAGCACTCTCGTGAGCGGCGTGCGGATGCGGCGTCTATTGATGGAGTCCTGACGACGGCAGGTGACGCCGATGCCCAAGGCCAGACCTTCCTCGTCCACCTCCTGGCCATTGAAGACACTGGCGTAGACCTTAGCGATCCAGTCCTGGTACGACTGGTTCAGCAGTCGGTCGGCCTCGTCCACGATCATGATCTGCAGGTGCTGCAACGTGAAGCCCGGAGTCTGTTCCAGGTGGTCCACGAGTCGGCCCGGGGTGGCCACCAGGATGTCCACCAGGCTACGGCCTCCGTCTGTGGTGGAGGCCACTCTGTCGTCTGAAATGTCGCCCACCAGGGCGCTCTGCTCCACTGCAAAATTGATTGGCCGATGGCCAGGCCGCACTTGAGCGGCGTTCCTCTGCAGAACTGCTGCACGATCTGATGCACCTGCACGGCCAGGTCGCGACTGGGCAGCACGATGAGCGCGCGCACGCGGCAGACGACGCGCGGAAGCAGCCGCTGCACGATGGGCACCACGTACGTGAGCGTCTTGCCACTACCTGTGGGCGCGGAGATGCAGACGTCCGTCACGCGGTCGCTGTCACTGGCCAGCAGCTTGGGGATGGCCACGGCCTGTACAGGGAAGAACGAGCGGATGTTCAGCTTGGCCAGTGTGGCCATCACCTCGGGCGCCAATTGCCACTGCTCGGCCAGCTTGGCCACGCCGTACTTGGCCAGGAAACGCGCCGTCGCGTCGTCCTCCACAGGACAAGCCATCGCCATTGATAAGTGAGCTTCTCACAGGAATGTATACACCTGTATACTTTAGAAACCGTCCGGATATAGGTATACGCCCTGGGTGGCCAGTCCTTTGCCTGGCCAGCAGTGCTTGGGCTTCAAACGCTATTCGGCCATGACGTCGCACCACCATCGCTCCGGGCCGCTCAAGCAGAAGAACAAGAAGCACAAGACGGGCCGCCATGACTCCAAGACGCTGCTGGAGAGGCGCGCGGGTGGCAAGGTGGAGGGCCGTCGGGCCAGCGTGCGCAGTACGGGCTCCACTATCGGCAGCATGAGTCTCTCGGGCCAGAAGGCATCGCGTCTGCAGCGTCAGAAGCAGCTTCAAAGCAACAAGCGCGAGGATCTGCTGCTACAGCGTCGCTTCGGCCTGGGCAGCGCACTCGGCCCGCCCAAGATCGTGGCCCTCGTGGGTCTGAGCCCCAGGCCGATCTGGCCGCCGTGCAGCAGAGTCTCCTGGAAGGCGCCTCGGCCGTGGAGGAGCCGGCCCAGGACGTCGTCGGCCTCCGCAACTGCACGGTCGGCGTCTTCAGCCAGCACAAGCAGAAGCTGTGCGTGGTGGACTGCGGCTGCAACCTGCTGGTGGCCCTGGACGCGGCCAAGGTGGCCGACGTCGTGGTGTTCGTGCTGTCCGTGCACAGCGGAGAGGAGGGCGGCCTGAGCGAGGAAGGCGTCAAGATCGTGTCGGCCGTGCGGGCCCAGGGCCTGCCCACCTCAGTGGGGCTCATTCAGGGACTGGAGAAGCACACGTCCAAGGCGCAGACCGACCTGAAGAAGCTGGGCCACAAGTTCTTTGCCACCGAGTTCGGCGAGAGCGCCAAGGTGGCGCTGGCCAATGTGGCCGGCCAACTCGCGCGCGTTCTCATTACGCTGTCTCCCAAGGTGATTCACTGGCGCGAGTCGCGCTCGTACATGCTGGCCACGACGGCCACGTTCGTGCCGGGCTCGGAGGCGCAGAACGACAAGGGCGAACAGGTCGGCGAGTTGCAGGTGAACGGATACCTGCGTGGCAAGCCGCTGTCGGTGAACCAGCTCATCCACATTACGGATGTAGGCACTTTCCAGATGAGCCGCATCACGCGTGCGGCCGCGCGTCAGGTGCAGCGCGGAAAGATGGATGCGGACATGAGCGCGAAGCCTCCGGTTGCCCCGGTGCCGACTGGCCAGGAAGGCGACATGGTGCTCGCGACTGCGGACGCTACGCTGCAGGAGGACCTTCGTTTTGAGGCCGAATACGATCCGTTTGCGTCTGAACAGACCTGGCCCACGAACGAGGAGCTGGCAGAGGCGGAACAAGAGGCCAAGAAGCAGCGTCAGGCGGACACTGCTGCTAGCAAGGGTGCCTCTGGCTACCAGGCTGCTTGGCTTGATGGCGAGGACGAAGAAGTAGAGGACGCAATGAAAGATGACGCCGAAGAGGAGGACGACGCTGCTGTCAACCAGGACTTTTGCAAAACCGGCGAGGAAGATGACGACGACGATGATGATATGTTCATGGTCGACAACGACTACGTTGACCAGGTGCAGAAGCGCAAGGATGAAGAGGAGAACATGACGTTCCCGGATGAGGTGGACGTCCCCGCTGACCAGCCTGCCCGGGTGCGCTTCGCCCGATACCGTGGAATGAAGTCGCTGCGTACGAGTGCTTGGGACCCGAAGGAGTCTCTTCCTTCTGACTACGCGCGCCTATTCCAGTTTGCGGACTTCGCTATGGTGCAGCGACTTGCTCTCACGCGTGGCAAGGAGGCTGAACGTGCCATGAAAGACCAATTGCGTCGCAAGACCAAGTCACAGGCTTCTCGATCTCGTGCCTCGTCGACGGCTATGGAGGATGTGGATGATGCTGCATCTGTTGCGTCGTCCTCGCCTGCCAGCGAGGCGCTGCCGGATGAGTTCGGCGAAATGGGCTACGTGCCGTCTGGCGTGTTTGTGACCCTGCACCTTAAGAGTGTGCCGGTGGCTAAGCTGCAGGCTCGCATCCAGGCTGGACCTCTGGTCATGGGCGCTCTGCTGAAGCACGAGAACCGATTGAGTGTGCTCAACTTTTCGGTGCAGCGCGCTGCGTCATTCGCTGGCGAGACGCTCAAGTCTAAGGACGAGCTGTCTTTCCACTGCGGTTTCCGCCGGTTCTCCGGCAAACCCGTTTTCAGCGACCAGAGTCTCAAGAGCGACCAGCACCTTTTCCAGCGATTCCTGCCCCAGAGTGGCTGGAGCGTGGCTACGGTGTATGGCCCCGTGACTTTCCAGCCTGCATCATTGCTGCTCTTTAAGCCTGATGGCCAGCTTGTGGCGTCTGGTACTCTGAAGAACGTGAATCCGAACCGCGTCGTCCTCAAACGTGTGATCGTCACGGGCACGCCGGTGAAGGTGAAGAAGCGTAAGGCTGTGGTGCGCTACATGTTCCACTCGCCGGAGGACATTCGGTGGTTCAGGCCAGTGGAGCTTTCGACCAAGCACGGCCTGACAGGCCACATCAAGGAGTCTCTGGGTACGCACGGCGACCTGAAGGCCGTCTTCAACAAGCCCATCAAGCAGCACGATACTGTGTGCCTCCACCTATATAAGCGCGTCTACCCCAAGTTCCCGACCACGAACCCGCTGTCCAACTAGATTCTCGGAGTAGCTTTGCGCCATTTAGTTTTGTTCATATGCATTATTCAAACGGAGCAGGCCTTTTGGCGTTTACATGGAAGTGTTTACTTTTCTTGATCTCAACTCACACTGACGAGGACACAGTTGACAAGCTGCCTTTTGTAGATAAATTCCTATCCTGCTATCCAAGGCAAAGTTCAACTAACGCTGAGGTATCAATCATGCCGTTTGGCTGAGTCGAGTACCGCTAAATGGAGCTCCTATGACTCTTACTCACGTCGCCGCTTGGTTGCAGGCAAGTCGGTAGCACCAGCATCGCTGGTAGTAGCCTCCTCGCGTTGGCGCGTTCGTCCGCGACGGCTTGAAGTATTGTCTCCTTCAGTCCAGCACAGAAGACTGTCAACGACAAAACCAGCCATGTGCTCGTTCATGCCGAGCCAGATTAGCAGCCCTCGCAGCAAACGCTTCAATCGATCGTCACTCTCATCTTCAGATTCCGTCGAGTCCCCTCTTGCGTAGGAACGCAGTCGGCGAACAACTTGCTGGGCCAAAGTACGCAAAAGGTCGAGCTGCTGATTTCAAATGCAGCGATCCGACTAGCTGATGTGGCACGAACGAGGTAGTCGATAAGGTCCGGGATAAACGGCTCCATAACACGAAGAACCTCGGTCCCCAGCGCCGCGCGTCGTTCAATTTCCCCATTCACTTGGTCTAGCACGTCAGCAGGCAGTGCATGAGAGCGCAACAAACGGCGGAGTTCGTTTACGAGGTTTTCGGCCCAAGTACGAAGCTCCGATCTTGATACTCGCGGAACGTCAACGCCGCTGAACAAAGCGTAGCCAATGAGCGCCAAAACATGGTGCAGATGCGTGGCATCACCCGCCATGACCCCGTAGATAGTGGAGATTGACAGCTCACTCGTTAGCCTGCTTACAAAATCCGCCAAGTTCCAGGTCGTACTAGCATGCCTGCCGCCTAGACCGGCTGCCAGGGTGTATGGGAACACTATCGAAGACATGATAGGCAGTCCACCCATGCCCGGAATCGATATGCGCGCACCTGCAGGCGGTAGAGGATCATTGACGTCGTGTGGAGCTTCATCCATTCGTCGCGACTGGGTGGTGTCTGATCGGCCACTATCTGCGGAAGTTGCCGGTTGGGACAACGGTGGCGCTGTACCACTAGAAGAACGTGTGAGGTCTACTGGGAAGCCTGAAGTCGATCCTGGGGCAGGGCTGCTTGGTCTAAAAGCTGCGAGAGTTTGTTCACCGCGCAAATCTATATCTCTGATTCGTGCCACTTGAAGCCGTTGTCTGCTTTCTTCACTTCGTTCAGTCCAATGCACCGCAGCAAGAGCTCCGTCACCAGTAGTAGCGCGAGCACCTGTGGCTTGCATTGCAGCAGTTACTCCGTCATCAGCAGTATCAGCACCCGAATTACCAGCACTGACAGCATCTCGACGTCTCGGAATGGGTTCGCCCAACTGTATGGATTGGTGGACAAACGCATGGCGCGCCATGCGGGCCAGTAAGTCAGTGGACTCTCCAATCGTTTGCAGCGTCTCGATAGCACGAATCACATGGCGTGTTGATACTGTCGGCTCCGCTGGGTCATTGGTCGTGGTGGGTGTGTTGCTGCTGCTCGATGGTGACTCTGTTGCTGCGGTACCACTTGCCGCCGGAGTTGAACTCTCGGTCAGTCGGTCTCGCTGGGCAAGTGCAGCAGGCAACAGGCGAAGTCGCGGCCCAAAACGCTCCAGCAGTGTTAGTAGCATCTCCACCTGCTGCTGTAGTTCTGTCATAGCTGCATTGTCCCCTCCTTGCGGCAGTGCAGTGAGATCGGTGGAGAAATCAAGAGACGCGTCATCCAGCGTCGCCCGCACCGACGCGAGACGTAGACCAGTACGAGCTCGCAAATTTTCCTGACGCTCAGGGGCCGTCGAAGAACGTCGCCCATGGCGTTGGCGTCCCGTACTGCGCAAATCATCACGATTCCGGCGATGGCGGCGCAGCGTTCTCGCCGCGCTCACTCTCGCCGCGTGCGCTCTCATCTGAGCAGCAGTGGGCGCCCCACCCAGGGCCCCAGCCGAGTACGACACATGACGTCGTCCTTCTGCAGCAGTTCCTTCTCCTTCCGCGCCATCTTCATGGACGTGCGTGACAAGGTTGGCGATCATGGAGCTGAGAAAGGGCATGGTGACATTGGTCCCTTCAGGCACCGAGATGGTGGCGCCCATGAGCACGCGGCTCGGCAGGCCACTGCCCGGCCGTCCCATGGCCGGATCAGGTTCATCATTATCTGTCGGCGGCGGGTTAGCTCGACGTTGCTGCGATCTCAAAGCTTGTATCTCGTTCATCCGCGCGCGCAGCATCTCACTGCTCATCCGTGCCTCGTATGTATCTAAGATCTGGCGCACATCACCATAGCGGCCAGAGGTTCGGCCAGCCGGGCCAGCACCAGCGTCTGGAGCTAAAGTAGCGGCCGATTCTTGGCGGGCAGCAGCGTCAGCAGGCGGTGGCGGCGTGGCCCGCACCACCAAGTGCAGCACGTGGCCGTCTTCCAGCGAGTACGCGGCCAGCGGCTGGTCGTTCTTGAGCACTCGGCCGCGGTAAATGAGTCTCTGACGGGCCAGTGTGACGCCCGTCTCGACGGCCACGACCTCCTTGAGCTGCGGCACGGAGGCGGCCGCGCAGATGGTGATCGGGTACGTCTTCTGGTCCAGCGTGCGCACCTTGAGCGACAGTCGCGGGGCCTCAGCGGCCAGGGGCGGCTCGGCCGCAGGCTCCGGATGCGGGTTAATAGTGGGCGTGGCCATGTTCGGTCTTTTCTGGGGCGAAAGTTGGCGAGCGTGGCCTGGAAGATTGCGGTCGAATTGAGAGGCCGCGGAGATGGTCGTGGACGCGCGGGGAGCTGGCCGGGCAGGCTGGGGTGTGGCCACGGGCGGAGGAGACCTACAGACGACACGCGGAAGCCACGACGGCGCCGACTGGCAAGTATGGAAAGTGTCTCCGTTGAAACAAGACAGTTGAAATTTCCACAGTGAGGGATGTGAGTTGGATGAACTCACTTCGAATAAAGTAATACAGGCTATTAAGTAAAGGGATTCTTTAAGGGGTTATTGACAAGGGGATACCTCTGTAATAATTAGTTATAGAAGGGTACAGGTAATTGAGATTAATGAGGACGTGAAATACATTTTCTCTGCCTTGGTACCGTATCTGTCTCGACTATTAGTCGACAGTTGAAGCAGGATCGAGCAGCACTTCATTGGATTAACTATTGCAATCGCAATCTGAAAAGAGGATCAATGCTAAACGGAGTCTCTCATAGTGATGGCAAATTAATGTCCTGGAACAGAACCAACGACGAATTCAGAGATGTGGATGCGAAACAATGATGTTCTTGGTGGTTTGTGGGTAGTTGGGAATGGAGTTTGCTTATTCGGCAAAGAACGGTTGCGTGATGACCAGCATCTCACTCAACTGCAGGCGGTCGCAGCTTGAGCTTGTGAGGAGAAACATTTCCGGCGGGGATTCGCTATCGTGAATGTCGTTGGCAAGCCATCGGATCCACTTCCCGAATGACAAATTGAACACTCTTCCGTCTCGCCAGGACTGATCGAGTCTTTTGATTCGGGCAGGCACGTAGACCGAGAAAGTGGTAGCTCCATCGTGAGCTTGGGCTACGCAGTACACACTCCGTTGCTCTCCTGTGAGACTAACGCTTAGCGACTGGGATGCTGGAATGAGCGAGGGACCCACGCTACCGCAACTTGCGTAGTGATCGCCAGCGTGATCCCTGTACCGCGCAGCAACACGAAGCTCTGAGCTTCTCTCTGGTACGCGGTGAGTCGGGTAGTGTTGAAATGGGTATTCAGAGTCCTCTTTTCTGCGGTGCCTGCAGTTTTTAGTGTTGGGGGCATTATGACGATTTGACATACTTGGTTTGGTGACGCAAGGAGGCCTTGTCAACTGTTTGCGACCATTGTGAGCATACCTATAGTCGAAGTCACGTACGACATGCTTTCCTTGAATTTCGCCTTCACTCCCAGAAGCAGCTTCGTCATTGGTGCTGGCCGTCTCATTGCCATTTCGCTTCACAACTTTCCCTTGAAGGCTTCGCGAAGGACTGCAATGCAGTGGGTATACACAACAGCGGAAGGTGCATTGAACCTGAAAACCTTGCCTTTCACACCGTACCGAATGCTGAAGCTCAGATTTTGCCGGTCGTCGACAGAGCGCGGGAGTAAGGCGATCGGATAGTCGCCACACCCGATCGGCAAGTCGATACAGCCACCACAGACTGCAGGACGTTCAACGCGGAGTACGTACGTGGCAGTCCAACTTCCGAATGCCACCACGTTGACCAAGAGAATCGACGTCTTGACCCAGAAAGGCCCAAACTTGAGTTTTAAAATCCCGGAAAATGCCATGTCTGGTACTTCAGGAAACCAAACGAATACCTTTTCCACTTTCGAGTTGCGGGGTGTGAAGGAAATCGTCAAATGTGGCGTGAATGCCACTGGCACTAGCAAAAGACTGACCGTCTCCGTGACGTTCAGCTTGTGAACGAGTTCAACCGTATATTTGTAGCAGCGCACTGTGGATGTCGACCATGAAGAAGCTGGGTCGTGACATGAGGTTACCATGTGGAAGGTGGACGTTGTAAACTAAGAACACGGATGTAAGCCTACGCCAACTCGGATGCACTGCTTATCCGGGGCAAGTCTGTTTACCATCGCTCCTCAAAGTGTCGACCAGATACTCAACGTAAACTACGGCGTGTTTGTCATTGTCGGCGGAACGAAAGCCGCACGCGTATGATGTGATGCACCTTTACCAATACAACCTTGTCCGGAAACCGGCTCATTTTTCGCCACGACCTTTTCTACAGCTTGCAAAAGCCAGATCTGGTAAGGTAAAAATCCGCTGGTCGTAAGTTGAAGTGAAAGTTCACTGGATCTCACTATGCTGTCTTCTAATCGAAGTGCCATTCCCGTCAGCACCACCCGACGTGACGTGGGGCTGACAGTCTCCGATATTGTATCATTCCTAATGCTGCGCACTGTGGGGCGACATCCACGCGGTTGGCGCATGGCCGTCGATCGTCGCCGCGTCTTCTCTATACGACGCAGTAGTGGCACCTCCAGTCCTTCAGTGGTGGAAATTGGGGGCGTTAAAGCTCCTTTGGGTGCTCCCCAGTCTCCAGAATTGGTACCTCGCGGGTACCTGACGGAGTTGCAGCAGGGGCGCCCCATAGGCCAGGAACTACTAGGTCACTTGAGGTGGATGTTGCAAAAGGACCTTTTGAAGCAGGATATGTTCCTTATAGGGTGGGGTATTTGGTGTATCTTGTGATTTTTGAGTTTTTTAATTTTGTTATTGTATTTTTAGACCTCCAGGGTCGTCGAGACGGTTGTTGAGTATGCGGTTCTGCGAGTTGCTGAACAAGGAGGTGGAGTATGTTGCCGTTTCGCAGGATACCACCGAGTCCGACTTGAAACAGGTGAGTAATGATGGAGATATTGTTTAGATTGTTGCTGAAGATTTTTTGTTTTTGTCTTGTTGGTTCTCTTTTAGCGTCGGGAGATTGTTGATGGCGGGGCCATTTTTACGGACCAAGCTCCAGTTCGAGCTGCTATCAACGGCCGCGTGCTGGTGATCGATGGTTAGTGATGCTGTTGAGTTGGTTGCTGAGTGGATTCTGGTGCTCAACGAAAAATACATCTTGTGCATGGAACAGGCCTTGAAAAGGCAGAGCGAAATGTTCTGCCTACATTGAACAACTTGCTTGAGAACAGAGAAATGATGCTAGACGATGGAAGGTTCCTTATGAAAGCGGAGAGGTACGCAATGCATCCAGCAATTTTTGTTTATGCTGCAGTATAATGATTTTCTCGATGGTCAAATAATGCAGCTACGACGCGTTGGTGGAGCAAGGATATTCTGTCGGTGCTTTGAAGGAGCAAAACTTGGTACGCGTGCATCCAGATTTTCGTGTTATCGCGTTGGGGCTACCGGTTCCGCCGTATCCCGGTCGGACGCTGGACCCGCCATTGCGCTCGCGGTTCCAGGCGCGGAATGTAAAATCGAGTTCACCGGGTTCACAACTTGAGGAACTGGTTGCCATCGCTCCGTCTGTCCCACTACCTACACTGGAGAAGCTTGTAGGTATTCGAGAGGCTGTTAACACGATTGAATCCACCTTCGATGTGGGTACCAGCACGGGACCGCGCATGCCACACTTCGACTACCTGTCGCTTACTCACTGTGCGAAGGTACTGGACAAATTTCCAGACGCGAGCGTTGCAAGTACCGTCGAACGAGCCTTTCCGGTGAGGACCGACGTTTTTGGGGTCAAAACCGAGGCCAACTCGAAGGCACTTGATCGTATCGTGGCGAAGTTCACTGGCGGGCTGAAAAGGACCAAGTATACGCTTGAGAATGTTGCCAAGGTATCTGCTGAAGATGTGAAGGCGACAGTGTCATTTCGTACCCCAGCAACCCAGCTTTCCCTGCAGGATGTTCCATGTGGTACAACACGTCTCCGGGTGGACGCTATGCCGGGGTTTATTGAGACGGAGACTCATTCTGAGATGCTATCCGAAATGATTCAAGACCACGCTGTTGGTAGCGACCTGTGTGTTCTTGGAGCAAAAGGCAGCGGAAAATCGGCTTTGATTCGATTGTTTGCGTACCGCATGGGATACGCAACTGAGCTTTTTAGTCTTTTCAAAGACATGACGGCACGAGATCTACTTCAGCGTCGATCTACGGATTCCCATGGTAACACCCGCTGGGAAGACAGTCCACTCATTCACGCCGCTCGAAATGGCCATCTCGCTGTGTTGGATGGAGTACACCGACTCGGAAGTGATAGCCTTGGTGTGCTTCAACGGCTGGTTCAAGATCGAGAGATTGACCTAGCGGATGGATCGAAGTTAGTATCTCAAGCCACGTACGATGCTATTGTAGCAGACGTTGACAAAAGCGGGAATGCAAGCGTGCTCCGCCAAGTATCTACAATTCACCCGTCTTTTCGCATCATCGCCATTGCTGAGGCAGACCCAGCGCTATTGAAGGGTACAACTATGACGGGAAAAGAATCAACCGCTGCATGGCTGAGCTCGGATACCATTTCCATGTTCAGCTTTCATCACCTCTCGGCAATATCTACTGGGCAAAGTGAAGCAATTGTTCGAAGTCTGTTCCCGAAGCTTCCTCAAGAAACAACAAGGTAAGTCGTACTTAGACGCAAGCATGGACAACAAGTCGTTAGCTCACTAACGGATTCTTGTTATGAAATCGTTTTGGTGGCCAGCATGCTGCTGTTCTTTGCGGAACAGCTCCAGTGTGCTAAAAACACAAGCGCAAATGCCGATTACCTCGCTCTTTCGTTGTCTACACGCCAACTACTGCGTGTTTGCCGTCGTCTAAACGCTTTTCCTGAAAAATCGATGCAGGATTTGCGTCCGCTGCTGCATGACACTCTGCTCACCCAGTTTTTATCTTCGTCATGCAGTCAGCTTGTTGATTCTCTGTTGGACGAGTGCAAGGCACCAGCTGCGGTGTCGACAACACAATTTCAGAAGCAGCAACAACCAGGTACGCAAGGATAGTGTTCTCATGCGGTATTGCTGCCTTTGAAGTCGGTTATCCAACAATCATGTGTGTATGAACAGATATAATCCGCGAAGATGGCGGGTGCGTGCACATTGGCGACGTCTCTTATCTGATTCAAACTCCAAGTAGCCCAGAGTTGGTGCCTCAGCCCCATTATTTTGATATTCCAAAGCATACGCAGTGTATGAAAGACATGCTTCAGGATGTTGTGGCTGGTCAGAAGCACATGCTGTTGATTGGCAATCAAGGCGTGGGTAAGAACAAGCTGGCAGATCGTTTGCTGCAACTCATGCAGCAAGAGCGTGAGTACATTCAACTCCATCGCGATGTACGTAGTCATGGCGAGCACGAAGCAGATGCAACACCATCTAACGTTTGTGCCTTGTGTATATCCCAGACAACCGTACAAACAATGACGCTTGTGCCGACTCTTATTGACGGAAGGATTGAATGGGAAGACTCCCATTAGTTCGTGCTGCCAAAACGGGCCGAACACTGATCGTCGATGAAGCTGACAAAGCGCCGCTGGAGGTGGTGTGCGTTCTGAAGGGACTAATCGAAGACGGCGAGATGCTTCTGGTAAATTCATTAGAAATCTGTGGTAAGTTGCTCTCGGTGATTGAACTTCCTTCTATGATTTTCTGGCTTGGTATGTTGTAGGGAAATGGCAAACGCTTGATTGACCCGACCAAGGTGACAATTGAAGAGTGGCACGACGAAGAAAGTATCATCAAGCTGCACCCCAACTTCCGGTGTGGGTACTCGCCAATCGTCCAGGGTTTCCATTCCTGGGAAACAACTTTTTCGGGAGATTGGTGACATATTTGCCAGCCAGTACGTGCATCCTGTTTTTACCAACCCAATTGTTGTCTGTTGCCGAGTTTCTTGACCACATGCTGACCTATGCTGCTTATCTAACTTCAGCGCAATTGACAATCCGGATGAGGAGTCAGAGCTATCATTGCTGAGTGCGTATGCGCCAAGCGTCCCTGTGGACATCTTACGCCGGTTGTGTAGAGCCTTTGCTGAGCTACGTGAGCTAGTGGAGAATGGCACCATCACGTACCCATATTCGACTCGTGAAGCTGTCGCTGTTGCAAAGCACCTCGAGCAATTCCCAAATGACGGAGTTGCATCAGTGCTGGTAAGGGCCAGTATTTTACTATTACTTTGAGGTAAACTGCAACTGAGTGTGAACCGTACATGTGCGCATCGCAACAGGAAAACGTTCTAGCCTTTGATGCATACGATCGGAACATGCGCGTGCAGTTATCAGAGGTCTTTTTGAGGTACGAATTTTGTGTATGTGTGTATGTGTAGCGTTTGGCATGATTTGTTGATGGCATGTTGCACGTGAATTGCTGTCATTTTACGATAGAAATGGCTTGCAATAGAGCAAGGCTGCGTGCTAGCGCTGTGCATCCATATGAATGCAATTATTGCTATCTTGTTGTTGATTAGAAAACTGACATGCTTTCATTCACTATACCGTGCTTTTTGCTTTGATGAACTGGTCCGCCCTCAATTCAGGCATGGAATACCTCTGTCAGCAACAGGTGAAGCTTTGGTTCTCAAGATGAATATCGCAGAAACACGGACTCTCCCCAAACTTGTTCCTACCGAATTCTGGCGCTGGCAATCCGGAGCATCTGTGGAGTTCAGCGCGAATCCTGACAAACCGCAGCAACAAATTCACTGCTCAACACTGAATCGGAGACAAATTTGGCTGGATCCGTCGGCGACTAGATCATTCACGCTACAGCATCACCGACTACACGAATTTACAGAGCAGCTGGCCTCCTTTCAGGTACCACTGAAGGGAAATCGAAAGCAACAAGCTCACTCGATGGTTGTTTTCCTGATAACTCTGTTCATGGTACGTACTTCTTGATGCATTTATCTTGCAAATATGTCAGCAAGTAGAAACGGCTTATGCTGGATTTGTTCCTATTATAGTACTCACAAGACGGCCGATGAGCTTGCACTCTTTTCGGATATAGAGGGTAACGAAAGGTACGCTGTTCTGAATGTGAACATTGGCAGACTGACTGATAGCCACGAATATGGGTGCTTCTACTTCTTTTTATCTCAGGTTGCACAGTATATTGGAGATTGAAAGCGAATATATGCAATGGGAACCAAACCCAGTGCTTGTGAATCTGCCTGATCAAGAAGAGGTTGCATTATTCATCCCGTCCACAGGTATACGATAGCATCTCTTCTGGTTGGTAATTGTCAGTTTTCTCATCTTGTTTTATGCTAGGTCTCACTATTTTCACGAAACCGCGGGGTAATTCGGACGGACGTGCTGACTGTATCACCCTTCCTGACGGTGCACTTGACGGCCGACTCCATGTCGACGCCTCACGATCGCAAGGGAAGAAGAAAGCGAAACAAAACCCGTTCTCGAAGTGGTTTGGCGGTGGGAAGGCCGGTGGATGGCGGACAGAAGCTGATGCGGTCAACGCAGGCTTGATTCTGCGGTATTTGCAAGGAGGCTCGCTGCTCCAGTTTCTTGATCTGAACTCGAACAAGTTCTTCTCCGTCGACCTGGCCAAAGTGAGTGCTTCATTTCCTGTGCCAGTTGCTGAAATTCTTAGTGTCCAGCCTATGGGCCAACGTGAATGGCTACTACGAACTACGCACGAGGGTCTGGTGTACAAGTTGTGCCAAACGGAGAACGCAAACGATTTCGTTTTGCAAGTCGCTGAGGTTGATATCAGATCAGAGGCGAGTGGATCGCTTGTTGACTCACGACTTTCGATATTTCCTGGCCAGCAACTCCAAGGCGAACTGACCCCAGCTAAGTTTGTGGTGCACCCCCAAGCTTTCTTACAGGTTATCGACGAGAGAGACCATACTGTTCAAAGTTCCCTACGGGAGCAAATGGAACATGAGCAGGGACACAGAGAGGTCCAGCGAGCCTGGCAAAACGCATCGATGATCGTGAACTCGGTGCAATCCGATTCTGGTGATCTTGTCGACATGGAGGTTACGTGCCCAGAGACGCAGGAGACGAAAAGGTGGTCATTGACTCCATCTCACCTAAAACGTGGGCAAGTGACGACAGCAGATTTTTCTCTTCGCCTACAGAGAGCTCCTATGTACCCCGTGTCATTGATGTAGCAGGTGCTCACCACGGTAAGCACACGCTGACACTTCAAGAAGATGGTGCTGTGAGGGTGTGGCAGTTGGATCAAATTTCACTAGACCGAGAGGCTGCCTTATGGAAGCAAATGTACAATCGTGAGGACGAGCTCACGATCGGTGGTGCTCTCGAGTTGAAAGTGGATGGATCTAGAGTTGGCGGTCCATCAACACCAAAGACAGGTCTGGATGCCCCGAAATATGGCAAGGAAGACCCAAATAATGACCCCCATGTAGGAGGAAATACCTGGCCGGTGGCACTGGCGGGAGTGATACGGCCGGACTCGGTGGTCGAGGTGGACCTTATCGACTTGACAAGGGTCATCCAGTCCACCAAGTCTCACAAGAGAAGAAGGACGAGGTGTCGGCTGAAGCGCGTGCTAAAGCGCAGGCCATGGCACAGGAAGCTCTTGCTGAAAAGTTGCGTGAGATCGATATGAGCGACCGTGAATGGGAAACATATCAGACGTACTTCAAGCGCGTGGAACGAGAGAGTTCTCAACTGCGTGCTGTGCTAGCAAACCTGGAGGCTGTGGCTCAGGAGCGCAATTGGCTGCGGCACCAATCGAGCGGTGAGTTGGATGATGGCAAGCTCGTGGATGGTGTTGCTGGCGATCGCCTCGTATTCAAGCGCCGAGGTGTTAGCGACTCGCCTTTTCAAGCACCCGCGGGTCATCAGCAGGGCAGTGAGCCTAAACGGATGCTGTTTGTGATGGACGTCAGTGGCAGCATGTACCGCTTCAACGGCCAGGACTCTCGACTCGAGCGTATGCTTGAGACGTCACTCATGATCATGGAGAGCTTTGCGGGCTTTGAGCGTGAGCTGGACTATTGCATCATGGGGCACAGTGGCGACTCACCCGAGATCCCGTTCGTGGACTTTGGTGCACCGCCAAAGGATCGCAAGGAGAGACTGCGAGTGCTTCAGAAGATGGCCGCTCATACTCAGTATTGTCAAAGTGGAGACCACACAGTTGAAGCTGTTGAACGAGGTGTGAAGCGTGTTGCTGCGCTCGAGGGTGACGACCGATTCGTGTTTGTGGTGAGCGATGCCAATCTCGAGCGATACGGAATTGAGCCCAGATACCTGGGTCGGAAGCTGCTGGTGGAACATGATGTACAGGCTCACGCTCTTTTCATTGCATCCTTTGCCGACGAAGCCGAGCGTATCCGTCGCGAACTACCATCAGGACGTGGTCATGTTTGTCTTGACACGTCGGACTTGCCCAGGATGTTCAAACAGATCTTCACATCCGCCTTCGGTAGGAACTAACTGCAGCGTTCTGTACACAGCGAGGATTGCCATACCGGTACCAGCATTCGCATTCTGCTCCAAAACTCGTCCGTTAAAAAATAATACTACATTTACCAAGCTCGAGCCTGGCATCTATATATCACGATGTGCTTGAGCTCACTTCCTCTCTTGTTATCAGTCTACATTCGGGTGTCACCAGAGCGCCGTCGAATAGTCGAGATACGTCCGCCAGGCTTCCTAGCAGCTGAAGTAATGGCGTTAGCATGTCCGATCGACTTTGCATACTCGTCACGCAGTCGGTTTTGTGGTCCCAGGTGAAAAGCACTGACCCACGCATAGAGATGCGGCATCCCTCCACTTTGGCTGCAATGCTTTTGCCTTCTTCATCAGTGATCAGGTGAGGAAATATTCGCTGTATCGTGTCGACAGAAATCGTGACAGTTGTTGTCGTGGTTGCCATCAACACGTTCGCTGAACCATGAGTTTCCAGGCGCTCTAGCTGGATGTTGATATTGTCAAAGTAGATCGAGAACAGTCTCCACTTCTCCAGCAGTGCGTTCACGCCGCAAATCGAGCCGTCGGTCACGTCCGGGGCCATCGATTTTTGCAGAAAGCTCAGCACGAAGTCGTGCAGCAACGGTGGGGAGATCTAAAGCCGAAGCGGAAAATGCGGAAATACTGCATCGCCACATCCCAGACTGTCTGCGTTGTGGGGATGCCGACATGAGCGCTGCATCGCTTCAGCTCGAGTTCCTCTATTTCCTGTCGTAAGTTTGAATTCGCGCTTTCGAGGGTGAGAGTCAACTCGCGCTGCTTCGTCCGATACTTCGCCTGGCTTAGTCTGCGGCGTTCACGATGTAGTCTTGTGTCTCGCTGTTTTTGTTGGCCCGGATAATAGCTTCGCTGGAGAAGCAGGGTTTCGTGAGGGCTCGGAGGGGGCTTGTGCATTCTCTGTGATAATTGGGATGACTTCCTCGATCAGGGCCACGACGGCGTGACTGCGGCTCGGTCTTGAGCGCTGAACTACAGCGCAGATCACATTTTCACTCAGCGACGTACTGTTGGGCGGATAGAGAGAGAAGGTGGGCATGACTATCTCCAATGAAACTTTGCTAATGTCACAAAGGAAGTTACGTCACCATCACACAATTATGACGTCCGGACCGTTCATGGAACTGTAAGCATTCGTTAACCCGCCGAGGTCGTAATCAGTACTGATATTATTTGATGAAATGCACCATCAGCTTTTGGCGGCCCATAACTCCGTACCCAATTTTCAGATTGCACCAAGGCTTTTTCTTGAAAGCTCTGTCTTTTCTCTTTTAAGTACATGTATTAAGTAATCTCGTTTAAAGCGTATCGCTCAGAAAATCGGAAGTCCAGGTATTGTGCCTTGCACCTGTTCTGCCACCGTAATTCTGGCGTAACTCTATCGCGTTCCCCAATCTAAAACTTGAAGCAAATCGCTAATTCAAGCCCAAATAAATAATTATATGTGAAATAAAACAAGGTCAAATCGTGGCTCCACGTGCCCAGCAGTTCCAGCGATCACTTTGAGAAAAGGTAAGGAGCCCCCAAGCTGTGTGAGCAGTACATATTTACGCCAACACGCTTTCCATCCTCTTTTGTTCGTGCTAGCAGCTCAAGTCGTCCTTCGCAGCACGCGTGGAGTCGCCGTCCGCACACCAAGCTCGCCTTTGGCAAGCATCGTTACTGCCCAGCGCCTACGGCAAGACAACCCCGGACGTCGTTCCAGAGCGTTTGAACGTGCCGCGCACACGCGAGGGTGTATAGCGACTACCAGTAATATCGCAGAGCAGCCGGTGCAGCAACCGTAAGTCTTGCTTTCCGTTTATTGTGCTAGGATGTATTATAACTAATTCGCTTTCTTCCTTTCATTCTCGGTCGATCGACTACATCAAGACACTGATCTATGAGCTCTAGTGTTAACATGGCCGCAGACTCCATGTGCAATGGGGCTGCTATGGAGGACGGCACAGGAAGACTTGGAGCTCTACGATTGAAATCAAACTCAGCTCGGTGTTTAGCATCAGACATAACTATTTTGCAATAAATACAAAACTTACGGTAGTTGCTCGCGCGAGCGCCTCTCCGTTGCACTTGGCAAGGCTACCTGTAAGGCTTGAGGAGCGCCATAGCTCGAATGACTTGTACCAAAGGCACGCCTACCTTGAGCGTTAGCGCAACGGAAAATGCTGAGTTGGACGTCGAAGACGGATATCTTGGCTTCCGCGCCCGTGTGCGTCGAAAAATTGATCAGATGAAGGAGATAGAGTGGCCGGATGATAGACCCATCCTGCTTAAACCGACGGCTGGAGCAACGCAATCACAGTTCGTCGCGTTGGCCGAAGGTGATGCGGAGTTGGCGGTGCAACTGGAATCTGTGTGGCATCTGGCAGCCAAACGCAAGGCTGGGTAAGATCACTCTCGTTTATTATCAATATCGTTTCTGCTTAATTGACCCGATGAACTGTGTCGTATTGCTTTCCTTTGAATTGTAGCCAAGCCTCGTTCAAACTTGAGCTATTGATCTACGTACAGAAGGTGGCAGCAAGAAGCACTATTCGTCGCGCAACTGAAGGCCGAATTGCTGCGGCTACCGCACTTATCGACAACCAATTGCGTTCGCATCCAGACGCGGAGCCACTGGGTGAAGCTTCGCGTGCCTATTGGGCGGTAACGCATGCGCGGCAACCCGAGAACGCACCCCTCACGCTGCCAACTAAGCCAACGTTTACACAGTTGCGTAGGATTGACGACTACCAGCGCGAAATTGACGCCGCAGCGCAAGAGCATGGGACTTCGTGAGATTTAGATGCCGGCTTAACGGTGGACTAGTGCCGCTCGATCTCAACCTAGCCGACTTGCGAGATGCATTAGGCCTACCATCGTACGATCTGAGACCCCATAGTTGCAAGTAGCGCTCCTGCTGTGAGCATGGAGGATGAGGATTATATGCACTCGCCCGATGTAAGCATGGAATAGATTGCTTTACTTTTTACGAAAAAGAATCCTTTTCTAAGTCTCGTAGTCCGTAGCCACAGTGATGATACAAGTTTACTCCAACGTTGTCGCTGCTCTTCGTGCACTGAACTAGTGTAACGCTCATTTTCGAAGAGGATCTTGTCGGAAAGCTAGTGGCGCATGTCGTGTGAGCCATCGTTTCAGGAGCGAAAACCCCACCTCTATTGGGTTAAGTTGAGGCGAGTATGGTGGCAAAAAGAACAGAATGCTGCCCGGGAGTGCACGAGTTCTTCCAATTCGCGATACATGTGGATTTTGGCGTTGTCGAGCACCACGATCGATCTATATGATGTAAAACACGAGGTCAGCTAGATTATAGCAGATTTGGCAGTGTAGCACATACCTGGGAAGTGGCCAAGGGTTCAGGAATGGAGCGATCTTGCAGCGAAATACCTCATGGAAGGCGTTCCGATCAAAGGTGCCGGGTGTAGAATCCCAGGCAAAAAACCAGTGACGTCAAACGCTGCTAGTATGGACAACCGCTCCCCACGGGAAAACGGCATCGATACTATAGCTGGCGTGTTTCTTCGAGACCAAGCATACTTTTTGAGGGAATCGCTGCCATCTTTCGAGGTTTCATCGATGAAAACTAACTGATCCGGGCCACTGTAAAATGGCCGTAGCTTTCGATAATACCCTTCAACTTCGGCAGGTACGCTTTCGCGAGCACGCTTAGTCAGTACTTTTCTGGTGATATTGAGGTCAAAACACAACAGTCGACACAGTGTAGGAGTAGAACTGTTTAGAGAGTCTCCAAACTGCTCCGTCACTGCCTGCTCTAATTCCTCTAAATAAAAACATGGATGTGTACGTATATAACCTTCTACAAAACGCACCGCTTCTGAAGGCCACCTGAATGACTTGGTCTTGGTCTCGTTAGGTAGAACGTTCCCATTCGTCTTAAAACGATGGTGCCATCGCTCAATCGATCGAACGGACACCCCTAGCACAAGAGCAACCAAGATTTCAATGTAGTACATGTAGACCAACACTATAGCGCGCCAGCGCAGATCAGTAGACACTGTCATTCTCCGGGTTACACTCGCGACTTAAAGGCGAAAATGACGAGAGCTTTGGTCCGTATTTACGGTTGGATTACGGCCAAGCAGCATGAATGGCGGGTGGCCATCCGCCAAACCGTCCAGACCGTCCTAATTCTTCGTGAATAATGTCTTCTTCTGCACAACACAAGGCTAACTTCATCGTTTATTCCGAGTACCGCGGGTAGGAGTAGTTTTAATTCCGGTAGAATTAGCATCGCAACCGCTAAAACTATTGAAAGGTACAATACATAATGAGCGTTCTTTTACGAGCGTTTTATGTACCAATTTTACGCTCGCTGTGTCAAGATGAACAATATGCAGCACTCTTCCAGGGCTACCGCTACGGCTGAAAGTTTGTTTTCTAAAGGGTGAGGATCCAAGCTCATTCTGACGCAAAGCTCCGCTGTATATGTGCGTTCAGGCAGGAGATATCAACAAAATGCTTCGTGCATCCACGATCAGCAACTTTTATCTGTCGCAATTTGATCGGTGCCTTGTCGCTGAAACTCCGAGCTGCGTGAACAGCAAGCGTATGAATAACTAGAGTGAACAAATAGCTGTCCATTGCAGGTCTTCCGGTATTAATACGATAAGTTTTTTAATTTTATGAGGAAAATCATCTCGCCAGTACAAATAGTAGACTGCATTTGAAGTATGCAGCTTAATGAATTCTTTATCGCAGAAACAGTGCATATTGCAAAGCCAGCGGATAAACAATTTTTATACCGTGATCTGTAAACAAACGTGACCCCGCCGAGGTCGTAAGCAGAGAAAGCATCATCATGCAGGCAGGTGATTACTGGCCATGACTGACTGGATAGGCTCTTTTAATACATATAATTTTTTGAAGGAGGCGCAATTCTGAGGTGATTTTTTCAGACCTCGTGCTTCAAAATATATCAAGAATTGGAAACCATAACGAGGCACTCCAAATTCTGGTACATACGATCCTCTAGGCCGTGGCAACTTAAATTGCGATTCACTCTACGGACGGATACTGAAGCTGACCGAAGCTCTACAAAATCAAGTCAAATATACCTCGACCCTCCAGTTAATATATTGTAATGCAAAAAGCTGAAATATAATAATCAAATGTCCTTATGGATATTGTCCGTTCGACGAAGGACGTTACCATCGACTTCTACTCTTCGTGGTCCTGCTTTCTGTCTAACTGGTATCTAAATCATTGCACCCAGTCCATCTTCATCTATAGAAGATATCCCATTACCTCGACACAAAACATAATGCTAAGCCATACCCATCCAAACAGTGGATTATACATGTAATCAAGAGTATGCATACCAAAACTGAGTACATTTTAACTGACTGGAAAACATTGGGGATATTTAACACGGGTTCTGGTGACCAAGGCCACACAGCAAAAAGCTCGCAAACGAGCTGCCAAATCAACGCTCGCAATGCCTCCAAAACCAATTGCGTTCCCCATTACGACCAGAAAGCACCAACCAATTGGTGCAATATTACTTCATTGAAGCTGCCCCCAGCCAGTAAGAAAATGCTGGTTCCCAAGCTATAATACCTAGCACAGCCTAGAGGATCGACAGTACATGCATATGTTCTTACCGGTATCGAGATTCGTAAGTCTTCGTTATCATCTAGATCCCAAATTTGAACATAACACGGGTCAGTATATCTGGAGAGCCCGTTGTGCCATTTGGCTGTCTGTTTCCCAAAAGGTGAACCTATTAGCCGTGGCCACACGAGCCAGGCAGACTCACAGCATGCTGAAGTTGACGGTGCAGCGCAGTCTTTTCGTCTTACAATGTACCAGTGTTCCTCAATGAAGATTTAATGAGTCTTGGGCAGGATCTGCATTCGATGTGGTGCTCATCACAACATGGGAACGTCAAATTGTGACAGAGTACCTAAACGTGTCTGGTACAGTACTGGTTGCAAGCGCGCACGAAAACAAATTAGCACACGATTGCGAGGCAAAATATGGAATCGAGCCAACGCGTTCGCCGTCAGTTTCCTTTTTCACCTCTGAAGAGTACATCAGCTAACCTGCAAGATGTCACCAGCAGCACCTGTACTTGCAAGCTCGATTATTTTGTTTGTAGCTTTGTTTGCCCTCACAGTATCGGCAGGAGCAATTCAGCCAGACATCGGGATCCCTGTGCAGCAACTGGAGTCTCGCACCTTTCAGACACCAACGAATGAATGGCCGTCACTACGCTTTACCTTCATGATCAAGAGCAGAGCCATGCAAATTCACGGATGTTCCAACTTTTCTGTGCTCGCCAACCCTGTCGTTCTTGCTGATAACGAGACTACTGGAATCGCTAGTGTGCGTTACGATTCGTTTGCGTCAATTGCAGCGAGTTTAACACTGTACAACTACACCGTTTCAGATGGCGTGACGTTCGTGTCGCGGAGCTCGCCTGCAATCGGCAACTCGTCGGTGAAATGTGGAGATTCGGCTGCCATACTGTCGATTGACTCAATCGTCTCAGCGTTAAGCGAGGCCACAGCGATGTCGAATATTTCAGCGAGCAACGGTGATGATGTCGAGTGCTCGAGTGCACAAATGTTTGGTGTCTCCATCAATGGCATCGATTTTGGGTTATGCACCTTGGGCTCGTCTGGGTTTAAGATGTACGGGAGTGACATGGATGTCACTGTGGAGTACTTGCAGAGCCATGTGAACATTACCGCGCCGAATCGTGACACAACAGCAGAATGCAAGTCTACGGTATCACCAAGTGCAGTATCGTCGATGGGACGGTCATTGCTCACGGGTAAGCTGATTTCAAACGATACGAGAAAGCTGAAAGCTGAGCTCGATTTTTCATTGATGGATTTTTCATTGGAGGACTCGTGTTCATGTAAATCATCACCGCGTCCGTGTTTGTTCGTTCATGGTTTAAAATTACGCGAACTCCAATATTGGGGTAACGTGGTAGACCACGCGCCATGCTGCACAACGACGACATTCACAGATATGAATACGATCAATATCTCTTGGACCGACGACGAGCAGCAGCAAAAGTGTGCGATCTAGCACTCGGACTGAGTGAAACCAGCGAAGGAACGACAATTTCTGACACGATCGTTGTGACGCACTCCATGGGCGGTCTCATCGTGGCGGGAGCAATCGCGAATGGCAAATGCAGCCTGGCTTCAAGTTCGACATGGGTTAGCTCCGCAGCACCCATGAAAGGAAGTATGGTCTCCGACTACTTACAGAATTCGTGCGAGGGTGATACGAATATAGTCGCAGAAAAACTCGTGGAATTGAGGGATTTGTGCCCTGCGGGTGCAGGAATCCAATCTCTAGCATATGAGGGGGTCGTTACAGCTCAGTGGAACTGGATAGAGCTTATGTCGCTGCGCAGGAGGCATATCGAAAAATGTGTACGCCCTTATGTGCAGTAGTGGGCCCTCCGGGGTCTTCTCATCTCGCATAGGGCTTTATTGGACGCTTGCCACCGTGGTGCCCCACAAATCGGACGAGAATGACGGCCTGGTGGAGTTTCAGAGCTGTGCTGCAGGCATTCCGCGATCTCAGTTTGGCGATTCGTACCTAGACCACTACTACACGCCGAAGATCAATCACGCCGATGCAGCATTCCGGAGTGGCGATTCACTCTTGAACGAGGCGAAGATGCCTGTGAAGTGGTTCGAGTGTCTACTGTAGGTGGGTAGCGTAGGACATCCAACAAAATAGGCTTGACTTTTCATCAATCGTGGTATTGCGATTCGTACTCACGTTCGTAAGCATAATTTCGCTTGGCGTTGTCTCAAAAGGTGGCCATTTATAAAGATGGAATAAAAACTCGAGATTGCTTTCGTCTGTATGGTATATGAATGGTCTTCGTGCGTTTGGGATTACTTCTACTTTGTATTTTGGGCAGCTTAACTTCTTACGATAAAAATGGCTTGCAATAAATCATCTGCGTGCTTGTGCTGTGTATCGATATGAATGCAGTGATTGTCATCTAGTTTTCGATGATAAAATAACTGACATGCTTTCGCTCATTATGCAATTCAGACATGGAATCCCTCTGAAGCTTTGGTTCTCAAGATGAATATCGGAGAAATCCCCCAAACTTGTTCTTACCGATATAGTGTGTTAGAAATCGGGAGCGACCGTCTCCTCTCTCTAGCCGCCCAACACCGCGTCATTGAGTGATAATGTGATCTTCACTGTATGCCAACGCTCAAGATCGAGTCGCAGTCCCGCTGCCGTGAACATGATTGAGGATGTCAGCTATTTTACCACAGAGAATGCCCAAGCACCCTTCCAGGCCCACAAGAAGCCCTGCTTGTTCAAGGCAGCTATCAGTACCAAGCACGCAAAAATACAGCGGGAACGTCGCAGAGTGTGTCAGGCGAAGTACCGGCAAAGAAGCGCGTGTTGACTCTCACCCTCGAAAGCGCGAATTCAAACTTACGACAGGAGATTGGGGAACTCGAGCTGAGGCGATGCAGCACTCATGTCGGCATCCCCACAACGTGGACAGTCTGGGATGTGGCGATGCAGTATTTCCGCATTTTCCGCTTCGGCTTTAGATCTCCCCACCGTTGCTGCACGACTTCGTGCTGAGCTTTCTGCAAAAATCGATGACCCCGGACGTGACCGACGGCTCGATTTGCGGCGTGAACGCACTGCTGGAGAAGTGGAGACTGTTCTCGATCTACTTTGACAATATCAACATCCAGCTAGAGCGCCTGGAAACTCATGGTTCAGCGAACGTGTTGATGGCAACCACGACAACAACTGTCACGATTTCTGTCGACACGATACAGCGAATATTTCCTCACCTGATCACTGATGAAGAAGGCAAAAGCATTGCAGCCAAAGTGGAGGGATGCCACATCTCTATGCGTGGGTCAGTGCTTTTCACCTGGGACAACAAAACCGACTGCGTGACAAGTATGCAAAGTCGATCGGACATGCTAACGCCATTACTTCAGCTGCTAGGAAGCCTGGCGGACGTATCTCGACTATTCGACGGCGCTCTGGTGACACCCGAATGTAGACTGATAACAAGAGAGAGGAAGTGATCTCAATCACATCGTAATAGAGAGCTTGGCACAGGTAGCATTAGTTTTCATAAAAAAGTAGCGAACTTCGAAGCAGGATACAAATGTTGTATTCGTCCAAATATTGATTATCCTTGTTCAAAACACAATGCAGTTACTACAGTAGTTTCCGGCGAAGGCGGATGCGAAGATCTGCTTGATAGGAATGCCGTTAGACAGTTGATTCTTGACGCTATCCCTACCGAGGTCGTTGGTTGTATAGCTTACAGATACACGAGGTTTGTCCCTTTGTTGTAAAAATGTCGTCCATATTGTTTTACAACTACGTAGCTAAAATAGCTTGTTTTGTCAAAGGAGGAGTTCTCAGTACATTGCAACGGGATGATTGGCGAACTGGAAGGTGCGTTTGACTCGAGCTTACATCGGCTCAATGCTCGTCCAGAGCATACCGACCGAGTCGAGCTCCTTGCCACAAGTGCCATAGAAGCCACCCAGCTGGTATCCCTCGGGAGACGAGTCCTTGCCGATGTTCTTCGTGGGATTGCCTCCTTCGATGATATTGTTCTCGCTGGTGGTGAAGCGGATGAACTTGACGCGCGTGTGGTCGCCCTTCTCGCCCCAGTGAGCCTCCACGCCCGTGATGTACTCTCCTTCACCCAGAGTGAGCTTGTTCGGGCTGCCTCCCCAGCCACCATGGTACAACTCGGACGTCACTCCAGAGGCGTCAGTGATTTCGAGGCCGACGCCGTTGACGCGCTCACCAGCTTGGACCGTGATGGAGTGCACCGTTTGTCCGGGAGAAACGAGATCAATGTCCGAGTATTTCGTGTCGTGGGGACCACTTGCTGGTTGCGGAGGCAACCGCTACGGGACGTTGCAAGGTTGAAGACGAAAGCGTATTTTCCCATTGTCGCAGTTGTGCTAAAGATAGTTAGGTCGGTAGGAGCTCGAGAGCTCACCAGTTCCGAGCTCACTTTCGAATTCTCTTGCAGCTATTGGCAACAGGTTCAGGTCCCGCCCGACTCGCGCGATCTCTCGCGTCTCTGGGAGCATTATTGCGTGCGGGGGCTTTAGGCCAGTCGTCAAGGAAGAGTTATACACGCGCATGGAACCAATGGACGACTTGGTGTAGCATGGCTGACTAAGGATTCGGTTGATAAGAATGCCGAGCAGCTTGGTGCCTTTGCCGTTTATCTCTGGCAGTACGGAATGAATCGCACGCACACCGGAAACACGTACTCTACAATTTGTTCCAAGATATGCGCAGTGCGCTGGTTCCACCGAAACACGGCTGGTTATGACCCAGGCGTGAACGCTAGTCACGCTATCCTGCTTCGTGGAATTCGGCGCTTCACCAACCCTGTCGTTAAACAGCAGCCGCTTACAGCGCGTTTACTGCGTCTTCGCTGAATTAGACCTCACGCAGCCCCGTCATCAACTTTTGTGGGAGTATCTCTTTATCGGAAGACGAGTCCACAATTATATCCTTTGACTATCGGCAATCAAGTTCTTCGACAGCAACGAGCGGCCAGTAGCACCGAGAAGAGCCAAGGTTGTGGGTATCGTTATCGGTACCTTCTTTTGAGGTCACCACCAGGCCAGGTCACACCGGGTCACAGTTTAAAAAATGCAAAAGTTACCTTATGGCGGCAACGAATATTTCAGTAGATTGTTACAACGTTGCGCGCCACCTGATGCACCGCTTTGAATCCACGTGCGGACACGTGATTGGCCACTTATATCCAATTACATTTTGAATGGGGCTTGTGGCTGGTTGTGCTGCTCATTCTTCAATCAGCGGCACGGCGAGCGCGGGGACAAGACATCAAGTACGACGGGCTGGACCAGGACGCTGGGAACGACCACGGACAGCAGCGAGTGGGCGCTTGGGCATCACCAGCGACTGTGGGCAGCTCGACAAACAGGACAAGGACAGAAGTAGGCGACATCAGATCGTTTTCATGTGCATGGATATTGGATATATAATGGACGTTGTTGATTTAATTCCTGAGCTCCGCCTTATTGTGTCGTCTGGGGATTATGGAGATAAGACGTACAAGCTTCATCAAGTGTACAAAAAGATTCCAGAAAGCGTGGATCGCTACATATGCGGTGGATTTTCCTGGAAGACTGTAACCCAATCTGATGCTCCTGTATTAGTTTTTCGGGATGCGCGCGATGATGTTGTTGGGGTTCGTGGGAATACAAGAATTCCAGACGACGTGGAGCACCTGGTATATGGCCTCAGAGCCGATAGTATTACGACGTTTATACATGAACGGGTGCGCGCAGAGTGGGCAGCGAACCGGCCTACCCCTCCGGGCCAATACTCAGTTGCTGAACCTAGTGGGTATTATTCGAAGCTTTGCTTCAAAAGAGACAAAGCGTTTGTGTACAAGACGGAATACTGGTTGCAGGCTGGAAACCGTGAGTCGGTCGTTCACATGGATCACGGCCGGGTGGTCTCCTATATTCCACTGTGCGCAAAATATTGTTTCAAGATTTGGGTATTCTTTCCTAAAGAACCTACCAAGCAATTCAAGTGGCGAAACAAAATCAATTCATTGGATGTTGGAAGCTACAACGACGGGGGTGATTATTCAACGACCTGGTGACGTGGTGTATTTGAACAATTTGGTTCCCCACGCAGTGCTGCTAGCGTTTACCCCAGAGGCAAAGGATGAAGACAAATGGGGAGGGATATTTGGAAATGTCATCGTTCGCGCAGCTGACAAACTTGACTCGTACAAGTATGCAACCAAGGCTGCTTCCGGATCTCGCCGTGACTCAAAGGATGCGTGGCTGTCCCTCCTCTCGGCATATTGCATGATGGGAAATCGTGAATGGAGCAGCGACAACTACGAGGAAGAGAAGAAGAGATTTATGGCGTCTCTTGACTTAACTGAAGGGATGACTTCGGCTAGAGAACTAGCCACAGCTAAATGGGGAAAGAGGCGCAAAATGTTAGAAAGGATGGAGCAGGTACGTGCATTTAAGAAAGCGAAAGAGAATTAAATGAACTTGAAGCAGTGACGTTTCTACGTGTCGTTCTTTCTCTATTTCTAGTGGATGTCTTTCGTTTAGTGATTGTATATTGAATTGCGAGAATAGGATTTGCTGTAATTGTGTTAATGTTGAATCAAA
The DNA here is from genome assembly GCA_012656075.1 of Phytophthora hibernalis. Lineage (NCBI taxonomy): Eukaryota > Oomycota > Peronosporomycetes > Peronosporales > Peronosporaceae > Phytophthora > Phytophthora hibernalis. Next base: position 394,167 of record JAAKBF010000010.1, read on the forward strand.
GAACCAGTAGTTTCGTAGGATGCTTAACGGCGCAACCCAGGCTCGAAATGGCGTGTTTTGATTGATTTCTGACCTTAGAGTGCTATGTACATGTCATTTGGACAAATTGTACAAAACACATTTGTACTATTTATAGTATAGTCATACAATTTCGGCGTGTTTTTATTTATGTATGGTTAGCGCGCAGCCCAGGCACGAAATGGCGTGTTTTGATTGATTTCTGACCTTAAAGATGATGGGTAGTATACTTTGGTTGGACGATCGTAGGAGGTGAAAACCATACACTGCTTAAACTGTGGTGCACACAGCGGAACGTTCCATCTACAAACACGGACGTTTTTCTATGTTTTAGCATGTTTAGAAGCACTGGATGAGCCCAACCGAGCAGACGTTCCCTTTTCTTCGTAGACTGATCAAAATACGAATGATGAAAGAGCATAAAGTTTGCTCCTGATGGTGTATCGCTGTCGTTCAGAACTTGGCACCAGGGTGAAGCTTCTATTTGACCATAAACGGAGCCTCCAAATGCCTCCACCCTCGCCCTATTCACGCGTCGAAGAACTTTTTCTTTTGTCAACCCGATAAAAGATCGGGTCCGATCCAAACTTCCGTAAAACTGTGATCGAACGTGACTCCAAATGTCACTCCTGGCCGCCGTCGTCGTAACTGCTAACCTATCGACCTCACGTTTCATCGCTTCGGTGACATTTTGTAGTTGTACTTGAGATGTCGGGCGCGCTTTACGATTCCCGGGCTTGCTGAAAGTCCACAGGTATGCGCTGACAAAGTTTATGTAGCTCTCAAGATTAAGTCGGAACTCACATCTGCCAGGACAGCCCGTGCTTCGGTAAAAGCTACACCGGTAGGAGATCTTAACCAAAGTCTTATTAGCCCTTGTGTATTTGTACCCGGCGATCCAGCGAGTAGTTCGACCTGAACGTCGTTCATCACCATATTCGATTGACCTTATGATGTCGACATCTCCGGCTCTGGTCTCCACACCACCCAATTGATCAACAAGACTTCGTTCGGTACCATATCCTTCCACCTCTACATTTTCCTGCTCACCCCCAAACGCAAATTCGTATTCATCGCTGAAATTCCGCTCTGTCATTTCGATAATCATCTCATCTGATACAATCTCTGACATGGTATCCAACTCGTGATCGCTATCAAATGGATTCAGCAAAAATGCAACCGTGTGGCTTCGCCCTGTTCCTCCCAAAGCTGGTATAATTGGTGTTACCATGTCGGTGGTTGCTGCTAATTCAATAGGAATCTCGTCCGCAAGCGAAACCTGATTTTGAAGGGTATCTGCCCGGTTGTGCATAGCATCGTTAAAATGTTTAGCGTTGAACACCATGATTCATCGAAGTTACCTCTATTACTTTGAGATTGACGAGCCACGCGTGTCTGTCTTGAAGACAGATGAGAGCTTTGTATGGCCTGCGGTGCTACATTCCGTTGCCTTAGTCGAGCTGAACGACGACGACGCTGCTGCATGTCCCCACGATGGGTGTAATTACGTCGATCACGTGTAGTGTGTCTCTGATGGGAAATCTTACAGTGAGTGCATGACTGCTCTGAAGTACACAGTCGTTATTTTTAGTTTATAACAGCCGTTGTTGCTAGTTGAAAACACGCATGCTCGTGTCAAAGCATTGGCGACCTTTGGCGTAACTACGCCAACCTACTTACGCAAGCCTAATGATGCCAACGGGCTGACTGACATTTTCACACAGCAAATACTAGCCGTATCTTCATACATCCAAATAGCCATTGCTGCCGGCTTTAAGACACGCCTGCACGTGGTAAATCGTTGACGTTGATGGCGTAAATACTTGTACCGGTACGCCGACATAATAACGCCAGCCTTGTCCTGCAAAATCCTGAACGAATGTGCAAATCCTTGACATTATTGGCGTAACTACGCCGATATAATTACGCCAGCCTTGTCCTGCAAATACCTGAATGAATGTGTCACATGGCAATTACTAAGATCGTGACCTGGTGTGACCTGACCTGGCGGTGACCTGCTATGGGCGCTACCTCGTTCTCAACGGAGCCAAGAACAACCAATTTGGACGAGAAGAAGCAAGATACCACAGCAAGTCAAACGATCGAGTGTTATGTTCGGTTAGAGCTGCCCGATGGGTTATCAAAGCCGCAACCACCTTCGGAACAAGAGCAGACAGCCCAGCTCTCGCAACAGGAAGAGGCGGAATAACTTCGACGGAGATTGCTACACAAATCAAAACCGCGGCGATAAAAGCTGGGATCGACCCTGCAAGATTCTCCAATCATTCGGTCCGCATTGGTGGCGCTACCGCGCTTCTCAACGCTGGTGCCGATCGACTCGTGATAAAGCTCATGGGTCGTTGGTTGTCCAATGTCTTCGAAGAATACCCCGTGTTGTCAGCCAAAGGAACAGCAGATTTATCGCAACACATGTGCTAAGCGACCAACAGATGTGGCGACACATCCAAAGCGCAACTTGCGGCCATTTCAATTTGGGGCAGCCACGCCCTGGTGTGGCAAAATGAATTTGTAACATTTGCCCCAATGCGACCATGTTGGAAACAAACGCCTCGCTTAAAGAACACCTTCATCTGTAGCGACAGCGCCATGAGTCACCAGAGTTGTAAGCGCCAGCACTTGGCAGATGAATCCGGTCACTCGTGTCATGGTTCTCTTGGTCAGAAGCTTGGTTGAGAGCAGCTTGTTGTACTGAAGGAAAGTTTTGGAATGAGGTGAATTCGTTGAGTACTATAGCTTACCAGTGCCGGTAAATGTAGCGGTGTGTACATCGTATACATGTAATCTTCCCACACGAAAGTATATGTAGGCAGTTCCACGCTCACATCATTTGAATTGATCATTGCCGCTTCCTGCAGCTCACACTTTTTTAAAGTGCAAACAAGTGATCTTAAAAATCAATATAAGTGCATTAAAATAAGATTTTGATAGTAGTGTGGCCGCTAATACTAATATGATTAGTACTAAGGCTAAGCATCATCTTCCAGGCCAGCGACTTAGTAGTACTAACAGAACTACATGTAGGCGTCTGTAATTTGAAATATTAGTATTAACTCCTCTAGAGAGCCCTAAAGGGCAACGAGCATCTCAAATCACACACAACTTTTACTTCGTATCCCACACTGGATTACGGTCTTGTCATATGTGCGCTGTCTATGAGGAAACGAAGAGGCGTAATGTTGGAATTTGTATCGGAGGTCAGACTTAACGGTGGCAACCGTGAATTCTGACGGCAACTGAGACCCGGCATTACAGAGAAGGCTGGCGAAGCTTCGAGGTTTAGTGAAACTAAGTGAAATGGGTCTCTGCATGTTGAAGAAACTACAGCCCGCATAAACGGTAGTTAAACGCAGGGGCTGTAGAGAACTATCAATCTTACTTTCCATTTTTCCGTCTAAGTGTCTTGCGGGTGCCTCGCGTTCGTCTTACCTCTTCGCATCTTAACCTGTTTGGCTGAGCAAGTGTTCAGGTCATACGGATCAAGTGCGCATTCTAAAACGGATAATATTATAAGACATGAGCGATTCCGATCGTACTAACTAATAGTAGTACATACAATGATAATACAGTAGTAGACTACTGTCAACCCTGTCCTAATTAATAACTGTGTGTGCTAATATTTCATACTACTAGTAGTACCACACCAGTTGACTTTGTAAGAAAATCCCTGCCATCCTCAAATACCTAATTACAAAATGATCCACGGGACTTAATAATTAGGACAGGTTTTACAGTACATGTATTAATACTACAGTAACGTTAGTATAAAACGTGAGAAAGCAGAAGCAGTTTTTGCCCACCGATTTGCAATCCAATATAAGTAAATCTCAGATGCACAGGTCCGAAATAGGAGTCGGATGGAAAACCGAGGGCAGACCACATTTTTCCATAGTGAAATCAAGTTGTTGTTTTCACGGCCAATAATGGCCTTGGTATGAAATCAATCAAACTGGTACTGTGCCACTACAAGCTCATGTAGTACAGTTTTATACGTGGTCGAACATCGAGTAACATGTAAGTGAGCTCAGGTAGAGTGCCACGTGATGGCCCATAGAAAACAGTGCAAGCCTAACTTTATTTTTAAGGCGTAGGCTCACGATGTTTTTGGCAGCGTTTGCAAGGGCGATAAAATTTAATTGTCATCCGATTTCAAAAGCGGCAATTCGGGCGTCTTTTGTAAATAGTACTGGGATATAATTATTTCGGACCAGTGGATCATTTATATCGGATATCTGAGCCTCCGACAATAAACACGCAAAGCGATCCTGATCGGTAAGCAATCGAGGCCCCGCTTCTGCCGATCGGCCATTTCAATGCTGCACTCCGGTTGAGGGAAAGAATCACTACATGCTTTGTCAATATTACGCCTCTTCGTTTCCTCATAGACAGCGCACATATGACAAGACCGTAATCCAGTGTGGGATACGAAGTAAAAGTTGTGTGTGATTTGAGATGCTCGTTGCCCTTTAGGGCTCTCTAGAGGAGTTAATACTAATATTTCAAATTACAGACGCCTACATGTAGTTCTGTTAGTACTACTAAGTCGCTGGCCTGGAAGATGATGCTTAGCCTTAGTACTAATCATATTAGTATTAGCGGCCACACTACTATCAAAATCTTATTTTAATGCACTTATATTGATTTTTAAGATCACTTGTTTGCACTTTAAAAAAAGTGTGAGCTGCAGGAAGCGGCAATGATCAATTCAAATGATGTGAGCGTGGAACTGCCTACATATACTTTCGTGTGGGAAGATTACATGTATACGATGTACACACCGCTACATTTACCGGCACTGGTAAGCTATAGTACTCAACGAGTTCACCTCATTCCAAAACTTTCCTTCAGTACAACAAGCTGCTCTCAACCAAGCTTCTGACCAAGAGAACCATGACACGAGTGACCGGATTCATCTGCCAAGTGCTGGCGCTTACAACTCTGGTGACTCATGGCGCTGTCGCTACAGATGAAGGTGTTCTATTGAGCGAGGCTTTTGGCGGCCCCACGGCACGAAATACTCGGACATTGATCTCGTTTCTCCCGGACAAACGGTGCACTCCATCACGGTCCAAGCTGGTGAGCGCGTCAACGGCGTCGGCCTCGAAATCACTGACGCCTCTGGAGTGACGTCCGAGTTGTACCATGGTGGCTGGGGAGGCAGCCCGAACAAGCTCACTCTGGGTGAAGGAGAGTACATCACGGGCGTGGAGGCTCACTGGGGCGAGAAGGGCGACCACACGCGCGTCAAGTTCATCCGCTTCACCACCAGCGAGAACAATATCATCGAAGGAGGCAATCCCACGAAGAACATCGGCAAGGACTCGTCTCCCGAGGGATACCAGCTGGGTGGCTTCTATGGCACTTGTGGCAAGGAGCTCGACTCGGTCGGTATGCTCTGGACGAGCATTGAGCCGATGTAAGCTCGAGTCAAACGCACCTTCCAGTTCGCCAATCATCCCGTTGCAATGTACTGAGAACTCCTCCTTTGACAAAACAAGCTATTTTAGCTACGTAGTTGTAAAACAATATGGACGACATTTTTACAACAAAGGGACAAACCTCGTGTATCTGTAAGCTATACAACCAACGACCTCGGTAGGGATAGCGTCAAGAATCAACTGTCTAACGGCATTCCTATCAAGCAGATCTTCGCATCCGCCTTCGCCGGAAACTACTGTAGTAACTGCATTGTGTTTTGAACAAGGATAATCAATATTTGGACGAATACAACATTTGTATCCTGCTTCGAAGTTCGCTACTTTTATGAAAACTAATGCTACCTGTGCCAAGCTCTCTATTACGATGTGATTGAGATCACTTCCTCTCTCTTGTTATCAGTCTACATTCGGGTGTCACCAGAGCGCCGTCGAATAGTCGAGATACGTCCGCCAGGCTTCCTAGCAGCTGAAGTAATGGCGTTAGCATGTCCGATCGACTTTGCATACTTGTCACGCAGTCGGTTTTGTTGTCCCAGGTGAAAAGCACTGACCCACGCATAGAGATGTGGCATCCCTCCACTTTGGCTGCAATGCTTTTGCCTTCTTCATCAGTGATCAGGTGAGGAAATATTCGCTGTATCGTGTCGACAGAAATCGTGACAGTTGTTGTCGTGGTTGCCATCAACACGTTCGCTGAACCATGAGTTTCCAGGCGCTCTAGCTGGATGTTGATATTGTCAAAGTAGATCGAGAACAGTCTCCACTTCTCCAGCAGTGCGTTCACGCCGCAAATCGAGCCGTCGGTCACGTCCGGGGCCATCGATTTTTGCAGAAAGCTCAGCACGAAGTCGTGCAGCAACGGTGGGGAGATCTAAAGCCGAAGCGGAAAATGCGGAAATACTGCATCGCCACATCCCAGACTGTCTGCGTTGTGGGGATGCCGACATGAGTGCTGCATCGCCTCAGCTCGAGTTCCCCAATCTCCTGTCGTAAGTTTGAATTCGCGCTTTCGAGGGTGAGAGTCAACACGCGCTTCTTTTGCCGGTACTTCGCCTGACACACTCTGCGACGTTCCCGCTGTATTTTTGCGTGCTTGGTACTGATAGCTGCCTTGAACAAGCAGGGCTTCTTGTGGGCCTGGAAGGGTGCTTGGGCATTCTCTGTGGTAAAATAGCTGACATCCTCAATCATGTTCACGGCAGCGGGACTGCGACTCGATCTTGAGCGTTGGCATACAGTGAAGATCACATTATCACTCAATGACGCGGTGTTGGGCGGGTAGAGAGAGGAGACGGGCATGACTAGCTCCAATGAAACTTTGCCAATGATCGACGATCGACTCGACCACACGCGGCGAATTGTAGTAGAGTCACCAGCACGCGATTATGACATCCAAATCATGGTGACACCGCCGAGATCGTAATCCGGGGACGGATAATACGACATGAGTGATCTGATCCGTACTAACTAATAGTAGTACATACAATGATAATACAGAAGTAGACTATTAATACTGTCAACCCTGTCCTAATTAAAAACTGTGTATTCTAATATGTAATACCACACAAGTTGTACACAACACAGTTGACCTGACATTTGTAAAAATCCCTGTCTTCCTCTAATACTTAATTCCAAATGATCCACGGGACTTACTAATTAGGACAGGTTTTACAGTACATGTACTACAGTAGTTTAAAACTTGAAGTATGGAGTTGACTGGTTTATGTTAAATCTTGTTTTGCAGAAGCAGACGCAGTACATGCATTACATCTATTAATAACACGCAAAGCGATCCTGATCGGTAAGCAAACGAGACCCCGCTTCTGCCGATCGGCCTGCTCTCCGGTTGAGGGAAAGAGCCACTATATACTTCTGTCAATATTACGCCTCTTCGTTTCCTCATAGACAGCGCACATATGACAAGACCGTAATCCAGTGTGGGATACGAAGTAAAAGTTGTGTGTGATTTGAGATGCTCGTTGCCCTTTAGGGCTCTCTAGAGGAGTTAATACTAATATTTCAAATTACAGACGCCTACATGTAGTTCTGTTAGTACTACTAAGTCGCTGGCCTGGAAGATGATGCTTAGCCTTAGTACTAATCATATTAGTATTAGCGGCCACACTACTATCAAAATCTTATTTTAATGCACTTATATTGATTTTTAAGATCACTTGTTTGCACTTTAAAAAAAGTGTGAGCTGCAGGAAGCGGCAATGATCAATTCAAATGATGTGAGCGTGGAACTGCCTACATATACTTTCGTGTGGGAAGATTACATGTATACGATGTACACACCGCTACATTTACCGGCACTGGTAAGCTATAGTACTCAACGAGTTCACCTCATTCCAAAACTTTCCTTCAGTACAACAAGCTGCTCTCAACCAAGCTTCTGACCAAGAGAACCATGACACGAGTGACCGGATTCATCTGCCAAGTGCTGGCGCTTACAACTCTGGTGACTCATGGCGCTGTCGCTACAGATGAAGGTGTTCTATTGAGCGAGGCTTTTGGCGGCCCCCACGGCACGAAATACTCGGACATTGATCTCGTTTCTCCCGGACAAACGGTGCACTCCATCACGGTCCAAGCTGGTGAGCGCGTCAACGGCGTCGGCCTCGAAATCACTGACGCCTCTGGAGTGACGTCCGAGTTGTACCATGGTGGCTGGGGAGGCAGCCCGAACAAGCTCACTCTGGGTGAAGGAGAGTACATCACGGGCGTGGAGGCTCACTGGGGCGAGAAGGGCGACCACACGCGCGTCAAGTTCATCCGCTTCACCACCAGCGAGAACAATATCATCGAAGGAGGCAATCCCACGAAGAACATCGGCAAGGACTCGTCTCCCGAGGGATACCAGCTGGGTGGCTTCTATGGCACTTGTGGCAAGGAGCTCGACTCGGTCGGTATGCTCTGGACGAGCATTGAGCCGATGTAAGCTCGAGTCAAACGCACCTTCCAGTTCGCCAATCATCCCGTTGCAATGTACTGAGAACTCCTCCTTTGACAAAACAAGCTATTTTAGCTACGTAGTTGTAAAACAATATGGACGACATTTTTACAACAAAGGGACAAACCTCGTGTATCTGTAAGCTATACAACCAACGACCTCGGTAGGGATAGCGTCAAGAATCAACTGTCTAACGGCATTCCTATCAAGCAGATCTTCGCATCCGCCTTCGCCGGAAACTACTGTAGTAACTGCATTGTGTTTTGAACAAGGATAATCAATATTTGGACGAATACAACATTTGTATCCTGCTTCGAAGTTCGCTACTTTTATGAAAACTAATGCTACCTGTGCCAAGCTCTCTATTACGATGTGATTGAGATCACTTCCTCTCTCTTGTTATCAGTCTACATTCGGGTGTCACCAGAGCGCCGTCGAATAGTCGAGATACGTCCGCCAGGCTTCCTAGCAGCTGAAGTAATGGCGTTAGCATGTCCGATCGACTTTGCATACTTGTCACGCAGTCGGTTTTGTTGTCCCAGGTGAAAAGCACTGACCCACGCATAGAGATGTGGCATCCCTCCACTTTGGCTGCAATGCTTTTGCCTTCTTCATCAGTGATCAGGTGAGGAAATATTCGCTGTATCGTGTCGACAGAAATCGTGACAGTTGTTGTCGTGGTTGCCATCAACACGTTCGCTGAACCATGAGTTTCCAGGCGCTCTAGCTGGATGTTGATATTGTCAAAGTAGATCGAGAACAGTCTCCACTTCTCCAGCAGTGCGTTCACGCCGCAAATCGAGCCGTCGGTCACGTCCGGGGCCATCGATTTTTGCAGAAAGCTCAGCACGAAGTCGTGCAGCAACGGTGGGGAGATCTAAAGCCGAAGCGGAAAATGCGGAAATACTGCATCGCCACATCCCAGACTGTCTGCGTTGTGGGGATGCCGACATGAGCGCTGCATCGCTTCAGCTCGAGTTCCTCTATTTCCTGTCGTAAGTTTGAATTCGCGCTTTCGAGGGTGAGAGTCAACTCGCGCTGCTTCGTCCGATACTTCGCCTGACACGCTCTGCGCCGTTCTCGATGGAGCCTGTCATCTTCGTGTTCGCCGTTGGCATTGATAATTTCGTTGGACAACCAGGGTTTAGGACTGATTTGGACGGTCGGTGTTTTGGCACTAATATTTGTGGAAATGGCGCTGACTTCAGGCGAGGTCTCAATCATTGCCACAGCGGCGTGCCTGCGACTTAGGCTTGAGCGCTGAATCACACTGCAGATCACATTATCACTTAGCGACGTGGTGTTGGATGGATAGAGAGAGAAGACGGACATGGCCAGCTAGCTCCAATGAAACTTTGCTAATGGTGGACTGACACTGAGCGGCGAAAAGCTTTGCCATCATTGATGACGTGTTTGAGAAAGGTTCGTAATCGCCTACGTATCGGCGACTGCTGTTTTCGACTGAATAACATGAAAAGAAAGGATACGCGAAGCACGTGGATAAAAGAAGACAAAAACGATTTTCTTCGACTTATTTTAATAAGTCGAAGACGATCTATACTGTAGAGGCTTTGAAATTCAAAGCTGCCATTTTCTGTCCTTGTAGAAAGCCATCAAACTTTGAATGGCTTTCTATCCAAGGACAGAAAATGGCAGCTCAAACTAAGTAAGCGCGCCAAAACACCCCAGTCGTGTTATGGCTAGCCAAAACGTTTACGCAAGTCGTGTTATGGCTGGCCAAAACGTTTACGCAAGTGTGGGCGGCGGCAACAAAGAAGTTTACCGGTACATGTACCATCCGTCGTTCATTGCCCCGGCTACTGCAATTTTTAAGCTCAATTAAAATGTTGTAAATTATCCACCTCTAAACTGACGTATTTCAGTACATGTCAGTTTGCTCGATTTCACCCAATCATATCACTTCTCCCCACTCATTGGTCAAAAGTGAAGATCCAAATTGGAGGGGAGGATATATTCCAAGCTCCAAGAAAGCGTCGAAGGTGCTGGCGATCTTAACCTTATCGTGGCCGTCTGCGTCCTCTCACGTCTCTTCCTTTCTACCTTCAGGTTAATCTAGACCATGAGCAGCACTGGAGCAGGATACGACTACTCGGCAGGCACGTTCTCGCCCGAGGGCCGCATCTTCCAGGTCGAGTACGCCAAGAAGGCGGTCGAGAACAGCGGGTACGCTCCGACATTTCTCCCTGCGTTAACGATACCATTATAACAGTAACCTTCCTTTCTGCCTTTCTGGACAATGGCAGCACGACGATCGGCATCAAGTGCGCGGACGGCATCATCATGGGCGTGGAGAAGACGCTGCTGTCCAAGATGCTGGTACCCGGCACGCACCGCCGCGTGTACGCCATCGACCGCCACGTGGGCCTGTCCATGGCGGGACTTGTGGCCGACGGTCGCCAGCTCGTGAACCGCGCGCGCGAGAGGCGCTCAACTACAGGAAGAACTACGGTTGCAGCATCCCTCCTCAGCTGCTGGCGGAGCGCATGGGCCAGTTCGTGCACTACTACACGCTGTACGGCTCCATCCGACCGTTCGGCACGGCCATTATGCTGGCGGGCTATGACCAGGACACGAACAAGTCGAGTCTCTACGTGGTGGAACCCTCTGGAGTGACCTACGTACGTGGACAGAGGTGGATACTTTTATTTGTTCTGACTTTTGTGGTGTTTCATTGCTGGGTGCAGAGCTACCGTGGCTGTGCGCTGGGCAAGGGCCAGCAATCGGCCAAGACAGAGATCGAGAAGTACAAGCTCTTCGACATGACGTGTCGCGAAGCCATGAAATACGTTGCCAAGATGTATGTGGAAGCAGTGGGAGTTTTAAATCGTTTTTGTTGTTGCTGACGGTGGGGTTTTGTGCTTTGCAGTCTGAACACGCTGCACGACGAGGTGCGCCACCCGTTCGAGCTGGAGCTGAGCTGGATCTGCGAGGAGACCAAGTGGCAGCACCACCTGGTGCCGGACAACCTGCGCGACGAGGTGAACGAGTGGGCCGTCCAGTCTATCAAGGAAGACGAAATGGCCGACGACGATGACGATGACGACGAGTAAGCTGGACGACCTCTCCGTCCTGCGTAGTAGTCGTTTGGCTTTCTCCGATGGAAAACGGAGACGACGAGTGCAAGGAAAGATTGTCGAGTACAAGGAACTCACGGTTATACGGCGCAATAAAGGCAAAACTCTATGACACGTTGATTGTGAGAGGTCTACATGTAGAACTAGGCAAAGTTCAGATGCCGTTTATCGACATCTTGGACGGAGTACTGTACTGGTCCAGCAAATGAGTTAGGTATGACGGACAGTAGACGGACATCATACAGAGCCAAACGAGAATGGGCAAATGTATCCGTTAGACGCAGGTTACTCCCACAGTACGGGACTTAAACACAACTAGCATTAGACTACACACGCATATGGAACTACATCCTTCTCCCTCTTCTTCTCTCGTGGCACCTTAAATAGTAAATACTCCACTTGCTACAGCGCGATCGACCGCTCACTTGGAGCTGCACGAGGAGCTGGCGGTCGAGTCGTCACTGAAGCTGAAGGACGCGAAGCTGTCGCCTTCCTCGTCGTCTGCATCGTCGCTCTCGCCGTAGAAGCTCGAGGACGAGCACGTGCTGCCCAGCGGCTGCTGCTGCTGCTGCTGGCAGTGCGCGGGTCTGCGCAGCGCAAACATGCGCAGGTCCATCTCGCGGTACATGATGACGCTCCACTTGCACTCGCCCGAGCAGTAGCAGTCCACCTGGTCGTCCGGGATCTGCAGCGAGAAGAAAGACACGCCGCAGTTGCTGCACACGAGCGGCAGTCCCGAGACGCTGGGGCTGTAGCTGTAGCAGCTCTCAGCGTCCGACACGGCCATGTACGCGAGCACCTCAAGGTCCACAGCCTCGTCCATGGTGCGGCCAGAGTCGTCGGAGCGCGTGTCCAGCGACTGCGGCTTGCACACGCGGTCCACGTAGTCGAAATAGTCCTCGTGGACTGCTGGGCTCAATTGGGGCACCATGTGGAAGGGGCGAGTGTGTCAAAGGCGGGAGAAGACGACGAGAGCTCCGACGCCTACACGGTAAATCGCAAAGTGAGCCTCGACCTGGTGCGAGTCCGCCTTGGCCTTTTGCGATCTTTGTTCCGTTTTCGCGCGCAAAGCAAGGTGCGAGGAACTCACTGGCCTTCAGTATGGTACTGATTCTTTCTGGCGGTTGATCGACCCATCTCCGCTGTGCCGCTGCCGTGCGCCCTGTCGCCCAGCGTTCATGGACTTTACTATGGAGCTCTGTGTGAATGTATGGCATTTCCGTTCGACCGCGAAGCGTCGCCATTTTAACCGAGAATAGCCAATCACCGCCCATCTGATAACACAGCCGTAATTTTTGTCTGTTTTTGCTTCCCGCAAAGAAGAGCTCACCACTTTTGCTCTCATAGTATGAGTCCAATTCGCAGTACGAGTGTATGTGTGAAGGCTACAGTGATGGTCGTTTGCTTGTATTCGTGTCGTTGGGAAAACGGAAGTCGTGAAACGAAGGTATCCGCTAATTGGCAACATGTATGCATATCAATCAGGTCGAGTTTTAACTTAACAAAACTGTTCCCCACCGAAAACATGCCGAACGTCTATCAGCAAGTCAGGCAAGCAAGCAGATTGTTTTCACCGTCGCCGTCTAGAACAGCGATATCAGTCTGAAATGCTCTCCATTGAAAGTCTCCAAAGTTTGGACCAAACGTCTCCAAGCAACATGCGGCTGAAAAATCGAAAAAGCCGAAAAGACACGCGCTGGATTTGACTCAAGCCATCCATTTCGTAGACTATCCGGGTACGATGAATCGCAGTCGTCATTCTATCGTGACTCCAATGGAGTCCTGGTTGTCTCCATTAACCAAGCTGCATTGAAGTGGACGACCACGAGGATGCCAGCTTTCACGCGCGCTTTGCGTGGGTTGCTGCCGCATGGTTGAAGACTACAGCGGCTGAATTCGTCATGGCTGCGCTGTTGCCATGACGCTGTTTCACGTTGCCAGTTACTCTGGCGTTTTCCCGCGGTTTCCGAATTGTGGTCAACGAGCCGGCGTGACGTCGCCCAAGCCAAGACAAACTGCGTGGGTGACGCGCACCGCAGGGCCAATGGTCGCTGCTTATTCTCGCCAGGCTGCCGTTCATTGGCGGCACATGTGCTCGAGCTACATTGCTCTTTTGGAGCGCAATGTGACTTCGTGCAAGATGGCTTCACCCATGCGGGCGACTGATGAATACAAATGCATGGACTGTGGAAAATGCTGGCCAGACTGGGCGCGTCGACGCTAGATGGACAAGCATTGCTGTCGAGCGAGGTCATATAATAACAACGCGGTCCATGCTGGTAGTCTCATGCAGAGCTCGGAAAAAATAATTATAATATAATAACTATAGTATTATATTGAATTATATACGGAATTACTTATTATTGGCAAACCAAGGTTTCCGTAAAATATGAAATTGTCCCCGTAATAAGTATACTGATTTTTACCACAACGTAAAAAGTGATAAGGGGAAAGCTGGTGGCCCGAGTAGCCCAAGTCGAACGACTGGTCCCTGTCAGCTCAACTACTCTCTTCTTTCAGTCACACCAACTCACTCATTTCCAAATTGACAGGTACCATGTCGAGTTCGCGCGCCATCTCAAGCTTTTTCTTCACGGACTGCGGCAACGGCCTGTTTGCCTGCAAGCAGTGTGGAAAGGCTCGCAAGCAGGCACCCGGGACAGGCTACTCGAATCTCATCAGCCACCTTGCGTCCAAGCATACTGAATACTCGGAGACCTACGAAGAGAGCCAGCGAACTTATGGGCAATCCCTCTAAGCTCATGGGTTCGTTGACCAGCGCACGATGGAGATTTTCAAGAGGATGGAGTGGATCATTGCCCGGAATCATGCGCTAAGCGAGGTGGACGACCCTATGACGCGTGCGTTGGCGGGACTGAAGCCCGTGTCGTCGAAGACGTTGGTGCACTACATGCGCCACGTGGCGGCCAAGGTGGGCGAGCGAATCGCGGTGGAGATGGGGAAGCACTTCGGGCTCATCTTTGATGGCTGGAGCTCCGGGACGTTTCACTTCGTCGCTATCTACGGCGTGTTTGTCAAAGACGGAGTGCTTCAGCAGGTACTGCTTGCCGTGTCGCCAGCCGAGTACGGTCAAACCGCAGCAGCTCACATTGAAATGATTGAGTCGGTCTTGGAGATCTACGGAAAATATCGTGGTATGCTCATGTTCTTCGTAGCAGACAACTGCGCGACAAATCAAGCGATTTCTACGCGGCTGGCGGTTCCACTCATCGGTTGCGCTAGCCACCGCTTTAACCTCTTGTTGCCCATGCATTTTCTATTTGAAAATATGAATATTTAAATCAAGATAAAATTACAAAACGATGCATAATGCCTCGTTTTGCAATTACTTTCCAGTGGCTATATTCTAAGTTTTCTGAAATGACCAGTAAATGTTTTGGTTGATATTTATAAAACGTGGCATAATGCATCATTTTGGTCAATTTCCCGGAAGACATATTACTGATATCACAATATTTGATTGGACGATTTTAGTAAAACGATGCATTATGCCACGTTTTGGCCCAGTCGGCAACAAAAGGGTTAATCTGGCGGTGTGTGCCTACCTCAAAGAGTATCAACCGCTCATTGACCAAGTCCAAGCCCTCTCTGTTCAACTTCGCTACCCGAACAACGCAGCTGAGCTCACCCGCCACACGAAGTACAAGCCATTGAAGACTAACGCCACTCGGTGGTCATCGACCTATCAAATGCGCGCTCGTTACGTGAAGATCCGTGACGCTATCAAGATGGTGTCGAAGACTTGCTTCCACGACCCAGTACCCACCGCCAGATTGTGCAGCTTGTCGCCAAGCTTGAAGACCTGGACAGTGTCTGCGTGAACCTCCAATCGGAGGATCGCACTATAGCGGACGTGCGGCTTCTCTTCGATACAGTAATGGCGAAGTACCCAGCTACCGCGGTCTACCTTAGACCATCTGCGAGGATCGTTCACTCGCCCGTGTTTGAGAGTGCTGTCGTCAAGCTGATGACATACCGAAGCCTCTCTGCTGCGGAAGAGGAAGCTGTGGTCAGATTTGTTGCCCCAGCTCCACCACCTCGTACGGCGCCACCGAAGGTGGATTTTGCGACTGAAACTCTTCACAACGCCAAGCGACCTCGCCGAGCTGCGGAAACCAAGTACGTGGACATCCTGCGAATGATCCCGCCCACTAGCAATCGCTGCGAACGCCTCTTTTCGCACTGCAAGCTGGTCCTGAATCCCTGCGCTCGAGTATACTTCCAGCAAACTTCGAGATGTTGGTCTTCCTGCGCGCCAACCGTGAACTTTGGAACTTCACGTCTCTCATGGGTTGTGACGATAACAATGGCCTGGATGCAGAGGAGATTTAGGTCTAGCTGAAAGCAGCAAGCTGTCGATCCTTAAACCTGATACCTGTTATATTAAATATAGCAAGCACTTTGATCGAATATACAATATCGGAGGTTATTAGTTGACTAGAGCAAAACCCATATCCGCTGGTGGACTGTCTTGTTGGCGGGGACCCTATCCAGGACCATAAGTCCTAGTGACAGCCACCAGCATCTCGACGGGTGTGGGGATCGAACCCTTGCGTAGTGGATTGGTAGGGTGAATTACACCGTTCATACCCTTAGCAATATTTTTAATAATTGCAATACTTATTATTGCTCTCACTTGTATTGCAATGACTTATTATGCTTTTCTAAAAACCAATTCAATCTTATATTTTATTTTCCGAGCTCTGGTCTCATGGAGGCTCCCAAACAGCGCCTCAAGTGACGAGTACCAGTATGCTACCGGTATCGATACACGCTAAGCTTAGTCCTCTACAGCTACCTATTTGACGAAACGCACGTGAAGTCCAGTCTGTTTGCTAACTGCCGATAAGTTGTCATCCATCAAACGCCAACTATTAATAACACATACATCACCATCGTACAGCTCAGTGCGGCAACGTGAAAGATCGCGAGTGTGTGGTCCACATCTTCAAGATCAGGTTTGGCGGGAATCGACCACCGAGGGCCACTGGCTCCTCTGGTTCTTGATTGGTCATTCTTTACTTTCAAATGCCCTTACTGAGCTTCAGTCTATTAATCCCACCTTCTCGGCCCCCAATATATTTGCTACCACAGAGCCTGCCAAGCCCGAAGACATCCTGCAGCATGGCCCGACCCAAGGCGCGCAGCACCAACCTCACGCACGAGCAGAAGCGACTCATCTGCCTGCACGCGCGGCAGTTCCCCAAGACGACGCAGGCGCAGCTGGGCCAGTGGGCCAAGGAGCAGTTCCAGCTGGACTATGTGCCGTCGCAGGCCGCCATGAGCTACATGCTCAAGAAGCGCGCGCAGTTCGAGCTCGTGTCGGGCGAAGGGCGCGACTACAAGAAGCTGCGCACTGTCAAGTGTCCAGAGGTGGACTCAGCACTGGCCAATTGGTTTCTCTACTGTCAGGCGCGTCGACTGCGACTGCCTGGAGACCTGGTGCGTCACAAGGCGCGCGTGTTCTTCGAGCTGCTGGCCCCGCAGCTGCCCGAGAGCGTCACCAGCTCTCCACCGCAGTTCTCCAATGGCTGGATGCACTCGTTCATGGGTCGTCACGGTTTCTCTCTAGGAGGAGGCAAAAACAATAACAATAAAGGAGGACGAGTACAACACGAAGATGTGGACGGACGCCCGAAGTTCGCGCCGGAAATGTCCGTCATCTCAACCCCGACCATCTGAAGACGGCGGTGATGGGCATGCTGCCCGAGAACGTCTACTGGATGCATGAGACGCGATTGTTCTACGCCATGGGTCCCGACCGACAAGCCATGCCCCAGGGCCACCACCCGGACAAGAAGTTGACCATGTTGCTGGCCGTGAACGCAGATGGGAGCGACAGACTGAACCCGTTCTTTGTAGGACCGCACTCACTGCCCACGGACCCGACGGTGAACGTCGACGAGCAGCTGTACCAGTACGCGTCCAACCACAAGGCCTGGATACCGCCCACGATGCTCCGCGAATGGCTCATGGCGCTGGATTGGCGCATGCGCGTGTTGAACCGGCAGATCGTGCTTATCGTGGACTCGATGGCAGCCATGAGCGTGCAGAAGGCGTCGCTCTCGAACGTCAAGCTGCACTTCGTGGAGCGCAACCACGCGGGCGAGCTGTGTGTGCGCGCGCTGGAAATGGGAATTGCGTCTGCTGTCAAGCGCCGATACCGCTACCAGCTTTTGGACTACGCTCTAGACCGACGCGAAGAAGGACAGGTAGACATCTACGATGTGCCGTTGCAAAAGGTGGTGGAGTGGGTGAGTCAAGGCTGGCAGCAGATCCCGCGCTCCCGCATCATGGCTAGTTTTGCGCACGTGGGTGTGATGGTGACCACGGACACTGGGGCCGATGTCGTCCCGGACAATCGCGCCGACGAGAAGCTGGATGCACAGATCCAAGCCTTGCTGAAGCGTCTTAAGCTCATCAGCCCCATGCGGCTGATCGAGGTGGTGTCTCCCAGTACGGAGAGAGCATGCGACGAAGACCTGACCGACGCGGACTTTGCCGATTCAGCACTGAACGCTGCGCAGGGAAAGTGTGCATCAAAGTGAACACTGCAGAGCTCACTCGCCACACCATCTCGCAAGTGGCAACGGACAACCCGTCGGCTGTCCCCACGCCTTTCGACTCGCAGATGGCACTGGTATCCGCAACTCCTCAACGCAACAGCAGCACCTCGAACGCCAATATAACTGTGTACTCTGGGTTTGACCAAGGATACCCAGGTTCGTTGGAAGACACCTGGCTGGCGTGGACTGCCTCGCAGCGGACGACAACGACCCCAGTCCGCCAGCCCGTGAGTGATCTTGAGGCGGTGCAGACGACGATCCGCCTCGCTACCGAGATGAACTGCGACCCAGGCGTGATATTGGAGCTAAACCGGATCCAGGAAGCGGTGGCCAACCGCGACCCAAGTCCTTCAACTATGACAGCTCCGAGGTCTGCAACCCGCAATTCCATCTGTCAGTTCCACTTTGGAGCACCCACGCGACGTCTCCTGTGAGCAGAGTGTCCTTGTATCAACGTAAATGTGCATAAACCTTTTTTCGCGTCGATATGGTAAAGTGTAGCCATGTCCGCTTCAATGTGATATTTTCGTCCCTCATTGGTTAAAATTCCAATAAGATTTAAAACCTCATCCCAATCACCATTGTGCAGCGAAGAAGGCGCGTCTCGTGACGGTTTAACCTTCTTACTGAGCGAAGCCGAGCGCAGAGTGCAACACCATGTCACACCGCAAGAAAGTGCTGTTGAAGCTGATCATCCTGGGCGACAGCGGGTGCGTCCGACCCTCTACAGCCCCCAGTACGTAGTATAATATAAACTTCTCGTATTCTTACAATATATTGTTATTCACTGCCAGTGTGGGGAAGACGTCGCTCATGAACCAGTACGTGAACCAGAAGTTCAGCAACCAGTACAAGGCCACGATCGGCGCCGACTTCCTCACCAAGGAGATCATGCTGGACGACAAGCTGGTGACGATGCAGATCTGGGACACGGCCGGGCAGGAACGTTTCCAGAGTCTGGGTGTGGCCTTCTACAGGGGAGCGGACGCCTGTGTGCTGGTGTACGACATCACCAACCCCAAGGTGAGAGGGTGGAGGGGTACACTGAAGGTTGAGGGGGTACTGACTGTTGATATAGTCCTTTGAGAAGCTGGACACGTGGAGGGACGAGTTTTTGGCGCAAGCAGGACCGAGAGACCCCGACGCCTTCCCGTTCATTGTGCTGGGCAACAAGGTGGACAAGGAGTCGGAGAGAAGGGTGCGTGAGGAGAGGGTGGGCAGTTTAGGTGATGAAGCTGATGAGTGGTGGATTTGGTGGTTGCAGGTTCAGAAGGAGAAGGCGCAGGAATGGTGCCGTGCCAAGAATGTGCAACAGGTAGGTGGTGAGTGTTGAGGGTTTTGTGAGTGTGGTGGTGACGGTTGTTGTGGTTGTATCCAGCCGATTCAGCACTATGAGACGAGTGCGAAAGAGGCGACGAGTGTGGAGGAGGCGTTCCAGACGATCGCCAACTCGGCCCTGCAAAGGGCCAAGAAGACGACATGTACGTGATGTGCTGTTGGCGGCAAGATTGCTGTGTGTTGGTATTGATTGTGTTTTGGTTGCTTCTGTTGCTGCAGCTACGTACCCGAGACGATTGATCTTAGTGGCACTTCGTCGAAGCGCGAGAGCTCTTCATGCTGTTAAACTGTGGCGCTGAGTGCAAACTGTTCAACAGAAAGGTGTGTGATGAGTGACGATGAGGCAGGTGCCACAAAGGGCGTAAACCATGAAGAGGAACAGGCCTGGCTAGACGAACGTAGCTCCAGTCTCACTTTTGCATGGCAAGAAATTCATTTGTCAGCTTTCAATTTCCAAGCTTTCAGATCTACATTTAGTCCTCGCATGCTAGGCAATTGTTTTTTTCTTTGGCGAGGCTTGATCTACTGCTGTCTTCATTGAACCTCGCAATGCAATCGAGAGGAATGGTACAAGGATTCCCTTCTGCTTTTGCTGTTTTTTTATTGCGAGTCGTTCTGTTTCTTGCTGCTGGCGCCTGGCCTCAATTCGCTTTTGGACTTGGCGTTTGCGCCAGTTGCAGAACACTTTGAGTTGAGCTGCTAGTTCGACACCCTCTTCAACATCCCGACTCGGCAAGGGTTTTGGAGCACCGAACTCATAACGGCCCCACTCCTTCGGATCTACCTGTATTTCTTCGTCGGTTGCGACCATGTACTTCCTTAATTGTTTCTTGCTAGTCTCACGAATCGCGATCTCGCGCTTCATGAACGTCAACTCTCGAGCAATGACATCTGGATTTTGTTCGCGATCCTGAAGCAAGAAGTGTTCGAGTGCTGCAAATGAAGCAACATACGCAGTTAGTTGCGGATGCCATAACGTGACAGAATTGTTAGTGGCAACCTTTGCCATGGTCAACAGGTTTTGGCCCACGATATTTCCTCACAGGCGACGGTGGCGAAATTCCGGCATCCACGGGAGTTGCGGTACCAGGTTCTTTTGCTCTGTACTGCCGCAGTTCCTCTTGTTGGCGAAGCTCTATGATATCACCATGGCAGTCCACACAGAGGTAGTCGAGTTCGGGGTCTCCAAGATCACCGCAACCGGCCCGGCAGTGGGCTTTCACATGGAAACTCATCTCGGTCGATGTTATTCATAAAACATGAACAAGTGAGCTCCATCACTGTAACTGCTGCGAGCACCTTGAAAACACATTATAACAGCTCTGGGTTCTGAATTTGGACGCTAGGTCTTAATGGTCCTTCAGCTTCTCTTCCGCGATATACTGAATGAGTCTACGGTGCCTTGGGGTCTTGCAAATAGAACGGGTGAAACGAAATCAAACCACTGCTCCAGGCAATGCTCAGCAGTGCACTATTCTTGAAGTTAGGGGCAAACGCGAGCTTTCGGGGTACACCAGCATTGGGAGGTCCACGCAGAAGGCCACTGAAACAATCAACAAGTCAGTACGCTTGTTGCCACGCCTGGCGATTTCTCAAGCAATACGAAACAAACCTGCGAGTAAAAATCAGGAACGGCTCCCACACCACGCTGAAAATGGCGACCAACTCTCCAGTGCCACCTTGGTGGGAACCGGTTGCGGTAGTCTGACACGTGAGTGCTACCCTCGATCCACTAGGGTCCCATGCAATGCTCTGAACCTTGCCGCCAACAATACTACAGACACGCACAAAAACGATAAATATCAGCGTCACCTGGCAGGTCCGTTCCTGACAATGCAAACTAACTACTTACGCAGAGGTGGTTCGGTCCAATGAGAAGAGCTCCTTCTCAGCAAAATCAAGAGCTGGTGAACTAATCTGTGCGTCTGTAGCAGCCCATGGTTTAGTTGAGGTGTGCCACAAGCAAACTGAGCGCACTGCTTTATATGAAATACCTATCGAGGGAGGGCAATCTTGGAACACGTATGGATACATGAGAGCACTGTTACGAAGTGCCACCACCAGGCACCGACCATCACTCGACCATCCGCAGCTCTGTTTCATGTCAGAGGATTGCCATTAGTGAATTATATGCTGAAGGTCGAAAGATTGCAAGACGTACCCCGGCAGCGACTTCCCAGGTCTCTCTCTTCCACGTCAGAGTCTCCCACATCAGTGATACACCGCTCCTAAAAGTTGGCAACATCTCATCAGCACCCGCTACAAAACGCACTACTACACCAATTCACTTACTCGGTGATCACGAATAAATACTCGCCGGTTGGCGACCAGTGCAGGGACGACAGCTTGTAGGGGCTCTGCAGCTCCGTCTTCCTCGAGAAGATCGCGTCAAACACGACGATCGAGCGCGATCCCTTCCCAGTCGCCGCCAACAAGCTCCCGTCTGCATTCCAGCACACTTCACTAAAGCCAGCATTGCTGGGATGCTGCAAGATCTCCTGCAGCACAGGCTCTAAACACAACCAGTCAGCTTCCCTATCACCTTCCACTCCTTCATCCACGCACCTCCTTTCTTCGGTACTTTCCACAGAAATACACCCGTCCTGCAGGCCACCGCCAGTGTATCTCCTGTAAATTTGCCCCACTCAATGGCGCCAACGTCCATCTGCTTGGGGTGTTCCAGCACACGGGAGTCCCACGTAGCGTTGTCCACGTGGTAGAGCGCCACGACGCTGTCCAGCTGCGCCACCGCCAGTAGGTTGCGTGTCGGGTGCCAGCTCAGGTCCACGATGCTCTCTCCGTTCTGTGCGTCCTGCGGATCCTGCAGTTCCAGCTCCTGGTCGTCCTCTACGCCTGTCGCAGCCTTCATCAGCCTCTGTCCAGCGTCCCCAGCAGCGTCCAGTGCCGTATACAGCACTGCCAGTTCATCATCCAGTAAAAAGCTCTTGACGGCACGCAGCGAGCGCTTCAGCAGCCTCAGCGCGCCAGAATCCGCAGAGTCGTCCGCCTCGTCAGTTAAAGACTCGCGCTGGCCGAACGGACGCGGCTTGGCGCTGGCCACGCGCGCGGACGGGAACACGCGTCCTCCGTGGCGGACAAAAGCGTCGCCAATGTGCGCGTTGTCCCGCTCCGAGACGCTGTAGAGCTCGCCCTGGAGCTCTCCGAACGTCACCGTGTCCTGTCGAGGCACCGCCCAAGTCATGATTGATCAATGTGTACGACTGGTGTGGCGGAGAGTTGATGTAATTGAAATGAGAGGTTTTAGTGACGACAAGAGTGGCACTGAAATGAGGGCGGTGGTAGTGACATGGCTGCATTTACAGATGCGAGTGGCAGTGGAGTTGGTGGCGTCTGGGAGCGCCACGAGCGTGGCGTATGTGTCTCCAGCGGGGTTTAAAGCGTTGGATGCTACTTGGGGTTGCTATGTAGCGTTGAAGTGCTGCGAATGGCACCGGCCTCGTGTTTTTCAACTGGAAATTGATGGAAAACTCGAGTCAGAAGGTGACACCAAGGTCCAAATTGACCACTGGCCGTCCTGCAATGAGGATAGAAGAGCAGATAGTAGTTGCAATGGAGTGCAATCTGGGGATGAAGTTGAGGTGAAATGTGTGCCGCCATTGGGGGTTCGAGTGGTGCAGTATTTGGCCTTAGCGCCGGCTGGAAACAACCACCAGAAGCTCGCGCTCCCGTTCGTGAAGAGCTTGCTACGGAGACGAGTTCTGGCCGGACGAGTTGGGTCTATTGCTCTGCAATTGGACGGACTGGACTATGGCGAATGGACGTATGAGGCGTACTTCCGTGGACGCCATGACAGTGAAGATGGTGGAGTTGTGACGGATCAGACGTTGGTGTTGATGTTCCCGTCGGCTTCGTCGTCTGCGGCCGCACCATCACGTGGAGAGCGGGTGTTTCAACCTGTTGGTACTCATGCGCGAGGGTTTCGTGAGCTGGTGGCTATGGCTCTTCGCCCGAGTGCAAATGACTCAACCTATACAATGGCTGCCCCTCGCTCGTTGCTGCTGCATGCACCGAGCGGTGCAGGTAAGACGACGCTAGTACACCAAATTGCAGGTGAACTGGACGCGAACTTGCTTGTGGTTGATGGTGGACTGCTTGCATCACCACAATTGCGACTCGCAGATTTCTTCTCGGCTGCACTACGTATTCAGCCTTGTGTGTTGCTGTTAGAAGACCTGGAGCTGCTGTTCCCAAAGACCCTTGATGAGAACAAGTACAAGCTAGTCTGCCGTCTTGTAAACTGCCTCGAGAGTATTCGTACGTATTCATCACCGTGTGCTTTCATGTGGAGGCTGGGCTAACTTTCGTGTTGATGCTCAGAACAAGCGGAATCCGTTCGGGTCGCAGTGATCGGAACAGTATCCGTGCTTGGCGCTCTTCATTCGAAAGTGCGACAGTTGTTCACGGAAGAGGTATTTCTCGATGTAAGTGATTTCTGGTAATACTGGTGCGCTTGTTGGAACAAAATATTCTAACGCCAGCCCATTTGAGTATCTTAGGTTCCAGGCAAGCAATGGACTCTGGGTCTGCTAATGTCGTTGCTCCCATCGCCAATCACCCTTCGACGTGATTTCCTCATGTCTTTGGTTGTTCGATACGGCCAAAGACCAAGCAATATCGCTTCCATTGCTCAACAGATTTGCATGCGGTTATCACGGGTAGACATCCAGGATATCAGTGTCGAGGTCCTTGAATCGGAGATCGCCACTTCCGCGCGTGAAATTTCGAGCACCAGCAACGGCGCCGATACCCTTAGCTCCTCTGTTCCAGACGTTTCATGGAACGACATCGGTGGCTTGGAGCGCGTTAAGCAAAACTTGATCGAGATGGTCGTGTGGCCATTGGAGAAGCCTCACGTGTTTCGCCGAATGGGAATCTCACCGCCTCTGGGTATGGTACTTCATGGCCCTCCAGGAACAGGAAAGACCATGTTAGCGAAAGCAACAGCAAAGGCAAGTGGCTGCAACTTTCTCAATCTGTCGGCTAGTGACCTCATGGCGGCTGAAATTGGCGAGAGCGAGAAGGCTATTACGCGTGCATTCGACACTGCTAGGGCACTAAGTCCGTGCATGGTCTTCATCGACGAATTTCAGTCGCTATTCGGCAA
This sequence comes from Phytophthora hibernalis, assembly GCA_012656075.1. Lineage (NCBI taxonomy): Eukaryota > Oomycota > Peronosporomycetes > Peronosporales > Peronosporaceae > Phytophthora > Phytophthora hibernalis. Next base: position 418,739 of record JAAKBF010000010.1, read on the forward strand.
CCGATCTACAGCTGGCCAGACAATGTCTCGAATGATTTCACAACTCTTGATGGAGCTTGACACGCTCAAGGCTGTTTCCGATGACAGTGAAGTACACGATAGCTCCGCTGTATCCTCCACGATGGCTACTGGTCGGGTATTCGTCCTGGCGGCCACGAATTCTTTGTCTGCCGTTGATCCGGCGTTCCTCCAACCAGGTCGCTTTGAAAATGTGGTGTATGTCGGGTTACCCAACGGCAGCGAGCGCAAGGCGATCCTAGAGATTCAACGCAGCAAAATGCCGTGGAACGACGACGTCGATCTCGCTCAGCTCGTCGAAGATACAAATGGTGCTAACGCGGCCTCGCTGATAGCTTTATGCCAGGCTGCAGCTATCCAAGCCATGCAACGGATACCTTCCAGCGCTCCAGTGGATGAACAGGTACGCCAAGTTGTATTCCATAGTGTTGATGCAGTCCGACTGACTTAGTGGTTATGTAGTGCATTGCAATGGTAGACTTCGTCGCAGCGTTGACAAACGGTAACTTCGACTTCAAGATACCCGAGCCGGGGGACCCCGACCAGTAGACGAAAGCACGGGGAAACTGCAAAAATTGAAGCAATGGCGCCGTTGAATTATCGAACTCATCGTCGCCTGACTATTCTCTAAGCATCGAAACTCGCGTACGCAAGTAGCGCCGTTTTGACGCCCGGGGAAACGCGAACAGGGACAGCTCGCCGTGGAACACCTCCGTGATGCGATAAATACCGCTGTCAATTCCTGAACACACGAAAATACATACTGCAGGTCAGTGATAGTCACTCCAGCAAGCACTTCACAATGAAGTTCACCTTTCGCTAGGGCGGTGGCTTCTTGCACGTAGATATCGGTCGTGGTGCTCTCCTTCAAGCATGTCTCCATGTATGCTTCCAGTGCACTGCGACACTCCAGGAGCGACGAAAGCACGGCAGGGACAGTATGCTACAGTACGAAAAGAACAGAAAGAGTTAGTTCTTGGTGTCGAGTACGAGAGCATATGATGAAAGTAGACCGCACCTGAACATATCCTTGCTTGTCTTCTGCACGCGAGACACTTACGAGGTGGCACAGCAACGCCTCCGCCGAACGCACAACCTTCGCACGCTGGAACACCCGTCGACGTGCCTCTTCTATCACGAATCGGCGAATGGCAAACTGCAGTTTTGACTCAAAGTAAAACCTGATGGGCCATTTCACACTCGCGGAGGAGATGCGAAGGTTCGCCAGGTGTGGGTACTGGTGAAGTAGAATCAATGGGTGCGCATCATGCTGCGAGTTCAAGAAGCGCAACAGAGAAATCACCGACTGCTCAAGTGCAACAGCACCAGTGGCCGAGTCGTCCACTGCACAGCCCTTCCTGTCCGGTAGCGTGTTCAACAGCTGCAGCATCAGCGTGAAACTATCAACCACCGCAGTCGTAGAGCTAAAGAGCGCATTCCACCGGTCACGAGAAGCAAACAGCGACGCCCGTGCGATGGCGTCGAACTTGCAACCCGTTAGCAAGTTTTCAAATTTGAACAAGCTGTCCAGAATCTCCACGTCCTCTGCATCCGCAGGAGCCTTGGGCGTCTTCTTCTCTGATATCTGCTTCAGCGCCGCATCCATCCGCTTGTGCATGCCCTGCAAGTACTGCTCATTCAGCGGTGTACTTGCCAACGGACTCGCCGCAATCTCCGTCGCAAACAGTGCAGTAGCAGCATCCCCTTCCTTTGGCTTCCCGGCCACCACTGAGTCCCACAAGTTGTTGCTGCCACCAAACGCGCCGGCCAGGACAGCGTGGCTCGCACGGAACAGCAAGATCCGGAACACTGAGGCCGAGCATAGGATCGCCAAGTTCTCCAGCACACTGCTGGTCATCTGAAAAATCACCCTCGACGTGTGCAGCGCGAGAAAGCCAACGTCATCAATCTCCACATCATCGTCAGCCTCTCCACCGACGAACCAGCTCAGCAGCCGTCCCACGACGTACACGAGCACTCCACGCCGCACTGCCCGCACTGTATCACGTTGCATGGCCCTCCCAAAGGCTGCTCTTGGGTCCAACACGAACGGGTCTTCACCTAGACTCTTCTCCAACTTCACAAAAGACACAAAGGCCACAAGACCTCCTGCAACTGCGAACGAGCCAATGTCCGCTGCCACCTGAGTGCTGGACGCCATCCCGTAGTACAGCACGAGCTTCCACGTGTACGAGTGAACCACACAGAGCAGCAGCAGCACTGGAAGCTGCGGCTGCTCCTGGGAGCGTCTTACGGCGTCCACCACGAAGCAGACGGTGGCCTGGAGCCCTCCGCGCGTGTCGTGGACTGGCTCAGTCTCTGCTCGTCGTGGCGTGGGCAGCAGCGCGTACCTAAGCGTCAGATGAGCGACTGTAGCGGTCCATAGACTCCCGACAACCACGAGGAACGCCGTAAATCCTGGGAATTCCAGCGGAGAGAGCACGGGCAGCACACACAGCAGCAATAGCGGGAAAGTCACAGCGCCGAAGGCTGTGAGGGCCACAGCACGCAGCGTTTGCCGCAGACGCTGCTGTAGATGAGGGTAGGGCAGGTCATGGAAGCTGGAGGGCGTGTCGGCGCCGCTCAGACCCGTCGCGTACAGTCGCAGCAGCGCGTACAGCACCTCGAGCGAGTGCGCGAAGCCCATGGCGGGATCTAACTGTTGTGACTGGCGCCGGAATGGATATGCTGTTGGATGGGCTTAGTGGCACACATATTAAAATACATGGCACCGACCCCACTAAAACTTGAAAATTATGTTTATTATAACATGTCATGAGTATTAATGATGAGGAGCAGATGTAGCTGTATCACTGCAACTGATCTCTAAAGCTTAGAGCTATTATATTAGCCAATGCGAAAGCAACTGAAGTACATCTTCTTCCGCCTCGCATTCGTCTTGATGGGCAATAAATGTATGACACACCTGGTCAAGGTGACGGCGTCCCGACCGGGCGATATCCTGTCCCAGGCTTGATTGAACAATTTGCCCAGCGACGTCGTGTTGAAAGGTTTCCGTGTTTCCTTGTTTTTTAAACCGGCGTTTGGGTAATGGCCGGGTCAAACGCCAGATTTTAGGCGGCCTGAAAAGTCCACGTAGGGGGCGCCTACCCATGAAGGTAGTCCACACCATCCTTCCCCAACCACTTCATAAATTCCCAAATCAAAGGAATGTTTTTCACAGACCCTGGCTCTCAACCCGTCAGGATGCACTCCAGTGCAAACTCCTCCGGGTTTGGTAAAATAGTCAAGAAGGGGCTGCTGCGAGGCACCCGCATCGCTCGAACCGCTTCTGCGACCCGCGCGTTGATTTCCGCTTCTATCCACGGTTGAAATACAGATTTCGCCCACTTACTCGCACAGCTGCCCTTCTTAAGTTCACACAGGTTATTAGTTATGCACCATAAATAACGGATTGAAGTCCCTAATTTAGACCCTCGTTCCCTCCTGAAACTGATTCAGAGATTGTACTCATTTACCAGGGGTATGGAAAGAATGTGTGTGCAAGTTAGTGGGCGGAATCTGTAGGGCAATTTGTCCAGCTGAAGGACGGGGCACTAGAATAATCAGCGGGGCGTCTTTCCGTTCAACAGCTATTTCCTTGAGTGAATCCCTTGGAAGCAGAGGTCCCTGATTCGTGTCATATGCGGCTCGGTTCCTGTAGACCTTCAATCGAGTTGCGCGACGATCGCGTCGTCGGCTATCTCCAACATGGCTTCACTTGTACCCGGCAAAGTGTTGCCAGTCCAACTCGTACAACACATACCTCCGTAGATCAAATGTTGAACATTTGATCTATGGACAAGAATGATCAACATTATGTTGACGCCCCTCCGCGTCTTTTCATCATAGACGGGGCGCCAATGACGCAGCATGGTGACGCGCCGCACCTAATTGAAGTGGAGTGATGCGTGTCAAAGATACCCATCATCACTTCGGAATTTAGCTTCAAGCGCAAGTACACTCCGGAATTATGTGGCGACGCAGCGGTACGGCGTTAAGCCAGCGCCTGGCGCTGAGCGAGGAAGTGTCGGAGGCACTATACGGTCGTGTGAAGAGGCCCGTGGTGGCGCTCGAGTCCACCATCATCTCGCACGGGATGCCATTCCCGCAGAACCTGGAGATGGCTCAGCACGTGGAGGAGATCGTTCGATCCCAAGGAGCGTGTCCTGCCACCATCTGCATCGCTGACGGAGCACTGAAGGTGGGACTGGCGGAACAAGATCTGGCGCAGCTGGCGGAGCTTGGCCCCGGCGCCAAGAAGTGCTCGACGAGGGACATCGCGGCTGCTGTGACGGACAAGAAGGTGGTGGGAGCCACAACGGTGTCGAGCACAATGTAGGGACTGGAGGTAGATGGAGAGACTGAGTGGAGGTTAATGAGGTTCTATGATGCAGGCGCATCGCCCATGCCGCTGGCATCAAAGTGTTCGTGACGGGAGGCATCGGAGGAGTGCATCGCTTCTGTGAAGAGACGATGGGTACGTGAGACTAAAACATTGGTACATTGTTATGTGGTTGCTGAGAGTTAGTGGGGTCTGTGCACTGCAGATATCTCGACGGACTTGATGGAGCTGTCGCGGACTCCGGTGGCAGTGGTGTGCGCCGGAATCAAGTCGATCCTCGACATCCCGCGCACGCTGGAATTCCTCGAGACACATGTACGGTTGTGATTGAACAACTTGTAGAGGAAAGGAGCTGATAGTTTGTGCATTGTTTTAGAGCGTACCTGTGATCGGATACAAGACGGACCAGTTCCCCTCTTTCTTCACGCAGGATAGTGGCGAGAAGGCCCACTTGCGCCGAGACACGCCGCAAGACATTGCGCGCTTGATTTACGAAAACGAAGCGTTGGGCCTGCCGAATGGCCATATCGTTGCCGTTCCCAACCCGAAGCCTGTGCCCACTGAAATGATCAACCAGGCTATCGAGGTAAGCACGTCCACCTGAATGGTGGTGTCACTGGTAACGGAGATTTGACAACTTCTGTTCTAGTTGGGCCTCAAGGAAGTTGTCGAGAAAATATCTACGGCCAGGCTGTCACGCCTTACCTGTTGAAGCGAGTGAATGAGATCACGCAGGGCGTGTCGCTCGAGTCCAACATTGATTTGGTCAACAGCAACGCTACTGTTGGCAGTCAAGTAAGTACAGCAGGATGGGTTTTACTGTTTTTGCACCGGTTCACTGATGTCAGTGTTGCTGGTTGGCCTGATTGACACTGCAGATTGCCTGCGCACTGTTTGATTTGGACAATGGCTCCGTGGTGGATCCTACAGCCAAAACGAGTGTTGTTTATTCGCTGCCGGGTGAAAAGGTATGTCCACGAACATACGTCCACGAACGTATCCTTGGTGTTTTCCGTCACTCTAACGAATTGATCTAACGTTGGCTCGCTGAAGTCTTCTACATCAAGGTCCAGCAGCGATAAACGTGTTCTTGTAGTTGGGGGTCTTGTGCTAGATATCATCAGCTCCTCTACTTCGCCACTAATCCGCGGCACTTCCAATATTGGAACTATCAAGCAGTCCAGTGGAGGTATTTTGCTTCGGAAAGTTTATCGTTTTCATGAATGCTGCTGACATTTTCTACCCTGGTTATTAGGCGTCGGAAGGAATATTGCCGAATGTCTGCATCGACTCAGACTTGATCCTTTGCTCGTGTCGTCTGTGGGGAATGATGCGTCAGGCTCCGTTCTTTTGGAAAACCTCAAGAGACTCGGCCTAGATACCAGTGCTGTTCACGTATCAGATAAGCTGCCTACGGCTGTGTACTCGGCTGTCTTGGACTCGACTGGGGACATGGATGCTGCTATTGCAGATATGAGCGCATTCGAGGCAATCGTAAGTTGTGTGAATTTGATATTGACGCATGGATCGCACGTCTAACGTCACTTGTATGTTCTTGCCAATGACATATGACTCGATAGGAAAGCAAGAGGATTTCTGACAAAACGATCGAAAACGCAAACCTCGTGATCGCGGACGGCAACTTATCCCCGAGTACGATTGGCGATTTGTTTAAGCGCAGTGCTCATTTCCTCGTCGATACTTGGTTTGAACCTACGTCAGTGCAGAAAGCGCTTCGTGTTGTGGAGGGCGACGCCGTGTCTTCTATGAAGTACATGTCACCGAACGCTGACGAGCTCCACGCGATAAGTAATGCCATCCGACGAAAACTCGGGGAAGCGGGTGTGAGCCCCGATCAAACGGGGACCATGAACGCTTCCCGCTAACTAAGGATTCCGCCATCCTTCCCCAGGAGGAAATGACTCGGTTGAAGAATGACCTCATCACAGGTACGATGAAAAAGCTTTTCAGTGTTGCAGTGGTGGATTGACGAAATTTGCTAATATGTGTGTGGATCGACAGCTCTACTTGCCATGGCTGATGGCGATACTAAGAGACCTAAGCACGTTCTGGTCACTTTGGGCAAGCACGGAGTCCTTGTAGCCTCGATCAATGTATCTGTGCCCGATCTGCAAGAGATTGTGGAAGACTGCGACTTTCCGGTTGAGATTTGGGGCATGCACCACGTTCATGGTGGCCACTCTGTCACAATGGTGCACGTGCCTGGCGTTGAGATCCCTGTGAAGAATTGCACTGGTGCCGGTACGAGAACCCCAAATTTCTCTCAACTTATTGGCAAAACTAATGTTCAGTGGTGCTAATCGTTTGCAGGCGACAGCATGGTCGGTGGGACGGTGTACGGCTTGCTGGAAGGACATGACATTTTCCAGAGTTGCCACATGGGCATGATAGCCGCCCGAAAGAGCCTCGCGTCTGAGGATGCCATCAGCCCCGAGTTAGCACCGCAGGTTTTGTACTCGGAGTCATGATGGACAGGAGCACCAAACCGAAAGCTGAATGTGATGGCAAACAGTGTCGAGTGCGTGTATTTCATGCAGTGCGTTGTGTAACTGGAGGCCTTTGCTATCGATATGTGCAACACGAGTCAGTCCACCTTTCCTCGTCAGTTTTGCCTTCTCTTTCTATTGTTGTTGGAACTCGCTCGCAAACACGCCAATGATTCGGACCAGCTCCTTCTGCAGGCCGCTGTTCTTGGTAGCGATAAGCGCCTGCATGGCAGCCTGTTCGCTGGCACTGGTGGACTTCTTCGTCAGCCTGCACGAAATCTACAAACACAAAAATGCCAAAATACTGCTTAGCAATAGGAACCCCGGTACAGTCAACGTACCGCCGTCTTACCTCGTAGTCCTCGTCGTTCGAGATGTCGTTCATCTCGTACGATCCCTTGCAGGTGCTACCGCCGCTAATCGCGACTTCAAAGGGCAGTTTGAAGTTGAAGTCAAACAGATACCGCTTCTTGCCGCGCACGACGCAGATACTCGCGTCGCCCGTGATCTTCTCCGGGGCTTGCAGCGTTGCCTGCAGGTCCCCTTCCGAGTAGGTCGCCCCAGTAAACACCTCACCCCACTTCTCCTCTGCCCACTTGGTCACCACCCGCTCTTCAAAAGTGCCGGCCGTGTTCCACGCCGAGCCATCATGCTGCGTCGCACTGCCACTCACCACCGGCTTGGGCTCAATTTTCTGGGGTGCAATGTCTCCAATGAGACTCTTCTCCTCCTTGGACAGTTCACGGTGGAAGTAGGGCAGACCGTTCTTGTAGCCTCTCATATCCTTGGGTAAGTCCGCCTCATCCGTCACCACGACGGACCCAGCACTGGAATTCTTGGGCTCGGACGGCTTCTTCACTGCAGCTGAAGAACTGGAGCTTGAGCTGGTCTTGGAGGCTGCTGGACGCGGAGGTTCGGGCTTCTTGGGCGGCTCGGGCTTCTTGCAGATGCGCTTGTGGAACTGCCAGTCGCTGGCCTGGCACTTTCGCGCGCAGTAGACGACCTTCTTGCAGACGCTGCACTTGAGTTTGGCCCCGGCTTTGCTGCAGTTGCGGCACTTGCTCTCGGGCTCTACAGACGCCACTTTGGGCTCCTCTTTGTCTTTGGCTGGGGTCTGGGTTTTGTCGTCGTCCCCGATGTCTTTGAAGCGCGAGTAGTCGTTCACGTCCACTTTGACCTCCTGTGTACGCTCGATGAGCGAGTTGGCGTCGAAGTCGTCGGACTGCGAGAGCGGAGAAGGGTCCCAGCCCACGTTGAGGCTCGAGGCGCTGGTGGGAGGCACAGACGTCGCCATGGCGGATTCAATTGTGGCCGCGATCGAACCTTCTGGATATCAGTTATTGTAGCGGTTACGGGTTGATAAGGAAGTCAGGGCTTTCATCCAATCACGTAACAGTAGTAGTACTACTACTACTATTTGTACTACTATCGTGACAATTTGTTGTCTATCATACTCGGATACTATTGTAGAAGTAGTTATAACGTTATATTCATATTCATATATAATACATGTATTTCCACATCTATTGCTAATTACAACAGTACTATTCAGCTAACTTAACGTTACTTTAAGTAACTTACTTATCAAAGTATGATAAGTTATCATTCTTAAAAATTATGAGACAAGCCACATTTTGACAAAATTCGCCATGGCGCTCTTCCAGGAGGCGACGACCCGGACGCCGTGTTCAAGGCGGCACTGTCGTTCGTAGACGAGTTCGAGTTCGCCCCAGCCAACGTCCACAGCCTCCCAGAAGCTCAAGCTCAAGCTCAAGCTCAAGCTCAAGCTCAAGCTCAAGCTCAAGCCCCAGTCCAGTCGCTGTCCAAGGAGGAGAAGCGCCGTCGACGTGCCGAACGCAAGAAGCTTCTGCGCCAGGCTGGCGTCTACAGCGACCCGAACAGGGCGCGCAACGAGCAGACGCGGGAGATTTCGTTTCTGCGCGAGCAACTGGAGAAGTTGCAGCTGAAGTTGCAGGTTCTGCAGCGCCACAAGACGAGCAACAGAACGGAGTTGGTGGCAGCCACTTCCAGACCCAATTTGTGGCAGGAGCAGACGACCAGACAGCGACGTCGCAGGGACGAAGCCGAGTGTGACAACGTGCGGTTGCGGCTGGCGGTGGAGCGTCAACAAAAGGTGGCGGACAGTCTCGGGGGCTTGATCCGCAAGCGGACGCGCCAGTTGGTGGGTTTAAGTGAAGAAATGGTGGCTTTCTGGTGCTAATTGGTGACATTACTGTAGAATAACGAGTGTGCGTCGCTCATCAGTCAATGTTGTGCTAACCACCCGGTGGTCGACGTGCTGGACTTTTGCGGCGACATGGAGGACTTCCGAGAGCTTTTCTATCGCCTGGATGCGGCGTACCGAGACGTGGATGCGGTTTTTGCAGCCAACGGATTGGCGAGGAGAAGTATTCCGATTGAAGATGTTCATATGCGCGAAGGAGTGAATGGAAAATACCTCGAGTTTTTCACGTATAAAGACCTGCCGTTCGGACTGCAGGACACGGCACAAGCGTCGTGGGATTATTTCAAAGGAGCGGATAAGCACATGGCGTACGGCAATTTGTACCAGAAGATGGCGAAGGTGGGTCTGCGGTAGGTAGTGTGTGATTTGGTGTTCTAACGTTGTTGTTCTTGGTGGCAGAGCCTTGATGAGCCCTATACAGTTATCGAAGAGTTTTCGAAGGAGGTTTACTCCAACAACTCCCGAGCAGATGTGAAAATGAGGCAAGTGGTGCGGAGATATGTGGAGGCCGACCGCGATATCGTCATTCGCGTCTCGCACGCAGCTCCTATTGAAGTCAAAAACAAAATGCTCCGAGGATTAACGCACAACGTTCGGGGTTTCTCAATTACGAGGCGGTCGCCTGCGTCCACACCGGGGCATGAGTTGACTGAGCTCCAATTATGTACGCAGATTGCGCTGGAGCTAAACGATGGCGCAACGTACGACGCCAACAACGTACGTGCACTAACCAATTTCCTCGTTGTCCACGGACTGAAGAACACTGTCGTCAATCAGCAGTACATCGAGAATGCACTTGCAGATCGCGCTTTAAAGCTAAAAATCGAGTGAGTGGTTTGTCTCCATGCCATTAGTTTTTTTATGAGCCACTTTATCGGGATGCAGTGCTCTCTGCGTGCGGCTTCAGAATCTCCATCGTTTCTACTGCATGCCTCGTTAGAGAAATGAGCATGGTCTCGAGGGCGAGGCCGCACATATATACCAGCGCTGCCGCGACGAAGCACAGTCGGTATCCGTAAGCCTCCACGATCATTCCACCGAGCATGGCGCTACCTGCCCAAGAGGCTACAGTCAGTCCCTCCAGCGAGTTCCAGCGTGCACGATGCGTTTTGGGCACGAAATCCATGAGAATTGATCGTCGGAGTGGCTCCGTGCACTGCATCAACGCTCCATGGGCGAGGAACAGCACACTCTGGTCTGTCACATCGCGCGAGACTGCCATCAGCAGCAAACTGATGGTGCCAAGTGTACGCGTAACCACGACCATGGACATTCGCCCAGTAGCGCTCGACACCATTTGCGCTAGGAATGACAGCAGTGCAGTCACCAATGGCTGCAACGCGAAGAGAGTCTGCACTTGAACCGGAGACAGCGCGTACTCTTTGAAAAAGAAGAGCGGGAAGAACGCGGTGACAAGTCCTGTGCCGTTGCTTACTAAGAAGTCCGACCCAAACAGCAGATACGGACGTGCGCGGTGTCGATCATCCCGCAACATGCCAAGATGGGGCGTACCGGGACATCATCGCTATCGTCACTCTGCACTGGAGCAGCCAAATAGTAGCCGCTGTTTACTGAAGGAACCCTTGACGACCGGAGAAGTTGAGAGAACTCGCTTGTCAAAGGTATCTGCATGCGAGAAAAGCTTCCTCCTCGCTCGGAGGCGGAGCTTTCTCTCGCTGTACTCAGATGTGAAATTGCGCTCGATGGAGCTCAGTTCACGTTCAATTGCAAACACGTACTGCCGGTTCTCGAAAGATAAGTCGTCGTTGAACTGAAACAGCACCACCATCGACACTGCTGCAATGAACGCACCGAAAAGCAGAACAGGTCGCAACGCTGCAAGCGTCCACGCATCGCCGTGCTTCCACAGCAACAACATCGCACTCAAAGGTCCGAGCACAAGCGCAACGTTGCGCATGACGTATTTCAGGGTGAACGGTGCTGATCTTTGTCCTATTGGTACCGAGTCAGCGAATAATGCCTCCATAGCTGAGCTCTGGAAAGCAGTGAAGGCCCCCACAGCCCGAACGCCACGTAAATGAGGACCATGTCTCCCAACTCGAAAGCCAATGCTGTCAGCACCGAAGCCCCGACGCCGAAAATACCCGAAAGTGCAAGGATCCGGTCTCGACGTGTGCTGTCTGCTGCATAACCAGCAGGGAACGCACACAGAAGCTGAGCTAGACCCTGAATGCCCTTGACGAAGCCCAGGGGAATGTTGGAAGCCGTCAACACGTAGACGTAGCCCGATAGCACCTGCTGCGAAATAATACTACGACAACGTCAGCATTGACACAGGAAAAGGTGTCAATCGAACCTGGTGCGTACCTGCTGGCAGACCAGTAGATCACCGTGAAGAGGAACACGAGCTGCACATTGTGCTCCGTCAAGCCCCAAGACACTTCTCTCATGCTAGGCCCACTCAATCACGAATGGAGCTGTGGTCTCAGCTTGCAATATTGGCAGGTAGTTTCATGGCTGGACTCGTCGCATTGGCGAAACGGCTTAGTGCTTAGCAGTTCTGCTTCTAAGCAGCGACATTGCTGTTGATGCATTTTTCCGGCGAACGGCGTTGCAGGTCTCCCGACCAGATGAGTGCGTCGGCGGTAGCATGGCTCGCTGATCGACAGGCGCGGGTTACTCAGCGCTTCAACCAGGAGGCACACATTGAACTGCAAGCAGATGCGCTCGGCACACACAAACCGGTCTTGCACGCACGCTTTCCGAAGCTGTGGTGAGCTTGCTGCTCTTCGGTCGATAGCTTTGGCGAATGAGCATTGATTTTCACTTCGTTACCTATGCATGGCAAGAAAAAGTTTTCAAAGAGTGTGGTGTCGACGCTGTTACTGCCACGGTGGATTACGAGACCTGAATTTCCCAAGCAGACTCGACACTCGAATCATTCGGAGAGTTGGCGGGGAAGGTCCCACCTCGCTGATTTCTTGGTCATGCCAAAGCAGCAACTATGAGTTCAATTTCATAGTTGGGCAAATTGAAAGCTTTGCACTCCTATGATCTGAGATCGAGACGCACGAATTGACATGCCTTTTAAATGAAGGTGCAGTCAAGTATTAAAATCCTTCACAGCACCGATTGCACAGCAACGAAAGAGCGATGTTCGCTCCAAAGCTTTCGAACGTAAACGTACAGTACAAACGAGCACCTGGTATATGTATAAGTAATGCAAGTATATGGTATGTGAAAGCCTTCTTTGTACGGTGTGCGTGTCTGAAGGTCCATACGATTTGAAAGGCTATTTATTTTGGGATGCTGAGGAAGCAGATCACGGTACTGTGTTTACAAATTCGAGTCCACTTCAAGTTGAAGTTCAAAGATACTCTCGTGTAGCGAGAGTATCGCTAAATCGAAATGGGGGTAGTGGTCACCGAGGGCACTGCAGGCACCTTCAACACCAGACAATGTCTGCGTGCGTCCCACGTCTCCCCTTACGTAGAAAGACAGGCAATGGTCAGGCACGACGACCACCCAAACACCGGCCTTGATTTTAGCGCCATGCTCGATCGAATCACTTCCCAATCTCCCGACAGCAGCACAACCTCCCACCGCCGAGCCAAGAAGAAGAAGACGATGTTGACGTCGTGGATCTCTGCAATCGGTTGCTTTGCAGCATTCTCCGCGCTTCCGGTCGACGCGCGCGCTCTGAGTGACGATGTGTTCGACTCGCAAGCACAAGCCATTGTCGACGGCTTCAGCATTGCTGAAGTGCTGGGTCAGATGACGCAGATCACCATTACCCAAGTGCTCAACAGTGACTACTCGCTGAACGAAGACGCGGTGCGCACGTACGCCAAGTTGAACGTCGGCTCCTACCTCAACACTCCGTGGGGAGTGAGATCGACGGCAAGTGGGGTTGGAACGCTACAGAATGGCGATCCATTGTCACCCGCATCCAGGAGATCACCATGGAGGAGAACGGTGGCCACCCCATGGTCTACGGAATCGACTCGGTGCACGGTGCCATCTACGTCTCCGGTGCTGTGATCTTTGGCCAAGAGATCAACAGCGGGGCAAGCTTCAACCCCGACTTGGTGTACGAAGTGGGCCAAATCACTGGCCGTGATACGGAGGCTGCAGGGATCCCGTGGGTGTTCGGTCCTATCCTCGATCTCGCGCAGAACCCGTTGTGGGCACGCACCTACGAGACGTTCGGGGAAGACCCGTACTTGTGCTCAGTGTTGGGCGACGCTATCATTCGCGGTCTACAGAGCAACAACCAGACTGCAGCTTGCATGAAGCATTTCGTCGGCTACTCGAAGACCCCGACTGGGCATGATCGTGATGGTGTCACGATGGCCGACTTCGATCTACTCAACTACTTCGTGCAGCCGTACCAGGCTGGTATCGAGGCGGGTGTCCTGTCGACGATGGAGAACTACATCTCCATCAACGGGATTCCTACGGTGGCCAACACCAAGATCCTCGAGGACCTCATCCGCAATGACCTCGCCTACGACGGCCTCGTGGTCACGGACTGGGCCGAGATCAACAACCTGAAGGACTGGCACCGTGTAGTGGACACGTACGACGAGGCTGTTCGCCTCTCGCTTACTCGCACCGCTCTAGATATGAGCATGGTTCCGTACGACACCGAATTCATCACCTCCGCTACGGAAATGCTGAACAACTTTCCGGAATACGAACCCCGACTCCGTGAGTCAGCTAGGCGTGTGGTCAAGATGAAGCTCAAGCTCGGGTTGTACGAAAACCCCGTGCCTGGTGCGGACAGCGAGTTTTTGGTTGGTAATGATGATGACAAGACGGTGGCATTGAATATGGCGCGTGAGTCCATTGTGCTACTCAAGAACGACGACAACATCCTCCCGCTCGCTAACGGATCCTCCGTCTTCCTCACCGGCCACTCGGCTGATAATGTGGGCTACCAGTGTGGTGGGTGGAGTGTAGCATGGCAAGGATACTCCGGCAACGATATGTTCCCGAACGGCATTTCGGTTCGTCAGGGCCTAGAGAACGTTGTTGGCAACAACTCGTTCACGTACTTTAATGGACTCCACGCCAATGGAGACTACACTTCAGAGGATCTGGCCACTGCGGTAGGCTATGCGAGTCAGCACGAGTACACGATTGCTGTCATTGGTGAGAGCACGTACGCCGAAAAGCCAGGAGATATCGATGATTTGGCGTTGGCCTCAGGACAAGTTGCGTACGTTGAAGCACTCGCAGCTACCGGAACGAAGATCATCCTCGTCCTGTTTGAAGGCCGCCCGCGTTTGCTTGATACTCTTCCTGACACTGTCAATGCTGTCGTTCACGGTTTGTTGGCTTGCGAACTTGGGGGCAGGCAATGGCGGAAATTCTGTACGGCGAGGTGAACCCCAGTGGACGACTTCCAATCACATACCCGAAGGACTCGGCCAACGTGATGATCCCATACAACCACCGCGTCACCACGAAGTGTGTTGATGACAGCGGCGCTTACGTCGACTGTGAGATGCAATGGGACTTCGGTACGGGGCTCAGCTACACCTCGTTTACCTACTCTGCAGTGACATTGAGCAAAACTACGGTGTCAGGCCCCGCTGACTCATTAACTGCGTCTGTGTTCGTCACAAACTCGGGTTCCATTGCGGGTAAGGAGACCGTGATGCTGTTTGTGATTCAGCCGTACCGCTTGATCTCCGTGCCCGAGGTCAAAATGCTACGCAAGTTCACGAAGATCGACCTGGAACCTGGTATCACTCAGGAGGTTACCTTCACTTTAACGGCTGATGACTGGAGCGTGTATGATCCTCAGATCGGCAGTGGCTTCAACCAGGTTGCTGAAGACGGCACTTTCGTTGTGGCGATCAAGCCCGACACCGACTGCGACGTGTACAATACCATCACGAATGATCTTTGCGCGCAGTTCACACTCAACACAGGCACCGTCAACTTCGGCATTAACGGCACGACCTCGCGTCGCCGTTCGTAAGGGCTTTAGAAGGGTGCTTGGGCCTACCTGTGCTTGTTGGTTTTTGTAGGCAGTTGCTAAGCCTTCGCGACGCGTAGTACTGTATCCGTGTTCCGTGTGCTATCCATGGGATATCGTTCGATCTACATCAAATCTTAACTTTTGCTTGTGTGTCTTGTTGTCGGGTTTTCGCAGTAGGTGTCACCCGCTTCGGATGCAACACTTTACAAGTGCCACTTACACATCCTTCGGTTGTCGATTCCTGGCGGTATCGATACATTTCCTCTCTTATGGATACCACAAATCACCAATACCTATGAAGATGTTTCTCTCTATACCTGAAGGTGGTGTTGTGTTCACCGGCTGACAGCTTCTTGCAGTCGCGACCTTATCGTGCTGCGAAATCTCACCAGATTGGGCTGCTCTGTGAGACTATCGACGCAGGAAGCTTCTTGCCAACAAGAAGACGGGCCGTTCAGGTGTCTATCCAGCATGCAGTACAATGTCGCAGTCTTGTCCACAGGAGGAGTCCTGGCTTCTCAAGCTGAATGTCGTCCTTCCATCATTTAGACGTCGAGGACTACGGTGCCATCTTGCAAGCATGGATTACAGTGCGCATGCATCACCTCCCGACATGAAGTCTTCAAGTGTCATCATGCCTTTTAATTTGTTCATCGTAGTCACAAGCAAAAACTTGCTTTCGCGTCGTTCGCGATCTTTCGGCTCACTGATGGCTACCACAGGTGCTCGTCAATTCGTACGAGCACAGGATGACAGTCGCAGATGTAAATTGGATTGAACAGTTTGGGGCTGCGGGGAGGGGTTCATTCGTGGGCCACGATGCACGAAGTTGATACCAACCTCAAATGAATCAGCATGGAATCACCTTTGCACCACCAGTTGGCACATCCAGCTCGAACGGTATAGCCTAGATTGGATCTGTCTTACGTGCAGCAAGACGGTATAATGACATGTGCAGGTGAGTTCGACAGGCTTCGTGAACTAAGAGAAAAGACAACACCAACAAACTTCATTCTCCAATTTCCTCCCTGCCTCGCACAGGACAATCCACCAAACCACCACTACCAAGCACCAACTCCTTCGACTCAAGGGCATCTAATGTGGACATCCTGGGTTGCTGCTAGCAGCTTAGCTGCTGTGGTGGCTTTCTCCGGTACGGTCATGGCCGACGACGCTGCTTTGGAAGTCCGAGCGCAAACTATCGTCGACGGCTTCAGTACGGCCGAGGTCATCGGCCAGATGACACAAGTCGACATCAGTACCGTCATAAACCCCGAGGATAACAGTCTGAACGAGGACTACGTTCGCGCCTACGCGAAGCAGTATGTGGGCTCATACTTGAACACCATTTGGGACGAACCCTTGGGCGAGAAGTACGGGTGGACTGCCACCGAATGGCGCGCTGTTGTGTCTCGGATCCAGGAGATCACTATGGAGGAGAACGGTGGCCACCCCATTATCTACGGTCTCGACTCGGTGCACGGTGCCAACTACGTGACTGGTGCTGTCATGTTTGGCCAGCAGATCAACACCGGTGCTAGTTTCAACCCGGATCTGGCCTACAAAGCTGGCGAGATCACTGCTCGTGACACTCAAGCTGCAGGAATCCCGTGGGTGTTTGGCCCCATCTTGGAGATCTCGCAGAACCCGCTGTGGTCTCGCACTTACGAGACGTTTAGCGAGGACCCGCACTTGGTGACGGTCATGGGTGAAGCGATTGTCCGCGGAATTCAGAGTCTCAACCAAACGGCTGCTTGCATGAAGCACTTCATCGGCTACTCGAAGACACCCACCGGGCATGATCGCGATAATGTCATCATGGACGACTTCGACCTGTTGAACTACTTCCTGCCCCCGTTCAAGGCGGCTATGGATGCCGGTGCCATGTCGACGATGGAAAACTACATCTCGATCAACGGCGAACCCGTCATCGCGAGCTCTCGCATTCTGAACGACTTGCTTCGATCCGACCTAGGATTCGATGGCCTCCTGGTTTCCGACTGGGCTGAGGTCAACAATCTGAAGGACTGGCATCGTGTCGCTGAAACGTACGAGGATGCTGTCCGTTTGTCGCTCACCCACACGTCGCTCGACATGAGCATGGTGCCTAATGACACCTCGTTTATCAACTACACGGAAAACATGCTCGTGGGCTACCCTCAATACGAAACCCGTCTCCGCGATTCTGTCAAGCGCATCATTAAGATGAAGCTGAAGCTTGGACTTTACGAGAACAATATGCCCGGTGCGGAGTACGAGTTCCAGGTTGGCAACGATGAAGACAAGGCGGTGGCGTTGGACTTGGCTCGCGAGTCGATTGTTCTTCTGAAGAACAATGAAAGTGTGCTGCCTCTGGCGAAGGAGGCATCTGTGTTCCTGACGGGCCACTCGGCTGACAACGTTGGTCACCAATGCGGTGGATGGAGCATCGCGTGGCAGGGATACTCTGGCAATGAGATGTTCCCCAACGGTGTCACGGTTCGTAAGGGCTTGGAGAACTTGGTTGGAAATGACTCATTCACCTTCTTCAACGGCCTCTACGACAACGGCTCGTACTCGGAGGCAGACCTTGCTAAAGCAGTTGAGTTGGCCAGTCAGCACGAGTACACCATTGCTGTTATCGGTGAGAAGCAGTACACGGAGAAGCCTGGTGACATCGACGACTTGGCTCTCCCTGCTGGACAGATCGAGTACGTCGAGGCGCTAGCTGCCACCGGTACCAAGGTGATTGTCGTTTTGTTCGAGGGCCGCCCTCGTCTTCTCGGTTCGCTTCCGGAACATGCCAGTGCGATCATCGATGGTCTGCTGCCTTGTGAATTGGGCGGACAGGCCATGGCTGAGATCATCTACGGAGACGTGAACCCGAGTGGAAAGCTCCCGATCACCTACCCGAAGGACCCGGCGAACATTGCCATCCCCTACTATCACCGTGTGAACACGCAGTGTGCCTACGATCACTGTTGGATGGAATGGGACTTCGGTGCCGGACTCAGCTACACGGAGTTCAACTATTCGGCTGTGTCCCTGGACACGACGACGATCACTAGTGCCGATGCCACCGTCACTGCCACGGTGACCGTCACGAACGTGGGTACCCGTGCGGGTAAGGAGACGGTTATGTTGTTCCTTACGCAGCCCTTCCGAACGATCTCCGTCCCTGAGGTGAAGATGCTGAAGAAGTTCAAGAAGATAGAGCTGCAGCCGGGTGAGTCCCAGGAAGTGTCGTTTGCGCTGTCGGCGGGTGACTGGAGCGTGTACGACCCGCAGATCGGCAAGGGGTTCAAGAAGATCACCGAGGACAGCAACTACGTGGTGGCCATCAAGCCGGACACGTGGTGCAACGTGTACAAGAACATCACCAACCCGTTGTGCGCGGTGTTCAAGATCGACACTGGACGTGACAACTTCGGTCTTCCTCCCCGGTTGCGAACGTCACCGTCACTACTGAGACCCCTGCTGTTGTCTCGGCGATCACGAACTCGGTCACCCCTGTGACAGAAGACGCTGGTGCTGGAACAGTTGAGGCCGGCAACTATTAAGCCACCTTCAGCCGAGAGGCTAGACACTTCATTCAATGCACAACCAAGCTAGACAAATGACCGCAAAAGGCTTAATAAAAAGCGATGCCTGCACAATTACTGAATTTGTCTTTTGTTTTCTTGGATTGGTATTAATATCCAGGTAACGTCCAAGATTACTCTGGTAAGTTACATGTAACTTACCAGTGCTATCCTTTCTGAAGCCCACCTCAAGGTTTAGTTTGGCTCAGACAACCTAAAATCCGGCGTTTGGCCTGGCCATTACCCAAACGCCGGTTTAAAAGAATGGGAAACAACGGGATAAAATATCTTGTTTAATGGAAGGTGTTCATCGTTTGCCCTGCGTTGTGGGCCACAACTTGTGGCATCTAGAGACACATATCCCTCGTTTTCGTGGCAATTTATCACTAACACCGGTAGACAAAAGACCAGACCGACGCCAGCAAGCGCAAGCACAACAGCAAGATCGAAATGTCCAAAAGGAGGTCCGAGCCACTTGGCGTCGCAGCATCCCTAGCGCCGGAGTGCATACCAGAAGGTCACTTTACAACTGAGAAACAGCATGCTTCTCAACAACACTTGAGACGTTTTAGTGCAGCACAAAGGCTCGTGCGGGTTTCGTGCAGGTTTGGCTGCCGGAGCTGGTGCATGACGAATTGTAATCGTCATTGACGATTCTTTCGCTGAACTCGAGTTGATTTGCATTTTCATGGCTCAGTGCTCACCGAGAGTGTCCTATCCGCTCGCGTCCCGCCGTGAGAAGCTCCAGTCTCGGCCATCCGATGCGAGCAACACTTGAAGTGTATCGAGGCCCAGTCGGCGTTGCAGCTCTTCGAGATACATAGTGCGGGTACGGGTACTTTTCATGGATAGCAGAGCGCGTATTGGTCTCCTTCGACCCCACAACCCCGTAAACTTGACGCGGTCAGCATAATCCTACCGGTATCCATATTATTACCGAGAAGTGGCGAATCGATTGACATTGCACGCTGAGGCTGTCCTTCCAGAGCTCACTTCTCAACTTTCTCACTGCACCACGCAGTATACGGTAGCCTAGTGGACAGTCTCGACGTCGTCAACGTAACGCAGTGCGATGGTCAAGCTCTTCTTGGCCGCGGTTTATTCTGTCACGCTGGCAGCTTTCCTTTCCTTGCCCGTATCAGCGTTGTCTGCTGCCGAGGATAGTGTTCTGGATGCCAAAGCTCAATCTATCGTCGATGGTTTCTCTACGGCCCAAGTGATCGGCCAAATGACGCAGATCGACATCAGTACCGTCATGAACCCCAAGGATAACACGTTGAACGAGGACTGGGTCCGTCTGTACGCGCAGCAGTACGTGGGCTCGTACCTCAACACGATTTGGGATGAACCGATGGAGGAGAAGTTCGGTTGGACTGCCTCCGAGTTCCGCGCCGTCGTCACGCGGATCCAGGAGATTTCCATGGAGGAGAACGGCGGCCATCCCATTATCTACGGTCTTGACTCGGTGCACGGTGCCAACTACGTCGAAGGCGCTGTCATCTTCCCTCAACAGATCAACAGCGGTGCAAGCTTCAACCCCGACCTGGTCCACGAAATGGGTCGTGTCACCGCTCGCGATACCCAAGCTGCTGGTATTCCGTGGGTGTTTGGTCCTATCCTTGACATCGCACAGAACCCGCTGTGGTCTCGCACATACGAGACGTTTGGTGAGGACCCGCACCTTGGAGCTGTGATGGGAGATGCCGTTGTCCGTGGACTTCAGAGCTACAACCAGACTGCGGCCTGCATGAAGCACTTCATCGGATACTCGAAGACACCAACCGGCCACGATCGTGACAATGTCATCATGGCAGACTATGACTTGCTCAACTACTTCCTGCCCCCGTTCAAGGCGGCTATGGACGCAGGTGTCATGTCGACGATGGAGAACTACATCTCCATTAACGGTGAGCCCGTTATCGCGAACCCGCGTATCCTCAATGACCTGCTTCGTTCCGACCTTGGATTCAATGGTCTTCTGGTTTCCGACTGGGCTGAGATCAACAACCTCAAGGACTGGCACCGTGTTGTGAACAGCTACGAAGATGCTGTGGCCTTGTCACTAAAGGAGACTTCGCTCGACATGAGCATGGTGCCCAACGACACGAAATTCATCGACTACACGCAAAGTATGCTCGAGAAGTACCCTGAGAAGGAAGCTCGTCTGCGTGAGTCTGCCAAGCGTATCATCAAGATGAAGCTCCAGCTTGGACTCTACGAAACCCCAGTGCCGGGAGCGGATTTTGTGTCGCTGGTGGGCAGCGAAGAGGACAAGACCGCCGCTCTGAACATGGCGCGTGAATCGATTGTGCTTCTGAAGAACGCAGAGGACGTTTTGCCACTGCCGAAGGATGCGTCCGTCTTTCTTACGGGTCACTCGGCAAACAACGTGGGCTACCAGTGTGGTGGATGGAGCAAGGCTTGGCAGGGGTACTCCGGCAACGCCATGTTCCCGAACGGCGTCACTGTTCGTCAGGGGTTCGAGAACTTGGTCGGGAACAACTCGTTCACCTATTTCAACGGACTGCTTGCCAACGGATCGATCTCGGACGAGGATCTGGCCACAGCTGTGGACCTTGCTAGTCAGTATGAGTACACTGTTGCTGTCATCGGTGAGAAGCAGTACACGGAGAAACCTGGTGACATTGACGACCTTGCTCTTCCTGAGGGCCAGGTGAAGTACATCGAGGCCCTGCGTGCGACCAAGACGAAGATGATTGTTGTATTGTTCGAGGGCCGTCCGCGTCTGCTTGGCTCGATCCCCGACAACTCGATGGCTATCATTGATGGTCTGCTGCCTTGCGAGCTCGGTGGTCAGGCCATGGCTGAGATCATCTACGGCGAGGTGAACCCGAGCGGTAGACTGCCGATCACGTACCCCAAGGACGCGGGCAACATCGCTATCCCGTACAACCACCGCGTCACGACTCGTTGTGCGTACGACAACTGCTGGCAGCAATGGGACTTTGGCTCGGGTCTCAGCTACACGCAGTTCAACTACTCGGCCGTGACGCTGGACACGACGTTGCTCACCAGTGCGTCCGAAACGGTGACCGCTACGGTGACCGTCTCGAACGTGGGTGACCGTGCTGGCAAGGAGACCGTGATGCTGTTCGTGATCCAGCCGTACCGCTTGATCTCGGTGCCCGAGGTGAAGCAGCTCAAGAAGTTCAAGAAGATCGAGCTCCAAGCTGGCGAGTCCATGGACGTGTCGTTCACGCTGACCACCGACGACTTGAGCGTGTACGACCCACAGATCGGCAAGGGCCTCAAACGTGTGTTCGAGGACAGCGACTTCGTGGTGGCTATCAAGCCCGAAACGTGGTGCAATGTGTACAACAACATCACCAACCCGTTATGCGCTGAGTTCAGCGTCGACACGAGCAGCGGTGCTGGCACCGTGAACGTTGGTGCCACACTGCTGTAAGGAGTCGAAAGACTGTAGACTTGCTTCGAGTGAAGAAACACGCTTAGACAAAGCAACCCATGCTTTTCAATACATTCACGATCTACTCGTGGTTCGAATTATCCATAAAAACGCATTTGCAGCAATAAGTAAAGCAACACATCCGATCTGCCGGGAGTTAGGCAAAAGCTTACTGTCCCTGACGTGATCCCACGCGATTAGACTGAGGCACGACTTGCACATCAAGGCAGTTTTTGCTAGGATACACAGCGCTGTATCCATTTTAAGGAGTCAAAGCAACTTGGTGGCAACTTGCCATCGACATACCGACCAACTCCTTGAGATGGCAATACCGTGCAACCACAATATACGTCGAAAAACTTGCAGTCTCGCCCGAATCATCGTGCGGTCTAATGCTACAATATAAGGACTGTACTGGGCTCTACAGCATTGATGGAACTAGTTTCGATGATATGGCGGCGCGGTCGTCGATTGCTGCACCCCGAGCACCAGAAGACCATTACTGCATGTGCATGTATCGAACCGAAAAGGCTTCATTTTTTCATTCCCTCAGCAATCCACGTCGGATATTGTAGGGGCAACATATCCTGCCTGATCTGGATGCGAGCAACAACAAGCACGGGCGATATGCGGAGAAGCAGCCAGCATTTCATCGGTCGTCTCATTCCCTATTTTCCTCGTGGGAAATACCCGCCGGTGAATTGCAGGTCCAATGCCCACCAGGTTTCTACTAGCTGCAGCGCTGTTGCAGTCGGCACTCGCAAGCTCCAGTGGGTCCTCTGACACTTTGGACTCGCAGGCGCAGACCATCGTGGACGGCTTCTCGACGGACCAAGTTATCGGCCAAATGTGCCAACTCGACATCAGCATGATCCTCAACGACGACAACTCAGTGAACGAGACCTTGGTGCGTCAGTACGCGAAACTCGGCGTCGGGTCCTACTTGAACTCGCCATTTGCCGGTTGGAACGCCACCAGTTGGCGCAACACCATCAAAAACATCCAAACGTTCCACATGGACGAGAACGGAGGACATCCGATGGTCTACGGACTCGACTCGGTACACGGTGCCCAATATGTGGACCAGGCAGTGATCTTCCCACAGCAGATCAATGCAGGTGCAAGCTTCAACCCGGAGCTGGCACGCAAAATGGGGTCGTCACAGGTCGTGACACGGCTGCAGCAGGTATCTCCTGGGTGCTGGGACCCATATTGGACATCTCGTACAACCCGCTGTGGACTCGGACATACGAGACTTTCGGAGAGGACCCATACCTGGCCTCGGTGCTGGGAGCTGCCTACATCGAAGGTGTACAGAATAATAGTCAGAGTGGGGCGTGCATGAAACACTTCATCGGGTACTCGCAGACTGCCACTGGTGTGGACCGTGAAGGCGTGACCATCTCGGACTACGACCTGCTCAACTACCACGTACCGTCCTTCAAGGCGGGAATTGAACACGGCGCCATGTCCACGATGGAGAACTACATCTCGGTGAACGGCGTACCTGTTGCCTCGAGCACCAAGATTCTCAACAGCCTTTTACGCAACGACCTCGACTTCGACGGAGTTGTGGTCACGGATTGGGGTGAGGTCAACAACCTTCAGAGCTGGCACCGCGTTGTGAGCACGCAGCAAGCAGCGGTGGAGCTGGTGATCGCCAACACGTCGCTGGACATGAGCATGGTGCCGTACAGCACCGACTTCATCGACCAGGCAAAGTACGTGCTGTCCAACAACTCGGACTACGAAGATCGCCTGCGTTCTTCAGCCAAGCGTATCGTCAAGATGAAACTGGAAATGGGGTTGTACGATACCCCGGTTCCAGGTGAGGATAACGTTGACCTCGTGGGCAATGACGACGATCTGGTGGATGCGCTGGACCTCGCTAGAGAGTCCATTGTACTGCTCAAGAACGATGACAGCATTCTGCCACTTACCAACGGCACTTCTGTTTTCCTGACGGGCTTCTCAGCTGACGATATTGGCTACCAGTGCGGTGGCTGGAGCATCTATTGGCAAGGCACTTCCGGCAACGAGTTTTCGCCCACGGTACGTCGGTCAAACAGGGCATTGAGAACTTGGTCGGTAGCGACTCCGTCACGTACTTCAACGGACTGAGCGACGACGGCACGTATTCCGACGAAGACTTGTCCACGGCAGTTGGCATGGCCAGCGACGCTGATGTCATCATCGCCGCTATCGGCGAGGCTCCGTACGCTGAGAAGTGGGGAGACATCGATGAGTTGACGCTACCATCGGGCCAACTTGCGTACGTTCAAGCTCTTGCAGACACGGGGAAGAAGGTGATCTTGATTCTGTTCGAAGGGCGTCCGAGGCTGCTGGGCTCGCTGCCGGACTCCATGAGCGCTGTCATTTGGGGTGGTCTACCGTGCGAACAAGGAGGCCAAGCCATGGCGGAGATCTTGTACGGCGAGGTAAACCCGAGTGGAAGGCTGCCGATCACGTACCCCAAGTACTCCGGCCACATCATGATTCCGTATCGCCACCGCGTGAGCACTCAGTGCAGTTCTGGTGTTTGTGAGATGCAATGGGACTTTGGTGCGGGGCTGAGTTACACGAGATTCTCGTACTCGGACTTGAAACTTAACACCGACGAAATCACCAGCCAGGACGCAACGATCTCCGTGTCCGTGACTCTGACGAACAACGGTACGATGGCTGGTAAGGAGACCGTCATGTTGTTCATGATTCAGCCATACCGCGCGATTTCGGTTCCTGAAGTTAAGATGCTGCGCAAGTTCGAGAAGATCGAGCTCGAGGCGGGGGCCTCCACGACCGTCATGTTTACCTTGACAGCGGACGACTGGAGCGTATACAGCCCGCAGATTGGCAGCGGCTTCAATCAGGTTGCCGAGAACGGTGAATTCGTCGTGGCCATCCACCCCGACACAGACTGCGACGTGTACAACGATAACGGCATCACGAACGAGTTGTGCGCGAACTTCACACTCGCGGTGGACTCGGCCACTGTCGGCGACAGTACCGGTTCGAGCACTTCTGCGCCACTGACCCAAATGGCGCTATGGGCGCCACTTATGAGCGTAGTTGTCGGCTTGCTGTTGTAAGGTGGCACAAATGCATCGATGATGCACAATCAATTTATAAACATGGAGGCATTTCCACAAAACCTGGAGCAAAGCATGCTGGCTCCAGCAAACTCCATCGTTGGCCTGCTGCTCAAGAATAATAAAGCAAAACTTCCGATGTGATTCTGTTAGTGTACATGTACGTGCAACATAGAGAGTGGTGCGCTGTACCCGAGGGCCGTTGCAAACGCAGAGGGTGTGGTCCGTGCGCTACGGCAGTACAGCTTGGTCCATCAAAACGTTTTCGATGAGCTCCTGGCTGGCTGTGATGTTGCCTGCTACTGTGCCCAACATGAAGTCAGTGAGTGCACGCACCGCTGCGGGGTCATACACCGTGTGATCCTCCTTCTCTGGAGACACCAACGAGCAAAACTGCAACAGCGAAAATTCGCGATTAGGTGTGGAGGATGCCGCGCGCTTTGTAAGAGCGTATCCCTGGTGTCGAAATCCCAGACCCTTTACTCGCTGATCGTCGAACTCGAGCGGCACGACACTTGCTACCCAGATGACAACTTCACGGTCCTCCTCCACGTAGCGTCGGAGAACTTGTTTGGCATGGAAATCCGCCCGAGCACTATCGGCAAAGAACTCCTTCGCAAAGTCCTCGATAATTGTGTCTGGTGTGTCCGGCGTTGCCAAGTGCTTTAACGTCGCCACAAACCACGATTAGTTACAACCAATAGCGACATCAAGTCAAAGACCCATTCTCACCTTCGCCACCTTCCCCTCGTACATGTTACCGCGGTGTTTTCCGCGCCTTTGAAGTGGTCCCACACGGCCTGAGCTGTCGCACGCATCCCGAACGGCACGACCTTGTTGGCGAAAATGTCCAAGTACATGCAGTCGGCACCTTCTCGCATCCTCGCGTCTCGGTGCGTGGTCTCCATTGTCGCCAATCCATTCGCAGCGAAAACCGTGTCTACCTCGCAGTACGCCCTGTCAAGATGCGCCAGCAAATCCTTAAAGTCGTGCACGTCCGCTCGGAAGTCCAGCGTGCGTCCTTGCGAGTACTTGGACTTGTTCGTCTGTGACAAGCTCGAGCACTCCACCACCTACAGCAAAAAACAACAACCACCCAATGCATCAGTTTCTCCTTCCACCATCCTCTCCACCTCATCGCCAACCTGTTGCTTGGCTCTCTTCTGCAGCAAACTCTCGAGTCCTCTCGCCATCTTGGTTTGATTCTCGAGGATGAGTTTGAGTCGGACGTTCTCCCTCTCCGCCTTTTCCCGTCGTCTGCGTTGACGACACGCCACCTCCTTCCACACTGTCGGCACCTGCACCTGATTATACACCGACAAGGCGTCTCCTGACTTCCTGTTCTCTCTCTGAGGCTCCTGACGAATGGTTCGAATCTGTGCTCTCGGATGGAGCTGCAGGGCCGTGAGTTCCAGCTCCAGTTGCGCCACCTTCTCCCTGAGATAAGCCAGCTCAATCTTGCGTTCGTTCCTGGCTCTGTTGGGGTCTCCTCTGGTCACGGGCTTCTTGGGGCCCTCGGTCTTCTTCCTGCCTCGAGCACTGGCTTTCTTACGTGTCAAAGTCTGTCCTGCAGCCGGTAGACCTCGTTCGAGCCTCGTAGAAGTTGCGTTCGAGAGCTGAAACGCTGGAGAAGACGGTGATGTCATGGATGCGTCGCTGCCAGCTCCAGGGGACGCGGTACTCGAGCTGAAAGCTGGTGCGAAGCTGGGCGAGAGTAATTCGATGTCCTCGGACGGCGAGAAGCTCGATGGGGACGCTGTAAACACCGACGTGTCGATGGAATACTGCTCTACGAAGGATAGAGCCGCCTCGAAGGCGCGCACGGCGTCGTCGTCCTCCAGGAAGGCCATCCCTTACGCCAATAATTCCTTACGTCAATATTGGTAATGCGTGGAGCGTCAACAATTATTGTCAATTGAATTTTAGCGGTAGCAGTTATCGCCGAAATTGATTTTTAACATGATGGTTATTGGGACCTGCTATACTTCATACTTCTGAACATGAACAGGTACAGTCGAGTAAAGTATCTTCGACTAATTCTCGATGCGCTTTTGGTACTGAGCTGCGTGGATGGTCAGGAACCTCGTGAGAGCACGTAGACTTGATGGGTCGTATCGTAGTTTGGCTTCGTGGTCGAGATAGATGAGTGAACATTGTTGGAGTAGAGCGACTTCTTGGTCGGAGGTTGAGTTAGGAGACCGCTTGATCACGACTTGTCCGCGGAGGTTGTACGTTAGTAACAGCTTGTGTTTGATCTCTGTAGGCGTCAAGAGAGCGACCCAAATGATAATATCGCGATCGGCTTCGATGTATCGCCGGATAACTTGTTTCACGTGGACATCCGCCCGAGCGGTGCTGGAGAAGAGCTCCTTGGTGAAGTCCTCGATGATCGTGTACGGCTGGTCGAGTTCCTGTTCAATGCCGCAATTGTTAGAGCTGAATCAGAGAAGCTACGATGCTATTGGTGCTCACCTTTGCTGTCTTCTGGTATAAGCTGCCATTGCCCATGATGTGCTTCTCTGTTCCTCTCCAGTGGTTCCACGCGACTTCTGCAGTGACCCCGACCCTGAACGGAAGCTCTTTGAACGTGAAGAACTCCACGTACTTGCCGTTGGTGTCTTCGCGCACGTGTACGTCGATCGGAGCGATGGTCATGTTGGTCAGTCCGTTCGCCATCAGCATAGTGTCCAATTCCTGATGAGCAGCATCGAGGTGTCTAAAAAGAGCATGGAAGTCTCCAACATCTCTACGAAAGTCCAGCGCTCGGTCAATGTAATGCCCTCACAAGGCCGCATCCGTGAAAGCCGAACACTCCTTCACCTAAAGCAACAAATAGGGACGTAGCCACTGAGCTATGAGCAACAACCAGCAGATAAACATAATGTCTGAACCGTACCATATGAGCTGCTCGCTTCTGTAGCAAACTGCGAAGACTGTCCGCCACCTTCTGCTGCTTCTCCACGACCAGCTTTAATCGGATGTTCTCGCTCTCCGAGTCTTCTCGACGCTGTCGTTGGCGCGTGGCGATCTCCTGCCAACCTTTGGGTATCAGCGCCGTATCCCCTGCACTCTCCCCAGCCTTCGGGATGGGCTACTCTATATTACTGGGCACTATTGCCGGCTACAAGCACTTGGTCTACCAGTGCGTTCTCGATGAACTCTCGGTGTGCTCGCAGGTTTTGTCCGGCGCTAACAATCATGAAGTTTGTGATTGCTCGGACGTCGTCGTGACCGTATCTGCTCTCGACTTCTTGGCCCAGAGAAATCATGTAGCACAATTGCATCATTGTCAGTTCGCGACCTGGGGTCGAGTCTGCAGCGCGTTTGGTAACCGCGTAGCCTCGCAAGTGATACGTCAGGCCACGAAGCTTCTTGTTCCTGATCTCGATGGGAACTGTGTGCGAGACCCAGACGATCACGTCGCGGTCTTGTTCGACGTAGCGTCGGATCACCTGCTTGACGTGGATGTCAGCACGCGCACTGTTGGAGCATATCTCCTTCTTGAAGTCTGCTATGATCGTATACGGCTCGTCGAGATCCTGTCGTTGTAGGCGCAAACTGTTAGCACACATTAATTCACGATTGATCCTTTCGACGCCTACCTTTTCTGCTTTCTCGTAGAGACTTCCGTTGCCTAGGTGCTTCTCCACTCCTTTGAAATGGTTCCATGCCGCCTCCGTCGTAGCGCGGACATCGAACGGCAGTATTTTGTAGCTTGAGAGCTCAAAGTAGTTGCCATCAACACCTTCCCGCACGTGGACGACGAGAGGAGACACGGTCATACCATTCAGACCATTCGCCATGAACACCTCGTCCACCTTCGTGTACGCATCATCAAGACGGCTAAAGAGCTCTTGAAAGTCTCTAACATCTCCGTGTAAGTTCAACACCTCAACCACGTTCTTCGAGCACACCAAGTTCATCAACGACGAGCACTCGTTCGTCTGGAACATCAAAGAGCAGTCAGAAGAGCTCTTCACACATACTCAAGACTCAAACACCTTACCAGCTGCGTCGCTCGTCTCTGCATCAAGCTGCGTAAGCCACCCGCCACCTTCTTCTGCCGCTCAATAGCAAGTCTCAGTAACACATTGTCTCGCTCGGCCTCTTCTCGTCTTCGTCTCTGTTGATCCGCCAATTGCTGCCACAAACCACCAGTTATCTGCACTCCTGTCTTCTTGACCAGCACGTCTGCAGTTTGCTGCTTCCCTTTATGACTCTGCAGCACCTCCAGATCGAGCTGCAGCCTCTCCATTTGTTCGCGCAGGAACGCGATCTCCCTGGACCGCTCGTTGCGCGCCTTGTTGGCGTCTCCATACACCCCAGCCTTCCGCAACAGCTTCCTCTTCTCATTGATCTCGGCCTTCCGTCTCTTGACCTCTTCTTCACTCACTTGCGCCTTACGACGTCCACGTGAACTCCTCATCTTGGGCTTGCCCGCTCCTTGGCTGTTCGTTGCAATAGACGATGGTACAGCTTCTGCTGCTGTAGTGTCGGATGCAAACTCGTCCAGGAGCGATAGCGCAGCCTCGAAAGCGCCGTCGTCGTCCTGCAGGAAGGCCATTTGCCACGTACTTGTGCTCTAAACTGCTTTTATGAAAATGGACTACTGCTGCGTGCGATGGGCTAGAGATTTGTCGATCAACGTGTTCTCGATGCACTCTCGATGCGCGCGGATGTTCTGCATTGTGGTGGCAACGAGGAAGTTATCGAGTCCGTGCAGATTCGTGGGGTCGCACCACATTGCGACATCTTGGTCGAGAGACACCAAATAGCAGAGCTGCAGTACTGACACCTCTCGGTCTGGAGTGGATTCGGACGAGCGTTTGGTCACCGCAAAGCCTCGAAGGTGGTAGGTCAATCCACGAAGCATCTTGTGCTTGATCTCGATGGGTACTGCACGTGAGACCCAGAGCACTAGGTCGCGGTCTTGTTCCACGTAGCGCCGGATGACTTGCTTGACTTTGATGTCGGCTCTGGAGCTCGCGGAGAAGACCTCCTTCTTGAAGACGGCAATGATCGTATAAGGCTCATCGAGACCCTGCGAGATCGTTCCAAAGCAAACCAAACATCAGTGAGCACCAGTACACGTTTAGTGCTAACGTTATCAGCTTCAGACTCACCTTCTCCGATTTCTCGTACAGACTACCATTGACCAAGTGTTTCTCCACTCCCTTGAAATGGTTCCAGGTAGCTTCAGCGGTGGCACGGACATCGAAAGGCAATTCTTTGTAGCTCACGAACTCGAGCGACTTGCCATCGAGACTTCTGTGCACATGGACGTCAACAGGAGGGATCGCCATGACCGCCAGACCATTCGCCATGAAAATGTCGTCCATCTTTTGGTAAGCGTCGTCGAGGCGTCGGAAGAGTTCTCTGAAGTCCTCCATATCCCCACTGAAGTCTAGGACGTTGAAGTCCTGGTGCGTTGGGTAAGCCGTAGTCACCAGAGACGCGCACTCATTCGTCTGCACCAAGCACATACAAGACAAGCTAGCGTGTTAGTCAGGTGATCCCTTTTACCATTGGAACTCAAAGTTTCTTACCAGCTGAGCTGCTCGTCTGTGCATGATGCTCGTCAAACTGTCCGCCACCTTCCGTTGGCGCTCAACGGCTAGTCTCAAAAGCACGTTATCACGTTCTGCCTCTTGTCGACGGCGTCTCTGCTGATCCGCCACCCCTTCCACAAGTTACTGCTGATCTGTGACTCCAAGATAGGCACAACCGAGCTCTTCTCCTCGTTCCCGTCTTGCTGGTGACTCTGCCTGGACTGCAGAATCTGTAGATCCACTTGCAGCTTCTCCCTTTGCTCACGAAAGTGTGCAATCTCCTTCGAACGCTCGTTGCGCGCGCGGTTCGCGTCTCCGTACACTCCAGCTCTGCGCAGAAACTTTCTCTTTTCATTGAACGCAGCCTTCCGCTTCTTTTCCTTCTCCTCACTCAACTCCTTCTTCTTGGACTTCTGCGGACGGGCGTCAGAGGCGTGTATCGCTCCATTTATCGGTCCGGGGATCGAGGAACTTGAGAGTGAGGACGAAGAATGTTCGTCTACTGGTACTGCTGCAAACTCGTCCAGCAACGCCAAAGCAGCCTCGAAGGCGTCGTCATCGT
Organism: Phytophthora hibernalis; assembly: GCA_012656075.1. Lineage (NCBI taxonomy): Eukaryota > Oomycota > Peronosporomycetes > Peronosporales > Peronosporaceae > Phytophthora > Phytophthora hibernalis. Next base: position 449,991 of record JAAKBF010000010.1, read on the forward strand.
CTTGCAGGAACGCCATGAAGGCCCAAAATGGACTATTTATTGCTTGCGGCGTGCTACAGATCCGTCGATCAGCGCGTTCTCGATGAGCTCCCGGTGGGCTCGGATATTTTGTGCAGTGTTCACCACTAGAAAGTTGGTCAGTGCGTGTAGATCGCTCGGGTTGCACCTCATTGCAGCATCTTGGTCCAGAGAAATAAGCGAGCATTGCTGGAGCACCGACAGCTCTTCGGCTGGTCGTGACTTGGGCGACTTCTTGGTGACCGCGTAGCCTCGGAGATGGTACGTCAATCCACGCAGCATCTTGTGTTTAATCTCGGCGGGTGCCACACGCGCGACCCAAATCACGACGTCGCGGTCGGGCTCCACATATCGTCGCACCACTTGTTTTACATGGATATCCGCTCGAGACGTGCCGGAGTACAACTCCTTGGTGAAGTTTTCAATGATCCATCCAGATCCTACAGGTAAGAAGCAAGGCGAGTTAGGTATTAATCCTGCTGAGTTTGAACAAGGAACCCACCTTTGCAGTCTTCTCGTAGAGGCTGCCGTTGCCAAAGTGCTTCTCAACGCCCTTGAAGTGTTCCCACGTCGCGTCGGTCGTCATACCCATCGCAAAAGGCAGCAGCTTGTGACTAAAGCACTCGAGGTATCTTCCATCGACATCTTCGCGCATGTGCACGTCGGCAGGAGAGAGCGACATGGCAGCTAAACCATTGGCAGCAAAAAGAGCATCCATCGCGTGGTAGGCATTGTCAAGCTGTCGGTCGAAAGAGGACGCAAAAGTCCCCCATGCATTTTTACGCAGAAGTCTCCTCCTCTCGTTAATTTGGTCTCGACGTCGCAGTTTGTAGGCGTCGGAGCCGAATACCACGGGCGTTGAAAGGCTTGACCCCTCATGAAGACCCACAGAGCTGTCTACCACACGGGAGGGGCCTTCTGTAGTGTTTCTATCGAAGGAGAACTCATCTACGAAGCACAGCGCGGCTTGGAAGGCCGTCTCATCGTCGTCCAGGAAGGCCATATCGCAACGGAAATGACATGGTTTGATTAAAATACTAAAAGGTAAACTAAGCTAGCTCGATCGACACGCTCCAAGCACGATACACAAAGACTTCTTGGACACAACCAGAGTGGTCAAAAATTAAGTTTGATAGGTGCAGTACTGTACTACATGAACAGTACGAGAAACGATGTCACCTCTACGGTGCGTGCCTTAACCTTAAATATGTGTTCTCCACAGAGCCTGCGTCCACGATACGAATAATGCGCTCGAGTATGTTCGTAAAATCCAATGCTATTTTAATAGTGCGGGTATTAAAATACCCGAACACTTTGTTGATACCATTGCTCGATACAAAAACACCCCTGTTGCCCTTACTGCATGCATTCCCTCATGACTTGGTCGGCCAATGCGTTCTCGATCAAATTGCAGTGAGCTCGTGTGTTCTGAGCCGTGTGGACCGTAAGGAACTTGGTTAGAGCTCGTAGAGTGATTGGGTCGCATGCTGTTGCAGCCTCTTCTTGGTCGAAGCTCACGACAGTGCATAGTTGCAGTATTGAGAGCCCCCGTTCCGGTGTCGACATCGGTGCCCGCTTCGTAACTGCGTAGCCCTGCAAGTGGTACGTCAATTTACTGAGCAACTTGTGCTTGATCTCGACAGGAATTGCGCGGTAGACCCGGATCACAACATCGCGGTCAGCTTCGACATATCGACGAATGACTTGTTTGATTCGAATATCCGCCCTAGCATTGTCGGAATATATCTCCTTTGTCAAGTCTTCGATGATGGTATATGGTTCGTCGAGATCCTGTTCCAGGTTTTTTGCAATCGAATTAGTCGCAGAAGCGGAGGATATTCACTACAGCAATCTCACCTTGGCCGCCTTGTTGTACAGGTTTCCATATCCAAGATGCTTTTCCACTCCCTTGAAATACGCCCACGTGGCTTCCGTCGTCGCGTTCACCTCGAAAGGCAACATCTTGTAACAAAAAAATTCGAGACAGCAGTACTTGTCGTTGACGCCTTCACGCATATGAACTTCTAATGGAGACATGGACATTGCAGCCAGGCCATTCGACGCGAAAATTGTGTCCATATCTCTGTAGGAAGCTTCAAGATGGCAAAGTAACCACTTAATTTCGCTACTTTCCCGGTTGATATCCAGTGCTTGGACGACGTGGTGTTGAGTGAAACGAGGACCTACGAAAGAGGAATACTCGTTCGCCTGTAGATACACAAGGCATCGTCAAATTAGCCTCCCATGAAATCCGCACGCAACGTTTAAAAACACTTACCAGTTGAGTTGATCGTTTTCGTAGGAAGTTATTGAGAACGTCGGCCAAGTTCCGGTGGTGTTGCACTGTGAGCTTCAAGCGTACGTTCTTCTCCTCTGCTTCTTCACGTAGCTGCTGCTGTCGGCCTGCCAATTTTTCCCACAAGCTCGGAATCTGCGAGGAGGAGTCCAACAAGACTAACGCTCCTGTAGGCTGCTGTACGTCGCGTACACGACCTGCTGTCCTTGGCAACGACTGATTTCTCTGTTGTAAATCCTCGAGATTGATGTGCAGCTTCTCAATTAGCTCGCGGAGGTAGGCAACTTCTCGCGTTTGGGCGTTGCGGACGCGGTTCGGGTCGGCATAGACTCCTGCTCTTCGTAGCAGCCTCTTCCTCTCGTTGATCTCCGCCCTTCGTTTCGCTCTTTCTTCGCTTGAAAGTGCCTTTGCTCGCCTTTTGGGTCGAGGCGCTTGTACGCAGTCTGATACCGGGACACCATTGCTGTCCGTCGAGGTATCCTGCTTCCGGGGGACTGGAACTCGTCGACGAAGGACAAGGCCGCCCTCAGCACTTGGTCGTCGTCTTCCAATCGGAACGCCATGCTTCCGCCACCTTGCGTGACAGAGGATAAGCGGGTAAATGAACGGACCTCCGCAGACTCTCTGTACGGCCGGCCGTCTCATACCAGATGATGATCGGATGGGCTCACTCACTGACAAGTGATCGCCGCTCTACGGTAGGTAAGCATGAGTCATTCAAGTCTATGAGCGCACCCTGCTGTTTAGTATTATAGCCTGACCTGATGTGATCTGGGGTACATCGAACTCGACGGATTTGCCTCCAGCTTTTCGCGCATCGCTTTTCAACCCAAGCTAAAGTTTTTCAACTTGCTCGCGGGTCAATGTTGCATTCGGTGAAGTACTTTGTATCGTGACGAAGACGGCTTTAAACATTCTTCAAATGCTTGGTAAATGCTTACTGCAGTCGCTGTCTTAGAACTCGATCGGCCAGAGCGTTTTCAATACTATCGCGGTGGGCCACGATGTTCTTAGCTGCGTGAACAATTAGGAAGTTGGCGAGAGTGCGAGCGCTCTCAGAGCTGTACGTCGTGTCGGTATCCTGGTCGAGAGAGATCCGTGAGCATAATTGAAGCTGCGTCAGCTCTTGGTCTGCTGTCGAAGCCTCCGACCGCTTCGTAATTGCATACCCGAGGAAATTGTACGACAAACCAGAGAGAAGTTTGTGCTTGACCTCAACAGGTGTGGCGTGCGAAACCCAAATCACGATATCTCGGTCCGCCTCGATATACCGTCGAACAACTTGCTTCGTTTTGTAGTCTGCACGAGAACTGTTGGAGTAGATTTCGATTGAAAAGTTCTCGATGATCGTGTAAGGCTCGTCGAGGTTCTGATTCACACCAAAGTACAATTAATAGCTGTTAGACGAGATCCAAGAATGAAGGCAACGTACCTTGGCTGCCTTCTCATAGATATTGCCGACCCCGAGATGCTTCTCCACCCCTTAAAGTGATCCCAGGTTACCTCGGTCGCAGCTGTCACCTCGAATGGCAATGCTTTGTATGTGGAAAACTCCAGGTACTGGCCGTCCACGCCTTCGCGCATATGAACACCACCTGGAGAGATAGTCGATCTTGCAAGCCCGTTGGCTTCAAAAACAATATCAACATCGCTGTACGCATCGTCGACGCGGTTGAAGAGCCCCCAAACTCATTAATGTCACCACAAAAGTCCAGCACATCGACCGTATTGTGTCGCGAATAGCACAAGCTCATCAACGACGCACACTCCTCTGTCTAAAACAATAACAGCAAATCTCGAAGTCAGTGACGACCAACCAGGAGTGAACGCACAAGAAACACCAATTGGCTGGATCGCTTCCTCATTAAACTTTCCAGAGTGCTCGCCACCTTCTTCTGCCGCTCCACCGCCAGTTTCAATCGGACATTGTCCCGTTCTGCTTCTTCTAGACGACGCTGTTGTCGTAAAGCCTGTTCCTGCCATATATCAGACAACTGCGACTTACACTGTCTTGAAACCACCACACGATGCAACTCCCCATTCTGCCCTTGAGGTCGTCTGCTCTGCAGAACCTTCAGGTCCAACTGCAGCTTCTCCATTTGCTCGCGCAAGAAGGCGATTTCCGCGTTCGTTCATTGCGAGCACAGTTCGGGTCCCTGTAGATGCCTGCTTGACGCAGCAGCTTCTTCCGTGCATTGGCTCTGGCCTTTTTGGTCAGCGACTCGTCCGTTGCTGGGCCTCGTTCAGGCGTGTTCCTATTTGACAATTCGTCGTCTCGGACTTTCGGCGCTTGCTCGTGTTCCTGGCACTGACTTGCAGCATCTCGGGTAACCCACGTTTCCATCGTCACCCCTCGTCGAGTTTGAACTCGTTCACGAAAGACAGCGCCGCTTCGAAGGCCTTCTCGTAGCAAGAACGCCATGCTCCGAGCATTGGTTTGCGCCCGTCTCAAGACTGCCTTTCCTTTTTCTTTTACCTTTGATTTCTTTTAAAAAGGCACCAAACCAAAACAGCTGGTCAGCTGTATTTTACTTATTGAAGAATATAAAACGCATCTATACTTTTCAAAATTATGGTTGTCACCCCTTCGACTGGGGTACGTACATCCATCCCCGTGTTTAGGGAGGCCGGTCATTAACATTCCAGGCCCCAGACGACTCCAAGATGACAGCCGGTAGTAATGACAGCACGGCATCGGACTCAGAACTGGGAGACAGCAAGGACTCGGCGGCAGGAATCACTGCCCCAGCGGTGGAGAGGTGGTACAATTCTTGGGACGAGTTCGAGCTGTATTTAGAAGCCTATCAGCAACAAACACACCAGATTTTTCGCCTTCGCTCGTCGATCTCAGTCTCGCAACGAAACACGCAAATCAGCCAGCTCGGGGTAGTGCCGGGGAGCACTCGCTCATCCCCGATGAGTTCGAGAAGTACTATAAGCGGTATGTGTATACGCATGGATAGCGTCGTAGGAGTCGGGGTAAAGGATTCCGCAAGACATTCTTTTCGAAGTCAACACAATAGCAGCGCGTAGTGAGGCATCGGTATGTGTACGAGAGGAAAAGCTTCCTGCAGACACGAGGCTGCCCACTTAAGTGCCTGTAGCTACTCAGTTGGTGCCTGTTGACACACTGTCATTGTCAACAGCTACCAAATCGTGCCTGAAGTCACCACGCCGCCGCCAGATTCTGAGACTATCATGAAGACCCGCGACGTATATACCAAGACGTCTACAGCAGCCAAGCGTTCAGCGGAAACAGAAATCGAATCTGCTTCAGACACGGATGTGGCGTCGTTACCTGATGAAGGAACGAAAAGAACAGCAGGCTTCTTCATCACAAAAAGGGTCAAGAGCAAAGGGCGCCCTAAAGTTCGCAAGTATCAAAAACGTGAAGAGAAGAAACAGCGAATGTATACTTCGAAGGCAGAAGCAGGAAGGTTGGTGCAAGGTACCTTAACACCAATGCCAAACCTGGCTACGATTCGGAATTTGCTGGGCTCGCCGTGGTCGTACGAGTCAGCTCATGAGACGCTGATGTGTTTTCCAGTCAGGGATGTTGGCACACACAAGAAAGCATTCGTTAAAGTGGTCGACCCCAATGAGTGCGCCAGTGACATCAGATTTACGTTCCCGCGTGTGTTTGTCTTGAAGTGTCTCGATGCTATCCGTAAAGCGCAAGAACCAAATCGCAACCAGAACAACGATGGCGACAATTTTGGTGTTCGCGTCGCGAAGTTTGCCACTTATCGCGAGTATGATATTAAGATCATGCATGAGTATCACTTAGCAATGGATACGCTAGCCACGGTGAGCGACACAATCGCATGGATGGAAGCTTCGTCATTTAATCGGCTCCGTGTGCCAAGCATTATGAACGAATTTGTTTCGACACCACCCAGAGAACTTTCCTCAATTGTGCGGCGTTTTCAGCCTCGTGGTACACGCGCAACTCTCTTCGGTAGGGTTAACAACACGGCACTGCTCAGGTTTCGTGTTAGTGAATGACTGGATGATGATACAATGATGCACGCAATGGACTACGTACGTAGTAGCCATGCCAAGGTAGGTGTCATCAATCCCAACTTTGCAGGAATCTCGAATCAATCCACCAAGCTCGAAATCATTGCGAGCTCCAATCCATTCGGCGAAGAGAAAGGATTTGTGCTTCTGTCGATTCATCTTGAAGACCTGTATTGGTGTGGAGTTGTCTTCAATTTGAAGACGAAGGTGATCACGATATTTGACCCACAGCAGACCGAAACGCACTACCAACTATGTGAAGAAATTCTATCCGATCTATTTGGGAATATGGTGGCGACGATGGTGGTTAAGAGAGACGAAACACTACGTCAGCGTGACATTTCAAGCTGCGGGTTGTTCGTCCTTATTTTCTTCGAGTGCGCTGTACAGTCTGAGCCTCTACCTATATTCGAGAGACCAGCAGAAAATATGATTCGATATTGTCGGGTGAGATATTTGCTGCATTGTGCACTGCTGGCGATAAACGGCGGGTCCACTCTGGTCCACTCCGATTAGATTTTTTTCGTTGTGCAGAACACTTGCACCAAATGTATTGCATTGTGGTTTCCACCCGACTTGAAGAAGTAGAAGCTAGATGTAGCTATTCGTGAACTAGAACTTCTTTTCATTCAAGTACATGTTGCCATTTCCACCTAGAATCCATTTAAGTCAATGGAAGTCACCGCCAAACGCTTGCCCCCGACCTTCGACGACCCCGAGTTTGCGAGCACGTAATCGTGTGTTCACTCGCTTGGCAGGATTCTGTGTCGATGATCCTGCGGCTGTTGACAGCATACTCACAAACACGGTCTGCGACGGCAGCACTTGGAACAGGTTACACAGCAGACCCCTCTGCTGAGCTCTGTTCTCGTGTTGTCACAACCTTCGGATCACAAAACAATCTAACTACATTCTAGAAACATGACACTGGAGACACTAGCCAAACCCAGCTAAAATCAAGAACGCAAAAAAATCGCCAGCCCAAGCAACTGATATGCGTACCTGCCCAGTTTAAGAAGCCTGAAAAAAGAACACGATCGATCTAGCGTCCGTCAGCACCATTTGCGACATAGCGTAGAAGGCGAACCCCATGCACATGAAGCCCGCAATTCAACAGTACAACAGCATCTTACGGTATTCGTGCGGCACGTCGAGACTGCCCCAACACCTTCACGACAACCTACGTCAGCCAAAACAATATCAATCGCGCACCACTAAGACGTCAAACCCATTGACCCGACTACCAACTCAGTAAATTCCAATTGCGTTATAAACGTAGTAGTTGCACCCTAGCACGCCGATCGAGCACCAGAACGTGACCTCCATAGACGAGAAGGTGAATGCGATGTGCTTGACGAACGTGGACATGAAGCTGAAGCACAGCGACGCCAGCTTCACGCACGCGATACCCACCAGAGCGTGATGACTGGGCTCAGCGTGGCTCAGTGTCCGTCTTGGCGATCGCCAGGTCCGTAAACGACGTGGACAGCAGCGGCGCCGCTTCTTCTTCGCACTTATTGACCGGCGGCGTGTTGATGAATGAGCCTGGTCTCAACAAGATTTTCGACACTTGCCCTCATTTGTAGAGACTTTCCATCGTAATCTATCCAGTTATATAACTGTTTGTAGGCGTGTTTGGTGCCACCAGGCACCTGAATCACCGAAGTGCCTTCAGACACCTTGGTTTGGTGCCTGTTACGCTCGTTTAAGTACGACTCGTTTGGTGCCTCTATCATCGATCTTTTTTAATTTAAAAATTAAAAATAAAGGGAAAATTCCCAGGGCACCCGAAAAACAATACTCATAAAGTATTAATAAAAGCTATCCTAGCTTTTTAATTATCGAGCCCCTTTGAAAATGTTTTCGATTTGAGTCCTCCTTTGGAATTTTCCCAAAAATAAAAGATGAAAATTTGCAATTGGGAAACTTTCACAATTGCACTTCGAACACCCGCAAAAATCCGTGGATAAATTACGGGCGATGTTTCAATACGTATTTATATTAATACTACACGTTAGAAATATAATATTGGATTTTTTCCAAAACGAGTTAATCCAGGAACTAAAGTTCTCTCTTATCTAAACAGAGAAGAACTACATGTAACAAAGCTTCGATTTCGGATCATGGTAGATTCTCTTCGATTAAAACGGGTATGCCTTCTCGAGCTTCGTCGTGAAAACGTCATCACTCATGGGCATCAGAACCTTCTTTGGTGATCTGTCGACGTTAAAGTTGGCTTCAGTCAATGCACTTCGTGCTTCTTTCGTCCTCTGCACCCACGTGATGAGATCATGCGTTTCTCCCTCCTTGGAACATACTTTGACTTTAAGAAGCCGGACAATGAACTGTCGGCCCTTGGGGAAATACCAGGTGTACATGATAGCCCACTTGTCCTTGTACCAGTCCGAGCGAGAGTACACCTGTGATCCCAGACCAGAGCCCTTGCACTCTCCACCAGTCCAGACTGACCACTTCAGGCCACCGCTAACGGATCCATTCGCGTTAACAGCAGGGTACAGTTGGCATCCATCCAAAATGTGGAGCAGCGACTTGAATTCGAGGGCAGTCCCTCGGAATCGGTGGTAGGTATTGGCTGAGCGAACGGTTCAACTTGGTCGTGGTCGATCATCACGGCATCGGATTTTGACAACAGCGAGCGAGGTAACCGCAGCGAGGAGAAAAGCACGAAGGTTCATCGTCGCGTAGTAAATTTTACTATTGTTGCGGAGTATACTGGTTACCACAGTTGGTATCCACATGATATGAGAAGAGGGATTAGAGAAAGGGAGAAGAGAAGGAAAGTTGGAGCTGAAAGCTCATTCTAAGAAAAACCTCCTAACACAAGAATCCCCAGGTGGCTTTTCCGCCCAGTACCTGTGTTCGTTGCGTGTGTGAGCGGCTACTCCGCACTTGTTCCTGCAGAGTAGAACAGGTTTAGAGCCACTCCGCAACAACTATTGATTTGAGGGCTGCGTGGGTGATTACGAAGTGAGGAATTAGATTGTATCGAATGGAAGAAAATCAACTTATGGAATCAAATTGGGATCAGGTACTGGTTGCGACGTGCGAACAGAAAAAAGTACCGTTATGAGTGTATGGCCATACAGTCTGAGAGTCCCTCACAAACACACAAGAAATTTAGGACATAACGTGAATCCCACATACAAAATAGGGAATCACACAGACACTGAACGGTGAAATCCACAGATACAAGCAAAGCACATCTCTCTCTAGTGTCTCCGTTACGTCATCTAAAATTTACAATGACGCGTGTGGGCACCTTGAATGCGGCCGAGATAGCGGCCACCCTTCACAATCAAACTGACCACGCTCCAAAACGCGCCTGCGCCTCGCAGCGGACTGTGAAGCTCGGTCAGGTCGCGCCGCCCCGTGCGCTGCAACTACGACCCGCCCGCCGCCTGTGAAGCTCGGTCAGGTCGCGCCGGCCCCGTAGTGAAGCATGGGATTTAGCATGTCTGAAATGGCACGCTTGTGGAACAAGGGATACGTTGTAAGAAAATCGATGATCGATGGTGGAATGTGTGAACGTGCATTGGATGAGATGCGCCCTCTAATATTCGAGCCAATCTTTCGGAGGGTATACTCCAAAAACGACGTCCCCTATCGACGGCAAGTTGACTTGCACCTCATTGGTGATGAGGTTGAGCGTATTCACGACATCGTGGCTACAAACGTGGAAGACACAAACAGCCACTGGAAGGTAAAGGGGACTTCCTGGCACGCTCTGAAATCACTTCCTGGGGGCCTGAACCAAGACGTGCATCAGGACTTCCCTAGTTTTGAGATCGCGCGTGCACTTCTGAAGCATGGCTTAGTCCAAGCCTCTATTTTGGTGGCGCTGATGGACGAAACGTATCTTCACGTTTACCCTGGTTGTCTTGGAGGCCAAGCTGACAAGTCTAAGCGCCTGACCGTAACCTTACAAAAGGGTGACGTTCTGATGTTTCGTGGAGATCTCGCTCACGGAGGAGCAAAATACAGGCTGGAGACCATTCGACTCCATTGTTACGTGTGTCCAAGGAGTGAGACAAAAGATGAACGCAACAGAAGCAGTGACGTTTAAGACATACAGGTGCGACAAGTGTATGGCTGGTGCGTTTACGCGTGAAGATTGGGCTGCACACAAGCGAGGCTGTAATGTGGCAAAACCATACCAGTGTACACACTGTGACCACTCCTACGATCTTTCGAATTCATTGACCAAGCACATTGGGCGCCACCACCCGGACGTACGTATCGGACGAGGTCACCGACGCAGCCAGGTTGTGGAAGCGGACAGTCAAGAGGATGGCGACTCACCCGACGTCGAGATGGAAGAGCGTAGCGAGGAAGAAGCCAGCGAGGAGGATGACAGTGACGAGGAAGACAAGGACGAGAGCGAAGAAGACGAAAGTGACGAAGACGAGAGTGACGACGATGACGAGAGTGACGAAAGCGACGATAGTCAGATGGAAGAGAGTGAGTAGCCATAACTGAGAATAATTGGAAGGTGACAATGGGATTTTTGGTGACAAGTGACATTACAAATTTTAGTGACAAGTGACATTGCAAATTTAGGTGACAACCGCATAATTCGAGAGTTGGTGATATCGATAAACTAAGGCTACGTGTCAGGGCACAAGATAAACTGCACGTCTAAAGCCTTGATGCTAGCAACGGCCTGCCGTTCAACGATTCCGTCAATGGCAATACTCCATTGGTATCCGCCGTCGACGACGGTTGCGCGACAGTTTTTTCTTCTTGCCTGACGAATCACCTTTCGCTTTGCGGACTTGACGATTGAATAGCTTCTCTGTTTTGTCTTCAACACCGGGCCGCCCCATCCGCTTTGCCTTCCTCTCCCACAATTATGTGGCAACACGTCTTGAATTTAGTGTTAAAAATTGCAGCCGCACACACACTTCTCGACGTCAACGATCCACCCTTCTGTAGACATGGAATCACTGTGGGCGTACCACAGTGATCACGTTATAACGTTGTTGTAAAGCTTAGCGGCACGAGCACGTTGTTCTCGAACGAGTAGTGCAGGCCCGACGCTGACCTCCATGTCCACGGGTTCTGCAGCGTCTCCCGATTCGGTGAATGGGCCGTCGATTGCGAGATTCAGCTCCTCTGCATCTTGCGTTGCTGGTTCAGGGTCTTTCGGAAGTTGCTTAACACGGCAGAGACTCGGATTGTCGGTCGCGTACACGACAACACGCCACGTAGCCATCATGGAGGCAGCAGCCTTGGCTACTGCGGTTGTCGGGGGCTGGATTTTAGTATCAGCTGTTAGTGTATGGATGGTTGCATCCTGTAGCACCGTCATCGTCACCATGAGAAGGCGGTGCACGAAGTATCGGCGTCGTCCGGTGTATTTTTCAATATTGCGTTGAAAGTTTCACATGGATTGTTGGTAGTGGCATATCTGAGAGGAGAGTGAAATACTTGCTAGCGCCAGAATCGACTGTCTAGCCACTGCTCGGTAAAGTACTTCGAAAAGCCTTCAACTCAAGAATGGCTTTCCACTCAGCCAGTACGGTATCTTTCAGGATATAGTACGTGTTCATGTTGTCAGCGTAGTGAATTCGTACAATACCATCCATCACTGCCCTGCGTTGCTTCCAGTGCAAATGCCTTGTTCGTTTCCGCACATTGTACAGCACGTGGAAGAAACACGTAAGATAGGTCGCAGTGTCAAACGGCGTAACTTGCTGAAAGCCATTGAGTTGGGCATCTTCTGCATCTCCCATCACTGCGTCAATGTGAAGTGTCGACAACGGTCGCACTTGTTTCACCATCCGGACGAGCGCACTCAAACACATAGCGTAGTCCTTAGCCGTGCGACGACTGACCACAAAAATAGCCGCAAGCTGGTACGATCTGGACGAGTCGGAGAACCCGCATGTGATAACCGGATAGCCTAGATCGCTTAACTTGAACGTAGCGTCCGCATGAAATAGCGTAAAACGACTCGGGGTGGCGTACTCGATACAAGCATTGACAAGTGCGAGACTAGAGTCCCCTACCACGAAAGAATCTTCATCGGTACCCTTGCCAACGTGCGCATGCCCACCCTCATCTTCACGATATCCAAAACAAAACGCTGTGTTTAAGTCGCCGGTCGGGTTGAATGCATTCTTGCAAACAAGTTCTCGAACGACATGGTGCCCTGAAGACGGCGCAAGTACTTCGCGCAGTTTGATACTTGAGCTAGCGTAGGGTACCCTCTCTTAGGCTGAAGGATATCGGTAGATCGACGCATGCTGCTTAAAATAAGCTGCGGAGGAACGGCGCACTGGACTTGCTGTAAAATATATTTCTTCATTTCTGCAGTGATGACAGCTTTGTGTGGTCCTTCACAATCGACAGTCCTATCGCGAGCGTGATCAACCCTGGTGTGGAGCACTTGACACAGCTTTGATTCTTCACAAAGCCAGACTTTCCAGACAAATTTGCAGGCTCCATATAGCTTACAAGTCTGGCTTCCGCAACGAAATTTTGTCTACGTCATTGTATGGTCGCAGTGCTCGCAAATACGGCATCGACGTGATGGATCTGTGTGTGCAACACGTGCACAGCAAAATTCCAGTTCTTTGAAGTCGTCCAGATCCGCTGTCGTTTCGAGCGTACAAAGCTTTTCCCAATTGTAGACGATTCGGCGCATGGCTCAGATGTCACGAGACGGTACCACGTCACTCTAAATCACCAGTCCCCAGACGCTAGCGCGTCACGCCAAGCCACCAGTCACCAGACGCTAACACGTCCTTCCTGATCTCCAGCCACAAGTCGCTCGCGCGTCACTCCAGCTCCCCGTCACCAGACGCTAGCGCGTCACTCCTGATCTCTAGCCACAAGTCGCTCGCGCGTCAATCCAGCTCACCCGTCACCAGACGCTAGCGCGTCACTCCTGATCTCCAGCCACAAGTCGCTCACGGAGCTCCATCTCCCCGTCACCAGACGCTAGCACGTCCTTCCTGATCTTCAGCCACAAGTCGCTCACGGACCTCCATCTCCCCGTCACCAGACGCTAGCACGTCCTTCCTGATCTTCAGCCACAAGTCGCTCACGGACCTCCATCTCCCCGTCACCAGACGCTAGCACGTCCTTCCTGATCTTCAGCCACAAGTCGCTCACGGACCTCCAGTCACCCGAAGCTCCCGCGTTACCCAAGATCTCCAGTCACCTGACTCTCTCGCGCGATACTCCAGATCCCCAGCCACTAGACTCACACGCGCTCAAACGTTTAGCTATCTACACTCGAGTTTTGGGGTCGAACAAAAGGAGAACGCGACTGAAGCGGTAGTTTTTCAAACGTTTCGCTGTGATAAATGTCTCTGTGCCAAGAACACTCGCCGCCGACTAACGGACCACCGACGAGAACGGTAGAATTCCACAGACAGGACAGGTAAACCGCACAGACGATTCGGTATAACCAAACAGATTTTCGCACAGATAAGCTTGTCACATGGTGTAAATCCACGCATTTTAGCGTGAAAAGCACAGTTCGTGAGCTAAGATAAAGTGGGACACATTGGAGAGGGCGAACGTGCCTAAACTAGTACAGATTAGTGCGACCGCCAGCCTCTGATATTCATTATCCAACACAGCGTCAAGGAGCCGGACCCACAAAGGCACCGAGAGTGAGTGTGGCACCGTCCAGCGCCCAATTCCCATAAAGGCGCGCACATTCAAGTGTGCGTGTGGCATCAGAAGATCAGTACGACAAGGGGTGGCGTGGGCGAGCGTAGCGACCTGTAAGTCTGGAAGTAGCCCGTGGGAGTGTAACGCCTTGAGATCTGTACATCTGGAGGTGACACGTGCCAGCGTAGCGACCGGTAAGATTCGTGGTGAAGTATCTAATGGTGCCCTTCTTCAATGTCAACGTTTTGCGTTTATCCCGATCAGCTTGGCCCCCGAAGCAACCTGGACATACGTGGAAGCGCGTGTTATCCATGATCGCGACGATAATGGACCCTTGTACGAGCTTCTTCTTCAGAAGTGCATGGGCTATTTCAAACGTGGGGAAGTCATGATGGACTGCTTGGTCCGGGTCCACACGTGTCGACTTCAGCGCATGCCCCGAATTAGCACTGACCCCCAGTGTCTATGAGCGCCGGAAATTGCGGATGAAACGACTTCGTGGATCCTCAACACAGCATCACAGAGAGGGCGGAAGCTTCGGTACGAAACGGATCCAGAATACACCTTGCGAAAAATGGGCTTAAAATCGACGTTATCCATCTCGTCCAACGCGTCCGTACACATCTCTGCGCTTAGTACTTCGCTAGCAACCACATAGCCGCGATTCCAAAATGTTGCAATTTCCCTCTTAGAAAAACAACCATCTCACACGCCTTCTGTAAAAAACGCCTTCTGTCAAAACCCCGTTGATTTATGCAATTTGTGACAACGTTAGGCATCTGCAGCCGCTTCCACAGCTCAGTCCACTTCTGGCCTTCGCGCTGACGAAGAGGGCACGGTAGGGCTTGCGCGGCAGCCTCCTCTCAGCGCTAGGGCTCGCACTGGTCGCTGATCGGCTCGTGTGGCTTGTGCGACTGGGACCGCTTCTGGCTCGGACTGGCGCTGGTCTCGTCCGGGTGCTTGAGTGTGCTGCACATCTTGGAGATGCCACGGGCCTAGGAGGCACTGCCAGTCCTCACCAGCAGGAAGCATGGGCTGCTGAAGAACAAGGTAAGCGTGCTGTCGGGGGCTTCGGCCAGGTACGCGATGTGGGTGCGTGCGGCGGCGCGCGAGCAGGAAATCCAGGTCGTTGCGCGTGTGCGCGCCGTGGTGTCGTTGGGCTTCAGCCGGAGGGGGGAAAGTGAAAACCTCTCGCGGGTTCTAGGCTCTCAAGTTTTTGTGACATCACCTGTTTAGACGGTGACGTCACAGAACAACCCCGACCAGGAATCGGATGATCTGTGCAATTCAACCTTCTCGCCCTGTGCATTTCACTGTATTGTCTGTGCGTTTCCTCTTTCCTCACCACCGACGTGTCTGCATGGAGAAGGCAGAGTACAACTACCTGTACCCAGCATGTATTAAGAGTTACGATGTGCCTAACTCGCTGAGACAGCACATCAAGCGTCATCACAAGGAACGGGGAGATGAACGCGCCGTTGAATTGGAGCACTCGGCGGGCGGACGAAGACGATAGCAATGAAAGAAAGCAGCGACAGCGAGGATGAAAGTGACGGATGCAGCGAAGGTGAGAGCGAGGGCAGTAGCGACAGCGAATATCACGATGAGGAATAAAATTTTTGCTGGTGTGACAGTGACAAAAACTTCATGGTGACAGTGACAAAAACTCATGGTGACAATGACAATGTTTTGGTATGATGACAGTGACAAAAACAGAAATGGTGACAATTCGGAGTACGGGCAAAATACACTGTATTGGTTAAGCTTCTATGTTTTTGGGCATAGGAGAAACTGCACGTTTAGTGCGCGCGATGCATGGGGAGTACGGCCGTGATGTGGTTCCACAAAAGGAATTGGGGTTTCGATTACGGCGGGGTCGTTCGCGAGTGGTTCGTTTGGGGGCGGAGGTTGGGTGCGTTGGCGCTTGGAAGTCTTCGTCACGTTCTTTCGAATTTGACGGTTGAACAGCTTTTCTGTGTAGTCATCAGCACCAGGGCGGCCCAGTCGTCTTGCCTCGCGCCCAGCTAAGTTGTGACAGCAACACTTGAACTTGTTGTAGAACTTGCACCCACAGACACACTTTTCAATATCCACGATCCACCCACTCTCCGGCATGGACGTAATGTGAGCAAACCATAGATACCAAGATACAACATTTTTGTATATCCGCGCTGCGCGGGATCTCTGCTCGCGAACGAGAAGTGCTTCACCAAGTATGAGTGTCCCTTCAGCTTCCTCTGTAGTTTCTTTGGTGGATACTCGAAAAGGTTGGTCGATAGCCAAACAAAGATCCTCAAGCTCTTCTGCTTCTTGTGTACTCTGATCCTCAACCCTCGGTAGCTGCTTGACGCGACATAGAGTGGGATTGTCTGTGGCGAAAACAGCTATCCGATCATCGACGATGCAGCCTTAGAGAGTGGTTGCAGATTGGATATCACTTTCAGCTTGTGGTGTACGTTTGCGTGCGCCACGGTGAACGTGACGGTTAGCAGTCGTTGCATGTGATACCTGCGTCGACCCGTGTATTTTTCAACACAGCGTTGAACGTCTCGCAAGGATTATTTGTTGTTGCGTATCCAATTGGCGTATGAAAAACCTGCCACCGCCAAAACCGGCTATCAAGCCACTGCTCAGAGAAGTACTTGATGAAAACCTCCAGCTCAGGTATCTTACGCCAGTCCGCGAGAACCTCGTCTTTCTCGGTGTAATAAGCTGTCATATTGTCCATGTAGTGAATACGAATGATCCCGTCCATAACAGCCTTCCGATGTTCTGCTGATAAATGTTTCGTTCGCTTACGCACATTATACAAGACGTGAAAGAAACACATCAGGTAGGTAGCCGCCTCGAATTCGTTCACCTGTTGAAATCCGTTGAGCTGAGCATCCTCTGCATCCCCATGACATCATCAATAGCGAGGGTTACTGTTGGCCGTACTTGCTTGACCATCCGTACAAAGGCCTTTAGGCACATTGCGTATTCCTTAACTGTCCGACGACTGACGACAAATATTGCAGCAAGTTGATACGATCGGGAGGCGTCTGAAAGGCCACATGTGACGACTGGATAACCCAGATCACTCAACTTGAGTTTTGCATCAGTGTGAAATAGAGTAAAGCGACCTGCTGATGAGTATTCAAAACTGGCTTCGACGAGGGCAAGACTTGATACTCCGACGATGAACGAATCCGCGTATGTGCCCTTTCCAACCTTAACATGTCCACTTGCATCTTCACTATACCCAAAGCAAAATGCCTTCGTAAGATTCCCAGTTGGATCGAAGGCATTTTTCGCACGATCTCTTACTGCTTTAACTGAGTTCTTAGTTCCTTGAAGAACGCGTAAGTACTTGGCGCAATTGGACACTTGAGTTAGCGTCGGGTACCCTCTCGTTGGTTCTATGATATCCGAGGCACGTCGCAGGTTACTCAGGATGAGAAGCGGGGGTATCGAGCACTCATCTTGCTGTAGAATAAACTTTTTCATGTCGGCGGTAATTACTGCCCTATGAGGGCCTTGACACTGGATAGTTTCATCGCGGACGTGTTCAATTCCGTTGTGGTGTATTTGCCACTGCTTTTTGATTCACAGCTCCAGATCTTCCATCGATACTTGCGCACTCCAACAAGCTTACATGTCGGGCTTACACAGCGAAACCTCCTCTCAGTCATGATATGGTCGCCCCCATCGCAGACTTTACACTGGTAGGCTGGGTCTGTGTGAGCCACTCGTGCACAGCAAAACTCAACAGATTGAAACTCAGACACAGCTTGTTCGAAGTCAAACTGGCCAAGCTTATGCCACGTGTATAGATTTCGTTGTCATATTCAGTCCGCTGTCACCTCTCGTTCAAATGTCACCACACGCTCAAATGTCACCACACGTTCAAATGTCACCACACGCTCAATTGTCATATCACGTTCAAATGTCCGCTCTGGCTCATCACCTCTCGTTCAAATACCCGCTCCGGCTCGCCACCCCTCCAGTAATGCTGCCACCTCTTCTTCAAAGGTCCCCTCCGGCTCTGCGGCTACGTCCGTTTTAAAATGACCTGCTTGGAGTTCCTCACACGCTAAGCCAAAGTCTCGGCACCCCTCCTCGTTCTGAGCTCGCACGTGTAGCCTCTAGATAGTTGAGGACTAGTGTGACACCTCTCTCGTATGTAACTCTCTTCTGCTCTCTACGCTGAATCTTTCGAAATGGCGGTGACTGGTTCAGACAAGCATCTAGCTGAGTCAGGCAGCAAGTCCCAGGGTTATGTGTCCTACCTTAATTCAGTGTCAAACTGTGCTTCTCAACCCTATATACTGTGAACCCACTCCATTTAATAGGTGCTTCTGTGAATTGCATACTTGTCCTGTGCGATCCCACCATCCTGCTTTGCAGTTCAACTGAATAGTCTGTGCGATTCCACCGGTCTCGCCATTGCCAGTAATCGCTTTCAACTCCGAAACCAGATACCCTAGACATACCGCGTTAGGAAGGTTACTGCAGACATACTACCCGCCATCCATTCTCAAATAGCGTTGGAACCAGACGTCGCGCGCAGAAATGGAGAAACAGGTTTACAGCTGGACTCAAGTCGCCACGGGACTCAATGAAGAAGGCGTTGACGAGTGGATGGATAGCTACAAGCCGTAAATCACGAATACATGCAACGTTGTGAAGTGTCAAATGTGCGATTTTAATTTGGAGTTACTCAAGTGCGAGTACCGTCTTTTGAGCTGCAAGTCAGTTGTATGCTCCGATTTTCCGGGCAAAAGTGTCCCTGGTGAGCACGGATTCTCACCTGCCGTTCGACAACAAAGAGTGATATTTACTGCGGTGTGGCGCATCACACAAGCTTGGCTTCACCGAAACCCCCGAAGCTGTCACGCAGCATGAAGCGTATGCGATACAATTGGTCGGGCATCGTGCGAAGCCTAAACGAATTCGACATGATATTTTAGACCGTTTCGAGCCTGGACGGGAAGCTGCGCCGAAACGGAGCCAAGTACAGCACTTTATTGCACACAATAAGAAGACCAGATTGAAAGAGACTGCTTTCGTGGAGGATATGGAGAGCTTGGCAGCCGGACTCAAATTTCACGAAGGAATAAGCCTCGCTACAAATAACTCTGTCGAGACGTTCAATAAAACAATCAAGCAAGATTACACTTTTTTGCAGTTTGATTTGATGAAGTTGATTGGCCTCATGGACAGACTCAAACTAATGTGCCGCCATTGGTCACGTGACGAAACCCCATTTGGAATGCAAGCAGTTCCAAAACGAAGAAAGCTCGAGCATGTAAAATATCTCGAGAAGCACAGTTGTCTCTGGTCTGTTCAACCACAACACAGTAGCATCCAATTTATATTGGAAGGAGAACGATCGAGCGACGTGACGTGACGTACATGTACCAACGCAAAAACCAAACGCTTACCGTCGAGGAAGGTGCGACTTGAAAAACTGTGTCCGGCGTTAAAAACCTGCAACAAGAATCTGATGGAACTTGATGATCAACCTATAAATGGGTGGAAAGTCAACCTTGAACCAGACGTGCCGTTGCCGATCGTGAAATAACGATGGAGTTTGCGTGCATTCAATCACGTATTTGCGGCTTGCAGGACTTTCCGTACGAGGTGTACCTGAACCGAAGCGAGTGTTTGTGATCAGAAAGCGAAGAACTACGGGAAGACCTGCCACCGTCTGACCTGCACTATCGTTACAGTAAATAAAGAGCAATTTGCGTGTAAGATCCAACATAACGATTTCTGTTTGAAAATATTGATCTCACTTCCTTTTGCACCCGTAGTTGAGCCTATTCACACACCAACTTAATGGGTTTTAAATCTTCTATACGTAGCATAGAGTAAAACTTGCGAGATTTGTTTTGCTTGATACGTATCGGTGCGGTAACAACGATATGATTTCAAATCTTCAACTTAACGCATTCAGCTTTTGATTTTACACCCACTGCCAATCCAGAAGGGTTTATACGTATAGATTTACTGTCTCGTGTAGTGCTCCGGTGACCTCTCAAAAGATGTAGAGATTCAATTGACCTTACCTTTGTAGGCAGACACATGTACTTTTAAAACATACTGCGTCGATCTGATTTCAAATCTTCAACATAGCGCACTTTGGATTTTGCTTTTGCACCACTTTGCTTTGCCAATCCAGAATAGTTTATAGTGCATACTTCGTGCAGCGTGGAGTACTCTGGTATCATCACACAATATATAGAGTACGGTGGATCGACGTTAAATAGCTTGACAGGTATGTGTATTTTCATAGCATTTCGCGGTTCGAGTAGGATCCACTTTAATATGCACCCTCACAATTATACGTGCAACTTGCTTATGCTGTGAAATCACCTTGTGTGAAGGTACAAACTCTGTAGCATGCGTTGTTGCAGTGCGAAGTTAATACGCTTAAAATCGAATTGCGGGGATAAAGCTGGCTGGTCATTCTCAAGGGGTTTGGATCGGGTTTGTCGCTTGTGCAAGACCTCACACAACCAAAGTATTGAGAGAAGATTGTACCACTATCCAACAAGTTTAACATGATATGAAAACCAATTTGAATTCAATTACAATCTACAAATTTGAATTTTCGTGTCAGGGGTGCAAATGTTTGGATTTTTTTATTTGAAGTTTGAGACGCACCCACTGCTCGACAAGTTTGAATAATCCCGCCGTGTGGTTAGTTTTGTATACTACATACAGTAGGATGGACTACACATTTGATAGAGGAAAAAGAACTCTTAAACGATCCTTCAGTCAGTCTACGCGTTTTTTTATCAGTGAATATCGTTAGTCGACGACTCAACGCGACACATATTTCCACGAGCATTTTATAAAGAAAGGAAACACGAACCAAAGTAAAGTGTAAACCAGTACACTTCACTGACGTTGGCTGCGAAGGTAATGTTTAGCAATTACTTAAAGCGTCATATCAAACCAAACCGATAGCATGTATTACTCATTAGCAGATGATTTTTGTTTTCTTAGCTGCTCAAGCGACCTCTGCAATTTCCTTCCTATTCCTTCTTTTCTCGTAGCGAACCAGCACGCTGTTTCGGCGAAGTAGAAAACCACTTCCTAGTCCACTTACAAAGCGGGACTTTCTGCTTGAAAGTTGTCGTCGGACCAAACGCGGTCCTTCATAGTCGTAAATACAGGCAACACCCTTTTCCATCCAGCCTTCGAGCCCTTCGCACGCCAATGACAAGCTGGGATGCTTATTGCGCGGCGGCGTGCCTGTCCTTCGAAAGCAGACAACATCCCCTGCGATCATAGGCCACTTCGAACGTTCGACGGTTCCAGGTTTATAACCCAAAACAACTGCGTGATAAACCAACATATTCAGACATACAACATCGCCAGGCCGCTGCACAACCACTTCAGAACGGGGGTGGTTCAACATCCTGTTGGCGGAATTTATAGTATTTTCCACACGAACGCTATTGGCATCATCCACAGTACGAAAAATACAATTTTTGAAAGTATCCTAAAAATACGGTAAAAATGCCACAGAGCGGCCATGATCCATGTGCATCGGACTCTCGCGACTTCCAGCTTGCCCCCAGGCCTCCATAAAGAAAACGTACCTTTCGTCGATAGGCAGGCTTAGCCGGGTACCGTACTACGGAAGACTCAATATGCAACTGATCCATGTCGTGAAAATCATGTATCTGTTCATTGTCCATGCAGCTCTTTTCTTCGATGTAATCAGGAAGACTCACGGGTTTGCGCAGTTGTAGCTAGCGGCGTACGTGATCATCTGACAATGACAGACTTGCACCTTCGTGATGGGCGACTCCATTAGCAGCCTGGCAGAATACGAGGACGGCGGCGTTGCTCTCTAATTGTGCTCCGAAAAAGGCTCCAATCGATACAGGTTGCGCGATCTTCGAATTTTGCGCTCAAAGAGATGTACTTGCAGATAGAGAGCACAATAATCTCCATGTAGAACTAAATCCACTAATTGATCAATCATTGCAATTGAATTGCTTTACACAATAATTGCTTGTAGCACTAGGCGGTCGAGTAAGCTTGAGTCCGGCTTGGCGGCGAGCACGAGCACACGGACGAACTTCTTCAAGTTGTCAGCGGCCAGCACGCCACCGATGCCAACGCCCAGCACGCAACCGAGTTGGGGCGACGGGCACACGGCGAGCCGTTGTCCGGGTCGGGTGGGGGCGGGCAGGCATCCGAGTCCCGTCCGGGTCGGGTCGGGGTGGGGGCGGACACGCGGGGTCTGGGTGGCGGTTCGAATTTGAAAGTGAGGACATGTAGCACCAATGGATTGTGAGGTGTGGTCTACGTTTTGTGTGGTCTACAATTTCGTTTAACCAATGAGAGGCTTGCATAACCCGTAAACCACGCGTGTGTGATTTTGGGGTTATGTGTGTATACTTCACGTATGTATTTTGTAACAGTTCTGAAATAAAATAACTTCCAGAGAATTTTGAATCATACTTAAAGTACAACATACATATCTGTGAATCGGGTAAAACCCTTGATAAATAAAATTATTGGAACCGAAACACCCCCAACATATTTTTGGATTTTCGAGATCGCTGACATGATTCAGGTTATTTAAATTCTCAGTTTATAGAGAGAAACTCGACACAAACATGTAGTGGAGCTCAGGGAAATTTAGAGACCTACCTGGTATTAATACTTAATCCAAACTTTACGGTATTAACCCTTTCGTGGTAGAAGGAGGCAAAATGCTCCCTTTTCCTGGCTTTCAGGTAAAAGGAAAGCAAAATGGTTCCTTTTACGATTTAAGTACGATTTCGACGGGATACTTCGAGCGTAAACTACACAATCAAATCCAAATGGAAGATTTGACGTCGACCCTTCGCAGCTCTAAAAGGAAGCAAAATGCTTCCTGTCCTGATCTCGTACGGATGCACCGCCTGCTTGTAGGAAATCTACTTTACGAATACGATTGCAATACTTTATTTATTGCCGTTTGCAACAATTTATTTGAGACTCTCTTTTTACTACTGATTATTATAGTGGCCAGCATTATAAAAGCGACAGACGATCACTAATGTTAAGGAAGGGACACCAACTTTAAACTGGAAAAGCAAAACAAACGAATTCGGTTTCACCACTATAAATTGGGTCGCTGCCACTGCCAAGCCAGTGCTCTATTTAACAGCCTTGCACTAAGTTTATAATATATTCTAGGCTAAACTACCTTCACTTTCGTTGCTTCCTGGTGCGCTATGGAGGCTGCGCGACGTCATGAGCGCTTTCCATGGCAGCAGATTTGTAAATCTGGTGATGCAACGCCCTACATCGCATTCGAGCAAAGCTTAACACGTTTTGTTCGAGATAAAAATGACTCTATGAATTGTACGATGTATCCTGTTGACCGATGTAAGGATTCTCTGGCCGCAACTCGGCACAAGCTGCGTTGAATTATCACAAAGTGTGCCTCCCAACGCTACGAGACCAATGGAAATATATGTCAAGCTCGCTACAAGATACTTAAATGTACAGAAGTGAATTTCGTGATTATTTACACGCAAGGTGAACACGCTATGATCCTAGATGCCCCTCCAACGCCTCTAAGTAGCCCATAACGGTCAGGTGATATGAAGAACTTCATTGAAACTAAGTTAGATGACGTGCCGTCGATGGTGGCTCAGCTCATTTACTCGTTTCTATGCCGAGAGATCAACACCGAGAGGATTTCCGTTCCAACACCAGATTTTCAAAAGGTGCAAAACCTCGTTAAAACGTGGCGAAGCAAAAAACAAGCCCGACAGTATGGGATCATTTGCCGGCAAAGAATGTACGATGTGGGAGATGCCGAACGTACACGTGAAAGCTTGCTTTGTTTTGCGATACTGAAGTTATGGATGGAGTAGTGGAGCCGTCGCTGGGCACAGGAGCAGAGGCTTACACCTTTTGTATTGGCTTAACGTGCATAGCACCCTTAGAGAGATACGTCAGGGCGCAGCGAGACCCCTCTCTTTCAACGCTAATGCATCTCGACAGTACGCACAGCATTGTCAAGCAGAAGTATCGACACCTCGGTACGTAAACGATATGTACACATTTGAGTTGGTTACGTCGACTAACAGTTACGGATGATCTGTGAATTGTTGATACAGTAGCTGGATTTGGAAATGGCTCAGTCAAAGGCTGGTTCAAGTCGCTACACAAAAGTTCGAGTCATAGATTTGAGTATGGTAACGGTAGCACATCAGAAACCGATCTAACTGGCTAAATACATATGCATATCGCAACTTATTTGAATGAGTCTATCGGTCTAAGGATTAAGAACATTGCGTTTGACAAGGGCTGTGGGAGTAATTTAATTAGTGCTTGCCATCTTGCTAAACAAGTGTATAATCACATTCAATCTCAGGATGGGGAGTTTTTTTATATCTCTTCAATAAGAAAGGGCATCTATTAGTTGCTGCGGTGCAAAAGGGGTGGTGTATTATCTGCCCTCTTCCAGGTAGATTACGGTGCGAACCGTAAGCAAGAGCTTTACAGAGGCACAGAAAATTGCGTTGATGCAAAAGTGGCATCTTAGACTTGGTCACGTCCATAGGGCCAGACTATTAGCAACATTTGCTCATAAATTAGTTGAAGGAATTCCTCATATCTGTCAGAGTGATCTAAAGGATATTCCCTTCTTCTGTGCCACTTGAAATTGCAAACTCGACACGAATGCCATATAGAAATAAAGTAGGGACACAGTCTAAGCAGCCATTGCACACTTTGCAGATGGACACTATGGGAAAGATAAAAGTTCATGGTAACTATGGTAGATACGGTTATCAGTACACGTTATCAATTGTGGACTGCAACGTCGTACAAGTGGCTATTTGTGATGAGGTCTACAAAAGAAGCTTACAGTCATGTGGTTAACTTCATACTGCTACTACAAAAACTTCATCACTATGAAATAAAGAGGATAAGAAGTGATGGCGGTACAGAAATTGTCAATCAAAAGATGAGGACATTTCTGCAGTCGAAAGGTATCAGTTTTGAGAAATCAAATGTAGAATGTCAAGAAGAGAATGGAAGCGCGGAGCACTGTCATCAGATAGTAATGAGGCAAGTAAGGAGTTCACTTCTAACAGCGGCTATGCCAGCACACTGGTGGCCAGAGGCTATAAAATACGCCGTTGAAGTGTCAAAAGAATTCCAACTTATAGACTTGGAAACACTTCGCCCTACGAAGCGTTATATTGTAAAAACCGGATGGTAATATACTTCAAATATGGGACAGTGTATGCTATGCTCATATCCCAAATACTAAGAGAAAGGATAAGAAATTAAGTTCAAGAGGTTTAGAGTGCAAGTTTCTCGGTCTTGCAAACGATTATAAGAGCTACAGACTGATAGATACTGTCAACAATGTATTATTGGTAACTCGAAGTGTTAAGTTTTGATACAGTTGATCAGTCGGCTGTGATAGACAGGTCGTTTCCAAACAGCAATCATGCGCTAACCTATAAAGAAAAGGAAAATATTAGAGCGTGTATAAGTGGCAAAGATAGCCCGTCTAAAGACCCGCCGCGCGAAGTGTGGGGTAGTGGGAGCTGATGTCACTCAGTGTGACGAGGATGAGAAGTCGGATGTTAGTCATAGTGACGAGTCGTCTTGTCAGGTCGTAGAAAGGTCAACTCCAACCGAAATGTTAGTAGACACACAAAAGGATATTAGCTGTGTGGAACACCACAATAAGCCACGTGCATTGCATAAGAGGCGACGAAGATCAACACTGAGTTGATATGAGGTAACAATAAACCCGATTTTAGGGGTCAAAGTAAGCAGAGCTCGTATACCAATACCAATTAGGCCAACTGCGTTGTCGAAAATCAATTTGATTTCTGCAAGCTTTGATGCCGAGATATTATCGCGCTATTGACCAACTTTAAACGCAGCGTGGCAGGTTTGCCCGCCTGGAAATTGGCTAGCAGCCGCTCCAGTTGGGCACGCTTTTACAATTTTCAGACCAGTGTATATGTCGATGACTTGACCATTGCTGGATCGAGGATTTCAGCTGTAAATGAAATTAAGGCAAATTTAGCAGAACGCTTTAAAATGAGGGATCTTGGGGAGGTCCATTATTTGTTGAAAATGGAGATCAGACGAGACAGATCACGTAAGCAACTCAGTCTTTCACAACATAAGTAAATTTTAGACTTGCTAGAAAAGGTTGATATGATAAACTGCACAATTGTAGCCACACCTCAGCAGCAAGTATTACATTGGAAAAAGAGACAAATGTCAGCGCTGAAGCTATTGCAGCACAGCCATATGACTACCGTGGACCGGTAGACTCTCTCATGCATTTTGTTAGAGGAACTATGCCTGACATTGCCAATGCTGTAAGGAATTAAGTAAATTCCTCTCTTGTTATTACAATTCTCATTGGAGAGCTGCACAGAGAGGGCTTAAGTATCTGAAAGGAACATCGATATATGGGTTAGTATGTGAAGGAACTAACCAAGAGGTAGTTTATAAACTATACACAGATGCGAGCTTCGCAAATGCTAATGAGGACCGTAAATCAGTTACAGGTTGATCCATATGTCTCTTGGAAGAGTTGTAGACAAGATATGGCCAGTTTGCACACAGCTGAGGCTGGACTAGTTGCCGTAAGTGAGGGCGTTAAGGAAAGCGAATGGTTATGGCTACTTCTAAAGGAACTAAGGTGGCAACAGAAACAGCCAATTTATTGTTGGTGCGATAATACAGCAGTCATAAGTATAAAGAGTCCTGCTAGTCATTCATCAACTAACCATATTGAGACAAGATACTTGTATGTTCGTGAAGCGTATGAAAGAGCGCGTATAAATATAACGTACTGTAATACCAAACATATGGTAGCAGATGCGTTGACAAAGTCGCTACCGCAAGAACAATTTTGCAAGCTACGAGAGCTTACGGGCGTGAGAAACGTTGAAGCCGAGAACAGTAGCGGACATGTGCAGGAAAACTAAGCGGCACAGTCCCTCTGTTGCACTGGTGACGTCGTTAACTAGGCACTCCAAATCATTTTAATAAATTGGGGCTAACCCTCCAGACCGGATGCGTCGTCGAGCTCGATCGTGGCCTCCATCCCGTCAAAGCGAGCCGGTGGCACGGATGGCTGTTCCGAGCGAAAAACTCTGTCCTTGTAGCGAATTGCGAGGGGTACGGGATTATCGACTAGATTATCCCAACTCAGCTTGGATGCTGATGGAGTGTCACCTGGAGAGATAAAAAAGCAGTACTCTTTATCTGAGGCCCGCAAGAGTGTCTTGAGTTTCCGGTGTGATACCAAGCGAGTCATGTCACGTGCAGATAAATACCCGTGGTGGCGGATGTAGTTTAGAGTGCCTTGTTCTGTAGTTGAAGGAGCTCGTCGTACCGGTGATTGGCGGGCGCGTCCCACTGTCCGAGCGCGGAGATCTGCAGGCATTGATGAAAGGCTAGTCGATCTCAGATGAGCGAGGCTGTACAGTGCGATCAATATCCGGATAAACTGAAGAGAACCACGGCATCTCAAGTAATATGTCGCGGTCTTCGGGGATATACATTACCAAAGCGTCACTCTCATAAGCCAGGAAGGTTGATCGTAATTGTGGTTACTCGTCTGGGAATTGTGATGGACTTGTCACCACCGAGTTGAAGTTCCAAAGGAGTAGGAAAGTCGCGAACTGCAAGATGAAGTCGCGAGGCGAGCTGCGGGGACACTTCATTGAAGCTCCACAATCAAGAAAAATAGAGCAGGCCAGGTCACAAATGAAGCCTGACTGTTCGAGAAAACAAAAATAACATGTCGCTTGCGAGACAGTGGGGTTTATCCGTCGCATAGTCGAACGCATGCGAGGTTACGATGCGTGGCGAGCAGAATGGTTGGCTGGATCACCTGCTGGCGTATGGACATCACCAACAGGGAGTTGCTCAGCGGGGCGCCAGCCCGCCGAGCTACCTAGTTTTTTACTGCACTCGGCTTGCCCTTCTCCGGGCAGTCCGGTGCGATATGGCCCTTCTCACCACATATGTGGCAAGTGGCATTCTTCAGAAACTCGGGATCGTGGCGTCGGACTGGCTTGGCCTTTTGCTCCTCTGATGCTGGAGGCGACTTATTGTTTCCACCTCGACCACTTCCCGACTTATTCTTAGACGATGCTGGTTTACGGGCATCCTCATAACGCTGTGCATACTCAATAGTGTCGCGCAGCGTGGTAGGTACGTTTTGCGAGATGTGAGTGCTCGTGTCTGGTCTCAGATTCTGCTGATAAACCAGCCTTCACCATCTCAGGAAGTTCAAGTGAGGATTGGGATAGGAGAAGCATAAACTTTGCTGTATACTCCTGCTGAGTAATGTTCGCTCGTAGGTAGTAGAGACGAGACAACAACTTGAACTCAAAGTCGCTGTCGCGGAAGCGAACACGCAGTTGCTGCTTGAACACGTACCAGGTACGTGAGTGCTCGCCTAGCGTTTGCAAATTCCCGGTACGAAGACATCACGTCTGTACCCAAATAGGGAACCACTAGATCCACAAAGCGCGAGTCATTACTGTCACGCTCAGCCGCGTAGCTGCTGAAGGCTTGAGTAGTTGAAGGTGAAATGAAGACTGAATATTAGGATGAAAAGGAGGTACGAAATGTGCTCGTGGTGGTTACCAACAAGCACAGGGCCTAGCTAGCGGTGGTTTCCTACAAGCCCTTTTAAGTTGCGACGGAGGCTATGGGTCCGTTACACCAACGGTCTGTCTGACATGGCTATCACGACGTGCACATTCGTGAAGATGTTGGTGGCAATACCTCGAGTTGTTTTCCAACAAAGTACTGCCGTTCAAAGTGCACGACACAACGGAAGCTGGTTTTTCAAAGGGGCGGATCCGCACACGGGCAACGGAAGTCTCTACCAGAAAGCGAAAAGGTTGGTTTTAGTCAGCAATGGCCTGGACGTTGTCGTTCTAACAACTATGCGATCCTTGAACGCGGCAGGAGCTGGACGAGCCCTACACAGTCATTGAAGAGTTCACGAAGGAATTGTATTCAAACAACTCTCGAGCCGACGTGAAGATGAAGCAAGTGGTGCGTCGATTTGTCGCCCCCGACCGGGATATCGTGATTTTGGTCGCGTGTGTGGCGCCAACAGAGATCAAGCACAAGATGCTTCAAGGCTTGGCATATCACCTTCGAGGCTACGCTCTCACCATACGTTATTCTGCCTGAACGCCGTCACAAGAGCTCACACAACTGCAGTTCTGCTATCTCATCTCTCTGGACCAAGACATTGAGGTTAGGTATGGTCCCGGCAATATGCGAGCCCTCACCAACTTCCTCATTGTCAACACAGCACAAAACATGCGAGTTCACCAGAGCAGCATTAAAAATCGCCTCGTAGACCAAGCACTTCGATGCCAACCGTAGCGAGTATTATCCATGGATAGCACTGCGAATTTACATGAGACGGCGTCAAACAAAATATGCTTACGAACCTAAGTACGAATCGCGATTTATATACACCTTTGGAACGACGTGTGTCTTGTACATCTATTGAGCCCTTGGCTGCATTGAATTATGAAATACCCGTTGCATGAGGTCATCTGAAAAAGTATCTCATTTTTCAGGGCCTCAAAATGGAGTACATTTTGGACGCAATATTGCCTCAACTTTTTCGATTCGAATATAATTTGAAAGCCTTTGTAAAACCCACTCGGATAGAAGTGTTATTCTTTTTGTTACGAGTGAAAGGCACGTTAATATTTTAGATTTTCGGTTAGGTACGAAAAAGGAAGGGTCCACTTTAAAGGCGATTATCTCGAAATTTTCAAATGGTTCGTAAGAATCAGTTCGTTTGACGCCGTCTCACATGTTAGCATGTTGGGAACATGAAAACAATTATTTGTCACCTACCTGGTTTTGTTACTACCAATCGACTGGTGTAATTTTTGCAGCTGTAAAGCTCAAAGGGCCCTTTAAGAAGGCCATTTCTCACCCACCTTTGGGATATACCTTAAAGGGCGAAAAACGCGCCCTCGTATCGCGAAAGGGTTAAGCCAGGTTTTAATACCAAAATCGTCATCCTTAATTCATTGAAGGGTTTTGTACCGATACCAATAATTGTTTGTAGTACATGTATAATACATGTAGTATTTAAAAATTTTAAAAAATCCTGTTGAACACTCAAATAGGAAGTGGATGTAGCCATCATCTACACGGTGTAGACTACACCTAATAGTGAAATAGGCTTTTTCCTTTTATATTTCCCAAACTGACTCTAAATGAGGTAAAACCACGGCCTCGACAGTCTTTGTAGCTGCCTCGGCACCGACTTGACGTACTTTATAGTGTCTACCAAATAATTTAACACATTCAGAGCAAGACCCAAATATATCATCCATACCCAGACTATCGTCCTAATGTAAATTCGAGATGCTACGGTACTGTGATACCGGTAGCGACACTTCCACTTCGTTTACCCTTTGGCCTGCAACATAACACTTACGTTGCTGAACTCACTAAAGAAGCTCGTTAAGTCGTCCATAATTCGCCAAAGCGGGAGCTGGCATGAAATCAAAATGAAATGAAAGTTTGCGCGCTTACATGTATTACATAAAAACATATTACGCTCTTCAAAGCATGAAACTGTTTCGTCACTAAGCGCCTGGAGACGCTCTTCTTCCCCAGGGCTTCTCGGGGTTGTTTGGCCCAAGCAGCGAACTGTTCGGCATCGTTACGAAGACATCGCGCGACCCTGACAAAAATTCAATAACATTATCAGCTTCTTACACCTGAGAACTGCGAACCCGCCGGGTCCCCGAATAGTAGCGCTTCTGCGCAGCCTTGATGCGCTCTTGTTAGCTTGATATTGTTCAGGTGAGTAAGCCATCTCTGTATATTACTAACTATATATTTAAATACTTCGTATGAAGTGACGTACATCATGTACTCCACTTAACCCTGTCGTGAATGCGGTGTTTTGACTTAATTAGAGTAAACCGTACAAGACAAGATGTTAAGTCATGAAGGGGGCAACATGACCCCTTTCATAAAACACTGTACTCGCCTGGGCTGGTGTCCCCTCCGCACAGTGGTACGGAGATGGTGATAGGGGCAAAATGATCCCTTCATAGACCACGGTACAAAGTTCCCCGGCAAAGAGAGAAAGGTGGGACCAATAAATTCTTCCTGGTTAAAAGATTTGCAAACTGATTTGTATCGCGGTAGAGCAAGGCTTTTGACAAATGTACTAGTTCTGCAAAGTAAATAACTGATTACGGTTCTCCCTTTGCCGGAGAACTCTGTACTTGCTTCAATATATCGGTCGCATATTCTCATTGGCTGATATTGGGTCCGAATCGGTCAATATTGTCAGCGCTGTGCGCTGATTGGTTGCTAGCTTGGGCAATGTGTTCACGGAATGCAGGCAGATCATGAAAGATATCGTGCATCCAACTCATTATCTTACGGCACCAACTTCAATCCCGACAGACTCTATCACAGAGCGGTATCTCTATCATTCCATTATCTCTATCATTCCATTAGATAATGGCGCGAAATCGTCAGCACCCCAGGTTGCAGCGCAGAGGCAAGACTGCCTATGGGAAGTTGTTCGGTCGGTCTCTAGGAAAGATCACAAGAGGTAAGTGATCATCGCAACTGGAACGGCCGGGTTGTGCCCAAGCCACTGACAGCTAATTCCAGCACGCTGGAAGTGTTCAAGGAGCTCGGTAATCGAACAAGCGTAAATATATGATTTTCACAATGAAAATTGTCATCTGCAATTGTCTTTGTTTTAGCATTATAAATATGACCGCCCAACTTTTATATCCTGACCGTGGTAATGAATCGATTTAGGTTGTTTGACGTGAACAGTATCGTATTTGATACTTTGCAACTTGGTAGTGAATCGAAGGAGGCAATGACTCTCCCTCTTTCGCGCACAATCAGATTCGCCGAGACACAAGACAGAGCATGGAGACGCAGACGCCGCATTCCACATTCAAGCCAAATAGCCAAGGAGGGACCTCGAGTGGCAGATGTGCCGCTATGAACGTCCCAGTGGTGCTAAACACAGCTAGCGAGACCTCTCGTGAACGGCCACGGGTAGGCGATGCAGAACGTGCAGGCGTCGGAGACGGTGAGGTGGCAGCGACTCTGGAGGTGATTCCACGACAAGGTGTAACCTTGCAGCAATCATCCGCCCCGGAAAAAGGAAACGAGGGTGACCCAAAGGATCGAAGAACAAGACCAAGAGTGTGGGCGACACGCAACCGCCACCTTGCAAGAGGAATCGTCCGCCCGTCCGCCCGTCAGCAAGTGCAGCCTTGCTCAAGATATGGCCCAGGAAGCCGTTGGTGTGTTGCAGCAGCGACCTGGAGTGCACCTGCAGTATGATGAAGCGGTTCGGGAGTCTGGTAGTTCCCGTTCTGTGGGGAGGTCAAGTGAACCACCACAAAGTACAGCATGCCCAGAACATATACAACCAGAAACGTCTTCAACCCGTGCAACTACAACTCGTCGCTCGAGACAGGACCAATTACCATCAATCCTATCGTTGTATGTCAAAACACTCGTGGCCTTTTCCACGGTCAAAGAGGATTTGTAGCCCAGAAAAGAAGTACGTTGGTGTTGGAAATGCCTTCTTGGTGGGAAGAGTTTGTCGCGTTCTGAAACAATCTTTGTTCCAGATAATGTGGTTGGATTCCCAGTTTCAGAATCACGTGGATACTTTGAATCTGAGCACAGTACAACGTGGAAATGCAAACTATCGCTCGCTTCATGCAAGTTCTACAGGTGTGGGTTGAGGACGTCTTTGTGCTGTCGACGATGGTGAAGATGTACACATTGATGATGACGTGGATGAGCTCAAGCAATTTATGGAATCATTTGATCCTCCCGGTGAGTTACGAGCCACGGTGGCAGGAGTGGAGGCTACCAAAAACATGCGCTTTGAGCCTGAAATGAATGTGTAGCTCCTACAGACTTGTATCAGCATATCGATGGCTCCACTAAAACACGGCTCTGCCCAGAATTCAAGCACATTTTTCAGCACTCTGCACGTCAAGTTTTTTGCTTACATACCGGTATCATTTTGGCATCAGGTAGTTGGCGAAAATAATGCATACGCACGACTTCACCGCATTGGCTTGACTACGCCATTCTCGCTCGATGAAGTTATGACCTTTTTGGGGATTCTCTTTATATGGCTTTGGTTGACAAAGGCGAGTTCTCTAACTATTGGGGTGAGCAAGTCGAGGATGTGCTATTTGGCGAGAGCACCGTGGGGTTGGATAAAGTTATGGCTCTGCGAAGATTCAAGGAGTTGCGGCAAGCCTAAACCTTTCCGTGTGTTGATCCCAATGCCGGAAACAATGACCAAGCAGCGAAGGTGAACCGCTGCGCGGAAAGCCGCTCATTGTTTACAATCCGATGAAGCCTTCGGGCAAGAACCATTTTCGGATTTACATGATGTGCTACGTCGTGGGTCTCACTGAACTTTTGTTTACATTGCGCGAGTAATATATCAGATCGTCTGGATGGTGTAACTATTCCTGGGGAGATTGAAGCCTTGAGTGAGGAAATTGCGGAGTCATCTTCGATCCGGCAGTGTGTACTTGAAGTTGTGCGACCATTATATTGCACGCGTCGAATTGTCAACTCGGATAACTACTACACCTCAGATCAGGTGTTGCTTGCGTTGCGACTTAAGGGCCTCTACGCACGCGGAACCGTACGGGAGACACAATCTCATTTTCCTCGACATGTACTGCTAGAGAAAAAGAATGTGAACGTGGCACTTCTCAACAAGGTGTTTCAGCTAATAAAACTATGGTGGCAGCATCTTAGTTTGATAGCGCTATTGTATCAGTTATTTCAAACGCAGACCCGTCGACGCTAACTACTGTGGATCGTCAAGTCCGCCCTGAAAACGCAGCTTCACAGCACCTACATGTATCAAGGAGTACAATGCTAGCATGCAGGGCGTAGATCGTTTGGATCAAATTCGAGCTCGCTTCTCACTATCAGGCGGCCATTCTTTCAAAAATGGCACAAAAAGCTGGGGCTAGCTTTGATTGATGTTACCCGAGCCAACGCGTACTTGACGCGAAAGTTGGCTGTGGATATGAGAAGCAAGCGTGACTCGCACCGTGACTTTGTAGTGGAGTTGATCTCGGAGCTTTTGACAGGGAAGTGGAAGGAGGCTCCAAGTGAGCGGCGAATGTTTTATACAGACACTGGTTCAGGCGAAGAGGTGTCTGAGCAAACATCTCCGTCAAGTACAGTGTGGATTTCCAATAAGGGGAAGACCTAGGTTTTACTGATAGTCCTCAAAAGAGGTGTTCTGCTGTGGCGTCTAAACAATTCTTCAAAGATATGAATCGCAAGCGGCGGAAATGCTTGGTATGCCGATGAGAAGAACGATATGCAACGGAGGTGACGGATGTCTGTGTGCTGCACAACGTGTGCCTTTGCCAAAACGTTCATCTGTCCACGACGCCGTACACGTTCACTCAGGCGACATGGACTTGCTGGGAGAAGTTCCACCGATTCTACCTCCCCAACAAGCTCTTCTCCTATACTGAAAAGTGCGAACAAGCTCACACCAATACCAGCTAAAACGTGAGCAGTCAAGGCCCAGTAACTGTACAGCACCCGAAGACACGAGTGGTGAAGTGGACGCAGTGTCTTCGACTCATTCAGCTGCACGTGCAATCATACTCTAGAAGTTGGGTACCTGTTGCGAGCTAAATGCAGCAATGATGTTCAACATGTGCATATAACTTGAATAAAGTATACAAATTCAAGAAGGTGTGAAGTGTTTATCGCTTTTGCTTTACTGCAGAAATGAAGTTACTTTGCCTTTGCCTTGTACAGGAATAAGCGTTGTCGCTTAGCCTTTCAGCTGCATGGCACCTTCTGCTCTTTCACCAACTCAAACGATAAACAGAACGGGCTGTGGCAAAGATTGCGGTGTCTCGGGCATATATTTATGCAGCTCACTAGAAGGTGCACCATGAACATCCCGCAAAGCTCGTCCTTGACGTACTCAACAACGGATGGATCGAAAAGTACGTTGTTCCAGTAGACAATCGTGGCATCAGCAAATGGTGGTGTGTACGAAATGTGTAGGTTTGAGACGTCCTGACAGACAAGCGCTGAGCTCGCTCAAGGAGCCGACCTGAGTAGGCACTTTTGACCATCATCTCCATGCCTAACTGATAGATGTCGCGGCGCAACTCAATTCCAAGTGCCTTGTGAAAACTGGTACCAAGAACGACTTGGGCCACAATGTTACCAACGCCAGCACCGATATCTAAGAACACGTCATGTCCGTCGATAGGCCCCAATTCAGCTAGCAATGTAGAGACGCCGTATGGCATCACTTCTCCAGCATTGCGATGGGGTGTATTTTCGTCTTGCTGAACAACTTCGCGAGGAATGTCCGCGAAAATCGTAGCGATTGCTTGCTCAAGACTCGACAGGGTCATAGGCGGCGAGCACTCGTCCGCTTGTAATGCTGCAATCGGCGGAGTTATGGACGGCGAGGGGCGCTCGTCCGCTTGCTCTGCATTCGATGGGGTAATTGACGGCGAGCGCTCGTCTGCTTGTTTTGCTGTCTTCGACGGGATCACTGCCGGCAAGCACTCGCCTGCCTGTTTTGTGCTCAACGGGATCATAGATGGCGAGCGCTCGTCCACTAATTCCACCAACACATCATGAGCAGACTGCACCTCGACAACTACGCGGCCTTCTTCACCCTGCAGCGCTCGTGTGTCTTGAGCAGAATTGACCAGAACTTGCGGTGCAGTATTCCGGTCGGACGCCACGGGCGTTCGTTCGATTCGTCTAGGCGAGGGGTGAGCAACAAGCCACCGAAGCTGTCTTGTCACTGCAGATGGTCGGTCACGCTTTCTTCGAACTTCCGTGAATTTGTTTTGAGGAAACGGGAAACGTCTCTGCCCCACGTACGCATCAGTGTTCGTAGAAGCTGCTGAAGCGCCATGGAGGTATAGCCAGTGCCCTTCATGCGGTGGGCAATGTCCGTCCATGATATTCGGAATCCGCCGTCGACATAGGAGCGTGCGAGCTGAATTAACTGCTTGTCGTCTTCGAAAGTGAAGGTCGTGCGCATATTTGGTCGCTAAATCAGTTAATGGCTATCGCACGAGTCATTGTAACAAAAACGAGTTTGCCAACAGTAGACAAGCAATGAAGTGATTAGGATAGAGATCAGCAAAATGATCATCTGTGGAAGAAATTCCAATTTGACACGGTGCTAGCCTATGCATCTAAGCTCTGCCTATCTACGCAGTTACTGCTCGCACTCTACATCTGCGTAGTATCGGAATAATCGTTGCAGTCGTTGTGACGAGGAAGATCATCGAGGGACATTCGGTGACGCATTTGCTTGCGGCGGCGGTACTTCTCTTGAGAGAGACGACGCTTTCTGGCCTTCCTTCCCAATAGCGAGCAGGCCGTGCTCGCGTTGAGCATTCTCCTCAGCGTTATCCTCGCGAAGAGGACTGGACTCGATGTGGAAGTTCGTGAGACTCACACAAATCTGAAAGATGTCATCATACAGCTCTTCTCCCCATCGGTACTTGTCCGAGCAGACGCGCCAAAGCGTACACAACCGACCAAAGAAATTCTCCACGATAACACGGTCGCTGGAGACGTCGTCATTGTACTGCTGGTCAACTAGTGAGATTCCTCCCTTCTTCGGATGGATGCAGCGCTTCTGCTCAGCAAGGCCCTGGTAGCCCTTGTCGGCCAGTAAAGCCTACTCATCGGGGAAGCTCCCTGCCAACGGCCCTTCGTCAGCAAGGTTCCGATCAGCTTCTGTTTTGAGGCGAATCGAGTCATGGAAGTCGGTATTGTTCCTGAACATGGTGATATCAGGTGCGTTTCCACGGGCGTGGTCGCTGCAGTTTATAGCGAACCCCCTAGGGTTGACCGAGACCTCGACCTTTAGTCCATACAGCTTATGCTTTCCGCTGTAATACGTCATCACCTCCGCCATATTACCGGCGGGTCGATTGGACTGCTGAAACGTCGCGTCCGTCGCGTAAAGTACGCACGGGAAATGGTGAAACGTGCGGCCTGACGTGACTAAGTTTCGCATCATACACTCCTCCGCCTTGGCACGTACGCAGGCGTCGTACAGCCGCGGCGCCAGCACATGCAAAAAGTGCAGTGATGGTCTTAATGAACGTTGGTGTTTTGATACGGACAATATCAGCCTTCATATCCCATGTACCTCCGTGTTTCATGACAGACAGTGTCATAAAGAACACGTCCTTTCCTGCCAGGGTTGAGCGACGCCCACGACCAACGTTCCAATAACGAGTCACATGGGGGCGTACGCTAGCCCACAGACGGCTGGCCCCGCGGGGCGAGAAGTTCGAGAGGCGACGGACAGCTTCCGCCCCGCCTTCATTGTACCATGAGTCGATGATCGGGCAGGGAAAGTCGTTTTCGTCGGCGTCGTCGTCGTGGGAGGGGGGTG
Source organism: Phytophthora hibernalis (assembly GCA_012656075.1). NCBI lineage: Eukaryota > Oomycota > Peronosporomycetes > Peronosporales > Peronosporaceae > Phytophthora > Phytophthora hibernalis. The sequence goes on from JAAKBF010000010.1 coordinate 487,448, forward strand.
GCGAGAAGTACTCAGACAACTCAGCACGTCTCTCGACCTCGCGCTCGTCGATCATGGCCAGCATGGACTGCTGGTGCTCTTGCTGAGAGCGGAGAGAGCTGCGAGGGGGCATCTCGGCGGAGTGGTGGGGAGTTGTGTCAGTAGGTTGGTAGGTACTTGGTGGCAAAAGGTCTTGTGAAGTGACTGTTGGTACTGCAGCGTGGTTTACGGTAGAGTTGCTGCAGACCACGTATCTGTTAAGTACGATGCCGTGCTCTTCCTGAACCAGTCACACAGCGAGGCTTCTCTGAGCTCTTTTCATTGCGCTGGAAGTGCTTGTTTTCATAACAGCCAGTGACAATGTGCTCAAATCATTGGCCAGAATTTAGTTGGATGCTGGTACAGTTTTGAAGGACGCGCTTGCTGGAAGTGTAGCTCTGTAGCACAGTTGATGATACAGGACATAGCACGCGCTAGCATGTCAGCAAAATGATAACAGCTTTACAATGCAATGAAAGACAGTTCAGCTTCGCATCTCGGCCATCTTCTATCCACGTCGCGAGACAATCCAATTCCTGGCCGATTTGCGATTTGCGGCGTAATGACTCGCAGGCCAACGACATACTGCTACTTAGGTTAATTGTAGAACTGGCCAGTGTTACTGCTGCAATGTCTTGATCTCGCTATTGAAATTGAATTTTATGTAATGGTCCTTTACGATGTAGAAAAGACTCAGAATCATACATAACCTCCACAAATATGAAGTTTCAGAAGACTCGTTTTGTAAAAATCTTCAGTGTGAACTGATCTTGCTTGTCAACAAGAAACGCAATCTTGAGATCATCGAAGGCGCTTTCGATTGGTTTGAATAATAGCAATCCATTTCTCACATCGTCAATATCCGGGATTTGCACAAAGCAATCTTTGAGACCATCGTGTTCTCGTCGAAAATGTGTGATGCAATCACAACAGAGCTCGGTAGGCCAATACTCATCACCATACACAGCGACAGCGAGTCGCCGTTCTGGTTTTTCCCACAATTACATCCGTATTTCTTCACCAATTGTTTCATCAGCTTTTCAGTCCTCGAAGGCGTTGTACTGAGATGTTCAAGAACGTGTATTGAAACAACGTGGACGCAACTGCTGTGTATGTGGAGGATGTCTTCTCTTCGGGCGGAAGCACCACCAGCACGTGAATTTGCTTTGACTTTGGAGCGCGCTTTTTCTTTTTGGTCACGTGGCTGGCTATCAAGACATCCTCAACTGTCCACGTAGCCTCCAGCTGCTCTTCAGTGGTTGCGTCTCGAACGTCTTTAATTTCCCTCTTCAGTCGGAGAGCAACAGGGTCATCCATCGTCTGGCAGCCACGAGCCGTTCGCCGTCTTCGCCAGGAAGAGCTGCAGCTTGTCAGCGTCGACATCCTTTAAGTCGTTCGGTTTCTCCTTTTTGATCGCCTTCTTCAAGTGTCCAACCAACTTGCCTACCTCGATGTCGACAGGGAACACGCTTCCGGCAACACCAGCGATGGTACAGCTAAGTGTCACCATCTTTCCTCAACGGGAGAATTTCTGGGCGTATTTAAGTGAAAAAGAGGCGTGTCACATAGACTTCCAACCAATGATGAGAGCTATTCCTTGAAAAAACTGCCTCTACACCTTGCCAGTGCAATATGAGACTGTGCCAGAGCAATGCGAAATGGTTGAAAGTAATTTACCCAAGATAGTTATATTACGTCATTTATATCACTGGCCTGAAGCAAAAGAGATTAGTGCCATATCAAGTGAGACCAACCAGGGCCTCCTTCATTTTCCAATCTACCGACCCGACCACGAGCCAGTATGCCTCGAGCCCAAAGCCGCCGATCTTCCACGACCCTGCCCCGTCGTACCGCGACCGCGGAGGAGCGTCAGCGCGTGCTGGACGCGTACGGGGCAGGTGACGACTGGCTAATGGTGGCAAGGTACAACAACGTGTCGCGTGCTGCAGCATACCGGCTGTGCAAGTCGGGGGATCCCAGCCCGCCCCGAAGGGGAGGTGCTCGCGCCACCTGCGTGAAGTGCACGGACGGGATGGTGGCGGCGCTGGAAAGATACCTGGAAGACGACTGCACTTTGACGCTTGTGCAGCTTCAAGACAAGCTCATGGAGCACTTCGAAGTGGATGTCTCTACATCTACCATCAGCACGAAGCTTGTAAGCAAGCTAATTACGTTGAAACAGGTACAAACTTGCTGCATTTTATTATTAACTTTACAAATGTTTTTTTTCGTTTGTTCATCTGGAATTGTTTATTGTTATGGTGATATATGTGCGTGCTTTAGATTCGTAAGGAACCAACCACATGCAACAATGAAGTGAATAAAGCTAAGCGGTTCACGTTTTGCTACTGAACTCGTACGCCACCAAGCCAACGGCGAGTACATTGTGTACTATGACGAGTCCAACTTCAACATTTTCTGCATGCGCACTCAAGGACATGCCCCAGTCGGCAAGAGAGCGGTCGTCGAAACGCCCCCATCAGAGGGAAAGAACCTACAGCTACAATGTGCAGTGTCCGTCGAGGATGGACTCGTGGTGTATCAGCTCCAGCGATGCAGCATCCGCATGAACGTGAACGCCGCGTTCGTCAAGCGTATCTATGAAACGGTGAAGGCGTCCGACACAGATCGCGAGTTCTTCGCGGACAAGAAGGTAGTCATCGTGCTCGACAACGCCCCCGCCCATAACCAAACAGAGGTGCTGTTGGAGGAGGCGATTGCCGAGCACGGTGACCTTGAACTGCTGCGACTCGGCCCGTACTCGCCGATGCTGAATCCCATTGAAGGTAAGGGCATAAAATTCTGTAGCTACGCTGTATTGATTATTTTTCTAACGCTGTATATGATGCTGCTTTATGCAGGGTGTTTCAGTGTTTTCAAGTCGCGCGTGAAAGCCTACTTGTCGCTGCATCAGCAGCGCATGTTCGTGCAGGGTGCGCATCGAAGCATGACGGAAGCGAGGATGTTGCTGCTCGAGGATGCTGCCAACGCGTCGATCGGCTGCATAAATCGTCACTAGGTCGTGTCGATGGCGCTGCACTGCCAGCGCGCTGTCGCGGGCGCGTTAAAGCTAGAAGACATGGAGTACGGCGCTTAGTTGTGGTAGTTTACTAACATGCAATCTCATTTGCCCTGGAGCTAATATCGTTTGCGTGGGCGGCACCCAATTTAAATTTTAAATTTTGGGCCCAAAATTAAAAAGCCGCAAACAATCCCAGTTTGCTTTCCGTTCTGTCTCTCATTGCACTGGCAAAGGTGTACCTGTATTAAAATACATGTAACTTTACTGGTATTAATAATAATAATACGTACTTCATTGGGTTTTGGACGAAAGACATGTCGTTCTTCCTGGACGAAGACGACAATGGACAAGTCCTCAAGGCAGCACTCTCTTTCGTAGACAGGTTCGAGCTTGAGTCGTCTCCTCGGTCGAATTCCCCTGCACCATGTACGTCTTCCGTAGTGGCGTCGACAGATGAACTGACGCGACGTGCGGTGGAGAATGCCAAGAAGCGGATTCTGAGGAAGGCTGGGATCTACAGTGACCCGAACCGAGCTCGCAATGAGCGTAGACTGGAGATTGCATTCCTTCGTCAACAGGCTGAGAAGCTCCAGGTCGAGCTCCACGTATTGCAAAGTCGACGAGTGACTGGAGAGAGAAGAGCTGGCGATTCGTTGGTGTCGAGGAGTTCGGCAGTGCAGATACCCACTATGTGGGCAAGTTGCTGCTCACCAATATAAGCGACGCAATGAAGTAGAGAGTGAGAATGTTCGCTTGAAGCTCGTAGCGGCACGCCAGCAGAAGGTAGCTGAAAGTCTCAGTGCCATGCTGAAGAAACGAGCAAATCAACTGGTACAGACCCTACAGAGCTTCATTGTGGTGGAGTCTTGATCTGATGTGTGGTGCTTGTTGTTTTACTGTAGAAGGGTGACTGCTACTTTAAGGATACGATTCCCAGGCAACAACAGGTCAGTATGGCCAACTTCCAGATAGATACCGGAGACTTCCAAGGACTTTTGCGACAACTGGAAGCTGCTCGTCGAGAAGTTGACGTTGTATTCGCTGCGAACGGCCTCGCAAATATGGTTGTGACGCCAAGTGACGTGCATATCCGGCAAGGCGACGATGGCAAGTACCTCGAAGCATTCTCCAACAAGTTTCTTGCCTTCAGACTACCCTCTGTAACTGAGGCGCTGTGGAACCATTTCAAAGGATTGAACAAACATTCCGGCAATGGGAAACTCTACGAGAAAGCGGCAAAGGTGCGTAACAAGACAACAACAAGTGATTGTTCTATTAACGTTACAATAATAACGATTAATTGTTTTCAACCTCTAGGACCTCGACGAGTCTTGTACAATCATGGAGCACTACACGATGGAGATGCATTCCAACACGTCTCGAGCAGATATTCAAGTGAAGCAAGTAATCCGAAGGTATGTGGAGGACGACCGTGTCATTGTGATTTGGGTGTCGCGCGTATCGCCCGTCGAGATCAAGCACAAGATGCTCCGAGGTTTGACGTACCATCTCCGCGGCCACGCAATGGCTAAGCGATCGTCTGCCTCAACGTCAGAGAGTGATCTCTCACAGCTGCAGCTCTGCTCCTTAATCTCTTTCGACCACGAAGCCGAGACAACACACAACCTCGATAATGTGCGTGCCATCATGAATTTTCTCATCGTCAACACGGCTCGAAAGATGAAAGTTCACCAGGACTGCATCGAGAACGCGGTTGTGGATCAAGAACTAAGATGTGAGATAGCTGGATGAACCACCGCGGAGACTATTATCGTGAAAAAGCACATGATAGCTTGCTGAAGAATCAACTCGTATGCTGCGTATTATCCTCTGCTACGGGCTCGTGTGTTTAGCAAAATTTGCGCTAACCTGTATGTTGTTGTCTTCATGCAGCAGACGAGAGACTGTGAGTACCAGGCAACAAATTATTCGTGTTGTGGATTTCCAAGGGGATATTCGGACTTCCAACAACTCTTCCAGCATCTGGGCAACAAGTTGCCAGTGATTTTTGAGGCTAGTAGCGTTGCCCCTCCAAGCAACGGGCATTTCCCGACAACGAGAAGCACCTCGAAGTACTCAACGAGATTTTTCAAGGTGAGTAACCGGAGTTGAGAAGCATTTGGGGAACATCAGCTTTTACGAGAAGCCAGCTTAAAGTCAAGCACAAGAGCTGAGTACATTGCAACATTCGACTCCAGAGCGCGACGAAAAATTGCGAGTCTCAAAGCAAGCCAAAGTGCGGTCCAAATGCCATTAAAAATTCTGCGCAACTAAGACTGCATCGCGATAACGTTACCGGTAGTACTGTAACATGCCCATGACCTTATCATAATCGTAATCACAACTGACAAAGACATAAAGGGAGACAGACTCGAGCATGGCCTTCCTCCTGGACGACGAGGACCAGAGCGTCGTGGACGCGGCGCTGTCCTTCGTGGACGAGTTCGCAGCCGCAGCCCCAATCACCATGCAATCGCTAGGTGAGAGCGAGAAGTCCGCGGTCCAAGACGAGATGCAGCGGCGCGATACACTCAACGAACGCAAAAAGATGCTGCGAGCCGCGGGCGTCTACGGCAACTCGAACCACGTGCGCAACAACCGCCGCATCGAGATCGCGTATCTGCGCGAACAGCTGCAGCAGTTGCAGCTGAGCGGACGCGCTGCAGAAGCTCAGAGGACGAGTTCGAACTGTTCCAGTGAAGCGTCAAAGTTCGGTTCAAATGCCCAGTACGCAGGCCATTGCGTCCTTGTCGACAGTGTGGGAGACCATCGCAGACAGTCAGAGACGCCGTCGGAAGAAGACCGAGTGCGAGAACATCCGTCTGAAAATGGTCCTAGAGCACCAGCAAAAAATGGCGAACGACCTCAAGAACTTGATTCAGAAGCGAGCGAGTCAATTGGTAGGTCGACAGTTGATGAGGTTGAGATATTCGTGTTAACGTCATTGGGTGGTGAGCAGGGAGCTGAGTGCGCGTTCTTCACGGACGCCGACTACACGAACCACCACGTGCTGGACCTGCGTGGAGACGTGGGCGAGTTCCAGGGACTCTTTCGACACGTGGATAATGCGTATCAGGAGCTGGACGCTGTGTTCGCAACGAACGGTCTGGTCAATATGGTGGTCACACGTAGTGACGTCCAAGTACGAGACGGCGCCGGTGGCAAGTACGTGGAGCTCTTTTCAACAAGGTGCTGCCGTTCAAGCTGCAGGACGCGACGCGAGCGACGTGGGAGCATTTTAGAGGGTCCGACAAGCACTTGGGCAATGGCAGCGTGTATGAGAAGACTGCGAAGGTAGAACGGAGTGGAAGGTCTCTGCAGAGTGGAGTTATTGACCTGTGGATGTTGTTGTGCAGGACGTCAACGTGCCCTTCACGATCCTCGAGGCGTTTACCAAGGAAATGCACTCGAACAGTGTTCGCGCTGATGCAAACATGAAGCAAGTCGTCCGACGCTATGTGGAGTCTGAACGTGAAGTCGTCATTGCCGTGGTCAGCGTTACCCCGGCGCAAGTGCGAAACAAACTGCTCAGTGGATTGAGATACCAAGTGCGCAGCTACGCCGTGACGAAGCGTTCTGCAGCGTCGACGCCAGAGCGCGAGGTGTCCCAGCTGCAGTGCTGCTCGCTCATTTCATTCGACGAAGAAATGAAAGCGAAGCTCGGTGCCGACGCCATCGGTGCACTCACCAACTTCCTGATCGCGAGCTTAGCTGCGAAGATGCAGGGTCATCAGGACTGCATCGAGAACGCTCTCATGGACCAGGCACTCACACAACCACCATTAGGGTCGTGATGAGAACGAGAACTGTTGAGGAACAAGATCAATGTCGTCGTGCACGTATTAGTTATAAGGGCTGAATGCCATGACAGTGAAGAGCAGCATGCTTTACTGCTCGTCTCGAACTGCTCAACAGTTCGTAGCCGCCTTGAGGTTCAGGTTGGACCTCAACTTACTCACCATCCAGCACGTGCAGCCGCGGGTAGACAATGCACTTGTGCAAGAGTCTGGACCAAGTTAACCGCGACTTCGCAAGCACCCCAAAGCAGCAGTGCTTGCAGCCATGGCATTCGTCAAAGACGAGGACGACCGCGCGTTCCAAGCGGCGCTGTCTTTTGTGGACGAGTGCGTGCTCGACGAAGAGGAGGTCGAGGATGCAGCAGCGTTGAGTACCACCGCCTTGATGCAGCGTGAGGATGAATGGGCCGCGCTGTCCTGTAGCTTAAACCCGTCGGCTACCATCACTGGTGTCGAGACTTCATTCGGAGATCAAGGAGGCTACGAGATGCAATCGACGGTCTCAGCTAAGGAGAATGGTCTCAGAAGCTCCAAGTTGAGACGGCGATCAGAGATCAACGAGAGGAAGAAGCTGCTGCGCAAGGCTGGTATCTACGGAGACGCCAACTGGATGAGTAAAGACAGCAGGCTGGAAATCACCTACCTTCATGAGAGAATCGAGAAGCTCCAGCTCGACCTGCAGGTTCTGCAGAGTCGAAAAGGCAGACAACCAGCTATCCAAGCTGCAGCAAAGGAACAGACAGCAGATGAATCGACCTTACAAGTGCCCAAGGTCTGGGAGGGGATCAGTTGTCGACAACAACGTCGACTAAAGGAAGCGGAGCGAGAACCTTCGTTTGAAAATTGCTGTTCAAAAACAGCAGCAGGTGGCGAACTGTATGACCAACGTGGTCCGGAAGCGAGCGAGTCATTTGGTTAGGAACCCGCCTCATTGCTGTGAATTAGAATGTACTAACATGTTGTGCTGCAGACGACCGACTGTTCTTCCTTTATGGACTTCTCTAGCCAACATTTTGTGCGCGTGCTGACCTCCCGCGGATGTGCCGGCGACTTCCCGCTGCTATTCCGCCACCTCGAGACTGCGCATCAAGAAGTCGACGCCGTGTTCGCTTCCAATGGCTTGGCAAACATGGTGCTTACTCCGAGCGATGTGCACCTTCGCGAAGGTGTTGATGGGAAGTATCTCGAGGCCTTCTCTAACAAGGTGTTGCCCTTCGGACTGCGTGCTGCGACAGAAGCGACTTGGGATCACTTCAAAGGATCCGAGAAGCACCGCGGCAATGGCAACATCTACGAGAAGACTGCAAAGGTACGTGGCGCCAAGGCCTTTAGTACAAGTCGCAGATACCTGCAAAGTATCTTTGGTGACGCTAACGTTTGCATTGTTGCTGCCAACAGAACCTCGACGACCCGTACACGATCCTCGAGGAATTCACGAAGGAGATGCATTCCAAGAATGCACGTGCTGATATCAAAGTGCAGCAGCTTGTCCGTCGCTACGTAGAGCCCGACCGCGACATTGTGATTTGGGTCTCTCGAGCTGAGCCAGCCGAGATCAAGCACAAGATGCTGCGTGGATTGACGTACCATCTTCGAGGATACGCGATGACCAAGCGGTCTCCTGCATCGACACCCGAACACGAAGTCTCACAGCTGCAGTGCGTTTCGCTGATCTCTCTCGAACCAGAAGCTGAAGCAATGTACGGCTCCGACACTGTGCGAGCTGTCACAAACTTTCTAATCGTCACGGCCGCTCAAAAGATGCAAGCTCACCAAGACCGCATCGAGAACGCCCTAGTCGACAAAGCACTACGACACCGACATGGTATCACGACACCGAGCAATGTAGCAGTCTCCACGACCTCCTAAATGTAAACATGAACGCATCGTGTCGATGGCGAGTTGGCAGCAAAGACGCCTCATACACCACCGGATGAGCAAAAAGTTGATGGCACAAATGCTTTACATACGTCAAACGTAGGGGTACGAGGCAAACATGAAGTTCTTCCTAGAAGATGACGACCTGGTCGTCGAAGCAGCACTGTCTTTTGTGGATGAGTTCGCTGTCGACGAAATGGTCCGTCATGATAAGGACAGCACAACCAAGTCGTCTACGCCAAGTGGAGGTGGTGCCAATGATGAGATGCCTATTGTCCAATCTGCTCGATGCAAAGCTCGTGTGAGGTTAACACCCCATGAAGACAAGATCAATCGCCGAATGGAGACCAATGCGAATACCAGAGTGCTACGCAAGACAGGTGTGTACGCGGACTCGACCGTGTGCGCAATGGGCGGACGCGGGAGATCGCCTTCCTCCGAGAGCAAATGGAGAAGCTTCAACTCGATTTGGAGACGCTAAAGCAGCACTGTGTGATGCAACTGAAGCTGCATGGGGATCACTTTAAAGGTTCGGAGAAGCATCTGGGTAATGGCAAAAGACGGTGAGGGTGAAACTATCTCAGGGATCATTGCTCTAACTTTTGACCTTGACGTGCCGTACTCTATCGTCGAAGAGTTCCCGAAGGAACTATTTTCTCGCCGCTCTCATGCAGATATCAAGCTGAAGCAAGTCATTCGACGCTACGTGGAGCCCGACCGAGACATCATCGTCTGGGTAGCGCACGTGTTGCCTGCAGAAATCAAACACAAAATGCTGAGTGGGCTCACGTATCGTATCCGAGGTTACGCCGTGACAAAGCGTTCATCTGCGTCCACACCAGGCCACGAGGTCACACAATTACAGTGCTGTACGATGATCTCGCTCGACAAGGACGCAGGGACGAGATGTACTCGTAACGGACCAAATCGAAAGTGCTCTCAACCAGCAAGCTCAAACGGGCGGTCCATTGATTTATCCTGCCCCCGAATGAACATCCCGTAACAAACAGCATAAACTCAGATACCGTATTCCCCATGTTACAAGCGTCGCTTGGTTACAAGCGTAGCTCACTTTTAGCCAATGAAACAATAGGTAAAATACCGGAATATTCCATATGATCGTCATATCTCCCTGGTCATACGGCAGACCAAGGCAAGTAAATCGATCACCGTTTGCGCTTCCGATACAAAAATTTGTGAATAAGGTCCTACAGGTACAGGTATATGTCGTTGGTAGGTACTTTATTAGTATTAGTGAGCAATTAAACTAGCGTAACGTTAGCAGAGATATGACCAAATACGTTGAGCTAAGTACGAGCTCTACCCCCGCCTGCAGATTGGTGACGCCTGTAACAGGGGAATACGGTACTGTACGTGTCCTGCGTGGCACGACCGAGTTATGAGACAATACACACCATCAGATGTTTCGAGGAGCTCCGTGTGCATCGATCATTGACCAAGAAGTGACGAACATGGCGAACTTCCACGAGACTGACGAAGTGTTCGAAGCGGCGCTGGCCTTCGTGGACGAGTTCTCGCTGGATGAAGCTGGAACTGAAGCTGAAGGTCTCCCGTCGCTGCCGTCGCAAATCGAGGATGATCTGGCAGCGATTGACTCGAAGGCTGCGGTGAGGCAGACAACGCTGGCGACGCAACAGAGGGAGGCCAATGAGAGGAGGAGGAGGCTGCTACGCAGGGCTGGGGTCTACGGAGACTCGAACCGCGTTCGCAATGAACGCACCAAGGAGATCACCTTCCTGCGTGAACAAATGGAGAGGCTGCAGCTTGATCTGCAGGTTTTACAGAGTCGACATGAGCCGAGGCAAGCGACAGCGAAGCAGACGAATGCTGCAGCGTTAATCACGACGAGCATAACTGCGATGCACACTATTTGGAAGGAGCAAGCCGCTCGACACCGTCGTCGTCGAGAGGAAGCGGAGCGTGATAATGTGCGCTTGAGACTGGCAGTGGAGCGACAGAAGAAGGTGGCAAACAACCTGCAGAGCTTGATGAGAAAGCGGGCTAGTCAATTGGTAAGGAGCGTCGCGATCTCATTTGAAATGTACTCGCTAATCTCTGGTTTGTGTTGCTCTTAGACGAACGAGTGTGCATCTCTGGTGAACACGTGTTGCCCAAAGCGGAACACCGTCGACGTGCTCGATTTCCGTGGTGATATTGAGGAATTTCGTGATCTCTTCTGTCACCTTGATTCCGCTTACAAAAATTTAGATGCAGTCTTCGCGGCGAATGGCCTGACCGACATGGTAATTGCTCCTGACGACGTCCACGTGCACGAAGGTGAAGACGGCGAGTACCTCGAGTTTTTCACGTACAAGGACCTACCTTTCGGCTTGCAAGACGCATCAGAAGCTGTATGGAACCATTTTACAGGAGTGGAGAAGCATATGGGGTATGGACGTTTGTACCAGAAGACAGCAAAGGTAGGCTGATACTGAAACGGAGTGTTGACCCAATATCGATCTGATACGGTTTCTTTTTGTGCGTTTGTAGAAACTCGATGAGCCCTACACGATCATCGAAGACTCTCAAGGAAGTCTATTCCAACAGTTCTCGCGCTGATGTGAACGTCAAGCAAGTTGTGCGGCGATACGTCGAAGCTGGCCGGGATATTGTCATCTGGGTTTCCCACGCAACTCCGGTCCAAGTCAAGCACAAACTGCTCCGAGGACTATCCTACAACTTGCGGGGCTACTCCATTACGAGACCTTCGCCCATGTCCACCCCAGGGAATGAATTGACGCAGATACAAATGTGCTCGCTGATCTCTCTCGACATGGAGGAAAAGAACAAGTATGGAGCCGACAATGTTCGAGCGCTCACCAATTTCCTCATCGTCCACGCAGCTAAGAATATTTATCGCACCGAGAGTCCATCGAAAACACTCTGGCTGACCAAGCTCTTAAAGGTTGGGATGTTTATCACCAAGGGCCACAATAAGAGAGCGGTTTAGCAGCAAGGACCACAAATGCAGCGATTGGTAGTTATTCAACAAGCGAAAGGTAGTGGCGACAAAATCTTTTATTCTCTCAGTCTCCTGATTCTCCGGGCATCCATCCGGCTCCTTCCAGCACAACGCCATTGTGCGCGCTCGGGTGCATTCCGTCACCGCTGCACCTGGCCGCATGCATTGCGTCATCGCTGCATTTGGCACGCATTGTGCCAGCGCTGCGTGCGGCACGCTTGAACGCATCGTGTCATCACTGCGTACGGCCCGTGCGCTTCGTGTCATCCCTGCGCGCGGACATGACGCCGCACACAACAACACTCTCATACTTCGCCGTGTTATTAAACGTTCCTCTTGTTAGCTAATTAGCAAATTAATTGTCGTAACCACTGCGAATTCCACAGCTTACAAAGGGACAGTCGCCAATAAGATACCTTCCCGCTTTGTTAGAACTCCAGCTTCTTGTTCCTGGTTGACATTCGTGCATGTCTTCACATTGTGTCCGGTATCACCGCATTGACTACAACGGTATTGTTGCCGCCTCTTTACTGTTGCTGCACTCAATTGGGCGGCAAAAATCGGTAATTGCTGGCCCCTCATCTTCATCATCCTCGTCACAAGTAGCACCTCTCGCAGCTTCATGCTCACCAATGTCCGCTGAAGCTGTGGATGGAGTAACTGCGCAAGTTGTCGATCTTTTGGCCGTGCCTTCGCCCTTGTTACGCTTCCGCTTGCAACCTCTACTACGGTCAGCCTTTTGAGCTTTACGCTGCAACGATTGCCCAGCTTGTCGATAATATGGGGGTGGTCTAATCGCTTGTGTTGTTTCGTACGAATAATCGCTAGGCATACTGATTGACACGGTGGACATCGCAGCGTGTAAGTTGGTCACCAAGTACGCGCTATGGAAATACTGCTGTGGTCTGTACAGCAAAGGCACCGCTTTGTTATCAGAAGCAAGCCCGTAAATAACAGTTTGTATATGGCGGCAGGGAATCTGAAGCTGCTCTGACGCAACGCATCTCGAGCAGTGTCCTGATGCCATGTTGACCTCGTAGAGGGCAGAACACCCTGTTCTTGCTGATGCTCCAAACGCATCCAAGACCAGAAAGTTTGGTGATGCACTAGGCATTACCGTCAGTTTTGCTACGTTACGTTGCTCCTGTTGCATGAGTTTCATCGCGTGTGATGTTAAGTCAAACCCGTCCACCTTCCATTTTGTAACTAATGCCAATCGCTTAGAGCACACATCGATCGACCGAAGGCAAAAGGATCGCAAGGACTCATACATACGTTGAGTTCGACACCACCCCAGAGTAATCCGTTGTTATCGCCCTCCACACCACTTGTCGTGCGAACCCCAAAGAGTGGTAAGGCATCGCCATACGCTTCGACACCCGTCCATGAAGAATTCAGCCAGATCTGTTCACATTCAGACATTTTCATATTGCCAACAATGGTCCAACTTATAGGATGTATGCCGAGCAGGTAGATCCAAACGAATTCATGCATAGTCTTGTCTCTGGCCTCTTTAGTGATTGGATCAGGATAGCTGGCTTTGATATGAGCAATTGTTTCGTCGAAAGCGGCGGTCGAGTGAGCAGATTGCAATTGAAACACGTCATCGTTGACATTAGACTGACTTAAATTCAAAGGCTTGAACTTATCCATTGTGTTGAAGCGTAAATGAACAGAACAACATGAGGTGCAGCTTGACCTCCCCCCAATGCGCCAAGAACAGTTGAGCTCCTAATTGCTTACCTCTGTCGGTAAAGGTAACACGGTCGTCAAGGTGGATACCTGCAACTTTACAATTTGTGAAGAACCAAGCAAAGTTGTCTATCGTCTCCTTGTGAACGAAGGCAACCACGACTGGAATGTTGCGTTTGTCTCCATCCTTTCCAATAATCGACAAGCACACTCCATTATATTGTTGATGCTTCATGTGCGTTCCATCTACCTCCCAGACAGGCAAAACGGCATTCTGTATGCGCACGATGCTGCCGATAGACAGAAACAAGCGATAGAATCTGTCTTTTGAGTCCAATTGAAGACAAACGCGTGACCCAGGGTTTGCCGAAGCAAATGCCTCCATAAATCCAGGTAACAGCCCATATTCAACTTCAGGGCTAACGGTTAGACCAGCTTTGGCTTCGTTGATTGATCGGTATACGACTGCAGGCTTGCCCCGAAGATTGATACTGCGAATATGATACGTGTATAGACCAACTCAAATCTGCGACTGTATCCATGTCCTAAAAAGGCAACTTCGAGTTGCAAACAGCAAAACGCAACCTTCGTATTGAAAGATACTTTTAGAGCCGCTTGCCTACGGCAGCGGAACGGACTGGGCGCTGTGGAACACGTCCAGTGGGTCGTACTGGGCCTTGATCTGGCGCAAACGCGCGAAGTTGTTGGCGCCCCAGTAGCGTTGACCAAAGTCGTCGCCCAGGTCCAGGTCGCAGTAGTTTTGGTAGTTGCCACCGTCGAAGTTGGGCTCGAGCGCATTGGCGATGCCGCGGATCCACTGGTAGGACGGAGAGTCCTCGGACTCGCCCTTGTTGGCGCCCACGCCGATCTGCACGGACCATACGGCGTCTCGGTGCGCCCAGGGCGTCATGTCGTTCTTCTGCGAGGCGAAGACGCCGCCGTACGCCTCGAACTGGATGTAGGCCCACGTGGTGTTGGGCAGACTGTCGGCCCAGTGCAAGACGGTCTGCACGCCCTCGTCGTCCAGCACCGAGTTGGAGTAGCCGCCCTTGATCTTGCTGTAGTCCTTGTCGGCCGTGCCCAGGTGGCGCGACACGTTGAGCGAGCTCAGGTCGTCGCACGTGCCCTTCCACGCGTAGGCCTTGGTGGCGAGCTGCGAGCAGTTGTCTCGGCGGTCCTGCGACTTGACGCCGCCGTGGCTCAGCAGACCCGACGCGTTGAGCAGCAGGTCCAATTCGTTCTTGTCGCCCAGGTACTGGCCCGTGATGCGGGCGCCTCCGCCGTCCACCACAAACTGCGTCGTCATCTTCGAGTCGGCCGTGGGGAAGTAGTCCATCCACGACCGCAGCACCTGAGCGCGAACGGACACGTTGAACTGCATGCTGAACATGGACACCACCGGCATTTTGTACGCCTTGATCGTGAAGAGGGTGACGATGCCAAACGACCCAGCACCGCCACCACGTTGAGCCCAGAACAGCTCCGAGTTCTGCGTGGCTGAGGCCGTGACCACCGTCCCATTGTACAGCACCACGCGCATCTCGGTGGTCTGGTCCGCGGCCAGGCCATAGTGGCGACTCACCATGCCGTAGCCACCGCCGGAAATGTGGCCGCCCATGCCCACACTAGGACAAGTGCCGGCGTTGAAGTTGTAGCCTCCGAGACGGTCCAGTTCCGTGTAGACCCACGCAAGACGCGCGCCAGCCTGCACCGTCGCCAGAGCGGAGCCCTCGGCCTCGTTCTCAGACACGAGGTTGATGTCCACCATGTCGGCCATGTCGATGACGAGCGAGCCGTCCATGGACGACAGCACCTCGTACGAGTGGCCGCCACTGCGAGGCACGGGAGCGAGACCGTTGCTCACGGAACACGTGACGGCGCGCACCACGTCGCTCTCGGAGGTGGCGAAGTAGACACCGAGAGGTTTGCGGTTGATGCGGGCTTTGGGGCCCGTCGCGTAGTCCTCGTACAGCGGTGACTCCTCCACGAAGAGGTTTTGGTCCACCGTGACCGTGTCGTTGCCATGGCTGCTACTGTTCGCGGCGGAGCTGTCCATGCATTCCTCGAACGCCTGCAGCAGCGAAGCAGGGCTGGTCGACTCGTATTGAGTCACCGATTGCGTCACTGATTGTGCCAAAGCGCCGGAGGCTGCCACCGCCGCCGTGAAAAGCGCGACTGCACGTGAGAGGAGCACCATTGACTAAACTTACTGGAGACTTGATCGGGACGCGGCAGGTTCAGGAATGAACTTTAGGTTCCGACGCTGGAATGGACAACACCAGCCAAACATCTCAAGAGCCTTCGAAATCAAGTCAGATTGACCAGGGGCCATGGCCATGGCCATGATGGTGTATCCGGTCGAGAGCGAGGCTATTAAATGAGACTTTTGCCTTAAGCGACTCGTAATCGACGATTGCCATGGCAAGTTTGTGCTTTTACATTTGCTTTTGGATAGGAATACCAATCCCCACGTGAGCTTACCATAAGCCGATCACAAGATAAACAATCCCGACGATCTCAAGCGTACGATTCACGACCTTAATCATTTTAGTCATTGTGTGTGCAATGCTCCCATTCCTGCAGGCTTCAATTCGCATAAACTGCGAACTTGTGCCGCGCGTCGCAGCATCCGCGTATACGTCCGCACATGCCGCAAGCTGTGCATCGTGAGCAGCACACTGTGCTGCTCATGATGAACTTCATCGGACAAATAGGAAAACAGCAGTGTCTTGCTTGGGAGGTGCGATCAGCGTAACGTCAACGAGCACGAACACGTTCGATGCCACCGGCAGGTATATCTAACCCACGACATGCATTAACAGTAATTTCACACAGCAAATCATTTCACTTGGCAAATGTATTGTTTTGACCTACCTTGCGTCGTGATAAGACATAAAAACCTCTAATAATTTATGAATGACCAGCCGCGCTGCTTGGCTGGGGCCCCTCCGGCGCCCCCGCGGTTCGCTTCGCTCGCGATATAGAGGTAGAACCTCCGGCCTCACGTGTTGCCCTCACGCTTTCGTCTCCGGCGGGGGCCCTCTGCCCCTGCCTTCGCCGTGACGCTGCGGGAACGTGCAGTGTTAGGTTGGTGCTATGTCCAACCACGTCGCCCACCCCACTGTGTGTTATCCCAAGATTTTTGTGTGCCAGTACTATTTTCTGCTAACCCACATATCTGGGTGATCACCCCCGCGGCTTTTTGTGGAAGTGACGGCCTTCGAACAGCGGTGGGCTTCTTCTTGACGGACAATCGGGTTCGTCGGCACTAAACCAGGTTATCGTTCTGTGGCTTGCACTGCACTCTTGGAAACCACCACCCAGACGCGGCCTCGTTGGCTACAGTACGAGCTGCCAAACTAGCAATGACGATGGACGGTTGCTTGCTCCGTCTCCTGATCCAGCCCTTGGTCACCAAGGTACGCATCAGGTTGGTGCGTATACCGGTACCCAACAAGTTGTGGTGATATCCCCAAGGAAGAAGCCGCTCCTCGTGACAGTTCACCATTTGCTCAGCGTAGTGTCCCGATCACGATTCGGAGACACGGAAGGCATGATAGAGAACTGGGCATATCTTCAGTCACAAGACAGTATCACGTACGGCGGTCATTCTCTGCGGACATTGAAGTGCCTAACTCGCTCCGTTTTGCGACGTAGGCAGGTCAGCAGCGCGGTTCTGGTTGCAACTTGCAACTTGCAACAGCTTTGGACGCTCGAACGAAAGACGAAAGCAGAGGCACGCATCGAAACTTAGAGTCGGTGGTCAGTCCACGACGTTGGTCGGCGGACAATCCGCGCGAGCGTTGACACGATCGGACGTGGATTCTGGGCCAAAGCCTACCCCAGTCGTGTGCATCGCCAGAAGGAAGCACCTTCGCCGAGGCAGGCAGGCAATGTCATTGCTATAGACACCTTTTTCGCGTCGAAGAACCCTTACTTCTCTGTTGAGCGCGTGCCACGAAGGCCTGTTCTGGAAGTTGAACCTCACCACCATCCTTGACTCATGCAGCATGACTGCAGTGGTATGGTAATTTTTGTCGCACTGCTGTCACGATGACAGCGTCACCACGCCGAAAACATGAACTCGCCATGGAAGGCATTTGCTTTCCCATGCATAGTGACATTTTGCGCTCGCTGAATGGAGCGCTGCCGACAAGGAGTCTCAATATTTGCTGCCGTTACGCTGGACTTGCGCGATGAAAGGCTCATGAACGCCACGCTGTACTCGAATGTAAGCTAATGCGCCTTTTCAGGATCGCGGCTTGTATGTGAATCGTACAGCACATTTGGTGGGTATCAAAGCTATTCCAAACAGATAACTGAAAGTCCCATCGACAGTCTCACCAGGAAACGTTTAACGAAGAGCTCTCAGCTCATCGATTGCTCCATGCTGGCGCTGCATTTTCCTTCTACAGACTGCCGTCCAGTCGATTCTGGACCGCAAGATGGTCTCACCTGAGCTCACAAATGTTCAACTCGCGGTCACCACTCTCCATTCCTCCTCCAAAGCCACTGACGCACCGGTAGACGATCGAGTTCCGTTGTCTGCTGCGTGCTGTGTTCATCGGTTTCCCAGCCTTGAGACAAGAGAATCAAGTGCTCGTAACTGGTGATCGATTCAGTCCAAGGCGGGGTTGTTATCGCACCCAGCGAAACCTCCCGCCGAAGAGCTATCCAGTCGTCGGAACTTTTCGTTTGGAGTACCCGTCAGCATTTTTGCAACCACTTCTGACTGCACACACCACCATGAACGGCACGGTGCGTCCCTTGTCGGCGTCCATCACGTCGGCGTTGGCGCTTAAGCCGTCCACGGTCTACATCCTACGCGTTGAAAACCCCACGGTAGGACGGAGTTGGCATATCCGCCGCTGCTTCTCCGAGTTTTGCGAGCTGCGCGAGAAGCTCCTAGCTTTGATCGACGACCAAATGGCAACATACCTCACCAGCCCGGAAATGGACAGCGCTGAGAACAGCTTCAACACGAGTAGTAACATCAGTTCAAGTTCCAGTACCTCCAGCAGTATCGGCTCGTATCGTGGAAAGCGTCGCTACCATTCCTCTACACCCACGTCCGATCGTTTTGCCTACGTTTTCAAACAGTTTCCGCCTCGCAAGCTCTTCGGTTCACGCTCCAAGCGAGTGATTGAAGCGCGATCGCTCGCCCTCAACCTCTTCTTGCAGCAGGCGCTTGACGTTGTTGAGGTCGTCCGCCAGCGTCAGCTCATCGCTATTTGCTTCAGCATGATGACCCACATTGAGACTTTTCTTGAGTGTGGAGCTCATCGTGAAGCAGCTCCACGCGTTGCTCCGTCCAATAGCGCGAGCAGCAAAAATGATAAACGTGCTCGACGACGAGCTGCATCGCCCAGTGCAGCCAGAAGAACATCGGCTGCTATTGCGCTCACTCCAGGCTTCCACCACTACCCACTGGTGCCAACTCCAGCCTTCACCATGACACTCACAGACCACAGGCACCAGTCCAGCGCCAGCAGATATCCCGGCAGCAGCAGTGAAGACGACGCTGCTAGTGAAGATGAGACTCAGCGTTTCAACAATTTCGACTTCACGCAACGATTCTACCGCGAGTTTGGTCGCCAAGAGCGCACAGAAATCTCTGGAGACGACTCGGACGACGATGAAGAGATGCAGATATTGAAGAAGACCTGGAGCGCCATGATGGCGAGTGAAATGCAAGAGCCCAAACTGTACCACAGCGGCAGCCACTTCGCGATGCTAGAAAGTGGACGCTCTCCGCCCGAAACATGGGCAAGGCGCATCGAAATCGCTGGCATCCGCAACGCTATCGAGCCAAAGACAGATTTCCCGAAAACGAAGGCCACTCACAGGACCGAGCAGCTCTTGAGTCGTCATCGCTCAAACTATCGCATTCCAGTTCGGCACCATCCAGCGTGCGCATGAACGCGTCCTTGTCGTAAGTAAATAAGTTAGATGCCGAGCCTATGTAGGCGGGGGTCAGAAGGCCATCGCTGGAAGTGGCCGCCTCGATTCGCACCGCATAACTCAAGTATTCAAGTGTAAATAATCTGAGGCATCACCATTCTCATTAGTTTCCGTCGCCCCGGGTTCAACAGTGAACCCTGTAGCACTTGCCGCTTGGTCTTCTCTCAACACCTTGTGCGCAATCTGAACAATGCGCTCAAACGGTACATCGGAATAGCGACGCCAGGCAACGTGATCTCGCCATTGTTTTGTCGGGAATTGCGGCGTCGTCAGCCCATGAAAGACTTTGGCGACCGCATAGCTCGTCCACTTGTTGTCTTCACTAGTACTTTTGTCCTCTTCGGCCTCGTTTCCATCCATCAGTCCCCCAGCACCAAGACGGAGCTGTATAAGCGAATGAGTGTCACGCTCAATGGTTTCAATCAGAGATGGTGTCAGCGGTCGTAACATCATTTGCAGAAGACGTTCATCTTCATCGCCTTGATCCATCGTATCATCCTTTCCTTCATCATCGTCGTCGTCATCCTCGAAATAACGCACAAGCTTGCACTCTAAAGCACGCGCTTTATCCTCGACATTTTCTCCTTCGTCCTCTTCATCCTCGCCATCGCGTCTAGATGCCGTCGGAGATGGTGTAGGCAATGCAGCAGCATACAACGCTCCATAAAGGTGAGCAAGCCGGGAAAGTTGACGCGCTTCAAGGTGTTCATGCTTCGTGTATAAACTGCCGGTCCACCGGTCGACAGCATCAGCTTTCATCTCTTTGCTCAGATCAGCTCGCCAACTCAACTGCACCTGGAACGCTGGATGAGAAAGTGACAAGCGCTGGATCTGACCAGTCTGCTGAGCTGCTCGCAGTTCCTGCAGCATCCGTCGTTCGCTAGTGGCAGCAGCAACAGCAGCGGCATTGGTTTCTCCTTCTTGTTGGGCATCAGAACTTGCTAATGTGGCCGCAAGTAGCTCGCCATTGCCACCAGTGGTGATCGTACGCGCATACCATTGAGCTGTTTCGTGAAGGTGGAAGTCAATTGCCCAAGAACTTAGATATCCGTCCTTGCGATGAGTCACACATGCATTGGGCAACTCCTTGCGCTGCACAGCTTCAAGCAACAGCCTGGCGCATGAGCGTGGCGGCAATTTCTTGGCTTGTGTGTTGAGCAGCTGAAGCGTGCATCGACTCATGCTTAAAGGCTGCAGTGTCACGCGTAAGCCCGCTTCGTCTTGCTGCGTGTTGGCTTTGCTACGCTGGGTCTCCAGTGCCAATAGCGTGAGAAACGTCTCTATCGTAGCAGCCTTCAGGTCGAGGTGGAGCTCAAGCCAATCTCGCTCCAGGGACACAAGTGTCAGGTCGCCGCCTGCTCTTTGACTTGAGCATTCTACAGCCACAACGTGCTTCTTGCTTGTCAATGTTAAATTCACCTGATCTTGGAAGACAAGTGCCAACAACCTCCGAAGCTGGTCCCGGTGCAGCGCTGTCGAGAAAAGCAGGGAGCGGAAGTGGACGGCGTCTTCATTCAGCAGATAGAGGAGGGCTCGCGCAGACTTTCCGTCACGACCAGCTCGACCAACTTGCTGCACGTAGCCTTCCACCGATGAAGGCATGTGAAAGTGCACAACTGCTCGGACATTCTTCTTGTCAATACCCATACCAAACGCCACAGTAGCAACCACCACGCGTACTCGGCCTCGCGCGAAACCGGTTCGAACCTTTTCCTTCGCTTCGGGGTTCATGCCAGCATGAAAAGCTAGCACTTTCCCAGAGCTGCGCCATGTAGAAGGTAGTTGTTCGCGAAGAAGTGCTGCTAATTCCTCTGTTTGCCGCTGCTGGTGAACGTAAACGATAACGCCACCACCGGTGCCTTTAGAAGTCTTCGTCGACCCCTTGCTCAATTCAGGAAGTATGTGAACAAGGTGGCGAAGCCGTTCGTCATTTGAGCGCACCGATCGAACCTCAAGTGCCAGATTTCTCCGCTGCCACGGCATTTGAAGCACCATACCTCTCTCATTCTCGCTCGTTGCAGCTTGAAGCTCACGACGTGATCGTAACTGGCGCAACACGTCGTGAACAACACGCCGAGATGCCGTGGCGGTCACACACAAAACGCACTGCGCATGACGGAACACCTCTGCTAGGCGTAGATAACTTGGACGGAAGTGGTGAGACCATTCGACACGCAGTGCGCTTCATCAACGCACACAAGCGCCAAGCGAGCTCGAACTCGTGGCATTGCCAGCAGCGACTGCATACCAGCACCTAATGCCTTCTCAGGAGAAAGGAAAATAAGCGATAACTTGTCTGCTAGCAGATCGCGCACAAAAGCCGCATGTTTCGCCTTGAAGAACTTGAATCCGAGCCAGAGGATCCGGACAAACACACAGCACGGGCCTTGAGAGGGGCAGGAAGACTCTCGTATTGATCGTTCATCAGCGAGATCAGTGGTGAAATCACAAGTGTGATCCCAGGCAAGAAAAGCGCTGGAAATTGGTAACACAGCGACTTACCGGCACCTGTCGGTAACACAAGAAGTGTGTCCTTGCGGCGCAGCACTCTCGAGATAGCCCACTCTTGACCATGACGAAATTCGGCGTGCCCAAACACCAAACGCAAGTTTGTACGCAGCGCTTCGCGCTGTTCTGCTTCGGAAGCCTCAATATTCAAAGGCACACACTCGATGGCTTCCGCTTCTGCTGCTGATTCACAAACACCGCCCGACGATGAGGAAGCTGTGAATAGTGTCTGCAGCGCAATAGGAACGTGGTCATCTTCCCATAGAAAGAAGTCGCAACGGCCTTCGTCAAAGCCCAACGCACACGCAAAGAATTTGCGGCCGTGATTTTTGTTCTTCTTCTTGACTTCCAGACTCTGACAAACCAGGGCGTGGTGACACCTTGGTGGTTCCAGTGGCTTTGCTTTCTGTTCGGACACTCCTGGTTCCAAAGTCTTTTCGTCTGAACCACCCCGCGCTTTCTCAACTTTAGCCAGGGCCTCCAGACATTCTTCAATGAAGTCCACGCCGTCATCAGCTAGTAGTGGCCTATCCTGTTTGCGCTTCTGGCTACCGTTGGCATTGACGACCGGGGCGATGCCAGTTGATTTTCCACCAGTAGCTTCATCCAGTAGGTTTTCATGCCGCGCTCGCAGATACGCCGGCTTCTTCTTCGCACGCCCAGAGCTACCCTTGACCCGCTTGCGCATGTTAAGTCGGACGAAATTGTCGCTAACTGCACTTTGCGCGTCCTCTGCCTTCCACCGCTCAAACTCTGCAGCTTTTCCAGCCGCATCAACTCCACTCATCCCAACGCCACTGCTTTTAATTGGGGCCTCGAAGTCATCAAGACTTAGAGCACTGTTCCCAGTCGATGCAAAGCCCCAGGCCTCTTCTTCCTTGTCCTCGTCCTCTTCGGGCAGATCTCTCTTCTTCCCCGTCACCTTTGACTCCTCATCACCTAATGCACCCAGCGAAGATAATCCTAAAGACGATGAGCTAGCATCTCTATCTCCACTGCTGAGGATACTGTCGAGCTCTTCTTCGTCTCCTCCCTTTCGCGTGTCTTCTCCTTGGAAAACCTCTAAGAAAACGCGGTCGAAGCCTGTCTCTTGACGTTCTCTCTCCTGTTGCTTGGCCTGTTCTGCCGCCTCGTCCTGAGGCTTCTTAGCGGCCCCGTTACGCCACCTTTGCTGGCGTTCCTGCACTGATAGACCGAGTCCTAGAGGTCCACCTTTTCGTTCATTTCTCGGCTTCTGCTGCGTCTTTTTCGCCGCTTTTTCGTCTACTGAGGTCGCCTTGATCTTCTTCTTCATATCGGGAATTAATTTCTTCGTTTTCTTCTTTTCTAAGGCGCGTAGGAGCCACGCAGCGTCGTCTGAACCTGAATTAGCGGCTTTTTAGGCTTGACACTGACGTTTGCAGCCTTCCCGGCACTTTTACGAGACGCAAAAAGAGGTGCAGACGCAGAAGAAGACGCAGAAGCTGGTGGAACACTTGGCACTGCTGAACGAGCTGTAGGAATCGAGTTCTTGACGCTTGAAGAGCTGCCTGAAGCACCTGCGGGCTGCCGACGCGGCCACATTTTTAATCCGAAAATGAAATGGCGCCAATGCTTCTGATTGGCTGATAAGAAAAGGTGTAACCGGTTACGTATGTGGTGTGGAAGTGGCGTACAAAGGGTACACAATTCAAATTTGAGACCATGTCCTTGGCGACTGGAGCGAAGGCGCTGAGCGCCATCGAGTTCTTGCGGCTCTGCGGACGTCTCAAAGTGAGTTGTGTATATCATTATATAGCTCTTAATCTCCTTCATCTGCTGTGTGAAGGAATTTCTCTGGAACTGTCTGGGGCCGCTGCAATTCAACGACTAACGACTGTATCATTCCCTGTACATGTAGACGCTCAAGCGCACTGGATGGGTGAACAACAAAGTGGCGCTGCCTGAGTCTGTAGCCGATCATATGTACCGCATGGGAATGTGCTGTATGCTGCTTGACGACGCCAATGAGACGGTGAACCGCTCCAAGTACGTGGCGTGGACTGTCGACCAGTCATTGGAGAGCTGACAAGTGCTTGGCAGATGCATCAAGATGGCCATTGTGCACGACTTGGCAGAGTCGCTGGTGGGTGACATCACGCCTCACGACGGTAAGAATTTGTAGCATGGGACTAGTTGGTGGTCTAGATACTGACAATGAAGCGGTTTGTGGTGCTGGACAGGTGTCGCTGAGGAGGATAAGCATCGCATGGAAAAGGTTAGATGGTCTTGGGTGCGATGATTTTCGAATTGTTCACTGACGGTTGTTGGTGCTTTTGATCTTGGTGGACACGTAGGAGGCGTTGGACGAGATTTGCGGCACACTGGGCGACACGCCATCCGCTGTAGAGATCCGTTCGCTCTGGAATGAGTACGAGGCTGGAGCTACGGAGGAGGCGAAGATCGTCAAGGTACGTTTTCGCCGCTTGAGCGGCTCGAATCTCTGTTGCTTGGTGCTGACTTTGTTGCTACCACGCAGGATTTTGACAAGTTCGAGATGATCCTGCAAGCCGACGATTACGAACGAGGTACGTGACTTACCTACCTGTTTGCACGCTCATCTCTTGCGTCGGAACCCTCATGAAGATGCCGTCACTGTTGCTGACGCTGTGTCGTGTCCTCCTTACGCCATTGGCGCTTGCAGCCCAGAACATCCCGCTGGACGACTTCTTCCAAAGCACCAAGGGCAAGTTCCGCACACCATTGGTTCAGTCCTGGGTGGCGGAACTGACCTCCCAGCGTACGGCGCGGCTCGAGAGCAAGGAACCGGCAACGAAATAGGCAGACGTCGGTGAGCTAATACAAGTCGCCCGCAGCATGTTGTTGCAGTTGCCACATTCTTGACGCAAGTACCAGAGTGCAGGTCAACTTCAACGTCAACGTCAAAACGCAATTACGGCTCCAAAATCACCAGGACACAGCTCCTCACAGACGAAAAGCGATGTACATGTACCGAGGTGGTAATGAAGGCCCAGGATACCATCGGATGGTAGCTGACTACCGTACTGTATCGACAATTTCTTTACAATCGCCTACCGGTTGTATCTCTCATTTCAGCCAATCATCGCACCCTCCTCCTCTCCCTATCTTCTGATTGGTCACTGATTCCGAATATTCACCAATCTTCGTCCGAGCGGGTTTGCGCCAGGCAAACGTGGCCTGGTATCCGTCAGTTCCGATTCCTCCCCACAAGTCCTAACACGATGTCGCTCGCCGCTGTGCCCACCACCTCGCTGCTCTCGGAGCTGCAGAAGCGCATCGAGTGCTCTACCAAGAAGGAGCGCCGTACCATCTTCATCGGTACTTTACCGGTACCGTCCAATACTTCGCCACTTCCCCACTGACAATGCACTTTGACAGGTCCCCGGGCTGTGGCAAGGGCACGCAGTCGCCTCTGGTCAAGGATGAGTACTGTCTGTGCCACTTGGCTACTGGAGACATCCTTCGTGCTGCTGTGGCTGCTGGTACCGACATGGGCAAGAAGGCCAAGGCGGCTATGGAGGCTGGAGCCCTCGTGACGGACGAGATCGTGGTGGGCATCATCAAGGACGCCATCAAGAGCCCCGAGTGCCGTCGCGGCTTCATCCTGGACGGATTCCCGCGTACGGTCGTGCAGGCCAAGAAGGTGAGACAATGGAGGTGGTAGAGCTTCGTAAAAGCTGGAGATTGATGTTTTCTGGTTGTTTTTGCAGCTTGACGAGATGCTGGCTGAAGAGAACACGACCGTGGACGCCGTGGTCAACTTTAACGTGCCGGACGAGGTGCTCGTGGAGCGCATTGCCGGTCGCCGTGTGCACCCGGCCTCTGGCCGCAGCTACCACGTCAAGTTCGCCCCGCCTAAGGTGGATGGCAAGGACGACCTCACGGGAGAGCCTTTGATCCAGCGCAAGGATGACAACGAGGCCACGCTGGGCTCGCGCCTCCAGGCGTTCCACAAGCAGACGCAGCCCGTGATCGACTTCTACCGCAAGCAAGGCAAGCTGGCCGATGTGGACGCCCACACGGACATGAGCAAGGTCACGGAGCAGATCCGCAAGAGCCTCGGCCGCGACTAGACTGCGACCACTCTCCGTCCTCATTGTTGCGGACTGTAGAGCAGGCACTGCTGCTTGCTAGGCTCGAGACTCGGGTCGTCAACTCGATCTCGAGCATCCTCAAGAGATGCATGAATACCAGCTACACGATGTCTGCACTTGTTGCAATCCTCTCATCGTTGACGTTCATGATCAAGTTGTTTAACAGAACCGGTATCTTCAGTCTGTTTGCGTTTCGCTACGTCAAT
This sequence comes from Phytophthora hibernalis, assembly GCA_012656075.1. Lineage (NCBI taxonomy): Eukaryota > Oomycota > Peronosporomycetes > Peronosporales > Peronosporaceae > Phytophthora > Phytophthora hibernalis. The sequence continues at coordinate 513,607 of JAAKBF010000010.1, forward strand.
CAAAACCTCTCAAATCCGATCAGCATACCAGCTAGAGCTCGTGGCCAATCAGCTCCATCCCTCGTTTGAGTGCCTCATTACCTCACTCAAGTGTTATGCGTGTCAGCCGTAGATCCAGCTGCGTCATCAGTGTATCATTCCGTCGCCATGGCCAAGAACGCGCTGCTGAACCTGTATCTGCTGGCCTTCAATGCCGCCTCGTGCGCAGGTTGGGCCTACGTGTTGTATCTGACTGTAACCACAGTGTTGAAGGCGCATGGGGCCGGTCAGGACTGGGAGAGCGTCTCCCGCACTGTGTGGGACGTCGTGTCGCTGCCTCTGAAGCTGGTGCAGACTATGGCCGTGATGGAGATCGTCCACGCCGCCGTGGGCTTCGTGCGCTCCCCTCTGGGCTCCACGCTCATGCAAGTGAGTTCGCGTCTGTGGCTCGTGTGGGCCATCAACGTGCTGTGCCCCGTGACGCGCTACCAGTTCGGCTTCCCGCTCATGGTGACCAGCTGGGGACTCGTCGAGGTGCCACGCTACGCCTTCTACGCGCTCAACCTGTACAACGCAGTACCGGGATTCCTCTTCTTCCTGCGCTACCACCTCTTCATGGTGCTCTACCCGTCGGGTGTACTCGGTACGTGGAGATTTGAGGACAAGACGCCGCGAAACCAATTTTTCGGTGGCGTTCGTCGTTGTTATGCAAGTGTAAAGCTCACGTTGTGCTGGTGATCGTTGTCCTATACAGGTGAGGTGCTGTGCATGGTGAGCTCGCTCAGCTTCCTGTCCACGGGCGCGTACGCCATCACGCAACCCAATACGCACAACATCTCCGTCTCGCTCTACGTGGTGGTCATCCTCGTGCTCATTGTGTACATCCCCGGCCTGCCTGTCATGTACGGCCACATGCTCACGCAGCGCAACCGGGCGTACTCCAAGGCCAAGACGGCGTAGATCAGCCAGATAGACCCAAGCCCACGATCTGGTAAAGGTGTCCAAGCCGAGCAGATCAACAAGAAATCACGCTCTGCGTGAGCAAGTCTATTTCTTTATAGCCCTCTTGTTCCAGTTTAGTGCTGCATATTGGACTAGCCTCGGTTGCCTAGTGCTGAATGGCAAGGCCAGGTAGCTCCTCCCCTTAAAATCACACTACCGACACAGTAAAGTTTACAGATACCCCATTGAGTTAGAAGATGCTGGAGTCCTCCATGTCATCCCCGTCTCCTTCAAAACCTTGCGCGAGACGAACATTAGCAACGCGCCGATAGCGCCCACGACACCAACGATAACCACCACCAGCGTTTGGTCCAAGGACGTGCTGGACGTAGTAGAAGCAGCCGACTTGGTCTGGTTCTCGAGCGCCTCAGCGCTGTTGGTCGATTCCTCGTACGACTGGCCCGTCACGCTCTGCTCATTTGAACCAGAGGCCGACCAGCCCTTCTGCCGAGCGTCGAATGAGCCAGGGTGTGGTGGGGGCCATGATGTGTCGTCGGTGTTGGGGACGGCACCGGAGTCGGTGCAGGTACCGGAGTTGGTGCCGGTGTCGGTGCCGGAGTCGTGGCTTTGTTGGTGGTGCCTGTTTTACTGGTAGTCTTGTTGTTCGACTTGCTGTTCGAGCTGCTGTCACCACTGGCGTCCAAGTCACTGCCGTCATCATCGTTATCCTGTTTGGTATCACCTGTCTCCGTCTTCCTCTTCCTTTTGCCTTCGCTGTCTCTGCTAGAACTCGACACGTCCGGGGTCAAAATCGCATGGTCGGTCGTCGCGGACGATGCCTTGGACGCGTCCAAACTGCGTTCCGATTCTTCTAAAGGAGCCGCCGTCGTGTGCACCAAGCTCTTGAACGAGACGGTCTTCTCGTCACCTTGGTGACTGCAGTCGCTCATGCTGCCCACCTTCCACGGTGTCCTCGCCACTGTCGTGGTGCTCTGAGTCGCGTTGGTGGTGACCTGTCCTGCTTCCATTTCGCCGACCGCGGAACCTGAATTTGTTGCACAGACGTCGGCCACTAGCAGCACCAGCGCCAGCAACGCCAACGAGCGTCGACGCCATCTCGGGGCCAAGTACACGCACATCCACCGCCTTCCTCTCTATGGGGCGAACGTTCTCGACTGTCAAGACCTGCGATTGCGGGAGGCCGGACCAGTGCAAAGCAATGGGAACTTTCACGCTCACAGGGTTGTGTCGGCCGGCCTTTTCGGTTTCCTGTCTCTGACCTGTGCGTAAAATGGCTGGTGTGCCAAGTTGCCAACTGGGCGTGACGCCCGTGGCGGATGGACGGCACGCCATGCAGACTCGAACGGCTGAAGTCTGAAGTTCAGACTCTGAACCAGAAAGAGAGCCAGCCGCTGCCCAGGAAGACTTAGAGTAGAATAACCTGTGGGAAAGACATAAAGTTCTGTAAATTGGTTTTAGTAGGATGTGATAGATTTAACTGGGTGGGAGGTGCCCGTGAAATGTAATGTCGGTTGATTAACCAAGAGAGGGACCACATGCTCCGCCAGCAGCTCCGTTGAGCCGCCATTCTTGAGGCAGGTTTCTAATCGAGACTCAATTGTACCACTGCCCTGAGAGCAGGGCTTTCGAATCGAGAGCAGTGGCATTGCCTCTGAAAATGGAGCCGTTCGATGCCATGAACGTCGTTCGACTGGTGTGCAATGCACACTGTGCGACTCGCGAGATAAGCTTATGAGCAAAGTGTTGGCGCCCGCGAATGCAACATGCGGTTTACCGGTACAGGATGCAGACACGAACGCCAAGAACGGCGCCGTTGTAGAAGCTCACTGCCAATGATATCTGCCGGACGGAAGAAGCAATCAACCCCGTGTCAACTGAACCGCCGGCACCATGATATGTGGAGCTGTACGGTGGCGCTGCCAACTTGGACCCGTCTAAAACTGACACTTGAGTCCGAGCCTCAAAGTGAAGCGTTTTAGACTGAGACAAGCAACGAGCAGAAGGAAACTACGCATACACCAACGTTATCTCCCGTCGTGCACCACTGGCGGTCGGTCCACCAATTCCTCGACAGTCAACGCAAGCGCAGTGTATGATACTCACCGTCCATAACTCTTTGTGGATACATTTGCGTACACCTTCCACTTGCTCACGCCAATTTCGGTGGGGTCACGATGACTCATTGACTTCCAGTACGGCTCCGAGCAATTATTAGGTCAAAACCTGCTGTGAGTACAATAATTCAAGGATCAGGTGCACTTGTGCTTGCGTCTGAAGCTCTGCATCCTCGCTGTTGGGCAGCTGTCCTCTCAAATTGACGCGACGCTAGCCACCTAAGCAAAAGCGACGCGCGTGGGCTCAGGTGTTACTTTGTCTGGGCTCTTTCGGTGGTCCGTGGATGTTTAACAGCTTGCGTTTTAAAACGCAAGCTCTCCCAAAAAAAATCAACAACGATCGATGAATATGGATAGAATACGTCACTTGATTTCCACCGTGTACAATACGCAGGCACGATAGATTTTTTCGTGCAGCTTCCGATGCCTTCATACTCGGCTGAAATGAGATGCATCATTCACTTTTCATTTCCACAAGCGTCGTGGTCAGGGATTGATGGTCAAATGGCATATTAATATGTTTGAATATTTTCGAATATTCGAATGAATATTAATATTCATATTTGATCTGGCTCGCCCATATTAATTAATATAATAACTTGAATGAGGGAGGTCATATTATAATAATACATTTGAATACAAATGAATATGCTTGTCAAAAACAAACACAAACTGAACGCTTCGGGCCTCAAGCCTCAAGCAACGTTTACTTTATGGTTTCCTGCCCATTGGTCTCGTTTCCGCTGATGCTTCTACTTATTAAAAGAAGTCGCAGCGATGAAATATGCTCGAGTTCCAGAGCTCGATGTCATGGAGGGAGTGTGTCGAACAAAATGTATCGTTTGTGCAGCAATGATGTTCAAAATGACGAGCGACTATCTGCTAAGTAAGGTTTTGTATCTATTCCCTCAGTAATGCATAGGTGTTGCTTTCATTTCTTGTTTTGTTTGAACAACTTTTGCAGTGAAAGCTGCGCCAAACGGTAAACGAGCTCAGAATCAAAGACAAGAGGAAACAGCGATCACGAAACTATATTAGGTACAACTACCCAACGCGCAGCAGCAGCTACTCATATAGTTACCGTTGGCAGCAGGACGAGGATGGATTTAGCTCCTCCGAAACAACCAGCGTACATATTTGGTTGACAAGAACAGCATACCGGATAAGCCTATACCTTTTAAAACACTATAATACATTGTATTACCGGTCACCGCCGAAGTATGATTAAATGGCGGGTTCTTACAGCCAAACAATGTACTCGTACTTCGATGTAGCCATCTTAACATTTCCCCTGTAACGCACTAAGTACGATTGAATACGGGTATTAATAATACATTCAAATATTAATATTCATTCAAGCGACCTGAAACGAATGAATATGAATATTCGTATTCATATTCGATTCTGAAAGCGATATGAATATTCAATCATCCGACTATCAATCCCTGGTCGTGGTAACTACATCAGTGATGGCCAAAAATGTACGGGATGGCATTGCACACAGTGCGATGAGTAGAAATATGTATTGGAATACCTGGTGAGCGTCCAATAAGAATTGCAATGCCGGTTGTGGCTGCAGTATTTCCTGCAATACTACTTACAACCAATCGATGAGTCTCAAACGGGTAAAAATCAACCAAAATGGTTAGGATTGGGGACAGTAAGAATTGCAATGTTGACGAGCGCTCCAGTATGTATTCCAATACCCGTGGAGCTTGCAATATGGCACTGCGAGTAGTATTGATAAATGCCAATACCTGCAATACATTATTGGCCATCACTGTACTATATACAGTAAACCTCAGCTTATCCATTTAGCAACGAGAAATGGCCAGCAAAATCGTGTTCAATATGAAAAAGTCTAACGTTCACCTAAGCAACCGCGAGCTTGTAGTTTGACGTCTATTCTATTGCCTGCTCCATACCTCGTGCTAATGTCTTAAAGCCCCATTGCAACAATGGACGCCTGCCGAATATCGAGTAGTCGACCGCTTTACATGCAGCAGATATGCCGGGGTTTAAAAAGATATATGCCGACATATCACTGAAAAGCTACGCCGCAAATACCATACAGCTACGCTCTACGTCCGATTTGTATTGACCTGAAACGGCATGTATCAGTAGGAGCTCGCTGCCGCTTAGTAATGTACCCGTCACTTTGCCCTGGACACCACTGAGACCGCTCGGGAATGCGCACCTTCCATTTTGTTCCTCTCTTCGAAATTTGCGCGTGCCGAGAACAAGTCGCCAGGCACACGTGATGGCTGCGGAAGATTCGGACGCTGTACTGCTGTTGACAGAGGCCTTGATGTATACAACCTGCTGGTCGAAGACGCGTGGAAGGTCGCAATACGTAGCCGCCATTACCTGACGACGCAGTGTCTTGACGCTCCATGCGATGCGGCCTGGATGGTGCTGTATCGCTTCGGCAAGGACATCAACTTTCTCAACACGACTAGCTAAACCAGGTACACAGGTACAGCATATGGCAGCCTGTATCAACGTTGCTAGCGTAATCTAACTGATACGTGCATGCAGGCCGGCGTTCACACAGCTACTTCAACGATTCAGTAGCTATTACTACCTCCCGCCGCCTGAGTCGCGGGGCGTCCGACGAAGCTACGCTACCACCACCAGATACTTGGTCTGGTGCTGTGCTTCTACGTCGGGTCGATGGAGTAGAGCACCCTCAGAATGGTGTTCGGCGTCCCACCCAGCACGCTATTCGCGGGTGATGCGGAGATGCCAAGCAAGTAGCAGCAGACTTCGTCAACACAATCGTTTTCTTCGTAATACATGTACATCCCGTATTGCTTCTTGTCTTCGGAGTTGTTGCTGACGAGGGGCGGGCGTACGCAAAGACCGACGAAGAAAATATTGCCATGAACAGTTAAAGCGTTTGGAGGTGGTAATGCTACGACATCATGTAAAGAGGCCTCGATTTCATGTACATTCTCAACTGCTGACCTTCGTCCTCCTCCTCTCAGTCCTTCTTCGTTAGGGCCCCGATCAACATCACCAGCTCCTGCGTGCGAGCACGCGCTTCTTCGCGGTCGCGGCGAATGCGAGCTCCCAGCTCGAGTTTCTCGCTGCGGCGACGTTCTTCAGCCTCTGCTTTCTCTGCTAGACGTCGGGCCTCTTGGGCCGCCATTTCCTCGCGGCGACGCTGAGTTTCTTCCTCGCGACGAGCTTCGGCCTTGCGCTCGTTTTCTTCACGTAGGAGCAGGATCGTCTCAAGGATGCTCCCTTGTTTGTTGCTAGCGGCATTTTCGAGGTCGTCCAACTTGGACTTGGCTGGCGAGTCAATCTGCACGCTGAGGCACAGAACGTGGTCGCGCAAACGGAGCTGCGGCTTCACGACGAGTACGAAGTTCGGGCCGGCGAGGGCGGAGACCCCTGGCCGGACTTGGACGAGCCGAGGGCCGAGGCGACGAGTCCAGCATGATGGGGAGGACGTCGTTGGTCTTCTGCAGACGTGGGGTGCTGATGGCGTGCCCGGGGATGGTTCTGCAGTCGGCTCCTCCGGGGCCCGGCGCTGGCTTTGTCCGGGTGACAGCCACAGACGAGTCGCCGTGCCCGTGTCGCTGGTAGCGCTGCTTGCATGGCCTGAGGCGACGTTCGGTGGCGTGTTCTCGTCGTCGCTGGACGTCTCCTGGATGCAGTGCCGCTTCCAGTGCGCTGCAGATTGCCGTAGATGCTCCGTGGAGTCTGCACAGCACAAGCAGGTTAGCGACGAGCAACCACGGCGTGCATGCACGCAGCCGCGAACGTACCCATCGATGTCGAAGTCTCGGTCGCCTTCGCGCTTCCGCCGAAGATTCACTTATCTGGCAAAAACTTAGGATTGTTTTGCTACGAGGCCCAAACGCAGGATTATTGGTTAAAAATGCAGACTAATAGTTGTCGTTCGCTTGTGATTGTATTGATGTTGCTCCGACATCTTCCTTGGAATTGACAACCCAGTGGATACTGCAGCAGCAGTGATATGCCGCACCATCACACCCCAGGCGAGAAAGTTTCTTGCATGTTTTGGTTGGGGGGCATGAGCACGGATATTCATAAGCGGGGATGGCCGTGATGACTGTCGCCGAACCACCACAGTTTCCATACCCGAAGAGGTCCGTGCGAGGAAACACAAAGCCTTTGGCAATAGGTGAAATTTTCCATCATAAAAGTGAGCAATGCTGCAATCGGTGGAACGTTTGGGCTCAGTAGACACCAATGATGTCACTTGCGCCAGCCCAACACGCTCCAGTTGCCGCTCAGTTGTAGTCTCCAATTGGTCCTTTGTAATGTTGCCTGCTGCAACCCCCTTTTCGCAATCAAGGTGTGGTGTCCATATTTTCTGGCACCTCCAAACAACCTTCCACCTCATCTGTGAAGGCCGCGTCCACGGACTGTATTTTAGCTATAAAAAGATCGCTTGTGCTGGTCCCAACCTCCGTTCACTTCTCCAGCCACCGCCTTCTTCCTATCGCGAGCGGGCACCTTCTTGCTCCTCTTCGCCTTGCTCGTGGCCGCCTGGGTGTTCGACGAGCGCTCTGTGAACTTCGAGCGTGCGGAGAGCGTCGTGTTGATAGTGGCCGCCGGGCACGTGGTAGATACCGAGCTAGTGGTGGGTGCCGGATCCATGGTGGGTGTCAAGTGCATGGTGGGCGTCGTGCTGGCAGAGGCCGTCATGTGCGTGACGGGTACCGAGCTCATGGTGGGCGTCGAGGGTCGTACAGTTACATCTCGGTGACATGCCGCCTACACCATGTGCGTGGGGAAGCTCAGCAAGTCTGTCTAGAGGCGGCTCCAAGCCTCCACGAGCCGCGCGTGCTCGTCCGGGTGCGAGCGCTGCAATGCCGCCGGGTCCTGATCAAAGCGACGAGATGTTAGCCATGAGCAGAAGGCATGCGAAAATGGACTGCGGCTGGGATGGCCTGTTTCCGACCAGAGTGTATCCTCGTCGGGGTATGGTGAGCGTCGAGTGCAAGGCAGACTTTGACGCGCTGGATTCCGTTTTGGCGAATGGCGTGCATTGATTGATCGTTGGATATTCAGGTGACGATATAGACACCATCCGAGCACAAAAATGCTGCATACAAATTCGAAGTAATACATCTTCACATCATTTTGAATGACAGTAAAAATAGGAGCGGAAAATCCTACGATCTAATACAAACAAGTAGTATCTGGCTACGAAACAGCGACAATCAAAAGTGAGCGCCTCTTCGCTCTGGCGGAAGATATATGCCGTGCAGAATGAAGGACGAATATAAAGGAGTGAGTGTCGACATACTTACAAACAACAAGATAAACCTTTAATATGGCTACACGGCAGAGACTCCATGCACAGTCTAATTGCTCAGTCTAGCCCATTCCTGCACAGTTCGGTGTATTTTCCGTTGTACAGCATCGCCATCTGTTGGAGAGACTCGACATCTGCCGCTCAGGTTTCACATCAGAACCAGGGCGTATTTACGTAGACCCTCCCACGAAAATGTGCAAAAGGTCCTGGTAACGAGAGTGATGGACGATCAACACAGCATTTTTCACTAAGTCTTCAAGCGTAGATGTACAGCTCGCTACTGTCACTTCTAACGGTCTTCTTCGCGCCTTTTAAGAGGGATGATGCATGCAAATGTTAGTGTTAGAATCAATGAAAATCCCTGTTACATTGTCTTTAGAATGTGGCTAACAAGTCTGTAGCGAAAGTACTGCATCGCTACTGTCGTGTCCAACCCTCTTGGCTCAACTTGTAGAAGCAGTAGCTCGAAGAAAACGATCACGAAAACACCACAGTTGTAGGAGTCAACTTGAACCACCCAGTCCACTTGCTTGAACCGGTAGCGCTTGGGGGACGGTGGTGTCGGTAGCAACGGTAACAGCTCAGCGCTGAGGAACGTTCTCAGTGCATTGAATCTGTTCCCAGTTTGTTGGGGGTCGAAGATAGTCACCGTGAACTCCGCAAAGCTAACCGCCGCTGCACACCAGTGGTCTGCGTCGTAGTGTATGACAGCAAAGAACCGCAACTGCTTCAGATACAGTCTCAGATTGTATACAGTCTCAGAATAATGCACAGTATGTGCTTAGAAAGCGCACCTGTACGTGTTGACCCTTGCCCATAGCGTCTTGAATCATAAAACTGAACAGCTTGTAGTTGGACGAGTTCGTATCGTGTGTGGCGTCAATCAGCAGCAGGTCCGGAAAGTACGCGAACATCTGATGTATGTGAGAGCTTTGAACTGTAATGCTCTCCACCACACCCTGCAGCATTGAAGCAAACCGCAATGAGAATACACTTTCATTTAGCCATGAAAAAATCAAGGTACCTCTTCGTTGGCGTACACACGCGACACGTTACCGGGAGCGGCTGAAAAGTCTTCAAGAAGTGATAGTGTTGATACACTTCGCGGCTAACCTCATGGTTATGGAACGAGATCTGCTTCGTGACGAACACGTCCCAATTTCCAACCCCTCTCACACATGCGTTTACCTGGATTCCACGATAGTTAGCCTCAACAAACGACGGATCCACAGTAGAACCATATATGTACCTGAGCAGGGCATCCAATCTTTCGAGAGTGCTGATTGAGCCGCATTCCGCGACCACCACCGGTTCTTGGAGATCCATGGTGTGTGCACACGAAGGTTTTGTTGTAGAACTGAACATCTTCCGGAATCTCCTTGCAGGGTGTACGGCTGTTGCGGATCCTCTGGTTGCGAACGCGAACTGGAGTAGCTGCCCTAACGGAGTACAGCTACACAGAAGTAAACCGTTGTTAGAATCGACCGCGAGCATATGCACAGCCAGAACGCATGTACACAGTCTCAAGCTGTGGCACACTTCCAGACTGGATTCACATACCTGGAAGGTTCGCTTACTGAAGCTCCGCAGGTAGCGTTCGAGATCGTCCCAATCGGCGAAAACCTTAACGTCCAGTTCAGGCACTTCCACGAGGTCGTCCCGTGGCAATACTTCGTACACATCTTCATCAGTGGGGTCCACTTCCGCAGAAATATCATCGTCACTGCTGTCCCCGCGTTCAGACTCGGAAGACGAACCCGACGCTGAAGACTGAGAGGCTCGGCGAGCGTGTGGGCTCCTTCCCATGCGAGCCCGTCGGTTGTTGCGTGCCCAATGCTCCCGTGAAGAGGGGCGGCGCTTCTTGGCGGCGCGTGTGGTGCTTGCTGCGTTAGACGAACCGCTGATTTCGACTGATGAGAGGGGAGAATCGATAGCCACCAAATTCCACCGGGGCCAGAGTGATGGTCGGTTGATGGGTGATAACCATATGCGCTGGTTAGGTGAGTTTAGGGGATATACTATCCCACTGGTGGCCCTTTTAAAAACTGTGCATGGAGCCACTCCCATGGCTACACGGCATACATCTAGGGGTAGGGCAGTTTATTCAGACGACATCTGCGTCCCACAGTATCTATCCGCGTTTAAGCGCCGGCATATCTGCTGCATGTAAAGCGGTCGACTACTCGATATTCGGCAGGCGTCCAATGGGTCGAACCGCTTTTCGTCTGCTTGTTTTTCTTATCAGCGCGCGTACTTCTTGTCGGCAATGCACACAACTTACACGGCGTGGTGCTTGATCGGGTCCCACGCAGTCACAAAGTACGCGTCCAGTCCATTCAGCTTCTCCATCTGCTCGTCTGACAGCTTCAGCTTCGCTGCCTCCAGATTCTCCTTGATCCTCGACTCTGTCACTGACTTTGGCAGTGTCACGAAGCCCTTTGCCAAGCTCCACGCGATCAGCACCTGCGCGCAAGTAGCCTTCACCTCACTCGCGACCTGCTTCAGAGTGCGATCCTGCATCTTCTGGGCTCGAGCCAACGGGGAGTACGCCTCCATCAAAATGCCCTGCTCCTCGCAGAACGCGACCGTGTCGACACGAACCAGCCACGGGTGCAGCTCCACCTGGTTCACCGCGGGCTTGACACGCCACGTCTCCGCCAGCTTTTGGAGGTGCGGCGCACCGAAGTTCGACACGCCAATGTCACGCACAATCCCTTCAGTCTGCACGTCCTCGAGCGCCTTCCAGGCGTCCGCGCGCGTAGCACTGTCAAAGGGGGCGTGCAGCAGGTACATATCGATGTACTCGAGGCCGAGTTTGCGGTTGCTCAGCCGCACCCTCCACGACCTCGTCGTAGTTCCATCGGTTGTGCGGGGCGACAATTTTGCTCGTCACGAAGACTTCGTGTCTAGGGACTCCGGAGTCGCGAATAGCTTTACCGACGTCAGATTCATTGCGGTAGACGGTAGCGGTGTCGATGTGTCGGTACCCGAGTTTGAGTGCGGCGAGCACCGCGTCGTAGGTCTCGTGCCCAGGCTCGCTCTGGTACACACCCAACGCCACAGAGGGATGGAGTTGCCGCTGGGAAGTTGTTTGATCTTGACGAAGGCGCTCATTGCTAAGCTGCTGATTGGTGTTGGGCTCTGCAGCGGCTTGTGGAATGACAAGTGAGACCAAGTGCATCGCGTACGTAATCGCGTGTATATACGTGACCTGCATGGCAATTCACGGGACAACGTTACGTGCGGCTCCATCCGACAGCAGGAAGCGAGTGCAAATACTGCTTCCTGCGCTGACAAGTTGGGTTGTTCTCTCGGACCGACTCCGTGGTTTAAAATGCGCATGGAAAAGGAGTTTGACATCGACATTTACACGTGCAGCATTGCTCCGTCAGCACAACGCTGGTGCCGATCGAGAGTCGATTCGAGTTGCCCGGCACAGAGCTGATACATGTGCATGTCCAGCATTGCGCAGCAAATCACAACGTTTCGCCGTTGCATGCAAGTCTCCGGTCGCACCTTCAGGATCGCTGCGCACACTTTACGCGCGACTAGCGCACAAGACCGAGGCGACCTGATAACAGTGGAGACCTGACTTCAATCGAACGAGAGGATCGGCAGTGCGTCATACCGCCGGGAGACCTGCTCATTGGCCACCGCATGCAACATGGGACTCGATTGAAGCCGAGGATGAAGGCGGTGGGTCGAGAAGCACTGCGTCACCGACGCTTGCCTGCACTGCCCCACCGAGGCGTCGAACTCACTCTTGGTTTTGCGCGCTCCAACGTCTTCATCCGAGTCAAACGGAGCTGAAAGACGCAACACAATGCCGCACACACAAGAGCGCGATCTCGAGAAGAACTCGGCCAATTCGTACGTTCAATTCGACACCGACGCTGACGTTCCTGTCGAGTACGAGAATGGAGACACCTGGTACGCTAGAGCGCAACGATGGGCCGAGAAGAACTATATGGAGCCCCGCAGCATCGAGCGCGTACCGGAAGACGAACGAACCGACACTTCACTTATCAATGTCTGCACAATGTGGTTGTCACCAAATATGGTCATGGGCCACTTTGCTGTTGGTATCCTGGGTAAATCCATATACGGCATGGGCGTTGTGGACTCGATGCTCGTGATCTTGTTCGCAAATTTACTCGGAGTTCTTCCTGTCTGCTTCTTCTCGTGCTTTGGTCCGGTGTTTGGGCTGCGTCAGATGGTCCTCGGACGATTCTGGTTCGGACACTACGGCATTCGCCTTGTCTCCGCTATCGCGTGTCTGTCTGGACTCGGGTGGGCGACCGTGAACGTAATTGTCGGCGCAGAGCTCATTCACGCTGTCAACACCGACGTCCCGGGCTGGGCCGGAATCATCATCATCGCGTTCTGCACATTCCTTATCACACTCTTCGGTTACAAGGTCGTGCACTACTACGAGCGCTACTCGTGGATCCCCAACTTTATCGTGTACTTGATCTTGTTGGGCACGTTCATTCACTCAGGGGCGTATGTTCATATTCCGATGGGTACCGGCAGCGCTGAAGTCTCAGGTGTGCTCAGCTTCTTCTCCGTGGTGTTTGGCACCGCTATCAGCTGGAGCTCCATGGCTGCAGACTACACTGTTTATCATCCACCAACAGAGAGCAAGCGCAAAATCTTCTTCGCGACGTGGCTGGGATTGATCTTCCCTTCGGTCTTCACCGAGTGGATTTCTGTCATCATCATGTCGGCTACCGGACTTGACCCTGATGCTACAGACAACATCTACCTGAACGGTTATAATGACTCGGGGGCTGGAGGTTTGATCGGTGCTGTACTCATTCCCCATCTCGGTGACTTTGGCCGCTTCTGTCTCGTTATCATGGCGCTCTCAACTGTTGCCAACAACTGCCCGAATGTGTACTCTTTCACGCTCAACATCAAGGTAATTGGTCGCTGGACGCGCGTGGTTCCTCGATTCATATGGGCGCTGATCGGAGCGATCATGTACGCGGTTATTGCCATTGAAGGCTACTCGCACTTCGAGTCGGTGCTCAACAACTTCATGAACTTCATTGCGTACTGGGCGACGATCTACGTGTCCATTGCTCTGACGGACCATTTCGTGTTTCGACGCGGTTTCCGTGGTTACAATGTGGATGACTACAACACCAAGAGCAAGCTCCCGATCGGCTTCGCTGCCATTTTCTCCTTCTTGTGCGGCTGCGCGGGCGTGGCGCTGGGTATGAGTCAGACGTGGTTTGTTGGCCCGCTTGCCAGTCACGGTGACATCGGCTTCGAGTTGGGCTGCATATTCACGGTCGTGGCGATGCTGGTCTCGCGTCCGCTGGAGCTTCATATCTTCAAGCGCTAAATCTTTTGCGTACAACAACTTGGGTGGGGAGTGCACGACCACCCGTTGAGCTACATCATCGACTTCGGATCTAGGTTAGCAACAAAACCGTGTTCAAATGCAATATTTTCCTGGTAGCGCAACGAGTACGTTATACGGACAGCTCAACGTGCCGATCCGATAGAAATGGAGGCAGGGACACGCGCCCTGCCGTCCATTCCGATGAGTGTCACCGCACACCAACTTCAACTTGGAGCATACTAAACCCAAGTTGTTAGTAACACCTGGCCTAAAAACAAGCCGTACCAAACCGCGACATCGTGCGTGATGCCTCTAGCTCCTTGCTGCGCACTGTGTCAAACGTCTACGCCCGTAAGTGGCAAATGCAGGCATCGCGCCTCACCGAGTGTGTGCTGTCGTGTCTACCAGAATGTGTCCGTCTGCTAAGAATCTTCGCAGTGCATTGGTGTTGCCAACAATTTCAGAGCTTCCTCGTGCAACGCCTGTGGTGAGATGGAGCACAACGAGCCGCAACAAAGTATGAGCTCATGTATTTTGTTTGAAGCTAATTTTTATGCAGTGTTCTAGTAGTTTATTTGAGGTCCGTGAGGCCGTGCTCTTCGAAGATGGCCTTGAGCTCGGCGATGACTCGCAGTAGCTGGACGTGCGACTTCCGCAGCGGATCCAATGCGTCACCTTCACCCACGTGTAGTTTGCTCAATATGTGGCTGCGTGTGGGGATCGACCCCAGCGCAGTGTTGACGCCCTTGCGCACGAGCCAAGGGTGGCGCTTACCCAGAGTCTCTTCGTACGCTTTGCTGGCGCCGTTGTAGCAGCTATCCTCGGTCGACTCGAGCAGCGTCAGACGGACACAGGCCTCCACGAACTGCACGAACCACAGTAGTCGAAGCAGGCAGCGCGAGCACGACGGCTTCTTCTTGCCGCCCACATCTGCCACACCCAGGCTCACCTCGTGCTCGATCACCGCTTTTACACTCTGCTCCTTCCATGAGTTCGACGAAGCTGGTGCAGGCCACGTTTCCAGGTTGAGATCAATTGACGTAAAGTACGCTCCCACCGTGCTGCCAGCAAACGAGGTGGCACGCCCGAACACACCCAAGAAACCGCAAATGACGGTGCACGTGGTGACGAAGCGGGCGAGGCTCAGTTCACCGTCCGGGGCACGATTCGCAGCGCCCTCCTCCAAAGCTGTAACCAGCTTGTCTAGCGTGAAACCTTCATCCTCGTGCGTCTGCTCAATCACAGACACTTCCAGATCATCTTCCTGGGACGTGTGAGGTGACGGCGGGCCTGAAGATTCACCAGCCGACAACGACGACTTCGTTCGCGCTCGTTCCCGCTGCTCTCCGCTACTCACGCGCCGGCGTCGGCGTCTCCTCTGCTTGGTCTTGGTAGCCTTCCTGTCAGTCTTCTCGCTGCCCTTCGGACGTGAGAGTTCATCAAACAGCACCAAGCCCAGCAAATACGTGCCCAACGTCCGCATGGAGAGTAAGTTGTCGAGTGCCCGTTCCACAAAAGAGTACGGCAAGGAGGCTAAACTCGGAGCAGGTGAAGTCGAATCTACGGCGTTTCCATCGACGCTAGTTCTTCGGTTGTAGTAAATCACACGCAGCATCACCAGGACAGCCACCACCAACAACGACATCCAGTGCCGCGTCCGTAGATGCGAAAGGTGATGGACGCGTTGGACCGCTCTCCCGCGAGGCTTAAGATTCGCTGTCTGAGATTCCTGTGTCTCCATAACAGCTTTCTCCTTGTGGACCAAACCCGTGAGCGTCTTGGTCGGCACCGAGTGACGACGCGACAACCTGATATCGTCCTGTGGCTTATGCATGGGCGTGAAGTCACTATGAGTTGACACAAGCGCAGGGGACGCGTCCGGACACGCCCCCAGCGCGTCCTCCCTTCTGTGTGCATGTACTTCATCGCGCATGGGTCACAGAGCCTCGACCCTCTCTTCCTCTCCAGTCTGCGGTTAAGTTTCATCCTGTTCTTGCTGCAGTCGTCGCAGATCTTCTTACTGCAGCTGCGGCACGTGTGTTTGGCGCGGAACACGGTGAAGGACCGTTCGCAGAGACTGCAGCCCTTGGCCCTGCTGTGCGCGGCGTCCTCCTCGTCCTCCACGTCGTCATTGAGCTCCAGCGGAGGCAGCGCAGCAGCGCGCGCGGGCTTCTCCCTGGCCGCGGGGCTCTTCCGCACGCGCACGCTCTTGAGCTCGTCCACCACCTTCTGGCGCAGGTTGCGGCCGCTACGGACGTGACGGCGGGCGACGCAGACGGCGGACGCGTCGTCGGGTCCGTCATGACTGCGGGAGACCCGCGCGGACTCGTGGGCTCTGGCGACGCCGCGCTGGCCTCGCCCATGCTTGTGTAGCTGCTGGGGAATGACCGACTGCGATTCTCACGCACGTTCATCGACGCATCGCTGCTGCCGGCTCTCTATGCACGTGGTATCAGCTGCGTGCCTGGTTTACCTGGATTTTCCTCTTGCGGTTTGTATGAAACGGAAAGTAAGGTGGACTACGTAATTAGGAGCGACGCCTGACGTAGGGCGGCGGGAAGGAGTGATGGTTGCATAGTTGAAGTTTCCGTTGCAGCACTCGGGTTTGAACGTGATACAGCTACGCACCCGTGTCGTCTTCTCCACGGTAAAAAATAAAGAGACAGGATATACATGGCGGTGGTGTATCTGGAGGGTGCTCAGGGACGATGACGCGGGTCGAGAATAGCGCTCCGCCTTGGACAAGTGATAAGACGTCGAGTGTCTCCAGAAAATGCAATACAGAGTTGAGTGAGCCCTATAAATACAGCATGGCATTGAGGCCTGCTGAAACCACAGTCACCAAAGTAGCCTGTCACTCAATCGCTCGCGTTGCCCAAGTGAACGCCCCATCTTCCGCGGACGAGACTGAGCACGCACTGCAACCGAAAAGATGATGGAAATGTCCGAAAACGCAGTGGCGCCTGAAGACGCGGGACCGCGCAGTTTGGAAGCAGGTGGGAGGTCTCCCAGCTGTGGGATTCGCTCGCGAGACCATACGTGGGTAGACCCGGTGTCTAAGGATCAATCTGAACAAGTCGGAGATCTACCGACAAACGCTGTGAGTTCCCCCGAGCGAGCTCATGGAGTTGTAGCAGTAAATCAAGGATCCGTACGTGCTCTGCTCAAGCGAGTGACGAGGTTGTTCGTATCGGAAGACGATGAGATGGATCCCGTAAAACACAAGGCACACTATCGACGAGGCTCGATTCTGATCAAGCATTTAGAAGACAAGAAAGCATCTGGCCAGGCCACTGAAACGGACATGAAGTTCTTTGACGTGGTCAAGAAGCGGTTCGATGCCAACTTCATGGAGTCGCGAACCATTATCTCGCTCTCGGTCTTTCAAACGGGCTCCAATCCAATGGATGACCCGTTTGCAGTGATCCACATGCCTGTGGTGATCCAACAGGGATTCCGGCGCAAGCTTTTCTCGATCTTCACGATTCAACTATTCGCAGTTGTTTTACTCATCGCCTTCTTCTCGTATGTACCCGCAATCCACAATGCATTCGAGGATGCCTTTACAAATTGGCACTATGTCTTCATCACGTTCGTGATGATGGTATTGGCGTTACTGTGGCTGTACTTGGTCAAGTACCGCTTTCCGCTCAACTTCACGGTACTCGCTTGTTATACCGTCACGCAGAGTGTGTTCTTCGCCGCGTTTGACTGCTTATTCAATACGAAGGCGAGCATTTTCATTTTTACCTTCCTCTTCGGAATCATGGGGTCACTACGTTGTTGTGCACGACGATCATCAAGCGGTCGTACGACAATGAAGTCCAACCTACGCTGATCAGCTACCCGGTGGTGCTGTTGATCGCCTTTTTCCTTGGCTTTGTGACCTCGTTATTCATTTACTTCTTCTACATGATGGACGTGGTTTCTCCGTTGCAGTACAGTGCATCACTAGCAGTCATGCTTCTCCTCATTATGTGGTTCGCCTACGATGCATCGTGCATGAACGAGCGGTTATCACCAGACGAGTATATGCAAGGCATGGTGTTCTTCTACACGGATATGGTGCTCTTCCTGTTGTTCCTGAGTATCATTTTCGTGGCTTGCTTTGCCTGTGAAGGTGATTGTGCGTGTTACGGCACTGCCGACATAGTCCCGATCGGACGAGGTCGCGGTGATGATGATGATGAAATGGGCGAATACGACGGTGGTGAAGGTATGGAGAGTGGAGAAGCTATGGAAAGGGTATCCTCACAGTAACAAGCAGCTAAAACTGACGAAGAGAGAAAACTAGCAAACAATCGACAGTCCGATTCTTCTCATCATTCGGACAGGTGCCGTTCCTGTACCCTGTGACCCATTAGCTTCCCTCCAAGAAGGTGAATACGCGCCAACTGAGACGTCGAAGACTTAAGTTATTGTGCACGTGTGCAAGGAAAGCCATCGGCAAGTACGAAGCATTGCATAATTCATTTACTTTTCGCTTGTTTGTGTATTTTTCTCGGTGATTCATGAATGTACTGCGCTACTGAGGCAGCGCTGCCTTTGTAAGCTTAGATCAGCTTCATCTTCTGTACACTTCCAAGTACCATGAAAGATACGCCAACACCGGCACCTGTCACTACCAATCCGATAGCGAGCGTTACCCAACCAATCCAAGCACCAGGGTCTGGGAACGAGTAGCTGCCGATGTCCGAAGCCCACTGTGGTTCCGTCCAAATGGGCATGGATGAGTTTACCACGTCGTACAGCAGTGCTGTTGTAGTACGCTTAACTCCGGGTGAGCTGGCTTCGTGATGGAACGCACTCTTGCTAGCGCAAACACCCGGGTAGACACACTCCATGCCCTTTCCACCATTATCACATCCTTGGCTTTGTGAGCACGAGGGCGCGGCATCGGCAGTAGCGTTCGGAACCATCGCGGATGCAAGGAAAGAACGCGTGAAAAATTCGTACGCGTTGGGAAAGAGGCGTACAGCGTAGTTGTCGTCGGACCAGGAGTCATTGAGGAGCGAATACAGTGAGTTATCGCTTGTCTTCAACACAAGCATGGAGCGGTCGTCGTCAAGCGGCCCCGGGTACAATGTGGCGGGTACCGAGTACGATGGCCAAGACGAGTCGGTCAGACTCAGATACTCAATCAACGTCGTAACCATGTATTGCGAGTAGTTCTTCATGAGTTCGCAGCTCCAGTCTGTGACAATGCAAGAAAGCATCGATTCGACCAGCCACGTATCCACCTCGATTGTATCCATCTGCGCACTCGTCGCATTGCTCGAAGCAAGCGTGAACACACTCTCCGCCAGCACCTGGGCGGCCTGAACAACAGCATCCACATCCAGCATCGTAAACTCATCGTGACGACTGTTGTACGTTCCCTCCGAAGTGTAGCTATCGTCGTATCCAGCCAGAACAGCGCCCACAAAGTCACGCTGGCCGTACTCAGCATCGTTCACAAAAGAGGACAGTGGCGTGGGTGGCAGCGAACCCGTGGTACCCTCAGCGACAGCAGAAGCAGCCGATGGCGCGCTCAAAACGGCGTCAACAAGAACGCTGGAATCGTTCGCGTGGGGGTTCACGTGAAGCGTGAAGTTTCCTGATTTCGGTAGGATACCCACCTGGTCAACAGCAATAGCGTACGAAATATTGGCGAGCTTGAGGTTCGCAAACTCCGTGGTGCTAAGCATCGGAGAGGTGCAGAAGCTCTTGCCCATGGGGGACGACGAGTCGTCCACAGGGTACGCGCACGCTCCTTCTGGGTCCTTCGTGAAAGCCTGCAAGTCCGCCAGGAACTTCCTCGATCCCACAAATCCAAACTTCTCAGCCTGGAAAGCCGCAAACACGACCTTCTTGTCAAACGCCGAGTTCGGCAGTCCCTTGAGAGCATGAGCCGCCGCCAAAAGCGCTACGAGGCCCGACGCTCCCGTGTTGGCTCCAGGGGCCAGCACATGGGACAGCGACGAGGCGTCCATGCCTGCCATGGCCAGCACGATCTCGTCCGACTTGAGGTTGCCTCTCATGGCCCACGAACTTTGTCCTCCAATGGGGTCGCACTTGGGACTCCGCTGGCCGTAGATGTTGGTGAAGTTGAGACACTGGAGCGAGGTCATGCTCTCCGGTCCGAAGTAATAGTTCATAAAGGCCTTGTACGTGGCTCCCGCTCCGTCCTTCATGTTAATCTGGGCTCGTTTCGTGAACTCGGCGCCGGTCGTGGCGTTCTGCAGCATCACGACGGGGAACGGCAGCAGCTCTGCCAATAGGCCGGTACCTGTCGGGTTCCACTGTGTCTTGTCACTGGCAAATGGGTTCAACTTCCCGTCTACAGTACCATCCCCTTGGGGCGTGGCCACATCGTACGACGCGTTGGCTTTACCTGCTTCCGGGTACACGAAGAGTCCTCCGATGCGGTCAAGACCCGTCTGGATGGCGTCGTAGCTCAGCAGCGACTCGGCCATGACCAAAACGTACTTAGCATCTGCGTCTTGTTGCTGTGCTTCACCGCTCACGAAGCTCTGGAGCTCCTCGGAGCTGGTTATGGGGTACAATGGCGCCATGTCCGAGTCCGAGAGGCCACGGCAGCCCACGCTGCCCCCGAGTGGAACAGTCGCACACACTCACCGCCAGTAGTTACTAGATGCTCTGGCGCCCCCGCAGTGACCGACGCGGCCTCGCAACGCGCCAGCAGAGCCGCCACAAGCAGCGACAAGGTGGGGAGTCGCATGATTCCGATTATGAGGCTGGAACTGGCTGAATATTCTATAGTAAAGGTCGGGATTATTTATAAGCGGTTCGATAGGTACCTAGGTTAGGGAATATTGATACCTGGATAAGAGCATATTAAATCATTTTGCTATGGCGGAGCTTAATGTGCGTGAATTGCTGGAGCTGGAGCGCCAGATCTACCAGGAGAGCATCGACCGCGTGCAGCAGCAACATGAACAGCTAAGGGATGGAGTATTAGAGGAGTTTGTACAGCGTTGTAGACCGTTCCAGGCGGAGAGGGAGCGTGAACTGCAGGCGGCACAGGCGCAGCTCCAGTTGTCACGGCGAGACGCTAAGAGTCTGTGGGAATTTGAGTTGCAGCAGGCTGAGGACGTGTTCAAAGCGGACAACGAGCAACTTAAGATTAAGTTGCTGAACCGAGTGAAGCGACAACGACTGCGGGTTCAGAAGAGGCTGACGCAGATGCCGCCGACGCGCAACGTAAGAAGATCAGTTGCTGGTGCAGTGAAGGAGAGACGGCTGGAGGTGACGAAACTGGAGAAACAACTGAGACAGGCTCAAAAGAGGACGAGAAAGAGCTTCAACTTCAGACACTTGTCGAGTGGAGTGCTGCCCACTCCTCAACGGATCGTGGACGACGTAGTGAATGAGTGTGAGATGTTGCAACGCAATCGACAGAGAGAGGAAGCAGCGAGGATTGCGGAGGAGGAAGGTGCTGAGATGATGATGCGCGTTGCTGTGAGTGACGGACACATGTTGGTGCGTCGTGGTGCGGTGGAGGAGACGTTCAGTGTGGGGGACGCAGTGGTGCTGACGTCGCGGTTGACGGACGAGGATTTTCATGGATTCGTGTCGAGTATTTCAAGTGAAGAGGTGCAGTTGGTGCTGGTGTGTGGCACACACGTACGCGTGACGGTGGTAAGACTGCGGAGTGGGCAGTGTATACTCCACAAACAAAATATTGTTGGGGAAGATGGACAGGGAGAAGAGACGACTAAGATTGCTGGCGTCGCGACTAGCCTTGAGGAACTAGTGCAGGATCCACCGGATGTGCGACGCCGAGCAGCTGCAGTCATGAGTACGTAGATTGTTTTTGTTGACTTTTGTGTTTGAACTAACCTTGATGCTGCTCCTCAGGCCGACTCAAACGAAAGTCAACGATTGATATCCGACGCGGCTTCTGAAGGGCTCGAGCTCACGGCTACAACTAAATTGCTAACGAAAGCAGATTCTATCAAGTTTATCAAGAGCAACGTGTTCCGACGGATCTTAACCACCTACTGCGTCTTCTTCTGTTCGGCAGGGAGATCGGCGGTGCCAACCGACAGCAGCGGCCGGAAGGTGTTGATGAACGTGTAACGCGAGAAGGCCACGAACAGGCGGCGGTACCAGACAAACTGACTCTGGTGCAGCGCCATCGCGTTATAGTTCCACATCGGCCGGCCAAGAAACACGAATTGGCATTCATCGTTCTCATCTTCACGGCGGGACAGCCAGAAGGACAGCGCCGTGTCCAGCACGCCCACGTACTTGCGCAGGATATTGGTGCTCTCCAAAGCCCACCCACGAACAACCTTCTCCTTCTCAGCTCCTGCAGCACTGCACTTCTCCTGCATCTCCTGCACCGCACGCTTCACTCCATAGTGCGTGGCAACATGGTTCGCATGGCCCGACACGCCATAGTCATCAAACGTAAAACCTACAACCAGCAAACCACCGTCAGCCCAAAAGTATCTTCCCCACGAAAAAGTATCTTCTCCACTAACCGCGTCAATCTTGTTCTTCTCCACATAGTCCGCCACAATTGCAGCAATATGTGCCACATCCCATTGTGCCTTCATCCCGTCCTGCAGCTTGGGGTCTTCCAGCACGGAGACGTGGTCCGTCGAGAGGCCAATGTACGTGGCACAAGCCTTGAGCTCTTTCTCCCTAACAATCCCCAGTCCGTCAAAATTGCCCCGAGAGAGACACAGCAAGTGCGTCTGCCACCGATCCTTGCTGCCTTCCGGTTGCTGCTGCAGCGAGTGCACCAGCGGCAGGAAGAACATGCTCTCATCATCTGGATGCGCCGTGACGATAAGTGCCCGTTTTAACTGCGCTGGAGTCGACGAGGAGCCGGAATTTTCAGACACGGAAGACGTCAAGAAGACCAGAGCCGCAGTGAGGAATAGGAACACGTTGGTGCCCAGCAAAAGGTACTTGAACATCTCCAGCAGCATCTGTAACTCGTCTTCCCCCAACTCGAACATCTTGTCCGCTTTTTCGCCAATGTACGCTAGATTCACTTGCGTGTTGTATTGAAACGGTTAAGTACGATGATAGATGTGAGTTTAAACGGACGCGAGGAGCTCCTGGTAGCGAGAGACGAAGGCGGCGCAAGTGTTGGAGATCTGTGTGTTTTGATGGATTTTGAGAGTTTGCAGCTTCGTCATGAACTTCTGAGAAGTAATTTCGGCGAAAACACTCGAGTCCAGCAGGAAATACGCAATGGTCAAAGCGGAGACCGTGGCGTTGAACTCCGAAGTGGTGAGGGACGACGTCTGATCGCTCTCGAGCGGAATTTGCAGGATGTAGGGCGCTAGGATCTCCACTCCGTCTCCGTCGATGAACTGCTGCTGCAGTAGCGGGTCTGGGATGCAATTGCAGATACCTCCCAATGCAAACTCCACCAGTTGAGACTTTCGTGTGGTTGGACGCTGATGTGTCTGCTCCTTGGGCTCTTTGAGGTCTTTGGCTTCTTGGTCGGCGTCCAGGATGTCGAGAAACAGGTCCATGATGCGTAGACGGCATAGCGACGTGTAGTTGATGGGGTCGTAGGCGAAGTTGGCCAAGTTCGCCACGACTTCCTCCTTCCGCAACACATCGGGCGAGCGCTGGAACTCGTCGACCAACTGCTGCAGGTATTCGTGGCGGGGTGCAGCGTGTTGACCTTGTCGTTCTTGCAGTCGCTCGCGGGACGATAACATTGGTTGTTTGGTCTGGTTCTAAGCTGGTGAAAAGCTGAATGAACGAAAATCGATGGACTCAAGTTTGTCTATGACACAATTGCATTTGACGATGGGTATATGGCAGACAAAATGCCTAGCAGCGTTAGCGTTGCTTCCCTTACAGAAGCTTCTTGTAAGGTTTGATAGGATTCACGATGCTGCGGCACATGGGGTTCGTGCAGCCTGCGCAGTTGAGCGGGTACGCAGACGAGTGCAGCTCATCCGTATCCAGGTGGTTCTTCACAATATCGGCCTGCGCTTTGAACAACAGAGGCTCGTCGTTCAGTGAAGGGCATCGCTTGAAGTCCTGTGAGCAGAGAATAACGAGCATGAAAGTGAGCCATCATTCAAGCCTTTGAACTTGACTATCAGTGAGCACTCACCGTGATACCAGCTTCCAGAGCCTCCTCGCCGTATTCAATGTCGATCTCGTACAACGTTTCAATGTGGTCCGACGTGAAAGCAATGGGCACAGCAAGCACATGCCTGTAGAATACAAAACACAAAAGAGTGAGAACACTGACCGGAACAAGCTCGTACACCAGTAGTCGACGAAAACGCACTTGTGTCCCTGTTCTCCGTAGCGCTTGATCACGTCGCTGGTGCTGGGTCCCATCCACGGCAAGTAGCCGACCTTGGACTGCCAGCTCAGAATGTGCGGGTTCTTTCCAGCCAGGTTTTTCATCACCCGCTCCGCCGTAGCAGCGATCTCGTTCACGTACGAGTCGCCCTTGTACACCGTCTTCATGGGCACCGAGTGCGCCGAGAACATGATGACGACCTTGTCCCTGTCCTCGGGCGCGTACTGCTGCAGTCCGAGCTTGACGCGGTTGGCCACAGCCGAGATGTACCCCGGGTGCGTGTTCCAGCGGTCAATGAGCGACCACTTGAAGTCTGTCTTCATGTCCAGTCGGTCCAGTTCACGCCACAAGTGGTTCATGCTGGAGCCCGATGTGGTGCACGACCATTGCGGGTACTGCGAGAAGGCGACGGCGCGCGTGACGCCATCCTCCTTCATCTGCATGAGCGACTGCTCCGTCAACGGGTTGGCATAGCGGAAGAACACATAGTGCTTGTGCGGTGCACTCTGTAGCAGTAAAAACAGCAAACGGTTAGTATCTGCAGTGTATCAATGCTATCGGAGCTGCTCGTGCCTCTGGTCGGATCTCGTCCAGGATCTTGCACAGGTTCTCGCCCTGGATGTTGGTCCACTTGAGGATGGGAGAACCGCCTCCAATCTGCGCGTATTGGTCCACGATACTGGGCGTACGGCGCTTAGCAACCCACGGCCCCACAATATTTTGCACGGGGCCCATGGGGATGAGCTCTGGGTCTGTGAAGAGGTTCGTGAGGAAGCTCTGCACCTCTGGCAGTGTGGACGGGCCGCCCATGTTGAACATGGCAATGGCAGTGGGCGCCTTCTTGGTGGCGTGACGAACAGCCATGGTAAGAGGTTGGTGCTTGGCTCGATTCCGCAGATTCGGGACTGAGCTTTGGAGGTGATCCAGTCTTACGTGTTGTATCGAGTTTGACGGGGATTGAGAGCATACTGAAACTAAGAGAAAGTAACGGCTGTGGACGACAACCGCACGACAAGTGAGAATGGCTTCGGGCCACTGCAAGCGCGTGTCGCCACGTGTGTGCAATGGAGATGACGGAGTAAACTCGGGTTTGTAGTGCTGGTGAGTTGACTGCGAGTATCATTGGCGGGCAGTGCGATGGCCATTGCATTGGCATGAAGCGGCGTACATTAAGCCTTACCGGTATCTACATGGGGAGAGCAGTGCGATTTGCCTCGGCAATCGACAAAACTGACTCCATCACTGCAGTAAAGTCCTCAGCATGGAAAAGGTGAGCTACCAAGCTGTACGTGGCAAGCAACAGCGCCGGCATCAACTCGTCAACCCGTCCGAATGATTGTTGGTCGCACCACCAGAACGACTAGCACCACACTTCAGCAAATGTAGTCCACACCACACAAATCGTACATCTCACAGACCTTCCCACAAGCAGTATCCTCCAGTCCTGACCTGCACCATGCCGCGCGAGATCATCACTTTACAGGCGGGCCAATGCGGCAACCAGATCGGCATGGAGTTCTGGAAACAGCTCTGCGCCGAACACGGCATCTCCCGGACGGCATCGTGCAGGACTTCGCCACGTCGGGCCACGACCGCAAGGACGTCTTCTTCTACCAGGCGGACGACGAGCACTACATCCCCGTGCCTTGCTCATGGACCTGGAGCCGCGGGTGATTAACAGTATCAGCACGTCGACCTTCAAGAACTTATACAACCCAGAGAACTTCTTCGTGTCCAAGGAAGGAGGTGGAGCAGGCAACAATTGGGCGTCCGGATACCACCAAGGAGAGACCCACCACGACCAACTGATGGAGATGATCGACAGAGAAGCCGACGGCTCTGATAGTCTCGAGGGCTTCGTACTGTGTCACTCTATTGCTGGTGGCACGGGCTCAGGCATGGGCTCGTACCTACTGGAGAACCTGAACGACCACTTCCCCAAGAAGCTCATCCAGACGTACTCGGTCTTCCCCAACCAGTCGGACTTCCAGAGTGACGTGGTGGTGCAGCCCTACAACTCCTTGTTGACTATGAAGAGACTCGTGCTGAATGCCGACTCGGTCGTGGTGCTGGACAACACGGCGTTGAACCGGATTGCAGTGGAGAGATTGAGAGTGGAGAACCCCACGGTCTCGCAGTTGAATTCACTGGTGTCAACGGTCATGGCGGCCAGCACCACGACGTTGAGATACCCCGGGTACATGAACAACGACCTGATTGGACTTATTGCGTCGTTGATCCCGACCCCACGCTGCCACTTTTTGATGACGGGGTACACCCCGCTTACCCTTGATGCTCAAGTGTCGGCGGTGCGCAAGACGACGGTGCTCGATGTGATGCGACGTCTGCTGCAACCCAAGAATATTATGGTTAGCACGTCGACCAAGACGGGATGCTACATCTCCATTCTGAACATCATCCAGGGAGACGTCGACCCGACGCAAGTGCACAAGTCCCTGCAGCGTATCCGCGAACGGAAACTTGCGAAGTTCATTCCGTGGGGACCGGCATCGATTCAAGTGGCTCTTTCTCGCAAGTCGCCGTATGTGGAGACGGCGCACAAGGTGAACGGTCTTATGCTGGCTAACCACACGAGCATCGGCGCGCTGTTTCAGAAATTGCTGGTGCAGTACGACCGTCTGAAGAAGCACGGTGCTTTCATTGATAATTACCGGAAGGAGCCAATGTTCTCTGAGAACCTGGACGAGTTCGATAGTGCGCGAGAGGTGGTGCAAAACCTGGTGGACGAGTATAAAGCCAGCGAACGCGCTGACTACGCTACGTGGGGCCAACAGGCTCAGCAGGCTGCTACCGGTGCCATGGACGACATCCGCATGTCCCACTAGACGCTCTGTATGCTAAGCTCACCATCACAGCCAGTACGTTCGTTGCCAACCCAAATCTAAGTAAGACCGAGTGGTCTATTTAACGTTTTACCACACGTCAATCCATCCATTCTTCTTTTCCACAAGAGAACTATGTCAACACTCGCTCCTGCGAATCACGCTCTCGTCGAACTTGACCAGAAACACCGTCTTGTCTCTTTGGCCACCGGGGACTTCAACGATGTGCGCTGTGACTTCCGCCAAGAAGCCGCTGCTGCATAGGATGCCACGAACGATTCCAGCAATATAGGCGGCGCAGTCCAGCTGGCCGAGATCGGGCGGCACCGACACGAATTTGTTGGTGAGCGGCTCGAGCTCGTGGATCATGTACTCGTCCTCATTCTCCGTACTGCGTTCCAGCGCGTCCGCGGCCTTGCCGAACAGCGCTTTCCAGCAGGTGGACACAATGAATTGCAGCATGGCCAGCAGCCGTGTCTCGCGGCGTCCGGACTTCTCCCGATGACACAGCAACTCCACAACACGAACCCCCACTCCAAAACCTGCTCCATCAAGTCTACCAATTGAAAAGTGGGTTAAATCTACTTAGTACTGCAATGTAAAACTTCTGGAAAGAACCGGAACGTACCGGTTCTCGAGGTCCGAGATGTTCTGCACACGCCCCTGGAAGTACTGAACCATCTCGGAGAAGAGGAAGGAGAAGGCGCTGAGACTCACCTGCAGTAAATTGCAGTAATTTCCAGCAATTAGAACATGGTAGAGAAACAAATTGGCAGCTTTAGCGACTGTAAACAGCAGAAAAATGATTTTCTCCATTTTGGACGGGGATCCGCGTGCTTCAAAGCCAATAATGCCGCTCCAGGGAGGGAACCACGACGGGAATTTCGCTGTTCGCATAGTGCAGAGAAAGTGAATACTCACTTCGCTTTTACCGCGGCTCAGAGGCCGGTCCAACACGTGTAGGTTCGTCGCCGAGACGCCCGTACTGCGGCGGCCTCCTTCCATCATTACAAAGTGCGTATTTAAAAACACGACTAACCGTAGTACTTTGGTAGTAAAGATGATATTAATTGAGAACTGTACTATTCGAGGGTTTTGGACTTAAATAAATTCCGTACTTTAGCCGACAACAACAGTAAACCCTAGCCTTTGTCGAAATGTGATAGTTTTATGACTTGCCGAGCGCCGCCCGCGTTGCGGGCGGTGGATGCATGTTTGTTTGGTGCCCGTTAGCTCGCTGTTCCAGTTCGCTTCTCTACTATTTTTACTATACCAGACTTATCTTTTATATCCGTTTATGTTAATGTTGACTTCTACCAAACTATAAGCCCGCTACGGCTCGCAAGCTTCGCCTCCGCTTAACAGTCAAACAGTGCTGGGTCCTGTGTTTGAACCCGCGTGCATCGCACACGGACTTCCAACCGCAGGTGTACTCGCTACGCTTGTCTAACGTGGTTCCCATCTCCATGAACCCTAAGCTTGCAAGCTTCGCCTCCGCTGACAGTCAAACACTTCTTGGTCCTGGGCTTGCACCCGCGTGCTTCACACACGGGCATCAAACTGCAGGCGTACTCGCTACGCTCGTTTCACGTGATTCCCATCGCCATGCACCCTAAGCCCGGTACGGCTCGCTAGCTTCGCCTCCGCTTGACAGTCAAACACTTCTTGGGCCTGGGTTTGCACCGCGTGCTTCGCACACGGACTTCAAACCGCAGGCATACTCGATGCGCTCGCCTCCTCAGTAAGTCGCCTAGGTTCTCACCGTTCAGAGTGGCCACCTTCGCTTTGCTAGAGGGGAATGGTGACTGTCAACAATTAGCGCGCTATGCAAAGTGACATACAGTATGTATTGATTTCATAAAATATGCATTTAGACAAAGTCGCTGCCTACGCCGTCTCGAAGAGCTGTCGGAAGTCTATGTTCGCCGTGTACACTCCGTCTTCTTCCTCCCGCTGTGGATACTCGACCAACGCCTTAAATCTCGATCTCGACGAAAGGACACATACAGCTGACCGTGGAAAAACAAGGCGTCGCCGAGTACAGTCCCATGTACTGTACCGTTTGTCCCGGCGCCTTGTTTATTGTCATGGCAAAGGCAGTCTGGACAGGAAACTTCTTGAGTCACAAACGAAATCCAAAATCGCGGATGTCGCCATTGCTGATGAACACGATGCGCGGGATCAACACATGCTGGCCTTGCCTGTCGCCGGTCATGATGGTGGCGTGGATGACATGATCTTTGAGCTCGACGATTCGCAGGCATGTTCCGTTTCACAACCGGGATTTAAGTTCCGCGTCATGATGACCGGCATCCCCTTCTTGAGTTTCAGTTTGTGAGGTGGGATGCCACTGATGTTCAGGGAGTTGAGCACCACCTGCTCGAATAAGTACATTTCGTCGATCATGCGCCGCATTTCTCACGGAATAGCTCTCGGACAGATCTCCTCGTCCTCATCTGGATCCCCGGCGGGGTTGTCGATGAGCATGTCACGTGTAATCATGTACGATATGTCCTCTAGCTATCGTTCCAATCTCCTTATTGTGTCTGCCTTTATATCATCTCTACCTATGGTATCTCTACCTTCCATCTCTACATATCATCTCTATGTATTAATATCTATTGTCTCTGTCTACGCAGTGTATATTGGCTTTCTATGGTCTCTACGTGTCCTCTCTCTATACATATCGCCCCCATCGACATATCGTATATCTCTTATATATTTCATGTATATCTATCGTGTCTACATAACGTGTCTATCTTTCTATCGACTACACCTACCTATCTTGCCTACATGTCGTCTCTCATACTATTGTCTCGCATTCAATCGTCTCTTGTTCTGTTATCTCTCTTCCTATCGTCTTCTATACAATCGTATCTC
Organism: Phytophthora hibernalis; assembly: GCA_012656075.1. Taxonomy (NCBI): domain Eukaryota; phylum Oomycota; class Peronosporomycetes; order Peronosporales; family Peronosporaceae; genus Phytophthora; species Phytophthora hibernalis. The sequence continues at coordinate 543,320 of JAAKBF010000010.1, forward strand.
TTTCTTTCTTGTCTCTCATACGATCGTCTCTACGTATCGTTTATCATACTATCTCGAATCTCCTACTAACGTCTCACATGTACCCATCTCCTCGCAGCAATCGTGTATCGTCTCTCATAAGTTGTATTCATACTATCTTCTTCTTTTGTCGTCTCTCATACTATTTCGCCTCTACATATCGTCCATTTGGTTTAACTATGGTATTTACACCGTTATATTTTGGCTACATGTATGTACGATTTCATGTACACCACACCAATATATTGTAGTACACACCAACTTCCTTTAGTTTAAGCCAATGAGAAGCCTTCACTGTTCTAATACAATGTATAGTGAAGAATGATTGCTACCCCCATCTACAATGCGTTGTGTAAATTACACAGTCCTGCAAATGGGTATAGTCAATCGCGCACAACTGTATTCTAGGTATTGTTTGGTACAATGCACACAACTGCATATAGTGCATAGTATACGGGGTGTTGCATAAATAATATACCGACTTCCTCGGCTTATAGTGGCACTATAATAGTGAAAATCGGCACATAAGAGCGTCCAATCACATTGCAGTATTTGAGCCCTCTCGCCGCCTCGGCTTATAAGTTCTGGAGCAATTATTTTGACACAAATGTACTATTATGCGCACCGGTATGGCGATTTTCCTCCCGCGACTGCCAGTCATTTAGAGATTCTCCTGTTCTTCAGCCGTCCTTCTCTGGTTACCTGCTTTGCTGGTGGATGTGCGCGCTACCTGTCTGCCGCCCCTGTATCTGATGGCGCCGCGTAGAGTATTCGAGCTCGCTGTTCTCATGTGATCCTAAATCCAGCAGTAGCAAGAACTTGCCTTTCTTCCTGATTTGACTGAAACCTCGGTCACGGTATTAGATTATTCAGCGCCTAACCTGCTGAACGCTCAGTTTAAAGGCGGCCAGCAGCAACGTCTGATTGACGTGCTGAAGAAGACACGAAGAAATTATGATTTTGAGTGGTAATGCGCTTCCACCACCGGCACACGGTGTGGTTTGTGACATTGACGTCAAAGGGCACGCACCAATCAAACAGCGTGCCCGACGAGTAGCGCTACGGCACATGCCGCAGCTGTACGAGTTGCTGAAGGGACTGCTTAAGGCTGGCTTGGTGTCGTTTTCCGACAGCCCGTGGGCATCACCAATCATTATTGTTCTAAAAAGAACGGTGTCGATATACGGTTGTGCATCGATTACAAGATGTTGAAAGCTATCACCGCAATCTTGGAATATGCGATGCCGCTTGTTGATGATTTGCTGACGGAATTGGAAAGCTACCTATGGTTCTGTGTTCTTGATGCTGCCAGCGGATTTTGGGCGATTATGATGACTCACCGAGCGCGGAAGATCTCGGCGTTTGTCTGTGCACTGGGGCCACTTCGAGTGGCTTCGAATGCCATTCGGCCTCAAGAATGCGCCGATGATTTACCAGCGCATGATCGAAAACGCGGGGGTTTGTACGGCCGAAAGGTGGCTGGAAGAACTACGCGATGCTTATGCAAGCTGCTGAAGAACGAGCCAAGCTACTACGCGGAGAAAGTAACGACGAGTCGGTGAACCTGTCGGCGAACGGACCGAACCCTCGAACGAAGTTTGATGCTGACCACGAGGCCTCGGCCACAATGGATCCGGTGTCACAACTAGTGAATAGTCCAGTAGCCGACATGTTTTCGACCGGAGAAACGGACGAGTTAAAGTTGATACCGGTGTTCGACCGACGCTCCTTTGTGAACGATATCTGTTTCGGCGGAGCAACGTTTGACGACTGCTTGGCTACGTTGGATCGTCTGTTAAGTCGGTTCGTCAAGTGTCGAATCAGCATCAGTTTTACGAAAAGCATCTTCGTCCAGTCGAATGTGGACTTTCTTTCACATGAAGTGTCACCTGCCGGCATCCAAGCAGACTCTAAGAAGTTGGCCGCTATTACCGAGCTCTCGTTTCCGAGATCCAGGAAAGGGATGCAGTCCTTCTTGGGTGCGCTGAACTACTACAGCAGATTCATTCAGGATTTTGCTGTGTACGGCGCCGCACTATATCACCTTTAGGAGGACGACTTTGAGCCTGGTGCCGATCTCTCGACGGCGCGACAAAGCTTCGACATACTAAAACAAAAGGTAGCCGAGGCGCCTATTCTCCGACATTTTGACCGAACAAAAGAGGTGCATGTCATGCTGTTAGCGAATGAGTGGGCTCTAAGTACCACGCTTATGCAAGAACATGAAGGCAAGTTGCACCCGTACGTTTTTGTGGGCGAGTGTTGAAGGATGCAGAAATGAATTATCAACCCCGGAGAAGGAGGTCTTAGCATTGCTGCTTCTGTTGAAAGTATGCCATACCCAGCTGATGGGACAAACTCTGAACGTGTATACGCGATTTTCGACGCTTGACTGGGTACACCGGTTGAAGTCACTGTTTGGAAGTGCGGTGCAATTTTCGGTGCTACTCTCGCCCTGGCATTTGAAAGTTCAGCGCGTCAAGGAAAAAGACTGTGTATTCGCTCAGCTCCTCCAAGCGTCTATTACGAATTTCGTAGACCTTGAGGACTCGCTGGAACTGGTGGCACCATCTACGAAAGGTTCAGCCACCGTTCGAATAGACCCCGAGCTGTTGTATGCACGTCTGCCTCGAGATTACCGAGGCCTCGTTGTGTCTTTTGATGGATCGGCGAAGACGGAGAAGTATGGTGGCTATGGTAGCTGCTCATGGATTGTATGGCGACTTCCTGAATGGCATGTAGTGATTACTGCGAGTGCGTATCTCGAAAGCAAAACAGTTAACCTTGCAGAGTATACCGGCATGAACAACGGAGTGCAAGCCGCTTTGGAACACGGTGCCAAGAACTTGGTGGTGGTAGGAGACTCGAGATTCGCAATCCAGCAAGCACTAGGGGTGATCGCGTGCCGTAAGGAATCGCTGCTAGCGAAGTTAAGTCACCATAAGGAACTCACAGCGAGACTTCGATCCACGAGGTACCTGCACGTGCTGCGGGAGTACAACGCAGCGGCAGACTCATTGGCTGGTGAAACACTTGAGACAAAGGTATCGAAAGTCGTTCTCAGCAAGGACAGGCAGGCCGAGCTCTCAAGCTTGAACAGGATCTCTGCAATGATATACGAAGCTCCACCTGACGAAGTCACAGAGGTGAAACCAAGCTCCGACAATTTCGTTCAAATTCTGGATGCCCATGAGACTCCGACGTGTAAAACGCTCATTGACTTCGTGCGGTCAGAGCACGGAGGTGTTTCGGCTTTGACTCGACGACAGAGCAAGGCTCACAAGAAGCACGTCAGGTTTGCTGATGAAGACCCGGTGGAGACTCAGACAGAATCAGCTGAGCAGACGGAAGCTACAGGGGCAGTCAGCGAAGACCCGGTGGACGAGCGGCAACCTAGGCCCAGGCTAACACCGACAACAAATGCAGACGACATAGACCCAGTGACGGTGCAAGAGGAACAGCGACGTCGTATCTCCAAAGCGCAAGACGAAGAGTCGAGGTGGTCTATCATGAAGTCGGTGCTGCGCGGAGACACTGAGAAGATTAGTTACAAAGATACTCGAAATACCTGGAAGATTGCCGACAAGTTCGTGCTGACAGACGACGGATTGCTTTACTACTTGGGTGCAAGGCGTCGGAAGACTGAGGACCAGCAAGACGAAGTCAAGCTGCGCCTAGTCGTACCGACAACGATGATTCAAGAGGTCTTGTAGAATTTCCATGACTCGCTGGAAGGCGAGCACCAAGGCGAGGTCAGGACGTTCCAGCGAGGGAAGCTAGACTAGTACTGTTGGGTCTGTACGCTGATGTAGAAAAGCACGTGAAGTCGTGCCTTGACTGCAGCTCTAGTAAGAGCCGCCCACAGCTCTAGTATGAGCCGCCCACAGCTCCGAGGGTAATCACCAGGCAACATCCTGGCCGAACGACTGTTCCAGATCGTGTCAATGGACTTTGTTATACCTTTGCCGATGTCTCGACGCGGCAACACAGCTTTGCTACTGTTCCAGTGCTCGTTCACCGGATTTATGATTGTCTGACACGTCTGCACTAATGGTGGCTCAAGCGTTCGAAGAATGCATATACCGACGCTTCGGCGCACCGGCTCTCATTCGGCACGACAGGGACCCACGCTTTATGAGCGAGGTCTTCCAGGCGTTCGCCTATATGATGCAGTCAAGGTCGAGAGCGACGCTGAGCTACCGGCCGCAGGCTAACGGGCAGCAAGAACGATCGGTGAAGACGGTCATGCAGTCAGTGAAGGGGTACGTCGAAGACCCGTTGCAGCAGGACTGGGATGAGATTGCTGAGCGACTAGTCTTTGCGATCAACAACTCGCAACATACGACGCGAAAAGAGACACCGTTCTTTCTGGTGCATGGGTGGGATGCTCACTCATCGCTCCACGCAATGACATCGTCGCTCCGGCGAGGGTCCGGTAGGCAAACCGATGCGCTGGCATGGCGCAGAGAAGTCAATCGCCAGCAAGGGATAGCGCTCGAAATGGCAAAGGAATACCAAGCAGCAGAAAGAGTCGCCGATCCAAGGAACATAACGACGCAAGGAATTGGCAGCTGTGCCTCGACGATCCAACGACGAAACGACAGACGACCACCGGAATGACGAACCTGCCGGTGACGAGACTACTGAAGTTGTGATGAGGTCTCTCTTTGAACCAGGCAGCCGCGTCTGGATCTACATGGAACGTGTCAAACCCGGGCTGACAAAGAAGTTGGCTCACCGATGGCACGGTCCGTTCCGAGTTAAGACCAAGATTGAGGAATATGCTTACGAGCTAGAGCTCCCTGACCGCAGCGGATATGGTTTTATCCGGTGGTCCATGTGTCCCGACTCAAGGCGGTGAATGAGTTCGAAGATCGACCGAAGACTCGGTTGACGCAGGATGTGACCGAGGAATCGCGCTTTGACTTCGACGAGGAGCTTTTACCTGAAGATAGCTGGGAGCCGGGCCGACTGGTCGGAGAGAGCGAAGTTCTCGAGATCTTAGAAGACCGAATGCCAATGTCAACGAGGACTGGACGCTCATTTCGAGAGTTCAAGATCAAATGAGCTGATCAGGACGAACCCACGTGGGAACCCATCTCGATTATCTGCAGCGTAAGAAGTGCGAGCATCGCTGCAGACGGTCCAAGTCGCTGACGAGGACTAGGCAGCACTCGCCACCATAATGATGACCTGTACTTGGGGCAATGCAGCCCAAGATTACAGACTAAAACGACTACTGCAGCACTGACCTGTACTTAGGGCAATGCAGCCCAAGATTACAGATAAAAAACTACTGCACCAAACTACATATTGTATTTGATGAATTTCGAGAGTGAAACACCGGAACGAATTATTAAGAAAGAAGAACTCCACTGCGCACCTACTACACTACGAAGCTACGGAAAATACTGGATGCGCTTGGAGACTACGCGACAAAGCTGGCGAGACGTTGACCGAGGCTTAAATAGTGGTCACTGTTCCAATAGAGAGCCCAGGAAGACCAAAGTTCGCCCCGTCACTAGACGTCGGCTCCTCCATGGCTTGGATTGAGTCTCCGTCGGTAGATGACGCGTCGCTGGACCACAATTTCACCAGCTCATGCCAACCTGGTCGAATGCTGTTCTCCTGCAGCTCAGGATTATCCACTACGGACCGACCGACTTCCACGTCCGTCATTCCTCAGGAACGAAAAGTTTGACCCCTGGGATGCACGGAACGACCGTGGTATTGAACGGGTGCTCGCTAGGGATGTCAACCCAACAATTGCCCCAAGGTTGACGTGAATCCAAAGTTGTAACTTCGGTACACCAATCGTCAGAAGCGAGGACCCACGGCAACACCTCGAACGAATATACCAGCATCGACGGTTCAAATAAGAACTCTGCCGGGATCTCATCTCCTCCGTGATCATTCTTAAGAACCCACTTCCAGAACGGCATGAACTTGTTGCGCAAGTTGTCGGCTCGTTTGTCACGACCACTTAAATAATCATCCCACGCTTCTTGCACCTTTCGCACGAGAGTCGAGTCGCCGTCGGAGACCGGATCAACGTAGCGATAGCTCGCTCCACGGAAGCATTCAACACCCAATGCGCACGCTCCCACAAGGAAAAACCAATGTCGTCGCTCTCGGTGTCCTCGGCAGCAAACCCTTGCTCCTGGCGCCAAAGATTGACGATTTGGTGAAGCATCGGTCCACGAATCGATATGTGAACATCAGGCATGAACTTCCCCACGTGGAAGAAGAATGCATGGTCCGGCATCTTGCGTCGGAATTGTTGGTATGGATGATCCGGACGTCGCCAATCCGCGAACGCCCGGATACCCTCGACCGAGCAGAGCGTGACTTCATCTCCAGGAATTGGGGTGGGAGTCCGGTGGTTCAGACTTTGATTCGAACATGCTTGAGAACCCTCCAGCCTAAACCCCGGCTCCAAGAAGGCATATGCCCACGCAACGAGCTTCTTGGAGGGTCTCACGAAAAGGCTACCAACCACGGATTGCGGGGGAAGACTTGGTGCAGGATCCAAAACGTTTGGGTTGGTCCCAGTTGTAGTTGACAGTGTTACCAAAACCACGGTATGCTGTCTTACCGGGCGTTGCACACGTCTTGGTACCACACGATTCAGAGCAGGCATGGCAGTCGGGTTATGAGTAGGGTGAACGTCTTGACTGGCGTGCTCGTGATCACTTGCGTCCTGCTCCGAAGTCTCAGCCACTCCCGCAGTAACTTGATCATCCTCCTTCTCTTCCGAAGCTACGCTGTACGACCGAGTTGCCCCAAGCTGCAGACTGATAGGTGGACTTTGGCCAGGAGATCCAGACCCAAAGATGAAGTCATTGTTCACAGCCTCCAGAGCAATAACATTGGCAGCACCCTCACGGGCTTGTGCTGCAGCGGCACGTGTGGACCGACGACGAGGTGTTTCTGAAATGGACGAAGATCCTGCAGGAGACGCCAGTGGTAACAGCAAATCGGTGGTGGAAGCTACTGAGGACGCACTAGCAGTAGACCGAGTTGTCGTGGGCAACGAGCCGGAATCAGCCGGCGGCGGTGGGGACGCAGGAGTCGATTCCGAGCCGCACTTGGACTTCAGCCGATGCGGGTGAGCGACGCGAGATTTCGACTTGGAGTGAGCCCTCGGACGACCCTGCGCTGACTTCGAATTGACTGTCTTGCCGGCATGGGTCGAAGACCGAGTCTTCAATGACTTGCGGTAGAAAGTTTTCCGCCAACGACAGCCTGCTGCGGACGAGCACGTGTGCCCAGCGGAGACGAAGCAGGGCGAGATGTCGATGACGGAGTCGCAAGCAAGGAGTCCGACAGATCATCCTGATCCTCAACTTCCCCCTCGCTGCTTCCGCCAAAACCAACATTCATCTCCGTCGACTCTGCTGAAACTGTGGTAGCAGCCGACGTCTCATCGTCGGCGGACGAGTCATCACGAAGATGATGAACTTGCCGAGCAACTCGTTTGGCTAATGCCTTCACTGTCAACGAAGAATCCGAGTCACGAATGGCGCCCCGAACGATGTCCACAGCATCTGGGTCCAGCCCGAGAACAGCGAGATCTCGTTCTTCGATGCAACCACCTATGAGAAAGCGAACGATACGAATTAAGAAAAGTCACGACAGCCGGCGAATTCATGGGAACCTACCTTTCAACAGCAAGAGCAGAGTGTCTGCATCCAAATGCCGGTCGTCAACGTATTTGTGAAGCCATTGGTTGGCGCGCAGCGTCTCGGCTACCGTGTATTTCATATCTTTCAGCAAAGCTCGCTGAGTACGATCAGCTGCAGAGTCACCCTATTGAGTCAAATAATGATGAAGCTGGCGAACACGACTGGAAAACAGGGCCAGGTTCTTCTTATAGTGCTCACGGTCAAGAGGAGCTAACACAGCAGAGTGTCATTGGAAGTATTGGCAACTTCCAGAAGGGCCTTGGTGTTGTCTACGATCTCGCTATGGGTGGCCACGACAGCCGTCTGGTCCACGAGCTGGCGATCACTGGCAATGCGAAGCCGCTCGGCTATCTGCACCTGCTTCTTTAACTGGGCGTTTTCAGCGCATTGCTGGTGAAGGAGCAGCTTAGCAGAACTCAACTTGGATTTATCGTCGACGGCAGTTCGTTCTGCAGCATCCTTGGCAAGACGGGCGATCGTGACTTCGGCTTGCAGACGACCAAGCTCTTCGACGAGGTCCCGAGGGTCCTCAACTGGCTGATTTACGACGGCAACGAGATCTGGCACCGAACGAGCCTCAGCGATCCGGCGATCACATACAGGGTTGCCTGGACGTGCAGCACTCAAAATCAGTTGCACGATGCATCGGGTTGCGTCCGTAAGGTGCGACCCAAGGACGGATTTCAGGTAGAACGTTACCATGACTTTTGAACAGACTGTTCCGTCTCTCGATTGAGCGAATCGACACTGCGAGGACAGAGGAAACCAGAAGCATCTCGATGTCGTACATGTAAACTAATACAATCGCTCGCCATCTTAAATCCGTCGAGATCGTTATGATCGAGATGCACAAATCAAAAGCGCTAGTGAGCGATTGGTGGCGAGGGCGAAGTTTAATGGCCGACAGCATGATTGGCGGCCCGGCATCCGCCAAACTGATACGAGGTGGATAATTCTGTGCTAACCCGGTTGAGTCCAGGCCTAACACCGACTTTAATCCGTGTCAACACCTCTTGGTGGTGATTAGGGTAATGCTAATTATATCGGGATTAGGATCCCATCCGCCATTTGGGCAAAAGGCACAATACATGTATTCCGGGCTACGACAAACCAAATCTACCATCGTGATCGATTCCCTGATCGATCTAGCTCAAATCGGTCTCTTTTGCCTTTTTGGTAGGCAAATCAACACGTTGTCCTCACTTTTACACCTGATTTATGGTCTGACCATGCTCGGGCGACATTTTAGCTGAAAGTACCAATATGTTATTAGAGAACTGTAGTTTCTGGAGCTATTCAAACTCTGGAGCTATTTTTGATTTTGCTCCAAGATGATCGTCCAGATACTATTTTTGAAGTGTAGTTCTTGGAGTATCCAGTCTGGAGTGATACGTATACAAAATCAGCATGTCGCGAAATAGCGCCTTTGAGCAACGGGGACCTCGATAACTCCATGGAGCGAGCTTTTGGAGCTATAATAACGTTGTGTAACGGTGTTGTAGCTTTTGGAAGCTAAAGGGTTACCTCGAATAAAGCCGAAAAAGCTTTGACACCACGGTTTTAGCCATGACTGGGAATTGGAGTTAGGACAAAATAAGCTCGGCACTTTGCCCGCAAAGCACAATATTAGCTGCCCTATAAATTATGTACCAACATAACGTATTGCAGTCCCTTTTTAGTTACTCGTTCCCTTCTCAGCCGGAGACAGAGTTTGTAGTGGTTTATGAAGGGTATATAAAGACCGTGTGCGCAAGTTAGTGGGCGGAATCTGTATTACCTTCCCTATGATAGATCGATCTGGCCAATTATAGACCTCTATTTTAAATCGACGTCTAATTATTTTAACTTGAGCATCCGGCTAAGTGAAAAGGACAAAACGGGGTACTAGAAGAGTGACCAGGTCACTCTTCCGAGATGGATACACATCGACTCCGCGTCACAAATAGAGTGGGACAGACCGTCACCGACGTTCCACAGCCAACAGTTCATATTACATTTAGGATAAACTATAGGATACTTAAAAATTGTATTACAGGCCAATTTAAGGTATACCTATAAATACGCTCTACCTTTAAACTACGCTATTCTAGCCACTCATCTCCCGCAGACCAGGAGCTCGTGAACTGCCGTTCACAAACCGTTTATATACTCTTGAAACTACGCTTCCTCAAGCAAGGTGCTTATGTGACCCCGTCACTCTTGGTAGCAGTTGTAGTCAATCCTACACCTACGCGGGTAGATTGAACTACCTGATCCTCTGTGGCCTCAAGAAGTAAGCCAACATGGATCGCAGTGAGTTTCCTCACTTGACCGACTCGCAGTTCGAGTCGGTCCGGAAGATGGCAGGCATCTTCGGAAGAGATGCCTTGCAGAGCTTGGTAATGTCAACACCTGCCGAGCAGGTCGAACGCGTGAGTGCGTTCGACGCTTACGAGCAAGGGCTAGTCGCCCATGTACAGGGCAACCTGCAGACCTGGCCTTCGGAGCCAAGGCCGATGCAACCCAAGCCACTGAGGCTGAAGGTTCAGTCGTATGACGGGAAGGAAGGAGAAAACCTTTACCTCTGGACTCGAGAAGTCGGGCTTGGGATTGACGCAGCTCTTCTCTCGTCCGAGCAACTTCGAGTCGCTTTCACGCTATTCAATTTCGGTGGTCGAGCCAAGACTGGGGGGCATACGCGCAAAGCGACAACCCCTGGATGTTTCACATCATGGGCTCAGCTGTGTGAACAGCTTCGAGCCGCGTTTCTACCGACGAGCAATGAGTATCGCCAGCGCTCGGGCTTCCTCGCCTGTAAACAAGGGAAGCGTGAGCTACACGAGTACATCCAGGAGATGCGAGTACTCGCGATGTTTCTGGTGGGGAACCCCTACCGGAACACATCACTGTGACCGTGGTCACGGACTCCCGGAGGCACGCACTCAACTATTCCGCGTACACGCCAACACCATGGAAACGGCCGATCAGGTCGCTCTCCATGACGAGTACAGCCACAAACAGGCTCGCACTCCTGTGTCTGCTTGGTACGCTTCATCTACGGCACTGCTGGAGGCAGTGCCGGCCAAGGAATGGCGGAGGTCCAGTCCCTATGGACTTGGTCCTGGCCGAGCAGAATGATATCCGCTGCTTCGGCTGCGGCAAGGTCAGGCACATGAAACGTGCCTGTCCTGCGGGCGGACAAAGGAGGCGTTTCCCTCCTCGCCCTTTTGGTCCCAAGGGTCGTTGGCAGAAGCTGCGATCCCAAGGACAGGGGAACGCAGGCAACCAGTAGGGGCGGGACGCCCTGCTGGGGAAAGACTAAGATTTCATGAGAGGTGCGCGGACGGAACGCACCATGGCGGTTTAGCCCCTGCGAGTATCTGTATTCTCGAAGCGAAGAAGGGCATCGGAGGGCTGCTTGTGGTACACGCAAGTGTACGGGGATTCAATCATCCCTTAAGCATTGTGATTGATTCTGGGGCGTCCAAGAACGGTGCACGCCGCCAGTCGGTCGCCTAAAATGGTGAGAAGTACGCCGATGCTCTTCGAGAAAGCAAATGCAACGGGCAAGTCTCAGTCAGACTTGCCAACGGATCTGTGGTATAAGTATCTAAGGTCCTTATGTATGTTGCTGTCAAGTCCGAAGACTTCGACTCGACTGAACGATTCCTTGTTCTTGATATGGACAAGTATGATTTGATCCTGGGCATGCCATGGCTCGAAAAGCGTGAGCCCTGGATCGACTGGCGCGACAAAGGTATAGGAGCCAACCGGCTCGCGGCGTCTGACAGAGCCTTGGTGAGTAACGTTTCCAACTCTGTCCGACTCCGAGGCTCCCATGGACACCGGAGGAATACCGCGGAGGCCTCTGCTGATAACGAACATGCAGCAAGCACGAGGGTCTTGGATACATCAACGACCGACCTAGGCCAGTTCGTTCGCGAGTACGCTGCATCTCACCCGTGATTCTACATCGACGAGCGGAGGTCCGCGCTAAGACCACGATACCTTTCCCTCCGGAATACAGCGGAAACTACAATTTTGCAGTGCCATGCGGTTCGACATGCAAGGTGTCCGGCAATGAAGCTGCACCTGCTGAAATAGCAGTATACTACAACAAATGGATTCCCGTTCTACTCTAAGCCGGATCAGCTCGTCATTTTGAACGAGACTGCGAAAGCAGGACGTGACTCTATGCAGCGTTACGCGTGAGCACCAAGAGGAGCTCCTACAGTCGTCGATCTTCCGTTTCTTAGAGACGAGCGCGTCTCAGCCCTTGCAGAAATGGACGCAACAGGCGTTTTCACTTGGAAGATGACGAGAGGAACTTTCACGCGCCAAGAATTTCACTCATATTTTACTGAAAATATTGCGCCGTTGTTAAACCCGTGACCGCTTCCCAGAAGCATAGTGGTGCTCAATAACGCAAATATACACATGTATCGCAAGCTCAAGGATTTAGTGCACTCAAAGGGTGCGCTACTATTCTTCATCCTCCTTATTATCCCCAATTGACCCAATAGAGGTGCCGTTCTCACTTCCCACGCAACCAAGCGAATATGATATTTAGAGCTACCCCTGAAGCTGTTTTGGAAGTGGCACAACGCGATTGAAATTGTTTTATAAAAACGTGAATATGCATAAGACCAAGCTAAACATATTTTTGCCAATAAAACAAATAATAACAAAACACATGCCCATGTTCCCTCGCCATTTCCATCGGCATCTAAACCTTCGGCATCTTCTTCACCTTCATCTTATTCTGTGTGGTCTACATCCGCTACAGCATGATGAATAGCAGTGGTCATTACGGTCCGCTCTCGATAGGAGGCCGTAGATCATATCCGAGAATACCAAGAGATCTTCAAACCTCTTGGATATCAATGTCGATAGACACCGAAACGCCATTTATGTGAATGTAAATGCGACGAGTCTCGTTATTTCCTGCTTCAAGAGCTGTTGATATTTCTTGTTGATGCTGACGTGACCGGACATCGATGTAATTGAGCTTGCGGAAAGTCTCGTTATTAAGCTGAACAACTAGAGCTCCATCAGGTTGTCTGGCTTGTACAGTTGACAAGTACTCCAAAGCCACTGCATCATGTGGGCTCTCGATTTTTCGTGCGCAGGACCTCAGTTATATTTGGCTAGGCCTGCGCCATACGAGCTGCTGGATGGGGTTGGGTTTCTTGACTCTGGTGAGTACACGAACAATGCCAGCCGCTGGATTTGGCTTGTGCGTGTGGCCCACACATTTTTGAGAAAGCTCGTGAGCCCGCCCACTTCAGCGGGTAGTTGCTTAGAGTCGCATTGTATCGCGTTGCTTTTCGTAGATTCTAGAGATTCCTGGCCAGCTGACCGCCGAGTCGTTTGTCAACACGGATTTGAGCTTCTCCTTCAGTACTGCATAACCTTCATCAATCAGAAACGACACAGAACGACGTGATCCAGGTACAGCTTTGCAGTCCAAAAGCGGCTCTCCTATATTTATGGTAATATACGCACCGCAATAACAGGAATTTATACTAGCGTACTACGGGCCCAACTTGCTCTGGTTTCTGCTGAGAATTCGCGACTGTGACTCGTTGTGCGAAAGAAGACGGTTAATCTATTTTTTGCACAGCGACTTTTTGCATTGCACATACGACTTAGATGACGAATTCAGAGCGCAAAAATCACAGAAGCCGACAATAGTACCCTTTTTACAGGAGTCGAAATATAATTTTTAAAATCTGTTATGTTCATATCTATCATAGTGTTCCCGGGGAAACGTGGTTAACAGAAAGGCGAAAGAAACATTAGCTCCATTAAGAAATGTATGTAGTCACACCTGCTAATACAACCTTGATGTCTGGCAATGGTCGTCGCCTCTTCGCCTCGGTAATAAAATAATTCGTAGGTAGGGGTCCGGCTGCTATCGCGTTGATTTAAAATACACGTCGGTAAGTTTTATCAGCTTCTGAAGGGATTTAATCGGTGTAAGAGCTGTGAGACCTGATGCAAAACTCGCCGCGTCTTAATAAGCAAGGAGCGCCCCTTCACAGCCCCAATAAAACGTCCCATAGGTGGGAGGAAGAGACTCGTGGCCTCAGCCACGACTCATCTCAACTCGAGTGGATATGAAGGGCAAGTCGATGGTGGACGTGGTCGTGATCATGGCTCTGAGCAATTCGGAGGTGTTCGTGGTGGAGGGCAACGAAGAGTTTGTTGCGTACGTGATAGCGGCAAGACTCACAAGGAATCAGCAGCGTGTGGATATATGCTGTAGCTCACCTAGCATTCACACAAGTGTCGACAAGGCCAAATTACTAGCGGTAAATGTCCGCATTTATCGTCGGTTTTTCAGCTACTTAGTATTCATCAGCGTATCGACTCTGCTACTCAAGCCGGTTGTACTATATTATTAGGCAACTCTGCATCCGAACACGCTGCTGTTACTTAAAATACACCGAAGATGTGCCTCATTGTCAGTGTAATAACCAGATGTTGGTGTGAATTCGGTAGCGTAAGTAAGGCTTGATTTGATTGGTTAGGGTTAATAGGAGGGAATCCACCAAACCCGGTCAAACGATCGTTTGAATTCGCGAGACCAAGCCAAATGCGCATTATTTCAGTTCCTTGGGCATGCCCTGGCAGTTTAGAGCTTACTAACGAGCCCAGTCGTATCTCAATCGCCTTCGTTTTGACTTAACTAGATCTTTTGACCCTCTTGGCCTCTTCACTTTCAGGAATTGAGTGCCTTGACACCCGACCTCTAAATGATGCAATGATTCAGTATCACTTTCTGTAACAGCAACACGATCCCTCCGCATATCAGCGACTAGTGTCCTGCTCAACGTTTAACTGGATATTAACAACAACAACAAATAACACTAAATTTCGCTATAACTTTATTGTTTTTTTATTATTTGGAATCCTGGTAGTGGTAACGGTCATGTTAGGACGGACAGCACACCAGGGATTAATTGCTTCGAAGAAAAGTAGGAATCGATTCTATACAAATTCTAAATGATAGGGTCTTAAAAATAGCTTTTAGTATGAGGTATTGCAGTTTTTGAAAGTGTTACAGGTGAAAAGTAAATGCTATAGTAGGTAAACATGGATGGTTAAATGGTATGATCGTTAAGCACGTGTGCATTGAAGAGATGTAACGTACGTACAATCTCAAGTGTTTAGTCTTAAGGTGGTATCATACCTTAAGTCACCACTCGACCTTCCCTGTTTTTGTTCGACTAAATGCTGCACATTATGAGTAGATGGGTAGATGTTACATTCGTAGTTGTCCCAGTAGCTTGTTCGGTGCCACGGCAGCTCGATACATGATCCTACAAGGTTGGGTGGCTGGGTTTATCCTGTCGAAGCGATCTTTTGTAAACACCAGACGTGTTTTCACGCGATTTTTCCAGTTGTCAATAACATGACTCAAACCGCATTTACCACTTGACTATCCTACACAGCTCAACAAAATGTTTGGGACAGTCACGTTTTAGGCCATATCTCGGCTTCTAGGAGGAGTTAGAGGATAGAATTTAAATATCTTCGTCCAATCAAATAGCAATGATGCATTTGTGACGCTGACCATATTTTGCAGTACGTCAATAGGCTGGTATACAACCGACCGGATCTGGACAAAACTTTGTGACAAAAAATAACTTGATTTTAGTATTAAAAGGAATGATGGTAATTGCCCTCAACTGTCTTCATTGTCCTATTTCTACTATGGGCCGCGGTCCAAGAATCACTGACGAGGAGCGAGGGCGCATGAAGGGCCGGCATGAGGCTGGCATGGGGGTCCGAGAAATCGCTCGACGTCTAGAGCGATCCTCAAATGGGGTCATCTACGATCTACAAGCCGCAAACACCAAAGCAAAGAAAGGTGGACACCCACGAAGCCTCACCGACCGACAATTGCGCCAGATTGTCCGCTCGGCCGCCACCGTGGAGTACTCGGTGTCTGAGTTGAAGGCCATGTACGGCTTGTCGTGCACGGCGCGTACCATACAGATGCTTCTGTCTCAGGTGGACTATTTAGTCTACTCTAAGATGGACCGAACGCTACCGTTAACGAAGCAGCACAAGGATGGACGCCATGCGTTTGCAGAGCGGCTGTCGGCAGCGGCACAAAAGAGGGTGGTGTGGCCTGAGGCGCCCAACTCGACGTTACATGTCACGGGAAAAGAGGGAAGGTCGTTTGATGGTATGGGAGCCTTCGGCACGAAGGGAAAGTCGGAACGAGTGGTGCTTGAAGGACACCAGAACACTGGTCACTACATTGACTCGGCCTCAGAACATATGCTCCTTTTCGCCCACAATAACTACGGTGCCGATTTCGTCTTTATGCAGGACAATGCCTCGATTCATGACTCGTATGAGACCAAGTCGTTCTTCAAGGAGATCGGCGTACAGCTACTGGACTGGCCTGCTCGCGCCCCTGATCTCAACCCCATTAAGAATATGGGCCATACTAAGGTAGTCGGGAAGGTTTAGAGTCACGTCAAGCAGAACCATTCCGTACCTGATCTCACAGCGGCCGTGACGGAGGCATGGAAATCCATCACAAGGAAGGAGCCCCACGATCTCATGGACTCCATGCCATCTCGATGCTTCGAGGTAGCACATAAAACGGTGATAAGACTCACTACTAGGGAATTACCATCATTTTTTCAATACTAAAATCATGTCATTTTTTTACCAAAGTTTTGTCGAAATCTGGTCGGTTATATACCAGCCTAACGTTATCGACGTATTGCAAAAGCTGGGCCAGCGTCACAAGCGTTCCTCTCGGCTAATCGGAGGAACATATTTAAATAGCATCCTCTAGCTCCTGCTAGAAGCCGAGATATGGCCTAAAACGTGACGGTCCCAAACCTTTTGTCGTGCGGTGTAAGGACACCCCTTGATTCGCTTCACCATTTTGCAAGTGGCCGAGAAGTTATTCAGGTGGACCCAGACCTTGATTGTTATCATAAGCCAGTGTGAAGGGCATGTATGCAAAGTATGAGAACTTCCTTTGCTTTCGGGATGCCTCCCGTAAACATCAAGTCTCTGCAATTTCCTCGCCGCTCAGAGCCGTAAAACCGCTAGCAGAAGATACGCCATGACCCACATTAGAGCAACTGGCAACGATTCCGCCAGACAACTCAGTAACAATCCTAATACAGTCAGAAAGGATGGAGGGTCTACAAGGCTTATCTGTTCAGAGAAGATAGAATTTAACAACATCCAAATTTCTTATGGGGGGTGGAACACCACGTATTGACAGACCCCAACACCATCGAGATGATTTGTTAACCCCCATCACTTTTTGCATCAATCGAAGCTGTGCAGTCTCCTAAAGACAGTCAGTGATGTATGGTTGTTGGGCACGCAGTAGTTTTGCCAGACACTGCCTTCAAATATATCTCTGATTATCGCTCTTGACATTCTGATTACCGCCGTTTTGCTCACAAATCGGAGTGCCAAACGAGAGCCTTCCAAATTAAGTACCCAATCAGAAAACGTATCAACCCAATTTTCAAGAAATCGGAAAGACCCGACCGACCTACACGAGTCGGACTCGTAGAGAAATAATTCTGACCCCGAAAACTATGTTGTTGTTAATCACATTATGGAACGCCAGAACAAAGATGGAGCTCTATTGATGCATCGATCACAATTTCATAAATCGTACTATTCAGGAAGTTATAATACTTCATGGGTAGCATATCTTATCATCGCAAGCGCTGCTCTCCTTGTCCCTGTGGTCGGTTAAACAGCTTCCGTATTCTTCCCCAATGCAATCAGATAGATCGTCGATAACACATATGTGTTTTGGTTGCTCAACTAGGTTTGAACCAGTTTTATTGATGCAGCCTTGCACCATAGCTCACCTTGATCAACGCCGTTTCTAAACGCGAACGGATCTCCGAACACTTTGCCCCCTCACTTTACGTTCGCCCACTCGAATTATGTCTGCTATAGGCCAGAGTAATGGGGTGGGGTGAATACAACTTCGTGACCGGCATCTCTTGCTTTACCAACAATCGTATGAGCTACGTTTCGCCTGGTGTGCTGTTCCAGCCTGGGGTGCCGACTGTGTTTTATTGCTACCATCATCGAAAAAGGTTAAACACTACATGATGTGTGACCATGAAACAGCCACGGCTGCAAGTCTCATGCATGAAACATTTGATATATATTTAAAGGTGGGAAACAAACAAAAAATTACCACGGTATGTTCACGAGTACTTCGTGAAATGGATGGGCACGCTCATCGGTTGTTTGCGCCAGCGGAGGCTTACGAACTGCATAATCGTGATGAGCAATGCAAAATATCACAAGCGCATGCCCCGAAATTGTCCAAAGAAGACAAGTGCTAAGCGAGTACTGAGGAGTCATCATCACGCTTACTCAGATATTGACTTTAGCGTGGTGCTTTGAAGCGTGTTTCGACTTGAGCACGATGGACCATACAACGAGTCCTCGTGTCGTGCATAATTGTGGTGGGTGAAGCTTTCATCAAGATAAATAGTGCATCGACTGTCTGCCTCATCCTTTGTCATCAGAGCTACGCATTTGTCGCGCTTAACCAGCTACGTATTTGTCGCGCTTACTCACGTTATTAGCCGACATAGCGTATGATGATCCTGGTTTCTTGCCCTTCTTGCAGCCGCTCCGTTTCACATATCGCGAAACTGAGCGAGCAGCTGCGTTGACGTCTTCATTAGACTATGTACCATTAGAAAGCCTGTGTCCACGAGATCATCAGACACGTCCTTGGCTACCGTTCGAGCTCGCGCCTCGCCACGCAGAAGGATAAACGACCGTACTACTGCCTCTATCTAGACTATTTGGGATGCGAGAGATTTTATCTAGTTGATTTGCAGAAGCCAACTCGACGCGCACGGCTCCATGTCGAGCAAAATCAGACAACACATGATCAACATTGTCTTTAGAGCAGCTCATTAAGCGAGTAACCTTCACACCAACAGTCTACTTATTACGCAAATTGACTGCTCCTGAATGCAGATTCGCCGAGACATCAATTATGTCACGCCACTCTGCTTTTGTCAATATTCCCCGCAGCTCATTTTTAACAAAACTGACTGCACGGTAAGTCACACTGACAGCTACTTCGGTGAGTCCAGACATGTCGCCTTCCTGGAGGCGCTGACTTCTTGCTTTCTGCTTAGTGCACGTTTTAAAACCACTCGGAAAGTGATCACTCGGAGCACAGCGAGAATGGAGCTATTTTTATTAACTGATGAACTCCATTTTAGGACAAACCTTTCATATTTATTCACTAATATGTTTAGGAGTATATTATGAATTTGCCACGAAAATCTGGCTGGTGGTTGGCGCTGATAGCTTTCAGGCTAGGGGAATATTTCATTTTAAGGTGTTGTAGCGAGGTGTCAGCGCAAAGCGCTGCAAATAGCAACATAATCAGTCGTTTGTGCGAGGCAGGGGTCCAGAAAATAGAGAGGTCAAGTTTCGTGCATTACATCTCGTTTTCCATTATCTCCAAATGGTTTCCCGATAATGATAATGTAATAGAACATGAGACGTTTAGCAAACTTCCACTAAAAGTTTGCATTAAGCCAAAACACGAGAAAATGACCATCACTCTCGTTGAAGTGATTTTATTTGAGTTTGAAGCATGAATGCACCTCTTACGGCTGTGCTAACGGAAGAAGATGAAGACCTCCTTGCCCAGCTGATCCACGCCGAGATGGATAAGAAGGTTGAGGAACAGATATCCATACCGGCGGTCACGTTCAATTTACAATCGAACCAAACATGCCAATCATGTCCTTCCACCGACAAGAATATGACAATCGCCTTAAAACGATGCAGAACGCCTCCCGGCTGGGGACATTGACGCCTTGAGCCGTCGGTATGAGCACATAAAGTCTCAGGAAGCCATGGATGTCTTCGACTTGCTGACGTTTCAGGCGAAAGCGATATCAGCAGATTGGTTCTGGAGCGCTCAGTTGGCGTACTTTGTTCAGTGTTCCTGGTTATGGTTGGCATAATTTAAGACAAGATCAAAGTTAAGATGGCATTTGACGCGGATATGATTGATCAGTGCTAGGTTTAATGCACCCTCCGCGTTCACGAGAGATCAGGTACCCTCGACAGCTGCGTTGGTCTTATCGACGGCACCGTCAGAGCCTTTTGTTGTCCTACCTACCATCAGCGTCAAGCCTACAATGTCCACAAGAGGAAGCATGCGCTTCAATACCAAAGTGGCGTAATGGCCAATGCGCTTCAATACCAAAGTGGCGTAATGGCCAATGGTCTCATCGTTTCGATGACTAGACCACTGGAGGAGACGGCATGACATTGTACTGCTGAACGCCAGTGGATTTGGAAACAAGATAAAGTCCGCGTTTCCAAACTACTACGTCTACGGTGACCCGGTGTATCCACTTCGAGCTGGATAATCCGGCCATTTAAAAACCGGAGATTGACACGCCAGCAGTAAGCGTTCAACAAAACACGAGTGCTTCTCGTGTGTGTGTTGAGTGGGCGTTCGGCTCAATTATACAGCAGTGGGCATTCCTCTATTTCAAAAAACTTGAAGATATCATTATCTCCAGTTGGAAAGCTCTACGTTCTCGCTGCACTCCTGACCAACTGTCGCTCATGCACTCACGGTAGCAATCTTACGAGCAAGACGTTTGGTACTTCGATCCCACCACTTCACGAATATCTTTGCTCATTCCCCGTCACCTCCGCCGAACCCGTCGACCCCACCAATAATTCCATGAACGTGGGCCATAATGCTATAAACGACTTATGCTAAGCGCTTGCTTACGATGCTGGCGTAAAACCCTCACTCGATATATTAAAAATAAAAAGCGAAATGCAATCGTCCGCGAGGATTGCTTAAAGCTTCAGAAGCTAAACTCTTTCGGTTGAGATTGGAGCTGTTGTAGCATTGTCATCATAAGCTGGCGCTGCTCTTTGTCGGACTCTAGCTTCTGACGCTTGGGTTCCTGCTTGTTCTCAAGCTTCTTCAGCTTCAGTTCCCGACCAACTACAATCTACCGTATTTTGACCTCTCGTTTAGCCGACAGTTCCCGTTAATGAGCTTCAAGCTCTGTTCTCCGCGCTTCTAACTCCTCCTTTCGTAGCGCCATATCATCACCATGACGTCTCTGCTTCTGTACGTTAAATTCCTTCAAGATGGTCACGCTCGATTTCCTTCTTCCGCCACCAAAGACCATGTTTTGCATGGAAATCTCTCGAATTTGCTCTCCTGCCGTGGCGTCCGCCGCATCAGATTCTGGCTGGTCCTCTTTTTGTTTATCTTGCGTTGATTTTCATCTTGGCGCTTACAGTACTCACGAACGAGTTGGTCTCGCTCAGACTCCCATTCACAGATGTCTGCATAAAAGAACGGATGTAAAAAATGGTTGGATAGCTCCATATTCACATACGTTCCAGAGCTGCGGGCGCTCTGAGCCTCTTTGCTCTTGTAATCCTTGACAAGCCGGCTGAGACGATTGCGCACACTCTCCAGCGAAGCCTTAATTCCACCTTCTTTCATTCGGCCGTGCATCTCTTCCCATCGCTCGCTAACCTTGAATGTTCCTTCTCCAAACAGACCATCTTCGCCGAGAATTTCTGACAACATGTCGATGTCGTTCTGCTTGCTGAATGCAAATCGCTTCTTCCTCTGCGTCGTTTTAGTCTTGCGGGGGCACTTCTTGCCGATGGCACGCTTCTTACCCACTCCGCTCTTGTTACCGCCCCGCTTCACATTTCCGCCCTTCGTGCGATGGCCCCCAGAACTGTTTCCTGTCTTCTTTCTTTCGGACGTAGCAGCTCCATCCTCGTCATTTTCACTATAGCTTCTTCCGGCAGCATCGCCGCCGCCTTCAGAAGAGTCATCACCCGATACACTGATAGCGTCGTCGGATAGCAGGCTCCTGTTGTAAAGATCAGTGAGCTCCTCCAGTGTCATGGCCCTTGGAGGTGTGTGTCCTGCTTACTTTGCTCGCGGAATGCGGAATGGTAAATCCACACGTCAACTTCAACCCTTTGAATCCGATATATTTAGGCGATCGCTATAAAGAGGATATACGTTCCTAGGTCTATAATGCATGGAATTCGTCCGCATTATAATGGATTTCTTGGCGAACGGCAGTCTAGGGTTGGGGGGCGAGCTTATTTTAGGCATTTTTTAATGCAAAGCGTAATGGAATGTACGAAACTAAACCTCTCTAATATCACATCAATTGACAAAATAGCAAAACCAATATTAGCAAAATCAGATTGATGCTGTCGGGTCTGTTAATACAAAACCCAATTACTTTTAAACCGGCGAAATACCAAATCGGCGAGTTGACCGCCTTATCGTTAAATGTACCGCTTAACCGACGTTAGACGCTTTTAAAAGACAAAGTAGGCGGCTGTACCAACAGGGGGCGCCAATTTTTTAAGGGGGTTTGATGTGTTCCATCTGTTTAATTTTGTATACACCGTCGCTTATAAAACCATAAACGTCAGGGCCATTAACAATTGCGGAATACTAAACCAAGCGATTTTCACGCACCTGGCACTAATAGCAAATAATTGAACATGCTATGCCACATACGATAGGAAACCCAGGTACAGTCAATTTTAGTAAATGAATTTTTGTGTCTTTAATATGAACTCCCCGCCCTCCTCCGCTTCTAGTCGTACCACGTGGCTATTTCAGACTTTCAGGCGAAACGTTAAGAAAGTTTACAAAAGCTAGAAAAAAGGCTGGTCTGTTCGATACGATACAACATTATTGTGCTTTACGATGCTTTTGTCGTTTTCACTTAACCGGTTGCTCAAATTATTATAACTCGATGTTTATAAACGGCACACATCTATGTATCTATCTCGGGCAGACAATACTACGGGCTACGACAAAACAAATAACCATCGTGGTCGATTTCCTGATCGATCTATTACATCAATCACGACCTATCTCAAATCGATGCATTTTACGTGTTTAAGAACGCAAATCAATGTCGCTCTATTAATTCCACGTTGGCCTCACTGTAACACCAAATATCTGGTCTGGATATTCTTTATGTAGGCCATAAAACGGAGCGACATTTAAGCTGAAAAGTTAACAATGTATAAATAGATATATTAACACGGTGCAAGATGATCATGCTCAGTGTAGTAGCTCCTCTTTTCCCGAAGCCACACAGAGGACACAACGCGTTTCAGACCCGCTGTGAGCAGCACCAGTAGTAGTAATTGCACCATCGCTGTGGCTAGTTTCCAGTCATTTGCACCTATTCATATCTGTGTCAAGTTCCGCTTTTGAATGCTTCTCGTTTGCCTTGCGCCAGGGTTGCAGTTGTCAGCTGCAACTTCATGAAGATGACATGGTCGTGGTAGGCTTCTGTATTGCATACAGTCTCGTTGTAGTTAAAGATGCGACACAGGATTTGCTATTCTTACACTGTCCACGAAGACGACGTTCCATGCTGAAATCCGTAGACATCAGCCTCATTCTCGAATGACGATGTCAAGTCGGGACCCGAGCCCGCAATTGAGATTGTCAACGTATTCACAGGACGTTAATGAGTCGTCAAGCGAAGGTCATTTGGCTTGTTTGCCATCGGCACGAGCACTGCTGCAACGGCCCACAAACTCATGTTGTTCCGACGCACAAATCCCATCTTTTCAAGTAGACGGACGTCGTCTCGAAGGAATGCAGCTTCGGCCTGCACATAACGGCGGTGTCGTGCACGGAGCGGCTGATCATGTGTACGTAGCGTGATCCTTGACATCTGCAGATGGATCAGCGAGAAGATCGATTTGAAAACCATCTTCGTACTTCAGAACTGCCTCCCGCAGATACGGCAAATATCCTTTATGAATGCACCAGTTATCGGCACTCCAGACGAACTGGAATTACCCTCGAGCTCGTCTAGTGAAAATTGTAATGTGGTAGATGCATCGGAGGTGGAGCAAGTGCAACTACCTATGAGACTGATATATCACCTCAATTACATTTGACACTTTTGGGAAGGGCTGAATCGACCGATCTTGCATTTAAGTCTATTTTGGATGAAAATGTAGCGAAGGCTGAGTGACAACCAGAAGTGTCCAGAATGTGTCGTCACTTATCTCTGCAGCTTAATATTGATGCATTTCGTGCTGAGGCACCTTACATTGAGTTTGCGTCACGCGGACGTCAACTGGCTGTGCGTCAAATTCAATGGGGTGGTATACCGTTTACTAGATCTACAAACAATGAAGCGAACTCGTCTTGTGAAACTGTCGAAATGCTCGCGTCAACTATTTTAAATTTGTGTGGCAAAAAGATTGATGCGTTTCGAGTCAAGTGTAATAAAGCTCGTGGTGTCCCCATTTCTCGCAAGAACATCGTCGTCACAGCGTGTGACACAACATACACAATTGAAGCGTTGGACGCGACGGTCTGCTGGAAGCGACTTCTATAGCGCTTGATAGCGCTCTGAAGTGGGAGGCAGCAGAAAAATACGCTACGTTTACTCCTGGTGTTAGCTGTGAGACCGAGTTGCGAATGCCCTCTGAAAACATGCGTATTCATCTACTTCATCTTCGAGTGCGTCATGAACATTGGTGCCTGCTAAAAAATTGGAAAAGAGCAACTGGACGAAGCTTGTTTAGACAGAACACGCGTCTGTCTTATTCGACAATATCGGAAAATCCGTCTGCAGTAGCTCTTCCTTCAAACGTACTCCGCCTGCCGGAATGGGATCTCGATGTAACACGGGACCAGAGTGCGCTCAGCTACACCAAGAAACAGACGACCCCATCCTCACTCTAAGATTAAGCCCTTGTTTCCTTCGAGAAACTATCGTTACAAAACTTAAAGCCCATGAGCTTTGAGAGACAACTACAACTACGGCGTCGGTGTTCATCTCTTCATCGAGTCATGCGTTAACGGTAGTGTGCGGGACGCGATGTAGTATTTCAGGTTTCGATACCTTGCCATGAACATTGCAGCTCTAAACGAGTAAATTAACACTACCATTCTTCTATCCAACAGTATACACGATAAACTGTCTGATTCATTTTGGCGTCGGCAAGGAGCAGACGGAAGTCGGCTAGCATACTAGGAGTTATCGACAGCGACGACGAACATCCCTCACTTGAAGCAGAACTTGTTCCACCACTGGACCATAGCAGCATCTGGGGACACTTGTCCAGCAGCGTGCTCTTCTCTTGCAAATGCGTCTTGATCTTCGATCGTCCTCCTCCTCTTCTCGTTTTGATAACCCCTGTATGCTCTCTGTACAATGTCTAGCTAGCTTGTCTCATATCCGTAGCCGAGTGTCCTCCGGCCTTCGAGTCCTTCACAAGACGCATAGCCGTCTTCTTATCCAGGCTCTTGATGACCCGTTGCAGCTTCGGCACGTTCTCCCCACGCTTCTGTGCTTGCAGCGGCATCGCGCTATCACGAGTGCGAGTCGGCTGCTTCGCCCATTTTCGTTGTGGGTTTATAGCCGGTTATTGAAATTCATTTGGTGGCCCAAAAAGCTAAAAAAGACGAGGAGCTCCCGATGGGGCTGGTTCGCGTCACTGGGTCTGGTTAAATAAGGGGCTAACGAAACAATCTGATTGGATATTCGCGTTTATAAAAGATTCGTAAGGATAGGTCAAATTGATTTCCCTTTACTCGATAGTTGATCAAGTTAAATGGAAAAGGCCACTACCATATGGTATCCTCCTTTTAACTAAACCCGACGGACGAACAAGGCCTTTAGCGATCCCCAATTGGTCGTTCCCTCGGATATTGGGGCGCCGAACATAGGTGTGCCACCCTCCTATCCTTCTTGACAAATCTGCGTTTCCGTTCTATAGAGTCTTGACGCCACGGTAGCTCCATGCGTTCCGCGCTCGCTGATAGTGTCCCAACTTGGAGGATTTTGTCCTGGTTCATCGGGTTTGTAGCTTTTAGTCGTAGATGGTTTAATCTTATTCCTTCCGTTGTTCGTCCTTCTAGCGATACTGGCGTTCCTTCCTCATGATACCCCATGAGGCGAGGTAAATTCATCGCGTTCTGCTGGTAGACGGTGTTCCTAGAAATCTGTTGAGGCCTCATTTATACTCAGCCATGGTCAGGCGCGTGACCTCTGAATCGCAGATTGAAGAGTACGTACACAGTATTTGATAAGGTATGTTGTGCGAAGAGATTTCGGACGTACAAAGAGAGGATCACACTAAAAGCCGCCGCCAAACTTGCACGCCAGATCGATACTGAGAATTGGGGCTGAACCATTTTAAATTTTTAATAAGTGTCGATACGATGACCAAATTGCAGGAGCATCGAGCGATTATTCGCTCAGTTCGTTTTTGACATCATTCCGAAAACGGAATATTTCTGTTAAGTTGGCGCCAAATTTGGCACCAGCGTAATTAATGGCTATGGGAGTCGATGGATTAGACAGGAGATATGCCGATTATACGATACCGATATTGAGGGATAAACCGATTGCAATCGGTATCGGCCATCAGACTCTCGGCTGATGGGTTCGGATCGCGATGTATTAGTATGGTGGTACCTGGACGATGTAGATCACGCCTAAAATGAACTTACCGGTAAGGAGCCAGTAACCTCCCCCGTCTAGGTTCTCCTATTATTAGTCAAGCTGAATTGGCTACAGGAACCGGCGGTGCCGGTGGGGGCAGACCCGCCATTCCTCTCGCGAGGGCTTCCATAGCGTGCTGGAACATGTGCGCCTAGAAACTAGGCGCATTCATTGACGGCGTGCTCGGCTCGTTCGACGGAGGAGGCGGGTTCGCCCGCACTTCGGGCTGGACCGTCGGAGGAAGCGCCGGTGCTACAGCAATCGCTGGTTTGAACGGAGTAGCTTCATGAGCAAGCGTCATCCGCTCTGGCACACTGGCGTCGCTTTCGGATTCATCGACGGTCGAGGACACCGAACGATAGTGAGAAGATCCCGTGGAGCTTCCGTGGGCCTTCGGTCGACCAGTAGGCGACGCAGCTCGACGTAGTGCAGGTTCACGCTTCATCTTCATTCCTACAAGTTCGCCCAGGGTATGGAACAAACGGCGAGTCGAGTTCAGCACCACCTCAACATCGAACGATGCCAATGATTTGAGATCTTGCGAGCGGACATCCAGGCCTGCCTCATGTAACATGGCAAGCAACTTCCTCACAGCCTCCAGCGTTGTGAAGACTTCGTGGAGCTGGGGTACAGCCACTGGTCCACTTAGACGAGCGTCTAACTGTACGTCAACACTGGATCTTCTTGCAGAAGTCGGGTAAGTTCTTGGAACCCAAACTCGTGGACCCGGCTGGCCGTTAGTTCGGGTAGCGGAGCTCGCGGCTTCGCCAGGTCTTCATCTTCCGACTCAGGTGCTTTCATAGGCATTGGCTTCTTGCGTGTTTTCTTTGGTGTCCGGTGGGAGGCCGGGTCATCTTTCGACGAACGGCTTTCCGTTGATAGCCCAGGCGGACTATGCTTGGCAGCAGAGCCCATGGTGGCTCCCGAGGAGCCATATCGGGCATTGGGTACTTTTTCGTACTCCTTTTTCACCTCGACCTTGATGTCGGGGGCCACAGACACTCCCTCGGGAATCTGTGGCGGGTCGGATCTCATTGCGAGCTGTGTTTCCGGCGACGATCCTTGAGTCGTCGGAGTTCGTGCTTCCGGCTCTAGTTTTACTTGAATCCCATCTTCAGAACCAGTAGTCCCTGGTCGCGGCACCATTGTGGTGGAGCGGGTTCTCAGAAATTGCGTTCTGGAGGGCTCGATCTACACACAAAGCGCACTTCACACACTGTACGTCGCGTGCGGTGCGCTGAATTCCCGGGTCTTGACTAACGTGATTTCGTTGGACGGGTGTCCAAGCGTTCGATGCTAGAGTCGTCTGCGGGGTGACGTCTGCGTGGAAACCCTCACGAGAACGTTGAGTCTTGTACGCCGAAGCGTCTCTCTAATAGCCGTGACTTCTTCTCCGTAGAGGGTTGCTTTGCTCTGCCTTCGCTGCCGGGGTCGACGAGCTGCTATCCCTTGGTCGACGCGCTGCTATTCCTTGGTCGTCTTGGTCCACGAGCCGCTATTTCTTGGTTGTCGTTGCAGACGAGTTGCTATTCCTGCCCTTGCGGGACTTTGTTGCTATACCTGACCTCGCGGGACTGGAGTTTAACGTGCCTTCCTGTCAGACACGGGTTGGGGGTTGAGACCACGGCGAGTTTCCCTCGATCTACTGAAGAACGTATAGGACTTCACAGAAGCAGACGATGGAAACACTTAGTGTCAAAAGAAGGTTGATTTGCCTTGAGCTATTGGTTGCTAATTCGTGACTGACCTACAATCTTCCCACACTCCGCGCTGACGACACTCACTTCGTGCGATCTTCGACTCACCTTTGTCCACACATCATCTGATGACCGGCTGCCTTCCGTACGTACTTGTCCAACGCCACAATCTTGTTTACGCTCCCGTGATGCGTTCGTTGAAGTTCAACCTTAAGTACGAATGTCGAACGTAGATCGGCGACCATCACTCTTCAGCAGTATCTTGATACCCCGGACAAGTACGACTCCACTCGTGGGTACACTTTGTCATGTGCCCTGAAGGTCTCCCGACGGTGACTTATTCTCGACGTCGCATTCCATCCATCTTTTCGAAGGAAGTGCCTACGTTGACCAACTATTTCTGTACAAGAAAGGCCAACTTAGGGTTACCGAGCGCCGCGGTATTTTGGCTTTCAAATTCTAACCTTAGAGATTTTGAGCGTCTGGAAGCCACTAGCTTTCGTTCCCCTCATACCGCACAACGACGCACTGCCAGCACCCGCTCGCCGCACGCCACTCTCTCCCTTTGTCGCCAGGACCCACTTGCCGCCCGCTGCACGCGCTCACTGCCAGGACCCACTCCCCCTCGCCACCAGAACCCGCTCGCCGCTCGCCGCACGCGACCCGCTTGCCGCACACTCGCCGCCAGGACCCACTTGTCGATCGCCGCACGCGACCCGCTCCCCTTCGCCACCAGGACCCGCTCCAAGAAACGTTTACACGGTACGATATATTGCTTGCTCTTACTCAATGTCGTTAACGCCTTCTCTTACACATGACCATATTCCAACGTCAGATATCAAGAGGATACACACCAACTTTACAAGGTTAGAACGACTGTTTCTGTCAGAGATCGAAACAGGTCCCGTACCAGCCAAGCCGCTCGACGCGGAAATACCGCAGATGTTTGGGACGAGGGTGTTGGCTACTACGCTAAGTATTTCATTTGCACCCATGGTTGGAAGTTCAAGCCCAGGTGCAAAGGGAAACGAACGAACCACAGCATTCGTTCCATCAATTGTCCGGCGAAGCTGAACGCCAATTTGATCATGGACGAGGATGGCGTGTTCAAAGTTCGGGTGTCCTGTCACAATACAGGCCATATCCACGACGTTAACGGGAACGTATACTACTCCTACTCTGAAGCACGACAGATCACATCCCCGGGCACACGGGATGTCATCAAAACCCTGGTGCAAGGTGCGACTTTTAATTGCATGCGTTTCCTTATGATTCTCTTAAATGTTTGATGCAATGTGTAGGTGGATCGAAGAAGAAGAAAATACTGCGCTATCTCAAGGAGGTGTCTGGCAAGCCAATTTTGGCAAAGGATGTTGAGAACCTGATCGCGAAGATGCGGCGAGAGACGTACACATCGAAGGATGACAACGTACGCGTCTCTCAGCTTCTTAAAGATTTCAGCGAAGATCCTGGTAACGCCGTCAACGTCTTCCGGGACAAGAACTCGGGGCTGACGTCATGCATCACGTTCCAGACGGCGTTCATGAGGCGGATGACACGCAAGTTTCCGGAATCTATGTGCATCGATGCAACCTATGGCACGAACATCAATCGGTACGAGCAAATTGTTGATCCGATCACTCTTTGTTGATACTTTGTTATTTAATCACCAACTAACACCAACGTTTCCTAACGTAGCTATCGCTTGTTCAGTTTTATTGTCACCGATAAGTTTGGGTGTGGAGCATTTGTCCAACATGCTCTTGTTGATGGAGAGAGCAGATCGAACATGGAGCGTGCCGTATCCGCGTTCAAGGAGAACAATCCTTCTTGGCACGAGGTGAAGGTGATTATTATTGATAAGGATTTCACTGAACTGGCGTTGCTTCAAGACGAGTTTCCAGATGCCACTGTAATTCTGTGTCATTTTCACGTCATTGATTACCTGAATCGAGAGGTGAGCAAGAGAAGCTATGGCTTCACAAACTTTGAGAAGACGCATGTTAAAAACATGCTGACGATGATGGTTCGTGCAGGAACAGAAAGCTCGTTCAACCACTACATGTCTGCGTTGAAGAAGCTTTGTGAGTCGAGGCCTGCCTTCATGAAATATTTCGAACCGAACTGGTTGAGTTGCAAGGAGTTATGGTGACCGTTTAACGTGGAGATATTCCACATCTTGACAACAACACGAACAACAGGCTCGAGGCAAGTTGGGGTGCAGCGAAAGAGATTTTGCATCGGCATAGGGCAATGGATGAGTGCATTGATCACTTGACAACAGACAGCTGAAGACGAGTACGGTGCGAAAGTAAAGCGAGTTGGCTATCGATACAATCAACAATATGATGATGAAATGCGAATTCTGGCAAAATTTGCCTCTCGTCACGCGTGTGATTTCGTGGAACAGCAATACAAGCTTACTTCTCTGTTCCACATGAATATACAGTAAAATAATAATCGCTCATATCTTGGAATTAATGAGCAGATTCGAGAGCTGCGTGCAGCATACAAATGCGACTGCGTACGTGCTTGCTGCTGTATTTTTAGAAGGCGCTAACGACAGTTTTGAGGAAAATAACACGAGGTTAAGAAGCCATTTTTCAGAGAGGCTCACGCTTTTCTACGTAATTCATCGAATATTTACCGATGCCGAGTCAAAAAGTTATGGGTGTGTTCTTCTGAACCTTCTCTATCGACTACACTCGTTTTTAGCGCACATAACGCTGTTTTGCGTGGTTTCTGCCCTGCGTTTGTTTGCCTGTCATTTCTTGTCATTTAGCAAAAGTCGGCTCGAATGGCTTTTATTAATAACCAATCAGGTGCTCCAGTTGTCAAAGCTTAAGATTTAGTTGTGATTTAAGGGATGGCTACATCAATTTATCTAGCTCCGAAAACCCGTAATACACCACCTCCTCTTCAACTGGCAGCGCTGAAGGCATCGCGGGGCCATGGATATGCTCTTTTCGAACGCGGGGTAGCTTGTAGTCATTGCCCCCACCACTCTTGATAACCGACTGCATCACCTTCTGCAGTGTTACAAAACACCGGCCACCATGATATCTTTGTCGTATGGAGAGACGTGCGGCTCAGCATTGTCTTGTTGAACTTGCACAACTCTAGATTTTCGTCCTACAACCGTAACATGAGCAAGTTAGACCAAAACTGCAAAGTACAACACCTTTTAGACTTACCAGGCCATTTCTTCCGGATAGCAGGGTAAACCTGCTCAATCAGCATTTGTTTTAGCGTTTTCGTGTCATGCTGACATTTTGGGTAGCGAGCGTTCCCTTCAAGCGGTTACTGGACGAACGCTGAGCCGGGGCTTGCTCTACGATTGGCCAGATGCCAATCTTGCCATCGAACAGCTTCCTGGTTCGGCCGTTGTAGCGAGGTCGTGCAATGGCCGCTAGGTTACCTTACCAATGTAGCGTTTGTTTGGAGAAGATCGGTACGGTAACACCTCCGATTTAAGCGAGGACTCAGACTTGCCATTTTAACCAATCGACACACTTATGTAGACCACATCAAATTCATGTTGGACAATCTACTGCATATTCATGTGGAACAGAGAAGTAGTCGTCTGGTGAAGTATCGTCTCTCGGTAGATGAAGCAAGTCCATCATACTTAAGTCTGACGAACGAGGATACTGGAGGCACCTATGCTGCCCACCTGAAGGGAAATAAGTGCAACTGCAGTTTTCACCAGACGTTTCGTCTTCCGTGTAGTCATGTCATGTATGCGCGTCGGCAAAAGAAGGTTTTCGTTCGGTTATTCCTCATGACTCAATTCCTGAACGCTGGTTAATTGTCGATGAAGACGAAGCTGATGACGCCGCGGCGACTCCCGAATGTTCTGCGTTCATGAAGTGGACGTTTGTTCGAGTCGCGTTCATAACCATAACGAGAAATATCGCGCCGGTTTTGCAGTATGCCAAAGAATTGCTGAAGTTATCGCGGATAAAGGAACACGCAGTTTTCACGATTTGAAGAAGTTGGAGGACATTGCGAGACTCGATGGCGTCGTTCCTGATCCTCGCGAAGTGAAGACGGTTGTGACGACCGATACCGTTGGTGCTGCAATCACCAATTCTGATAGAGTTGGTGATCCGGTCACCAACTCAGCAAGGATTGGTAAGAATGTTACCAACACGGCCACCGATTCGACCACCAATTTGGGCATGGTTGGTGATGTTGCCACCAATTCAGCGATCGGTGGTGAGGAGGGCACAAATGCAAGCATCGCGATTACACTGAGAGCAGCAAGAAGACGGCTGATTTTAAGTTGTAATCTTGAAGAAACCTCCGATGTGGCCAAGCCCGACCACGATCTACTTATCGAATTGAACCCCGCTAGCAAGCCTTCAGGAAAACCAAAGCAAAAGAAAGCAACCAAAAAAGCTAAGATGCGCAAAGACTTCGAAAACACCAAGGTATTTGCGGCCCAACTAAACACGGTTGGCGATGTAACACTAGCCACGCTTCGAGATTACATTGACAAGAGAAGACTGTCACTCTCATCCGTTGAACCAGTGTTTTCAGCCATCCGGCCTATGTATGAGAAGGCTCTCTACAAGCGACCGAAAGGACGAATGAAAATTCCCGGTGAAACATTGGAAATTGAAAGCGACATCCGCTTCGTCCTGCCTGAACTACTGGTAAACAAATCAGCAGAAGCAGGAAAAATGCTGCCTTTCGAGAATGCACTAAAACACATCGTTCGCCTGCCACCACCAATGTTGCCGTGCATATCTTAGATGTTGGAGTTGGAATGTTCTCGCTGCAAGATATTGATACTATGAAGGAATGCCATGATCTTTCAAAGAAAATCAAGTGCACGCGGACGCTAATCAAGTGGGTCGAGAGCAAACCACATAGTGAAGAGCGACGTGCAATCTTAGCCAAGATACCTGTGATGAACATGTATTTTGCATTCAAGTCTCGTATTGGAGAAACGATTGTCCAGTTTGAAGACCTTACGAAGTTTGCGAGTGAAAAGTGGCTATCGTACGGGTGCGTTTGGTGGCTGCACTTCAGGTAGAGAGACAAGCACGAGAGGCTGGAATTAATAGCGGTGGCGTCGAACAAATTCTCGTAGTGGACCCTGGTTTCGAAAAGGAATCCGACAGGAAGAGATTGCTCGATACACGGGGCAGATAATAAGCAAAGGTGCAAAAGGTCGTGTCATTTTCTTCCCGGTAAATATTCAAGAGGACATTGCGCATTGGTGTGGCGCCGTCGTTGACTTTCGAAGTTGCACGGTCTGGATATACGACCCTCTACAACGGAGTGACTACCTCAATGAAGTCGAAGGTATCATGACAGACTTTGTAATCCCGATCATTGACCCTGCATTCAGTTTTTCGATCAGACACTCTAGTGCTTGGCTGCAGAAGGACGGGTAAAGCTGCGGAATTCTGGTTGTAAAGTGGTTTGAGACGTATCTTCAAGTTGCATTAAACACGAATCCTGATGACGACCTACACACGATATCGCCGCGACTGATGTCGCCAAGCGATACAGAAGATTGCAGATTCAATATGTTCACAACAGTTTTCCTAGATGTTTGCGACAACTATACGTCTTCCATTATATAACTTTCGTAGATTTACTGTTTCAAATTTGGCAGTGATGCCATTTGTGCGGTGCCGTGCTCACTTGCAGCACAACGTCTAAAGATACAGAAACGAGAAAATCAGTTCAGTGAAACCCAGCAGCGAACAATAGAACACGACTGCAAACAAACGGAGCAGCAGTTCGTGTGGGCGAGCAACGCTGACGAGTTATCGCCGCGGTCGGATCGCATCAGCGTCGGCAGTAAATCGATGCAGAAGAGCTGATTATGGCGGAACGGGTTCATGAGGTCGTTCCAGTAGGTATCGGACGCTTTTCGGACCCGTTCTGGATCTCAAACAGCCTGGTGTAGCGCAGAACGCGCTTCACGCCTTCGTACACGATGTTCTTGATCAGCTGAAACGGCTGGAAACAGTAGGATCCGTTGGTGTTAATGTCGCTCGTGAAGAGCAGGAATACCGGACACATGGTCTCCTCATCGTAATCGCGCACGATCCTGTTCGTCTCCTCAAAGCTGTGCGCCATGTATGCCGTGGGAGTGATCTTCGGCATGGCACGAACTATGTGGCCTGCAAGAGCTTGGCAGCGGCGTCCTTGGCGGCGATCTCCCCGTACGACGGTCTTCAGTGTGATCCAGGACACGGACAGCAACAAAGTTATACGACTGGTTTAAACCACATGCACTAACTTCATCGAGATTTTTACAAATGCTCCCTCATACCGGTATTTTGTATGCACAACACTTGAGTGTGTACCGACTTCCTCGGCTTATAGTGGACACCGGCATATAAGAGCGACCAATCGCATTGCAGTATTTGAGCCCTCTCGCCGCCTCGGCTTATAAGTTCTGCTGCAATTATTTCGACACAAATGTACTAGTATGGTTACCGGTATGACGACTTTCCTTCGGCGACTGCCAGTCATTCAGAAATTCTCCCACCTCAGCCGCCCTTCTCCTGTTTCCTGCTTTGTTGGTGGATGCGCGCACTACCTGTCTTCCGCCGCTGTATCTGATGGCGCCGCGTAGAGTATTCGAGCTCGCTGTTCTCATGTGATCCTAAATCTAGCAGCACTAACTCGTGGCGGGACAGTAGCAGCATGTACCGCGTTGTCGTGCAAGTTATTAGACCACAAGACCCTTCCTGCTAGAAGTCGCAGGGGCTACTTTGATCAGGCGCATGTATCTGTATTACCTAAATCACGTAGCGGCTGACCATTGCACGAGCGTGGACGCGCTGATTGCGGTGCTGACATAGTTAGCCCGAAGCCGCTCCGTCTACAATGCAAATGTAATCGAGCGATTGCCGGTTTTGTTCTCCATGTAGCTTGTTAAGCAGAATGGACTCGTTAATCGCCCGTACCGCGTGTACTGTAGTGACTCGTGGCACGCATCGTTTAACGAGTCATCATGACAGCAGGCGTATATCGCCCAACAAGACATTGGAGTGCCCTTAAGTACTAATACCGGTACCGCTAACAGTAACCAAAATCGGAAGGTCACTCTTTCAGGGTGGTACACTGTACCGGTACGTAGGGTGTCCACTATAAGCCGAGGAAGTCGGTAATCGTATGTAATCGGACTTATTCGAAAAAGCAGCATGTTTTCTACCCGAAAGTTGGTAAACGTAGGGAGAGCCCTTTTCCAACGCACTACACCACAAAGGTACATGTATACCGTTTGTCAGCCAAAAAGCATTCCCCGTTTGAACGCGTGGCCCGAGCGAGACTATGCAGATGTGGGTGTGCGCGCCGCGTCGAAGCGCCGTTTGGCCGATGAAGACTTCGCTGACCTCGACGAGAGCGACGACGGCTCCGTCGTCGAGACGTGGCAGCAGTCGCCAACCCCAAGCGCTGCTGATTCTGAGGATGAAGCTCTTCCAAGTGATGATGGGTCGACGCATACGACAAGCAGCACGAATGAGGGGCATATACCGGTACTCATTCTCTTTGAAAAATGGCTACTTGAATACAGTAATATGCGTCAATAAGGAACACCTGATATGAATATAATTAAGGAGGATATAGATGCCCACAATACACACTATGTTTTAATTAAAGGATATTAGTTGACACCCTGTTGCTTATTGACGCACATTACTGAAGAATATAATCTTCAGTAATGTACCGTAGTTTTAAAAACTTTCAAACTCGCTCACAATCCCTTTTCATGCTGCATGAGGTACAACAGACGCACTTTTACATTCGGACCAAAGGCTCATACTATTATTATCGACTCGGAGCTCAAGTTCGAATAGCGGTGCGAGCTAGTGGATCGATAAAGCACTACAGGATTCGAATGACTTGCCGTCTTGTGCGTTTAGCAGCAGTCTTTGCAGTTCTGTTCGCACTCCCCGCACAAGCAACATCCAATGACATCTTTACGCCACTTGAGCTCGAGTCCGAGCTCCAGAACATCTCAAGAACAGAATGGCCATCTCTCCGATTCCACTTCACACTCAAGCGCAGCCCCATGAAGGTTCACCGCCTATTCCAGTTCTCCATGCTCGCTACTCCGGTCATGTCTATCGATGGCACCAATGTATTGTACAATGTCGTCGCACAGTTTGAAGAAGAGATGACGCTCTACAACTACACGGAGGTGGATGGCACCGCCTACCTGTCGACAAGATCACTTGACAACAATTCTGTCACTTCATCGGTGCGGTGCACAGACCCAGACACCGGAAAAATTCCGTCTATTAACTCTATCGTTTCGGCGATTAACGCCGCTACCACTGTTTCAAGCGTGTCAGGAAGTGGAGATATTTTTGAATGTTCTGGTGGTGACCTGTTCAAGGTTTCAGTGAATGGAATTAATTTTGCATTGTGCACCTCGAGCTGGTTGGGGTTCACGATGCATGGCAGCGATATGGAAATCTCCGTCGAGTACCTCGAAGCTCATGTGGATATTGAGGAACCAACAGTGGACACTGACACTGACGGTGAGTGTAAGGCGACATCATCTCCAAGCTCTGTTACTAGAATTGGTCGGTCATTGCTAACTGGGCAACCGATTCACCCAGTTGATTCTCGAATGTTGGAAGCGGCGTTTGATTTCTCGTTGGATGATTCGTGCTCGTGCAAGTCGAAACCTCGTCCGTGTGTCTTCATCCACGGCTTGGGGGTCAAGAAGGAACTCGCAAGAAATCGAGATCGGTTTTTCTACTGGGGTAACCTAGATGGACATGCGCCGTGCTGCACGTCGATAAAGTATACATACCTCAACACGTCAGGCAATCCGTGGACTAGCAACACTCTGCAGCAGAAAGTATGCGATCGAGCAATGGCGGCGAGCGAAACCAGCACAAATTCCATCATTCGTGACACTATCGTAGTGGCACACTCCATGGGAACTTAATGTTAGCAGGCGCGATCGCCAGTGGAAAATGCAGCTTGGATTCAAGCTCGACGTGGGTTGGCTTGGCAGGTCCAATGAAGGGCAGCATGTGCTCAGACTTCGTCCAGGATTCGTGTGCTGGTCAAACAACAGAGTTCTTGGAGAAAGTTGCCGACGTCACAGGAAAATGTCCCCCACGACTGGAC
This sequence comes from Phytophthora hibernalis, assembly GCA_012656075.1. Lineage (NCBI taxonomy): Eukaryota > Oomycota > Peronosporomycetes > Peronosporales > Peronosporaceae > Phytophthora > Phytophthora hibernalis. The sequence goes on from JAAKBF010000010.1 coordinate 580,370, forward strand.
TAAAGTCTCTTCCGTACCAAGGCCAGAACCATAGTTCTGCAGCACTCGACAAGGCATACGTTGCTGCACAGAATGCTTACCAAGATAATGTGTATGCTATCATGTGTAGTGAAGGTTTCTCCGGCCTTTTGTCAGTGTACCAGTCGATTTTTTGGATGCTAGGCAACACCATTCCCCACAAGTCGAAACTAAATGATGGAATGGTGGAGTTTGATAGCTGCGCAGGAGGGTTCCCAGAATCCAAGTTCGGCGACAGCTATCGTGATCGATTTTACCGAACAAAATTGAATCACTTCGACATGGAGTTTGTGAGTGGTGATGCAGTGCTGGACGAATCGAAGATGCCCGTGAAGTGGTTTGAATGTCTCTTGTAATTATTGGAATAAAGCCCAATATCGAGCAAATGTGAAGGATTCATTTCTACAGGAATTGTTTTTCCTCAAGACCAATTCAACAATAATAAATTGGTGCAGCTCGCCTGGAAGCGATTCTTCAGTTGTCAATTTCAGCATTCCGCACTCAAGACAACTGTGTGTTTGAACTAGGTAGCCACTGTTTCTTGTTTAAATAAAACTACCACTGGCTCGTGCGTCAAGATGACAAATTCTAGTATCTACTAACGTTACGTAGTATTTGTTGTCTCCGCCAAGTCTTCGGGTCGTACGCAGGACTGCTTGCTCGAAGGAAGATATTTTGATGAAGTGCAACGCGTGTGGATTTCTGCTGCGTCAGGATGTTTCTACCGGTACAATTATTTACATTGATCGAGCTGCATTCCGTATCAAACATCAGTGTACATGCACAGTATTAATAGTGAAAGTAGTGAGCGCAAACCCATCCTTCTCATGGTTGAAGCCAAATTTTAGCGCAAAGGACCTGGCGAGGAGGACACGCCCACAACAACTGTACGAGTACTTAATGCAGAAGCGCCACGCATGTTAACAAATATAATGGCCTAGTCGCCAGCCCGGTATTTTACATGAAAGTGGTTACTGTGCCCATCTAATTGTATAGTGTAAACCGTATAGTTTCCAACTAACATATGACATATCCGGATGCGTATAAAGATGTGTTTGGGACAGGTACAACAGACAAGCTACTGTATACTGTCAGCTGAGCCCAATAGCCTGCGGTATTTACATCTCTGTAATAGAGCGTGGCTATCCCTGGTTCTGTTTCCGCTTTGTGGGCGTAGGTCACCTACTAGGTGACCTCAGTATGTGTGCAACAGGCAATACAATACATGTACAAATGTAATGGCCATCGTCAACTCACACACTGAACAGATGCAAGAAGAGAACCGAGCCTTGTATCTATTTGTCGATCCAAATATTCCTTGTTCGGCAACACTTCCATTGATGCCAAAAGCTCAAAAGCCGACGGCTCAAACTTTGACTCAAAGTCGTATGGCTGCGTGCACTTCAGAATCACTATCGATTGTGATGATACCAAGAAAAGCTTGGACGATTGTGGGAATTGGACAGCAAAGCAGGTGTCGGACAGTGTGAGATCGAACGATAGGTTTCCCAGCCCATTTCGTTTTCTTCTGTCCGAACTGACTTGGTAGCTGGTGCAGCAGCTTCAGAAATGGCGGCATCACGGCTGATCTTCTTCGTGGCATTTGCGGCAATTATCGCGTTTGCCGTTGCGATTCCGCGGCAGGAACGACTTCTCCAGACCACAGGGACCACATTGGAATGGCCTGCTTTGCGACTCCACATGACCATCAAGAAAGACTCCATGAAGGTGAACGGCCAGGCTAATTTCGACATGTACGCCAACGCCAACGTCTTGGAGGGCAATAAAAAAGTGCTTTACGATGTCTACGCGACTTTCACGGAAGCCAAGACCCTGTACAACTACACACTCGTGGACGGTGTCGGGTACTCGGAAGGAACCCCGTACACAACTGGCAGCTCTTCGGGTGTCCCAACACCTCACGTAAAGTGCCTGGACACCGAATCGGGCAAACTTCCCGCGGTCAACGCTATCATCGCTGCCATCAACGAAGCCAAGAACAGCAGCGTGAATAGTGCTGATCCTACTACTCAGTGTTGGACTGGTAACCTCTACAAGACCGCGCTGAATGGCGTCGACTACACAGTGTGCGGCTCGGAAGTGGGCTTTAACGTACAGAGCGTCGATATGGACATTTCGGCGTACTATTTGGACACACCAATCGCCATTGTGGCCCCGACAGTCGATCCCAAGAACAAATGTCCGGCGAAGGCTTTGGCGAGCTCGGTCTCCCCAATCGGACACTCCCTACTCACGGGTCAGCCGATTTCTACGACCACTACAAGAATGCTGAAAGCGGACTTTGAGATCTCGCTGGGGATAACCCGAAGTGTTCGTGCAAGTCCACGCCTCGTCCGTGCATTTTCATCCATGGTCAGGGAATCACGCCCGAAATGGCGGACAACCAGGACTCGTTTCCGAAGTATTGGGGAAATTTGACGGATCACGCACCGTGCTGTTCGTCGATGAAATACGCGCGACTTGAGACGATCAACAATGCTTGGACGGATGATACCCTGCAGCAGCAAGTCTGCGATCGTGTACTTGCAGTGAGTGATTCCAGCATCAAGACCACAATTGCTGACACAATCGTTGTCACCCACTCGATGGGCAACTTGATGCTGGCTGGAGCGATTGCCAACGGGAAGTGCAAACTTGACTCCAGTGCGGATTGGGTTGGCTTGGCAGGGCCTATGAAAGGAAGCATGGGCTCAGATTTCACTCAATCTTCTTGCGCTGGCAAAACGAATGCCATCGCAGAGAAGTATGGAAACATCACTGGCAAATGCCCGGTCAAGGAATCAGTGATTTCGTTGGCGTATGAGGGTGAAAGTCACAGCTCTCCGGATCTTGATGCCGCCTACAAATCTGCCCAGAAGGCATACATGGCGAACGTGGACGCTCTGATGTGCGGCGAAGGCTACTCAGGACTTCTTTCGACCTACCAAGCGCAGTTTTGGATGCTCGGGGTTATCGTCCCTCACAAGTCCAAGAAGAACGACGGCATGGTGGAATTCGACAGTTGTGCAGTTGACTTCCCTACTCCAACTTCGGCAACACCTGGCACGATCGCTTTTACAGAACCAAACTCAACCATTTCGATATGCAGTTTCTCTCGGGTGATTCACTCCTGGATATGGCCAAGATGCCTTTGAAGTGGTTTGAGTGCCTGCTATAAGTTGATGTTGTGCTGGTGAGTGCAATCGTGTTACTAGACCTCAGTTCGCTGAGTAAAGATGTTAAAACGGGTATTTGTTTGTGTATCTTACTATTCCAATTGCGTCGATCCTAAAGCAGACACTCGAACCATTTGATAGGCATCTTCTGTTCATTCGAGTCGGACTCACGATACAGAAACTCACTGTCATAATGGTTCAGCTTCGTCCGGTAAAAGGGAGACCGCCAAGAATTGTAAAACTTCGATTCGGGGATGTCCGCAGCGCAGCTCGTGAACTCCACCATTCCGTCGTTTTCCTTCGACTTGTACGGAACAAGTCCGCCAAGAACCCAAAACTCAGCTTGGTACTTTGACGGTAGTCCAGAAAATCCATCGCTACACATGAGTGCAGAAACATTTGTCGAGTAAGCCTTTTGAGCTGCTGTGTACGCTGCATCGAGCTCGGTCGAACTGTAGTTCCCTCCCTGACTGGGAAGTGACGTCAGCGCCTTCGTTGGAGGACATCGTCCAGTAATGTTAGCGACTTTCTCCAATACGGCATTTGTATCTCCAGCACAAGATGCTTGAACAAAGTCCGATGCCATACTTCCCTGCATTGGGCCAGCCATGCCTACCCATGTCGAGCTCGAATCCAAACTGCATTTTCCAGTAGCAATCGCTCCAGCCAGCATCAAATTGCCCATCGAATGGGTAATCAAGATGGTGTCTGCAACCACGGTGTTCGAGCTTCTCGTACTCACTGCCACTGCGCGATCGCAGACTTTCTGCTGCAAAGTGTTGTTTGTCCAGCCGTTGTCGACCGTATTCAGCACAGTATACTTCATCGACGAGCAGCATGGGGCATGGTCGGTCAAGTTGCCCCAGTAGTAGGAAAACGAATCGACGTTGGTAGGTTCTTCCTCGTCGACGCCCATACCGTGAATAAAGAGGCACGGGCGCTTCGTTGACTTGCACTGCAAGGTTCTTCGTTGGACGAGCCGTCATCGTCATCAGACCAGAAGTCGAAATCAAATTCGGCTTTCAACTTCCTCTCCGTCGCTGCCGCATCTTGAACATCGCGCTTCTCCTGAAACGCAGATTGAGTTGCGGATACTTGGAGTGAGATCGTTATGAAGATTGTGGCCCAACTCAGAAAACGTGACGACATCGACGAGAAGTTGGGTGGCGGAAGAATGCAAAATGAATTGTAAGTCGATTCGAGCTGGTCAAACTTTCGAGCCTCGAAGCTGCTTTTGAGATCCACTCTCAGCGTCAACATGATTTGCGTGGGTAAATCGTTGGCAGTGCCAATTGCACTGCCATCGGCACTGGTACATGTAGTGAAGATTGCGCTTAGCCTGATCCTAAATATATGCGATACATGTAGTGCTTGCTGCACATGGTGCAGTAATCAACAGATTGAACATGGGTCCCCACGGGGTTTTCGGCAGCTGACACCGCCGGATACTTTCTGAGGAAACGCAAACACTGGTTGGTGTCACAAACATGGGCATGCATTTCCTGGTACATGCTTACGCGGCGCCACTTGCACTACATGTACATGTACATCATTTAGTGCAAGTGACGCCGCGTAAGCGAAGTCTATAATACCGCTACATAGGAGTGCCGAAAACAAAATGGCCTGCCTGGTACAAATTTTGGGGGCTCGATTTTCACGGAAGTTACGACTTCTCCTTGGCCTGCAGCCCAAAATGGCGCCTGCTGTAAAGACCACCAGCCTTGCAACCTCTCCCCAAGTCATGGTCCAAAAAAATGTTGCTCTCACTCCCTCCTCCTCTCTTCATCATTGAGGAATCTCTCGAAAGTCATAATTTACTCAGAACCTGGTTTGGAGTTGAAGCGTTTGAAGTGAAATTGGGAAACTCGATGTTGTCACAAGGGCCAAAAATCGGGGTCGCTTCGTGAGATACACCATGAGCCGGGGCCATTGGATAGTTGCTTTGTTTGGATTGATACCTCGCCTCATGCACCGCTCGATGTAGGCAAAGTCCCACTAAGTCGATACACACCGGAAATGTTGGAAGCGGTATCAAAGCCGTACATACCTGGAGTTTCTGCTTCTGCCGCACAAAAATCATCCTCGCGACGGAATGGTCGAGGTCTCTTGGTTTAGAAGCTAATAGTGGCGTCGTAGATGCAATGGCATTTGAAGGGGTTCCGAGGAGGTTTTAAGAGTTCGAAGGGGTCGTTCAGTTTTGTCCAAGGTTCGAGTACTTTTATACTTTTAAGTAAAAAATGGATGTGGGTTCTAAATCAACTTCTATTTAAACCCCCACACTTACACGTTGTTTTTGACAACATGTGTGAAGAAGGAACTCTTCGCCTGTTTCCACACATGTTGTATATACTACATGTTAAAGACACTGAAATGCACAGGGCTAGGACTTAAAAACTCACAAAAACTCCACCTTTTACAAGAGAAAGGTACTAAGACTGTCGCAATGATTGCTGACTTTGACCTCGTGGGAATCTGCCACCCGCCACTTATTTCGAGTCATTCGAGAAAAAGCGGAGAGAGGGAAAATGATGGCACGTCGCGAGACACGCAGTGAGTTGGAGGCGTTCCGCGCACGCCTGCAAGGAAGAACGCCGGAGGATTGGCAGCGTTTGATCGCCCAGCACAAGGCGTACGTGAACGGGCAGAGGGATACGGATTCTGACTTCGGCGATCAAGCCATGGTGGACGCGCAGACGAAGGTGGGCCCGCAGACGACGGTGGACGCACAGACGGCGACGGTCGGTCTGCTGACGACGTCGGTGGGCCCGCAGATGATGGATCCCGCGCGCTAGATTGCAGCGCCCCTCGCCACCCTCCGGGTGGCAAGACTTCTTCGTAGATATTCATGACCAGTTGCGCCTGCAGCGCTACTCGCTGTAACTGTCCGTGCGCTTTCGATAGTACTACAAGACAATTTTATTGGGCTTCGTGGATATGGCGATCGTGAACGCATACATCGTCTATCGCGAGGCCCAGAAGCTGATAGGTGAACCTGCTGCTGATCATGCTGAGTTTCTGACAGAGTTGCAGGCATAACTTCTACAAGTCACTGCTGCCGACTTCATTGATTTGCGATCGTATTCGGCCGAACCACTACCCAGGGAACACGATGACATACCACCACATCTGGCATGTCATGTGGAAGAACGGACAAGAGCGTCCGCGCCCTCGTGTGGGCCGCGATATTCAGATGCGAGGTCTCGGAAAGAAGTGCCGACGTGCTGTCGGCGATGGAGATGGTAGCGACGACAGCAGTGCAGAGGGAAGAGACGGAGAGGGTGGTGGCGAGGGCGGCGGCGGCAGCGGTGGGGAGGGCGGTCGTTCTAGCGGCGGCGAGGGCGGTCGTGCCACAGGTGAGGAGGGAAGCAGTGACAAAGAATGAAGTTTTTCGTTACATAGCTAACCGGGTCAAAACTTTTCCGTTGCAATCATTGTTGACGTTACGCAAAGCCAATACATTTTGTGTGAAGTTTGTTCAGATCCAGTAAAAAGGACATCTCGAACATGTATGCTATACGCCCTGTCAGAATGCGTTGCTGCACTGTGGGTGCCTTTGTCAACATGGAGGTGCATAGTGCTGCAAATAAGCTCGCAATCATTGTATCACCAGCCAGGTGATCTTACCGCAGAACATAAAATCGTATCGTACTTTTTTCATCATTTACAAATTTCTGGAAGATGTTAGCTCTACATGTACAAATCATAACCCGTACGTGAACGAAATATGCTGTCGTTGATATACGAAAGAGAGACTGAGATCGAGGAGCATTGAATGCAGCGAAAGCTTCACTGATACATAATATATTTTTTCAGACAGCAACTCAAACGAACCACACGTGAAGGAGAGTTGATTCTGCGACCTCGCAACCGGATTGTAATGACCGCGACGATGAGCAATACGAATTACTTCAAATAAATGGGCATGTACGTGTATAGGACACTGCCAGTTTCTATGAGGTGGACGGTGGCAGCAAGTGTAAATATGAAGATGACAACGAAAGTACAGGCGAAAGTGAGGCTAGCGAGATCTGTAGAGCAACATTTGTGACGAACGCGAAGCTTTTGAGAACGGCAGCGATGATGAGGATGTTGATTGCGAAAATAACGAAGATCCGGCGAAAAGCAACTTACTACAGCAGAGGTGCACTAGAATTAAAAGGAATTAAGGTTCCTCTTAGTAAACAGGTATTCCCACCAAAACTACCCACAAGGCAGACTGGAAATCTTAACAACTTACTTGAAGTATTTGATGCCTGCTCGAGATCTCAAAACTTAGTTGCCAGCAATCATGGAAGATCACATTGCCCAACCGTCGAGTGCTTTGACTTCTGCTGGCATTGCAGTTACCTGATGAACAAAGCGGCGAACATTCAATAGTCCTTGCATCTCAATATTCAAATACAGTGCTGTACATGCATGTCCTGGGTAGTCGTATCTGGTGCTGGTCCTTGCGTTTGTTTCTTGGTCACATGATGACGAGGCTGAATTTATGCGAATATGACATGCAGTACGTGTGATAGTTGAAAAATGTTGCCGGTGCCCTGAAAGGAGTCCTACAATAAGCTGTCGATTGAGATCAGCCTCTTTCTTGGTGGAGAACGAGCATTTGAAGGAAGATACCTCAGAAATATCTTTTCGGAACTACTTTCTTTTACCTGCCCAGTGCTACTTCACATTTTGAACACATTTGGGAGCCGGCAAATCAAAGTTAAGATTTTTTCCTGGTTCAAGTGCGTTGAAGTGGAGCGCATTGAACCTCGCCCGACTCATAAAGTCGTTTCTACACTGATTCGCTGATGGCGATGTTTTGCCAACAAGTCGGAGCTTTTGATGGGGGATTGTTCGGAGTGCAAAATGTGCCAAATCAAAGCGTAGGCGATCGAACGGCAAAACTCCATACAAATTGCAGTCTCGATCGATTTTAACTGCATCATCGCCCACCTTCCTCATGTCAGTCCATCGGATGTGCTCAAATTCACGATTAGCATTGGCTCACGTCTTAGCTGCCCCCCAGTTCAGTTTTCATTTTCCTGTCCAGAGCAACAACTCCAATAATACGTCTCGAGAACTTGTTACCACCAAGATGAGGTTCTGTCTGTTTTACGTGGCGCTGATCTTAGCAACGTGGTTGGCGCTGTCGACGGAGGTAACTGGGATTCAAAACGTTAAAGCTCCAAATTGGCCAGCTCTGCGACTCCACTTTACTCTCAAGCGCAGCTCCATGAACATCTACGGGCAGTCGGACTTCTCAATGTACGCCAACCCTGTTGTCTCGGACAAAGAGGGCAAGGTGTTCTACGATGTATTTGCCACGTTTGAGCAAGACCAAACGATCCACAATTACACGCTAGTCGACGGCGTTGCCTACATCTCAACAACGCTGGAGAATAATGCAGCCGCTCCATCCGTGGAGTGCCTGGACTCTGAATCACGGAAACTTCCTCCGGTCAACACGATCGTTAGTTCACTTAACGAAGCCGTTGCAGTCTCAACTGCGCCGGGAAGTGAGAACAATTCAATCAACTGTCAGAAGGAGAACCTTTTAAAGTTACGATTGCAGGCATTAACCTCGCGTTGTGCAGTTCGGGTTCGTCGGGGTTTACGATGTACGGAAGTGATATGGATGTTGTCGTTCAGTACCTCGAGAGTCATATCGACATTGAAGTACCAAATGATGACTCCGACGAATGCACGGTTGTGGTGTCCTCTAGCTCCGTGACTTCTATCGGGCGATCCCTTCTCACTGGAGAGCCGATTGCGGATGCAACGAGAAAACTTAAGGCTGCGTTTGACTTCTCGCTCGAAGATTTGTCCTCGTGTTCGTGCAAGTCGAATCCGCGCCCGTGTATTTTCATTCATGGGCTTGGTGTCAAGGAGGAAGTGCCGCACAATGAGGACTCATTTTCGTATTGGGGTGACGATTTGATCGGTCATACGCCCTGCTGCTCCTCGGTGAAGTTTGCGCACCTGAACACGGTGAACAACACGTGGACTAGCGAAACCCAACAAGAGAAAGTTTGCAACCGCGCACTTGCAGTGAGCAATGCCAGCACAAAGTCGGTTATCACAGATATCATCGTTGTCACGCACTACATGGGCAATCTGATGTTTGCCGGTGCATTAGCGACTGGAAAATGCAGTTTGGACTCGAGTTCGACTTGGGTAGGAATGGCGGGGCCGATGGTCGGAAGCATGGCCTCTGACTTTGTGCAAGAAACTTGTGCCGGCGAGACTGTCAGGTTCTGGGAAGATGTGGGCGATATCACCGGACGATGTCCTCCGACCACGGGATTGAAATCTCTCGCGTACCAGAATGGGAACTTCAGTTCAAAAACGCTGGATGCCGCGTATGAAGCCGCCCAGGAAGCCTATCGGACGAATGTATTTGCTCTCATGTGTGGCAAGTCCTATTCGGGGCTGACATCAAAGTACCAGGCCAAATTCTGGGTCTTGGGCCACACGATCCCTCACAAGTCTAAGCACAACGATGGAATGGTGGAGGTTCAAAGCTGCGCCAATGGGATCCCTGAATCCAAGTTCGGCGACAATTGGTGAGATCGCTACTACATGACCAAGCTAAATCATTATGACATGCAGTTCTTAGCAGGTGATGCAGTTCTGGACGGTGCCAAGATGCCTGTAAAGTGGTTCGAGTGACTGCTGTAGATTAACTAGAAATCTCACTTGACGTGAAACAAAGCATAAACTCCGTGTTATTGTGACTCTGTCTCTGTCGAGGTTGGAAGCACTCGATTCCAGCGGAAAAACTTAAATGAGCCGTGAGCTCTACATGTATAAGTTACCTCCGTTCGAGTTTCATAGCGCAATGCAATGTCCACTTCCGCACGGTGATTGCTGATGATTGCTGAGGCACATTGCTTCAACGTGTTTCGTGTTGGCCTTTGGTTCACTATGGACTCACCATCCATGATGCTTGCCGAGTTTCATTAATTAATCGCGCACTCTTCGTACACATGTCAAAAGCTGGCTGACGTTGACGCTACGGTAAGACATTGCAGCGAAATGTCTTCCTTCCAACTATGCATTTACCTGTGCTTCGTAATAATTCTTGCGCTGATCCAGACATCACCAGCTCGGCAAAATGGTGATCACCGTTTGCGAAAACAACAGACCACGGCAACCGACTGGCCATCCCTTCGATTCCAATTTACGCTCAAGCGCAGCTCCATGAAGATGTTTGGTGTATCAGATTTCTCCATACTCGCCAACCCCGTTGTGTCGGAGGATGGTGCAAGTGTGCTTTACGACGCTTTTGCAACTTTCTCGGAAGACACAACATGCTACAACTATACTCTCGTGGATGGCTCTGCGTTCATTTCGAGAAGTTCTTTGGGAAATACTACCACCATCCCGACGGTATCGTGTCTCGGCTCAGAATCGGGCAATTTACCGCCGATTAACTCGATTGTGAGTGGGATAAATGAAGCGACTGAGATGGCTGCGAGTAGCATTGACGCCAATGGTTGTACAACTGGAAGTTTGTTCATGGTGTCGATTAATGACATCGACTTCTCATTGTGATCCGGATCGTCGAGTCTGAAGCTTTACGGAGATGACATGAACATTGGAGTGGAGTATCTGGACACACAAGTGAAGATTTTGCTACCTGATGAGGCATCGGGCGAGTGCAAGACGACTGTGTCACCATTCCTAATGTCGTTGATTGGAAAATCGCTGCTCACGGGACAGTTCGTTTCCAACAATGTGAGAAATCTGAAAGCTGAGTTTGTCTTTACGTTTTGGTCGGATGATTCATTCCGAAAGCGGTTCTGAGGATCAGCATCATCCTGAAAAACCTGGTTGTCAACACCGCGTCCATGTATCTTCATCCACGGCATGGGAATTGATAGGGACGAGCCTGAGAATGTCAATTCATTCCTGTATTACTGGGGCAATTTGACCGACCACGCGCCGTGCTGCTCGTCAATGAAGTTTACGGTCTTGGACACGGTAAACAATAATGACACGCAGCAGCAAAAAGTCTGTGACCGAGCTCTTGCAGTCAGCGAAACTAGCACGGGATCCGATATCACGGACACCATAATCGCGTCTGGAAAATGCAGCTTAGATTCAAGCTCCACCTGGCTGGCCCGATGAAAGGAAGCATATTAATAACCGTGAAGTTGAATTCTCTCCCTCCTCTCTCTCTATTAATACATGTACCGGTATTATCTCTGGGGATGAGGTCCCAATGGCAAGCTCGTACCCAATACGTGCAACCAGGATCTAAACATGCTCAAGACAACATGGCTAGGACTCTGTGGAGACACATCGCGACGTGGGTGGTTCAGGAAACTACATGCACTCAATTAGCAGCCCTGGATATGTATCAACCTGAGAACCTTCCACGATGAAACCTAAATACTGTTCACCGCTTCTCATGTTCGTCTCCCTACGCTGGACCACCACGTTTTTGAAACTCATTCTTCTATTTGTTTACAACATTGGGCATAGTACCGGAGGGCGGGTTCCAAGCGGCGACTCCGCAAACGCGGTGAAAGCCTCAACTGTAGAAACATGATGCCGATACGTGTTTAATCAAAGCAGCTCACCACCATTTCATTCGACTTTCAGGGTTGGCCCGGGCGCTTGCCCATACTGCCTTTAGCTTGGTTCTACTTTCGAGTCCAGCTACTTCATCTTCAGATAAAAAGTATTATTTTGCTATTGCTTCATTGTGCACTGCAGCAACACATCTCGGTGCCTAACTTTACGTGGACAGCATGCTGAAAGGTACAATTAACTGCTCCCATCGAACAATTACTTGAGCCCACTGAACCATCAGCAAACCCGCATGCGACACGCTCTCGCATCCAGAACAATGCTCGTAGACGACGTCGATAGCGTTGTCACCGATCTCTGTGATCGTGAAATACGCCCAACCTTGCGTGATCCATTCGACGTTTTGGCCCTTCACTTCAGCGTTTCGGTTCATCTTGTTCGCCTCGGACTCATAGATCATCATACTGAATGCCATTTTGCGTTTGTCATTGTGTAATTTCCACTGCCCAAATCTAGCAATGAAGACATAGCGGGCGTTCGTGGGCCCAGCAATGTTATGCACCAAAACGCGGCACTCGGGACCAATCTGCTGGAGAATTGCAAGTCAATCTTGTGACGTTCACTTGAGCTACCGGTAGGTGTACCGAGCGGTGGACGCAACTCGTCCTCGCGCGCAAATGACTCTTCGGCCGCCGTGTCAATGGAGCAACGCAAGCGTTTGGTAAATCGCACACGCGAAACCAAAGTCAGTTCTAACGATACGTCTAACTCGATACACGTTCCACCCTAGGAAGTTGCCTGCAAGAGACGTTTCTGGTAGATCAGAGGCAAATCCTGCGTTGAACGGGTTTGCTGTAGTTTCCACTTCTTCGGGGACAGCGGATGGTAGTAGAACGATGGTATCCCATCAGGGAAATGCACCCACCACCCGTCGTCTCCATGACTCGCAAGCAGTGGTGAGTCTGAAGTCGTCAACGCAGGATTAGCTGGATCCATAAAAACTCTTTGGAAACTCTTGTGACTCTCGATCACCTTGAGTAGCGACATATTCTGCTTCCGGATTGCTTCAATCTCCGCCACTGGTTCGTGTATTCGATTCAGAGTATGAGCGCCGGTTCCACCGCACATGGAGTTGATGGAAACCTTCTTCTCCAACTCTTTCAAGAAGCGCCTCATGACCCGTTCTAGCATGCGATGTTCACTGCGCAACCGGTCGCCCTCCTCTTTCTTCCGCAGTCTGAACTGCACCATTTCGGTTTGACGCATTTGAAGCTGTGCCGCTTTCTTTTCAATCGAATTCTTGGACGTCGCGTTCTGTGATGTACTGGAAGTTGTCCCCGTTGCGGCTGGACTGTGAAATTTGGGCTTGGTCATCATTTCACTGAGGCAATATCGCGTTAATGCGATTATGGATGCTGAGTCACTCACTCACTCATGGCAATCGGTGATTGCGTGACAGAGCGCTCAGTGTATACCGCACGTCACAAGCTCACACCTGGTGTGACACCACGGTTTTGGTCAGGGCTGCATTGCTATCGTTGTTTATACGGCATAGATAGTAAGCACAATCAGAGGCAGACATTTACGTTGTAATTGTTTATCAAAATACTTTACGGTCATCTTGTCTTCGTGCAGCTTGGCTTCACTAGAAAGACGCGAGGCGTCGACCTGTACAACAGATAAATCTCCCTTAGCTAATACACACATCGAGTCAACTAGCGAGCTAGTCATGGACGCCTGCTCATCAGAAGAGAATCTCTCATCTAAAGAAGAATGCAGTGGCACTGAATAACCTAAATATTGCAATAACTTGAGATTTGATTGGCTAGTCGGCTGACAATATTGTAAATACAATTACACAATTCCATATTATATCCTTATTACGAGTTACGAACCCGTTTATAGGAGGCGACTTCACATCTAGTTTCTGAAGAAACGCAACGACAGATTTTGCTGAAAAACCTATCAATCAGCTCACAATGTTGCGACTAATCAATTGATGTAGTGTTTGGGTGGGGTGAAAAAGCGTTCTCGATGCTGTCGACCACTGTTAATTATGCACCTTCTACAAAATAGCAAAGTGAGTCGATGGAGCCGGCTTCTATTGTTATAATTGAGGGAAACTTTGATAGATGTTGCGTGAATGTTGAACTAGCACGCCACAGGCTAGTTCGCGCTATTTATCAGTGATTGGCGTGAGTTTGGCTCATGTCAATATCGGGATCTCTAAAGTTAGCAAGTTGAAGTTGCATTATGACCAAAACCAAAAGTGGGTATTTTCCACGCAGAGGAAAATGTCTTTCCTCTAAAGGAGAGAACCACGTTTGTCAAGTGGCGGACACCAAAGCGTGACATTAGTCGTATCGCGCAACGGCGACCAGTGTCAAGGCCAGGCGCATCCCGCTCGTCGGATGTGCTAGCCACAGATTCAATCTGGCAGCCAAGGACTTCCTCAAGACCGAGGACGAGCTGATTAGCAAGGTCCACGCCCTGATGTGCAAGCTGAGGACGATCAAGGACCGAGCGATCCTGCGCCGCGTCTCCCATCTGTCACCGCTACTGCGAAATGACACCAGATGGTCGAGCCCTACAAGATGGTTGAGCGGTACGTGAAGCTCCAACCGGCCATTGCCGGGTTAGGCCATGACGTCCTGGTCCAGTACGAGGTGCAACCACTCCTGCTGCGTCGTGCGGAGCACGACCGCGTGAAGACGTTGCTGAAGGACCTCGCAAAGTTCGAGGGAGTCACCAAGGAGCTACAGAAGTCTACCCTAACTCTGTCAGCTGTGCGACGTCTGTTTGACCAGGTCATCAAGGAGTACCCGGCGCTACGGACCCGACTGGCTACGAATGCTGCTATTGTGAACCATCCCAATTTAGAACAAGGTCTGGTGAAGCTTCAGCGCGGAGAGTCGTTGAATGTTGCTGAGAGGTCGGCGTGCTGCGAATTTAGATCAGCGTCCCTCGAAACGGCGCAAGCAAGAGACGCGGAGGTCAGCTCAATAGTCAAGGCGGCGTTCAAGAAGCGCAAGGCAGTGAAGCGCTCGCATTACGTGAACGTTGCGTACGTCCCGCCGACGTCTAACGAGTGCGAGTGCTTCTTTTCGGCAGCTAAGTTAGAGCTGACGGATCTTCGGAAGAGTCTCTCCCCCACCAAGCTCGAGATGCTCACGAGTCTCCAGTATAATCGCGACCTGTGGGACGTGAACACAGTCGATGAGGTACGCACTCGAATTGGCAGGAATAATGGTAATAATTGAATGATTTATTTCTGCTCTTGGCTGTGAAGTATTAATCTTAGTATTGCATTCTCGGGTGCCCTGGGCATGAGACAGCATATCACTGACAATTTTCTGATGGGTAACCATGTGTGCGGTATTCAGCGATCACGGGAGTGACAGGATGCAGCATTTATAAATGAATAGATCACTTATATTCGATTAGAACAAACAGCCCATGTGGGGTAAGACGGTAGTTCCAGTCAGATACCGGTACGATCATTTTCGTCTATATCCGTCAATGCTCCTGTTGATTTACCAGATTCAGCTCCCAGTTCACATTCCACTTCACCTTCCACCACGCAGTGCCCAAGGCAACGAATATCGTCTCTCAAGATTCATGAGGCTCTACCACCTGATCAAATTGATGGCTGCCTAGTGTTCACACAAACACTAACTGTACTACTAACACTACCGTTTCAAACTGTTAGTTAGCAAATCTGACTAACACGATGTGGCGTTCGGCGGTTCACACTGGTAACGTTATATTAAAGCGTGCGCTCTTGACTGACTTGGTTCAAGTTCCGTACTGCTATCCCAGTAAAAATCCAAAATGGTATTTATTTCAAATTGAAGCGACAAAACCTGAAAATGACCATTCCATAACCGCAACTCAGACCAAAAAAATCAGATCTCTTAGGTAGGATGTGTCGCCCGGTCCTCGAAATTGTATTCGTTAGATTGCGTGCAATGTGTTACAGTAGTGATATCTCGAAATATCTGGTACAGTAAAACCGATAACTCGATGGTGTGTTCATGGATTGCGTGCAATTGTGCTCTGTGCATTCCACGCACACACCGTCGTGTTTATGCCAGTTACTTCGAAGTACTGTATGTTCTTGGGATTACGTTACGCTGACGATTGTTGGCCCTGGCTTATCAGTCATAAGTGATCACAAGGAAGTTTAATCATTTGTTGGCCCTGGCTTATCAGTGATAAGTGATCACAAGGAAGTTTGCCTCCAACAAGAACAGTATCGGTATGCAAAGCAGCACCCTGTATCCGCCGAACGTCCACAAACTAAGCGACGGGGTGATCGGCAAAGTGATACCATCGCTTCTCTGGCCAAAATCTGGAGTCGGTCACGCTGGAGATGACAATGCCTCGACTTCAACAACAACGAGCCGCACGAGCGCAAGGCCACAGTATTTCCAACAGCGATATGAGAGCGTACCATGGTCCATACAGACTGCGGCTTCTATCGATGTCAAGGGCACGCTGAACTCTCCAAAGCTTGCTGGCGGCATAGCGGACCATGCTGCGGAAAAGGACTTGGTCGCAGATGCAAAGTCTGACACGGAGCGAGAGCGCTGTCGGACAAGCATGCAGCGACACCGGAAAAGGATCCGGGATGTGATGTCGAAAATTTACGAGAAGAAACGCAAAACCAGTGCCAGACGCTCTCTTTTGGCGTTCCAACAGGAACCTCCGCCTTGACGGTGGTGGCAGAATACTTTCGCCTGTTTCGCTATGGCTTGAAAGGGCCTGGTCAAACGAAAGGCCATGGCAGCGGCACAAAAGTAACCCCGTACGCGCAAGTTTCTAGCGTGCAACGCGATTTCCTTCATGCGGTGGTATCATCAGATGTGGCTGGCGAGACTGGATTCGGTGTTGAGAGACTCATCGAGGACTACAAACGACTCGCTTTCTATTTGCCAGATTCGGATACTCAACTCGTGCGACTCGATACCGGTCCTGGAGACTCGTTAACTGCCACCACAACAGTTGCAATCGTTGTCACGGCAAGTACGCTACACTTTGCGTTTCCCCACCTCGTTCCCTGGTCACCGCATGCTGCAAAGTTGCGCAACCACCGGTTTGTGCTGCGCGGCTCGATCCAGTTCAAGTGGGACAGCATTACAAGCCGTTTGAAACTTGTGCAGTCCAAAGCAGATTTGTTGACGCCGATGCTGCAGTTACTGGACGACTTGGAGGCCGTCTCCCGCGTCTTTGAAAAGGCGCTCATTACTCCAGATTGCAAGCTCCATACATGAAGGCCACCGTGCTCTGAACGTGCGCGATGAGCAGCAGCGCCGCGTCCAGCTCCTGTTACTCTGGCGAATGCGATGAGTCTCATTTTGAGTCATAATACCAAGCGTTAAAATGAGATAATACACAACGTAAAAATAAGTCTGAATTTGCTCTTCTGTGCGAACGAACGGTAGGAGAGAATGCGTCCTAGTATCCGTACTCAAGTGTCCTATTTTCTTTAAATCGATCTGTACTTTTGAGGCCTCAGAGAGACCGTTTGCAACCGCAGCGAAGCCGAGGTCAGCAATGGTCGGCGCGTGGGTTGGAGTAGTGGATCTGACAGCTAGTTTTTCTCCCATCCGAATCCGACCCGCCCCCGCATAGCGCCGTCGCTAAGTCCACCTGCGAGTGCCAACCCGCGAGTGGCCGCCCCATGCGCTTCCAATACTGGTCATGCACGACACAGCCCCGTATTTTCAAGCTGTTTAGGACATTTAGGACACTTTGTGACAGATTAAACCACAACGGAAGAATATATTTCGAAGTAATACACTGGTATTATGTCGCCATATACACCTCTTGACTTTACTTTTCATTGTTATCGACCCTGTCGGGGCGACGGCTCAGGGTTGCTTGTAATAGGCGCCTCTCTAAACCCCCAAGCACCGTTTATAGTAAATGTACCCAGCGTGCACATTTAATTACCGGTATATGACCAAGTTCTCTTTTTTGCTATTTTATTTGCTCGACCCCCTCACCGTGATAATAAATCCATTTTGGTTGCCTCGCTGCCGACGATAGCTGTAAAATACCTGGCCAGACAAAAAGCTGCGCTGGAACGAGTTGCTTCGCTACTGCAGATACCGCGAATTGCATCGTAAAGAGCGTGATGGCGCCTGCACTGATAGCCGTTCGCTAGTAACGAATCGTTACGTTGCAGACTTTGACATCTAAAACTTCACGTACAAGCACTTGGTATATCGTCTTGCTGTTTCCACAGTAGAAGAGAAGGGCACACGCGGGGATGCCGAATTCTTGAGTCAAAAATTGCACGATTCCGGTGTCAAAATTCACAAACCCAAGACACATACCTTCCAACTAACGTTATTTCCATTATCGATTCTGTAAACTTGCCTGGTAACGAGTTTAAAGACCCAGGCTTTACATCCAGCCGTATTGACGTCTGTATACCTCGAATTGCTTAAATTTGCTGTAGTTGGGGTGGGCCTTGATCTGTGCTTTCGTAGGATATACGGTGCGGTAAACGTACGCATACTGCGACTTAAGGTTGCTGTATACCCCCAGGCGTTTTAGTAGGACTATCAGCCATAACCCACACCCTAAGGAGGACATCCATCTCAGCGTCAGTGCTCGGAGTGTAAGCTGTGTACCCATGGCGGTAAACATTGTTATCGTATTTCTTCGCGTAGCGCAGGTAGGTCTTCAGCGCGTCACTATTCACGCGTTGGGCAGACGACATCGGACCCAATCCCAGTTTATTCCAAATTGTCGTCGGATTCACCTCATCAAGAGCCCAATCGTCCATCTTGACTCCTTCAGCCTTGTACAAATATTTCTGAGAGTATTTAAACTTCGGGCTGGCCTTCATGGCATCTTCTGTCAGACCGTCTAGTTTCAGCGCCTTCTTGACGAAGTCATCGGATTTCTCCATCTGCGCCCAGTACGTTATTTTCACCCACATTTTGGCACTCGTCAGGATGCCCCTTTCCTCTTCGTCGGACGCCTTGGCGACTCGCAATTGTCTATGGTTGATTTCTCCAACATCAGGCTCAGTGGTACTCCCGGGGTGAGTGGAAGCTTCCATCGACGTAAGTGCATCGATGGCGGCGACGAGGATGAACACGGTCACCAGCAAGACATGGTGGAGCGCATAGCGTGGACTTGTGCTGATGCGGGTAGAATAGAAGTGATGACGATGAAGAGGATAGATAGCTCATCCGTGATGGTTTCGCTGGCAACCTAAAACGGAGAAATCTTCCTATCACATGATGATAGTTCAGGATAGAAAACCGGCTAACCACTCTTGTGAGCTGCTTTTTGCTCAAACTAAAAACGAAGGGCTGCATCGAAGCGGCTCGGTAAACCATTTCATAAAGGTTTATTAATAAGTCTCGTAGTGAAAAGCGAAAACGGAAGGTGACACCAGTAGTCTTCCACTCATCGGTTGCCAAGAATCTTGTTGCAGTTGATAGGTTTGCTTTATTAATAGAAAAGCCCTTGAAGTCTGCATGCTTACCGTACGATACGGTAACATCACCGGGCCAGATTCATTGAGATACCTCAATAACTCTGTCATGGTGGTGCTAGAAGCTACAGTGTAGTGTAAAGTCTCAAGCCGGTCGCATCACTGGTTGTGCTGCTTTTTGTGATATGTCGTCTCGCTTCCTGAAGGAATTCAGAATCTGATCTAATGATTTTTCGTTCAACAACGGTATCGCAGAGGATGTTCATTCCAGACAAGGAGTAGTTGATCCAGCTCTTGTTGTCAGTACGTATAGCGCCTAAGACTATAGGGCTGCTTCAGTACAGTATTTCTTGAAGTAACGTTACTAGGGGTTGCTTATTAAAAATGTAAATGTCCGACACTTTGACTTAGTGTTAATAAACTATTAATACAAACACTCGGCGCGCTTTTGTATTATA